>JAFIRS010000419.1:0-747643 GCA_018342105.1 Gonioctena quinquepunctata | reverse complement strand
AAATTTTAAAATAACGACATTGATTATAATTCATTTTGGGATTTTTATTATCCATTCTTTCACGAATGTCGGAACTTTAAATGGTTATATTTAATTTTTTTTCACCTCCACTTTTAAAAAAATTTCCAGAGGGCTTTTCCCGGGAAAAAAAATGGGGGAATAGTTCCCCCCAAATTGTTTTTACCAAAATTTTTTTATTTATTTTTTTTAACTTTATTCAAGGATTTTTATTTTAGTTTGTTTTGTTTTTATTCTTTGTGAATATTTTCATACTGTATATTTTTTATAGATAAGAATATAACTTTTTTAAAATGTTTCATTTCACAATAGATATAAATAAAAACATAGCAATGTCACTTGTTTTCGATTTCATATAGTGTCGAAAATTGGCCCTCATACATGTCGGCGATTGGTTATTCATTTTTTTTCGGGTGTCGAAAATTGGTACATCTGTTTTGTGTCGCCATTTTATTTAATTAAAATTTTTTAAACCTTTTTTATGATTAGTTTCTTCGGCTGTTTATTGAAATTGAAGCTATTAAGATTCAGAAACTGAAATTGCAACCACATACAAATTTCCTTCGAATTCGAAAAGTATTCTTCTTTCTCACGAACACGCTATTGTGTCGATAATTGGGACATTTACCTTACTGTCCATGCCATGTAGTTGTAACAGAAATAGAATGAATAATAAGAAACAAGCTTTCATTCAAAGGCACTGAGAAGTAGAAAATAATTGCTTTGGGTGTGTGATGTAGGTTATTCCGTGAGTTATAGATTCAAAAACTTGTCGCTTTTGTATTCCAACTGAAAACTTTGCGCGACAAGCTCTTGAATCTACAACCCATTTTAGCGCATTTAAAAAGGTTTTTATTGATTATTTTTCCAGTTGTTCCAACTGAGTCATCGTAATATTTTTTCGGTTCTTTAAAGAGATACTTTTGGGGATCCTCATCGACATCACATTCAATTAGATACAAAAGATGATAGAATATTCCTCCTGTTGACTAGTTCTTGTCTAAACCATTTTACACGAGGACGGTCACTGGACTGACACGTCGCAATTTCTATCAGAAAATATTGGCTAACTAATGCTGTCAATAGATGATATGAACTTCTGCTAACCGCTGTCAGTCACGATCCAGTCACCAGATTGGCATTGCTTACTATTTCTTGTAGTATCGGGTATTGTCCTTTATGATCATCAATGCAAGGTTCGTAAACACCGACATGATTGATCGTTACGTCTGCCTGATAATTATTCAGAATGATTAAAACTCCATCGTTCAACTGAAAAGTTCGATCTTAAAATCCCACTGACTCGACTTTACCCTGCTGCATCTGAATAGTTCAACTGTACACTTGGAATCAACTCACTAACTGACTATTTTCTAATCGATTGACCAAGTGACGAACCAATTCGATTGACATACGATTCTAAGCCATTATTTCATTTAAATATCCCAAATAAAACAGGACGCTTTGAAATGTTCGGGAAGTTATTTTTCTTCCTATTAAATTTGTTAATGAATACGGCATCGAGTTATTATTCAATATTTATGCTACTGTTAAAATATAATTTGACTTACCTATATGGGATGCACCTCTTGGAAGGATGACGTTCGAGAGTTCTTTCACAAAATCTGAAACAGAAACACATTCTGAATTGTTGAAAATATAAACAGGATGTTCATAAAATCTTTCTATTAATTTTCAATTGAGGATGTTTCCCTTTTCAACAGAAACACATTTCTTTTCATAAAATATTTAAACACAATAAATGGAATATTTGTGTTTGAATTTTGGAATCATATAATTTTCCTTACGCAGATTCTATTTTGATTAATAATGCGTACGGATTTCATGATCAGGGTAGATTTTAGAATTATAAGAACTTATTTAAACTACTTTAATTTTGCACAATAATCTCTTACGAAGGTGTAGAAGGGCCAACAACAGAATATTTTTCAAGAACATTTGGAATTGCCACTTTGATCTGACGAGTGTCACTTTGAAGTGATAATTGTCACTTTGAACTGTCAATTGTCACTTTGAAGTGAAATATTTGTAACACTCCCAAGATTATGGAATTCGATACTCAAGAAATTCAATAATAGCATACTGTGACTCAGATTTTACAGGAAATTCCGAAGGAAGAAAAGTCACGACTGGATATGTTGTGATGTTTTGCAAAGGACCTGTATACTGGTCTTCCAGGAATTCAACCGATTGTGGCCTTATCTAGTACCAAGGCAGGATATATTGCCGTTCACGAGCTTACAAATCGAAATGTGACCATCAAGCTGAATATCGACAATCAAAGCTCCATGAAATTAATACGAAATGAGCAGTTTAATCAAAGGAGCAAACATATTGATGTTCGCTATCATTTTATCAATGAAAAGGAGAATGAAGGAGTCATCGATATCCAGTATTGTTGCTCTGATAATCAAGTGGCAGACATTTTCACAAAACCGCTTGCATATTGCAAGTTCGAGAAACACAACAATTATTTAGTTTCCAATATTTGATTCATTCGGTAATGTATTATTAGGAGAAGGTGTTGAGAATAAAAATAAATATAACCCCTATGCGAAACATATTGTATATTTTAGTAAAGTTCGTTGTTATAGATATATAATGAAAAAGAGTAGAGTATTGTTTCATAGATGGAAAATAAAGAGTTTTCTAGAAAGAAAGTTTCGTAATGAGTTAAAATCCCATTATTTTCAATTTAAATCTCATCACAGCAGTATAGCAGTATATGCGTAAATTGTCTGAAATACAATATTCTTGCATTGCAGTTGGCATCTAGATCTCATCATAGCAGTATACGCGTAAATCGACTGGAAAAAATATTATTGCATTGCAGTTGGCAAAAAATGTCCTTTTTTCCTAACAATTGCCACTTTGAAGACAGAATTGTCACTTCAAAGTGACAATCGTCATTTCAAAGTGACAATTGTCACTTCAAAGTCACAATTGTCAGTTCAAAGTGACAATTGTCACTTCAAAGTGACAATTGTCAGTTCAAAGTGACAATTGTTACTTCAAAGTGGCAATTCCAAATGTTTTTGAAAAATATTTTGTTGTTGGCCCTTCTATGCCTTCGTATACAGATGATTCAATAGGCGAAGACACGATAAATTATTATCGCTTTAAATATGCTTCAAAATACATAACGCATATATAAATGTACCCAAAAAACATTTTTTGAGTCAAATTTCAATTAAAGCAGTTCCCATTCGTTTTTGAAAATCATAAAATTTTCAAGCTACTGATATTGGCGCTCTTTGTGACGTAAACGACCGAGCAGCCAATAGGCGTAATCGGGTTGATTGTGACGTTAAACGGCAATGTTGCCAAGTTTCTTGAAGTATAAATGTCAGAACTGGAACACTATTCGCAAGCGACGATGGCGGATTTGAAGGGTGTAAAAACATTCGATCTGTCAAAAAATAATATATTGTCGATTTTACACTGCACATAAACCTTGTTATTTTTTATATTATGAATCATTATGGTCCATCAAAACGATTTCTGATAAAGAGAAAGCCAATCATTTATTCTTGTTATGGAGGCCTGGCCTAAGATTTGAAAATATGGCAAGGTTGCAAAATTGATTGAAGCTGTCAACTGTGGGATTAGTTGATCGGGTGATTATGTCACAACATTTTGCAATAACGCTAAAAAAAAGCGATTTGAATTAAATATATTTTTTTAAGTTTTTCAAAACAATAAAAATTACCAGAATTTCCACGAGCTGTAAAATCCATTGAAAATATTTTGAAAATTTCGTGTCTTCTCCCATTTGCATAATTTTGAAGCGTAAGCAGCACAAGTCTGAAGAAAAAAGTAGAAACAATTGATTGGCTGTAACTAAGGCAAAAATCGTTTCTGGAAGGAAACAAAAAGTTATACGTGTAGGGCACGGACTGTGTTTTACTGAGTACAAAAAAATTGTTAAGGCCATTTTGGTCATCGCATTGAAAAATCTAAAAAACCTTATTTTAAAAGAAGTTCCGGCAAAATATGGAAGTTTCAAAGGCTAGATCTTCCAAGGTCCACCTTGGTCCGGCAAGCTGATATACAGGGTGTAATCTAACCTCTTGCACAGCCGCTAACTGTTGATAAGCCACAGCAAAATAAACAGATTTTTCTCCTGAAATTTTCATGAAAAGTCCTCAATAAGCCAGAAACGAGTATTTTTGCCTCCAAAACCTCGCTGTTTCGCGTTTCCCAAAATTTGGAGATATTTTGTAGAAAAAAATATTTTTCTATTTTTCTAAACTTTTTTTTTCGATTTTTTAACCAATATAATTCGTTATAAAATGGCATTTTACACTCGTCATTCACGGGTGTGCAAGAGGTTAGATTACACCCTGTATAAGTATGGTATCTCAAGGCCTACTTAGTGAGTCTTGCTTGATAATTTACCCGCCCCTGGCAACGACAGGGATATGAATAATTGATGTTTTTCTCACTGAATTCTATGAAACTTGAGAAATCATACGATGGGAGGTCAAAAATCACGCGTTATATTTGTGTTTTAATAGCTCTGAAAGATTAAAAACCAGTAGCGTCTGTGGTCTTGGTGTATGCCGATCGAAGTACGTTTTAGGATATTCTAGTTTTGTAGGATATTCTAGTTTTTTTTTCTCAATGTATTTATGTAAATAAAAGCTTGTCTTTAATTTTTTTTCATTTTTCATTATTTATGAAGTATTTTTAAAATCTTAAAATATCTAGATAAAATTAGTTATCTCCGCCACTGCTGCTCACAGGATTTCGCCGCAAGACTTTCTTATGCTTCTGCAATTGATATTGGGAAAACTATATATCCTAAAACGTATTTCGATCGGCACACACCAAGACCACAGACGCTACTGGTTTTTAATCTTGCAGAGCTATTGAAACACAAATATAACGCGTGATTTATGACCTCCCATCGTATAGACACACCCCCAAGGATTGATGTCCGGCTTGATTGGCCCAGACGTATCGGTGACAGCAGTCACTCAAGTCCACGTTGACTATCGGCTCTTTTGATCTTCCCTTCGCCGACGGAGAATGTTTACGAGTAGTACACATTATTTTTCGTTCCGTTTCTTCGCATATACGCTCGTGTTAGCGAAGTGAGTTTTTATTTGCTCCCTATAGAAACAGCTTCTGCAATTGATATTGGATGGACTATAACACTGCAACAAAACTTATGTACAGTATTTATGATAAAAATGGAAGAGCTTTTCATAAGAAGTGGTTTGGCGTATCAGTTGTGAAAATCGGTTGAGAAACAAAAAATTACAATTGTTTTTCTAAATAAAAAAATCATATATGTATGTACCAGGTATCAACGAATCTATTAGTCATAACTTCTAGAATATTAGGTGTATCAGAATGAGATTTGGTACAGGTGAATGGTATGTGAAGAGAAGAGTTTTCGCATACTTTTCACTTTCCGGTCACTTCCAGTTTTTTCGGAAATGGTTTTGAATTTTTAAATGGAACACCCTGTATATTGTAACATTTTTGGATTTCTGAGCTAATTCTGGCTGAGAATTCGACATTTTAAAAAGTTTTTACTCCTACTTCATTTCTAATATTGCATCTAGGTGGCCATGGTCGGACGTAAACTATCTGAGGACCTCAGGTGATGTCAGAAAATTACAATCGCAGCAAAGTTTTAGTGACTAGTATGATAGTTAGGAATGAAACGAGTTGGCAAAATCACATTTCCGTGTCTTACTATTATTTTTTATGAATACCAACGAAACAGAAGTAGAAGAGAACATACTTAGCACCGGTTATAGACGGTCTTATATCGGAAGTCTTGAAAAAGATCAACAAATACATACCAAAACCCTTGACCTATATAATAAATTCGGGTTTCAGAACATAAAGCCCCTGTTCAGAAGTGGCGAACACACAAACACCAATAACTACAGACCTATTTCGCTTATACCCAATTTCACAAAAATATTTGAAAAAATCCTGAAAAAAAGAATACTTAGTTTCCTGATTGAATATCACGTTTCATCGAATGAACAATTTGACATCAGAAAACATAAATCGACAGAAGACGCCATTGCTATTGTTACGTCCAGGATAAGCGAATCTTTCGACGAAAGAATCCCAATAGTAGGTATATTTGTTGATCTTTGAAAGGCATTCGACAAGGTATGCCACGAAGACTTGATGAATGTGTTGGAGACCATTGGAATCAGAGGAAAATCACATGACCTGCTGAAAAGTTATCTGACAAATAGAAAACAAAAAGTTAAAATTGGGAATAGTACCAACTCAGAAACAGGGTTAGATACGGAGTTCCACAAGGAACAGTTCTTGGACCAATGCTCTTCCAACATATATCTCAACGACTTGTTCAAAATTGATACAGAGGGGATTATAGTGAGTTTTGCTGATGACGCAGTTATATTATATCAAGCAAACAACTAGGAAGAACTGAAAACCAAAGACGAGAAAGACTTCGCCAAAATAAGAAGCTGGTTCAACAAACGTCTGCTAACTGTGAACTTCAATAAAACATACTCCGTACCCTTCTCCTCTTACTCTAGGTACCAATCACCTTATGAAACACTGCATATTGCAGAACAAAATACTTCCTTCAGAATATCTTCAAAATCGCACATAAAATATCTTGGTGTTTTCTTGGCAACAACTTGAAATGAAACATTCAAATTATTAAACTCGTAACAAAATTGAGATTCACACTACATAAATTCAAGTATTTGAATGGAATTATGAATGAACAACAAAAAACAAACAGAAGCCTTAGCTGAAAGTCACTTGCGATATGGAATATTACCCAGTAACAAATATATAATTCACTAGAGTGAATACGGAACCGACAAGTGAAAATAACCGATCACATACTCAACGAAAGAACTATATACAGAGACAGGCCACCTTGATGTAAGACAATTATACTTCTTGAAAACTGTTACTAGACAGCACATTCATATAGCTGAACTGACACCCCCAGATAACACTAGAAATATAAATAACTCCTATGTAATCCCTAAACCACATACAAATATCCTACAACATGGTTTCGTGTACCTAGGACCCAAATTATACAGCATCATCCCGACCGAACTCAATGCTCAAAATCTCTTCATCACCGAACTAAAAAAGTGGTTTAGGCAAATCCTAAGATTGAGAATTCATCAATTTGTCGATGTTATAAATACGTGATATTAAACGTGAACAAATAAATAATGTATATGTATGAATATGTAGAAAAATATAACACGGAAACTGAACTAAAATGAATGTATAAAACATGTAAAGTAATATGGAAATGAACTGTCTATACTTGGGAAAAGAAATGCTGCACCACTTTCACGTGTACTGAGTTTCACCCCCTCTTTTCTCCTTATTCTCCATGTAGGTTAGGGTATTTTTCAACTCACTTTTTCAATTTTATCATATTCCATTACATTTACTAATATTTTCTGGATCACACAACTCACCATACTTCATGATTATAAACCCATAATAGAATAAAATCCCCCACACCAGGTACAAGCTGAAACTGTCAGCTTCTGTGATTCTCCAGTTTATTCATACGCTTTTATTGGCACTTGTTTATTATTGATATCTTATGTATTTTTGGTGAATAAACTTTTATTATTATATAATTTTTTATTTTTTCATTACTATATTGGTTCACAATGCAGTCTTCTTTTTTAGGCAAATGAAAAAATGTGTTAATTTGTGTTCGGATCACACTAGGAATTGTTATATGGCATATCCCTGTTTATTTTGCAACCCGTGACTCAATTTCATATAACACAATTTCAGGATTTTTCAATATTCCATGCTTATGAAAATTCTAAATCATATTTCCAAACCAATGAATACACCCTCTGTCACTAGTCAATCAAATGTTTTATATAAGTGCATCAACAAAATAAAAACATTGTGTACCATTCGAAAACTCACTCCCGTCATGAAACAGTAACCTAATACAATACAGCAACCAAATCCCAGATGAACTCTTATCATCCTCAGCGAATATTCATATCGTTTAGGTAATAGCCTCTCGAAATTTCCGTCAGAGAATCGGCTGTTATTACAACTCAATAGGGGTAGTAATACTCCTTACAAAATTAATACAATTCACAGAAGCTAATAAATGTCCATCTTATTTGCCCAAATGGCTACAATTTGGGAAAATTCACGGAGCGAAACTCTTTGTTTGCCTAGGTATACGAAGTTCTGCTTCCCCAATTAAGTCCGAAATAATAGATTAGATAATTGGAGATAAGCGTGAAAAAAGTTGTCTGTCGCAATATGTAATTTATTTTCTAGAATTTTTCTCAGTTAGAGCCATAAGCGAACTTTTATTTGAAACAAAGGTTTATCAAATTATATTTTTTTTCAGCTTGTATATGAAATACCTGAAAGATCTCTGAAATAATACAGATTTGTGGACAGGAGAAATGTTTTTGAAATGAATATTTCGACTGTGAAAATATTTTCTATAGGCTATCTTTTCGAATGGATACTGGGGATCCTTCTTGCTACCATTGTATGACAAAGCGTGGCAGATTGTGGCATGAACTTATGTTAAGCTATTTCATATTTGTAAGGTATAAGAAATGCGAACAAACTTCCGTATGCCAAAAATAAATAACTGAAAGAAATCCTGATCGTTTTGTTTTCCATTCAAATCTGTAGAAGTTAAACAGGGAGAGAAAACCTGCGACCAAAACAAAAAATTAAATAAGACACAACGCAGAATTTGGCCTGTATATCACTTGTGAGGATTGCTATATGGGAATATAACATTATGAGGCTTGCATTTGCTTTTTGTACACAATAAAAACATTTTTTCTATATCTTAAAGAGTTTTCCAGTATCACACTATTGCTTTCCGGACTGGGCCGGAAAATTGCTACTTTCTCATGGAAGAAGCATCCGGGAAGATGATCTACAGACCGTTGCCGGAAAAAATGGTTTCTACTGATGAACGAGAGAATTAATTTATATCATACACCTGACCCTGGTACCAGCACAATAAAACACCTCGCTCCTCTCAATTGGTCTCAATCAGTGGACCTGATACTGTGAGTGAGCTTTCATATAATAATAATGATGGGACTTCATTCAATCAGCTATGGATACTGTACTCTTCCATATTGAAAAAAAAATTCATAAACAAGAGAACTTAATTAATATTGTAACGAAGCATTCTTTCTGAGATCCGTTACTAAGAACGGCTAACCAAAAGTTTAAAGTAACTTTGGTATGTCCCTGCCTTTTGGGGGTTCAATATTAATTTTGGTCTGGCAACAAAATAATGTCCCGGTAAGAAAATAAGTGTAAATATCCAAAGCTACTGGAACGATCACAAAACCGAGCAATAGAAAGTTCTGATGCTTTTTGCACCGTACAAAAAGACTAGAAGTCTCTTCTGGCTGTTTTTACTATGATGGTAGAAAAATGTTAATTCATATTAGTAAAAACGTAGTATGCTTTTTCATAAGGGGACAAAAAGGTAAGCTGCTTGTTGGTCCAGTTTTTAGGTTAATCAGACAAAAAGAGCGTCTAGCTTAATACGGTTTTTGTCCGATATTTATTTTGAATCCGGTGGATATAAAAGCCGATATTTAATTGGGATTGCTCTCTTTTTCTTCCAGTCCTCTGTCCCTGAAAAGAGCGCAGAGCTCTACAGCGGGGACATAGGGCAAACATTTAGACTAGAATAAGGAACATTTACCCAAAAATATTTAATAAATTACTTTCATCTATCTATCTATCTCTTCCAGTCCGAGAACAAGTGTTCGAAATTGTTCTGCGAGTCGTGACAGTGGAAAAATTTATTTTCCGTAAACGATAAGCATTCATGGAAAGTTTTGTTCAAGTAGTGAGGTAACTGTAAGTGAAACATTCTGTTTGAACCTTTTATAACCTGTTGATTTGCGTGTGTCGATGAGACACCTTTCCCTGTTGTGGATATTTTTCCCCAATGTGTTCGACAGCCGTTTGAGTTTATCAGGTTAGCGAAACGCCTGATTGATTTTATTTCGTTTATTGTTAGTATTTCATATGATACTGAAAGTACGATTCAGCCGTGGAAGTAATTTAACCGCACAGGTGTGAAATATTCCAGTGCCGTGACTTTCACGATAAATCAAGTATATGTATCAGATGTTATTTCGGATCGATTTATGTCGTGGGGTGTTTTTTTAGCAAAGAATAAATATTAATAATAACTGCCTCCCCGATCGACCATCGTAAATTCAATTATTTCATATCAATTGACAATACAATCGCACTTAGGAGAATTGCCACCGGCATCCGTTTCATTTTTGAATCTGAGAAATATTTAGAGTGTAATAGAACTAATAGCGTCCTGGTAATTGATTGAACAAAATATTGAACTTGATATTTTGCATCTATTTCGCTGCTGTTGTGTTTCAATATCCTACAGCAGGAGATCGATGAACCATTCAATTCTACAGCGCTCCGAATTACGTTCTGGGGTATTATTGGGGATAACAATTGTCAGAATGTCAGGTTTTCTAGCTGTTCGAGTTATGAAGCATGGCCGAACGAAAGCAGTTTGCGCTATGCGCTAATAAATGAAATCAAAAGCTACCATTTTTTTGTTTTCCTCCAGATACTTGCGGAGTAGCATTTCTCATCTCAAAATGGCAATAAGACTGAAATACATATTGGGGATTTTTTTATTCTAGAATAAACTTCATGAAGGTGGTTTTATAAAATTCTTGAATTTAAAGCGATTGCCAATAGAAAAAGTAATACACGTTGATGTCCCGTACGCAGAATCGTCGCCATATATAACTGCTTTCTGCTAGATTGGTGCTTAGCTAGGGGTAGATCAGGAGTGTTTGGGCTTTGACAAAGGGTGGCTCGAGATGTCAAAGTGGTTCCGTTTTCTCTCCGCGAAGCTCAAAGTAATTATTACGAGTAACACGTGTAGTTTTTTTTTATTTTGAGACGAATTTATAAAGTCATAAAGTTAAAGTGAGTGAATTTAATTCCCATGGAGCCACCAAAAAAGTCACTTTCTGAAATTAGATTGTAAGAATAGGAAAATCAATGTCCAGGATGACAGATAGTTATCATCTCACAAAGGGATTGTGTAATTATATTTTGATGGAGGTGTTCTGTTTATGTTCATTGTTGGAACTTATAAATTGATATGTTCACGTTCATCTGTTCAATTTATTGATTGAAATATATTTTTTAAGTTCTCATTAAATCTTGTGATATGAATTAAAATTATGAAAATTGAAGTTTAAGTTTAAATAAACTTGTTACATTGTGGTTACACTTGGAATCTTCTATGGAAAGTATCTTTCTCTTTTCAGGTATATAAACTATAGAATCAGAGCAGTGTTTAAGTTAGGATGAAGACAGGTCTGACTGTCTGTGCAACCAAGTCCGGTCCCAAGGGCTGTAATTGAAGCCTTTGGAGATTTTAAGTAAGTCAAAAGATCAGACCCCTGGAATCCGTATCTCCATATGTTGAGACCTCTGGTAACTGGAGTGAAACACTATAAAATCTGGCGCCCGAGGGTGAAAGTTGAGTTTTAAAAATAGTTTGAATAAGTGTCTTGGCGTCATAAATAACGTAATGTATCTAGGAATAATAGTTATTATTCCCGACCCTAGAAAAGAAAAACGCGTAAAACATTCAATGCAGTTGTGTCATCCGTGAATGATTCAAATATCAAAATTTCAAGGCTTCTAGATACGAGTTATTGATTTCAACTCTGAGAGTACGTGGTGAATATGTTCCTTACAAATATTTAATGTCCAGCTAATAAACTCCAACATGTGGAAATGTTTTTATTGGAGAAAACATTTCATGTTGTTTGTTTAACTGGCAAACGAAATGAAATTTGAATGATCTCAATGTACCTGGTTTTTCTGTTACTTCATGTTTCTTTGGGAGAGGCAAAAGACACGGTCGTGTAACTGTATTCCTGAGAGTCCGTTTGTACTTCATTGTACTCGATATAACAATGAAATTGATTATGAATTTTGTGCAGTTGAGTTAGTCAACAAGAAAATTATCATCTTTACTCATCATCACTTATCTTCGGGAAACAAAAATTTTTGGCTAATCTAGATAATTTTTTGAATGAATATCCACCATTGGATGGAAAATTGTAATATCGGGTGATTTCAAAAACAACAACAAAGATATATAAAAGGTTGGCAAACTTCTGTATTTTTTTTCCAACCTACCAGAATAATGTCCTTGAGTCCTTCATTAGTCGAAATATAATGGAAAACATGGAAAGAATTCACAATAATCCTTCAATTAAAAATTTCTTATACTGGTACAGGTATTTGGACCACATTCAACACGTACAGGACACTACTAGTTTACCGGAAGGGCATTACGTTGCACCTCAATAACTTCAATGTTTCAAAAGATATCAGAACTTAAAGGTACATGGTCTTCTTATATGAAAAATAGAAAGGAAATGTAGTTAAGAAAACAAACGTCCCTGCCATATTCAGGACATGTTTCTATACATATTATGACATTGGACGTCTATATACGTCATGTTGAAATGATAGTATATTACTTTATAAATTTCAAAACAAGACCATTTTTATTGATGCCACATTTTGAAACATGGATCAGGACATAATAGCGGTTTTTCTGGGCAAGTGTCATATCCTAGTTTCCTCTCGCATTTTATATTTTGTACACTGTTTGTTGGAATTGTGTACCAAAATGGTAGTTTTCGTGTTAGAATGCCTAAATAGTTGGAATTGATGTGAAATTGGTTCAGATATAACTTTTTCGGGGTGAAATTGCTTGTGAAAAGTTCATTTTTCGTGTTAGAATGCTATAAATCGATTTTTGAAGTTGAATTTCGCGCAAAACCCTTTTTTTACACGCTTTATATTAGCTTCACTTGTATGTTTGTTTGTAACCATATGTTTGTTTGTAACCGACTCCTTTGGAGCGCGATTTTGACCCACTTCCAGACGTCCTAATGATTTGAAATTTGGCATGTGTACATAATTCCGGTGACAATGCATTAAGAAATTTTTGTTTGAAGAAAAAACAAAATGGTGGTTCCAATATGGCGGACGAGCTTTGTGATTATGGTCCGATTCGCTTCAAAATTGATGTCTGAGGGTTTACGTGGTCATAGATTATGATTCTTTTGTCAAAAATCAAAAATTCAGGATGGCGGATCCAAAATGGTAGACGAGTTTTGTGATTATGATCCGATTGTATTCAAAATTGGTATGTGAGGGTTTTTGGGGTCCAATATTATGATTTTGTAAAAATTGAAAAATTCTAGATGACGGCTCCAAAATGGCGGACAAGTTTTGTGATTATGGTCCAATTCTATTCAAAATTTGTATGTGGGGGTTTTTGGGGTCGAAGATTATGATTATTTTGTCAAAATTGAAGGATTTAAGATTGCGGCTCCAAAATGGCGGACGAGTTTTGTGATTATGGTACGATTTTATTCAAAATTGGAGAATAATAGTTAACAAAAAAGGAAATAATGATAATAATAGTTTGAGAAACTGAAAAACACGCTTCAATAGAGAACAAAACAAAAAAGTTGAAAATAAATAATAGTTTAAAAACTAAAGAACGCGCGTTAATAGAAAACTGAACTAAAAAGTAGAAAATAATTTTAAATGAGTTTGAAATAAGAATACAGTGATTAACAACAAATTAATTTCATCGTAAAAAAGCGTGGGGTGCTTTTTTAGATATTTTCATAATGATTCTACTTTTACCAATATCTGTCCATGAAATATTAACAACAATTGACGCTTTTTTACGATGAGATAAATTTGTTATTAATTACTGTATTCTTATTTCAGACTCATTTGAAATTATTTTCCACTTTTTAGTTTAGTTTTCTATTAAAGCGTGTTCTTTAGTTTTCAAACTATTAGTTATCATGTTTGAATGCTTGAATAGCTTGATTTGCTGTGAAATAAGCTGAAGTTGATCCAACCTAACCTCGAGGTTAAGTTAGATATCCTGACCTACCTCATCATACCACCACAAAAGCCAAGCACCTCATTCGGATCCATTTACAATAACCATAAGAAATATAAAAAATCATATTCTCATGCACAAATTGATGATTCATCACCTACAAATTTAATATATAGTAAATACAGACTCCACGAATTCAATTAGAAAAAAACGAAAGCTCTATTCGAAAAAATGCACTTTTTCATAACTAATATTCAAATTTACCGAAAAATCTGATCAACGCAATGCATCGACAGAGTACCGTGAAACACTGGTTAATCAACGAATTATTAGCGCGTAAAATCGTGCATTCTGTTATCTTTGTTCTTTGTGTTTTTGAATCTCTCGCCAAGGCAAATCAAAAGCACAGTGGTGTGCCCAATGTGACACGTGGACAAACTACAATGCGAACGTCCGGGCTCTAATATGTGGGTATTTGGAAAGGCGGCTATAGACGTTGTAAAATCAGAGTGCCACAACGCTCACATAGCCTTCGACGTCTATACACGTCGTTGTCCGGCAACGTGTTGAATGTCTTTTGTGAGAACTGACAGACAATCAGAAATATTCTTCAACTTTATCAATGCAAATCATCCTCCATAATTTTGCAATTTATCATAAACCTTCATATACACTGCTCGTCTAAAGTCCGTTCTCCCCCTACTAATTTTTGAACCACATGGTATATCGCAACGAAATTTGAAGGGCTTGAATAGGAGATGAAAACCTACTTCTTCATTACAGCTAAAAGTTTCAAAATGGCGGCTAAGTGCCATCTTCAATTATTTTTTTAAATAGAACACCCCGTATATTATTCCATTTTCGAAATCTGCTCATGATTCTCAACAGTTTTTTCTTATACACTTTACTCCTAAATGCAATTATTTTCGAAATATTAACGTTTGAAAAGTGACATTCCTGTTTAAAATAAAGTATGGATTTTGGTCACTTCCGGTAGAACATTTTGCTAACAAAACGTTGTTATTAGTTTGTAGTTAAATCTCTCAATGAATTCGACCAATAAGAGGCGTAAAGAGAGTTTATTAGGGATAAACAATACCGCTTTCCGGAGAATCTCGAAGCCTACGAATGTGTTCTGTGAATTCACAATCAAAACAAATTAGTTAGCTAAAAACTATTAATTTATTTTTGAATAATACTTTCATTAAACCCCAACAATTATTTCATCAAGTGTTCAATGTGGCCCCCTCCTAAATCTTGACAATAAAGTGCCCTATTATAAATAGCTTCTCTCACGTTGATAAAAGTATGTTCATCTATTTCTTCACATGTATCTATTATTCTGCGTTTTAACTCTTCTTTTGTTTGGCATTCAGTGACGTAGATTTTCGACTTCAGATACTCTCGAAGGAAAAAATCTAGAAGTGTAAGATCCGGAGATCTTGGTGGCCATTCTGTACTTCCCCTGTGAGCTATCCATCGCACAGGAAAGTTTGTATCGAGAAACTCTCTAGCCATGCGATCGGAATGGGGAGGTGCGCCATCTTGCTAAAATATGATTTTACGATTTTCAAACTCTTCCTGATTGTTTAATACAATTTGTCTTATTCGAGGTTCAATTTCAGTTCCTAAAAGATGTCTGTGAAGAACTCCTGTGAGATTGCTTCTGATGAAAATCGGTCCAACAACGCGATTTCCCAAAATCCCCGCCCAAACATTCACCTTTTTAGGAAACTGGGTATGTCCCTCTCTGAAAACATGCGGATTAGTAGCTTGTCTTCAAAGATGTTTTTTAATTAATTATTTTCTTTCGTGCTTTTCAGTAAGTACGCCTTTATCTATGCATTTTTGTTAATACATCGTCCTGTAACTTTTTCAATGAGGAGACCGTTTAAAGATTAACTAGTCTGTCATCCTGGAGCTGCCATCTTCAATTCATGAATTTTGACGTAAAATCAATAATCTTCGACTAAATTCATAATCTCCGACCCCAAAATCCCCGACATACCAATTTTGAATGGAAACGGTCTATTATCACAAAACTTGTCCACCATCTTAGAGCCGCCATATTGAATCCATGAATTTTGACAATAAATTCATTATCTCCGACCCCAAAAACCTCCACATACCAATTTTGAATAGAATCGGACCATAATCACAGAGATCGTCCGCCATCTTGGAGCCGGCATTTTGATTTTATGAATTTTGACAAAATATCATATTCTTTGACCCCAAAAACCCCCACGTACCAATTTTGAATCTAATCGGCCCATTAATCATCCGCCATCTTGGAGCCTCCATTTCGAATTTGGGAGTTTTGAATGAAAATTCCTAATCTCCTACCCCTAAATCTCTCACATACCAATTTTGAATAGAATAGGACCATAATCACAGAGATCGTCGGCCATCTTGGAGCCGCCTTTTTGTTTTTTTTTTCTCTAATAAAAATTCCATAATGCATTGTCACGGCAACTATGAACACCTGCCAAATTTCACGTTATTCGGGCAACTCGTAGTGCAAGATTTGATTACAGACAGACACCAAGACAGGTGGACTAAATAAAAGCTTGTAATAAAAGCTTGTGAACAAACCTCAAGTGAAACATATGTACTATAGCTAACTTCTTTGAAGTTATTTTCGAAATGAGCATTCACATTTAACTTTCTAATTGTAAAAAACATTCCGGAAATCATTTCACGAGTTACTGGTTACAGTAATTACAAATGAATAATATCAGAGAGTTATTGCAACTTACAAATAAGCGCTGACTTTTTAGAAAGATTAGCTACTAAAGTATCCTCTAACGCGATTTCGAAAGGGTGTTATTGCAACAAACTTCTTCCAAGATGCTTATCTTCAAGCTTTATTTTGACAAGGACAAGTACGTCAAGTTATGTGAAACAACTTCACGTAATAAAATTGTATCGTCTTCGAATGTGAATCTCAGTCTTTTTTTCCACTTTTCTTCAGTCATTGTTTCACCATAAAAATAAACTTATGGAAAGAATCACACTATTGTTCGTTAGTTGGACGCATAAGTGACACTTGGGCGAATTAATTCTCCACAATATTGATGGGGTAGAAAATATACCACCACCAAATGAACCCGCTTTATTTGATTTTGAAAATATATAGACGAACAGTGCTTAACAAACTTTAGATTTTCAACTGGTGACAGATATATGACAGGAAAAAAAACAAATCTGTTGAATAAAGGAACTTTTGATAAGAGGTTTTTGGCCTTCATTCAAATAAAGTAAGGGTTGCCAGTATTTTAGATTGAGGATATCCTCAAAGTCGGATACAATGCGCATGCGTGTATGTCAAAATAAAAGAAACTTTATTAAAAAGAACTATAGAACGGACGTTGCAATAACTTTCTATTAGCATAGATTGAAATTCTCTATTCATTCAATAATATGAAGTACAAAGTTGGTCCAAAACACTGATTATATTACGTGGTGCACTGATACTCGAAACCAATATCTTCTGAGTCAATAAAAATCCAATACGTTTATTTTGACACAATAATCTCGAATAACAAAGAAATCGTCCATTGGAATATTTTAGGACTCCGAGGAAGCCGTTAAGTCCTTTGAAACTCTAGATCTTTGTGTATACATAGGCAGTGATTTTGTTATCGGAGTTACGGAAATATGCAATTTGTGTGTTTCTTCTACAATTAATTGAGATGAGGGTATATATTTCACAAAAAAAGATTCACCGCTATAAACGCGTAAGTATATCATATTTCTGAATATTGTTTTTGTCAAGCTTTCGAACGAATAAATACAGGGTTAATCATTGGGAAATGCGCATACAGTAAGGGTAGATGGGTGCTTCTAAATAACCTATATTTTATGGGTTTATCGTTCTTTATAACCAAGATACATTTTTGTAATATTTGGTTCGTATGTTCTTCGTCTACAGTGGTGTCGATTAACATAATAAAAAAAGTCTTAGTCCAGGTCCGACCTTAAAAAAATTAATAAGTTGGTTTCGAGTAGAAACAACACTCTGTATATCAATATTTTTAAATTTTATTTACAAATTTGGAGAGAGCAAAAAAAATCAGTGACACTAAATGTATTTGGTGTTTCCGCATACAACTTTAATCCATAAAATCATCAACTATTTCTTATTCCCCTAATTTCTGGATCCCAACCTTACTGAAAAACGAGAGGACATGTCCGTATTTGGGACAAATTATAATTATCAATGACTCACTTCCAAACATCCTATATGCGTAAAAAAATTATCATAACATTTGTTCATTGCGCCACATTGAGGAGTATTAGAAATAGATGATTCTATGGATTAAATCTGGAAAAGTACCATTTCGGGAAAAAAATAATCTTGTTCCACCTCATTATCGAAACATCTAGATTTGACCCAAGTTAATAGGTGAAAATTAAATTTTAAAATATTGATATACAGGGTGTTGTTTCCACTCGAAACCCTTCTTAATAATTTTTTTAATGCCGGGCCTAGAATAAGACTTTTTTTATCATGTTAATCGACACCACTGTGGACAAAGAATATACGAACCAAATATCACAAAAATGTATAAGGTGGTTCATAAGTTATGATTTATTGAAAAAATGGGGAAATTAATAAATCATCCTGTATCTTGGTTATAAAGAACGATAAACCCATAAAATATAGGTTATTTAGAAGCACCCCGGTGTCCTCCATCTACCCTTACTCTATGCGCATTTCTCAATGAATAACCCTGTATTATGGAACAAATATGAATAAAATAATGGAACATGAAATATACCACATGCGAAAAAGACCTGAACGTGAATCAATTCAAGTACCAATGTGATAGGTCAATTGATTTGCATGATAAATAGATAGATATCTTTATTCGTTCTGTTAATTTACATACCTCATAGAAGTGTAGAACATGTCAAATAAATAATCTTAAATATAATTACAATTACAATGATTACGGAATATATTTACATGTATGTCGTTTCATACTGCTTGTCATAATAAAATCATTGAACATGTATAAAATTGAGAAACTTGCACAGATATATTAGGGAAAGTAATCAAATCCCAATTACCAGACTTGTCGAATAGTGTTAAAAACGAAATAATGGGTTTCTAAATAAACATACTCTAATAGGTACCGATATACACTTACACAGACACCTTTGTATATACACATACATAGTAAGTAAGTTGTCTTTATTCGTTCTGTCGAATAATGTACCTCATAGAGGTGTAGAACATGTCAAATAAATAATCTTAAATATTACATTAGGGTAAAATGACTTAAGTAAGTATTTATATACATAATAATACTTTAATTAAAAAATTTTTTAAATTTTCTATAAAGGATAATATAAGATTAAAACACTCACATATTAAAACTAATCAATTTTTTGTATCATAGACTTTCCATATTATGTTGAAAATACTCTTCAATGTTATAAAATACATTTTTACTCAAAAAAACTTTGAGTCTTTTTTTAATAATTCCATTTTCCATATTCCATATTTTCACCAAACTATACTGCACATTTTTTTGGATATACGTATAGTCAACTTTATCATTTCGTAAATCACATTTACTTCGCGTATTGTGCTTATGAGATACTACCCTGTCATTAAACAAGTATTTATTATTTAAAACAAAATTAATTGATTCATATATATATAAAGAGATAACTGTCAATATATTATTTTCTCTAAATAAGGGTTTGCAACTTTCGCGACGGGCAACTTTAAAAATTTTCCTCACACATTTTTTCTGAAGAATAAGTACTCTCTGTAAGTGGGAAGTGTGGGTGATTATAACTATTTACCAAATCAAAGGTTATTATGAACGAATTTTGCAGATTTTCTGCAGAACGTTCAACGTTCAACGTTCAAAGCAGCATGAAATCCTCTGAGTTTCAAAATTAAAGATGTTGGTGGGCTCGAATTTATAAACTGAAATTATTGCAACAAAATGTATTGAAACCAGGTATCAACTGGCTTTTTTTCGGGTTCCTAAGACATGTTTATGGAGAGTTTGAAATTGCTAATTCATCAAATATACTAAAATTCATGTGCTACATAGGAAGAGTTGGGGCTCCATCATCTTGTTAAAATTGTATACAATGAGCATCATAAGTGTTCCCCCCCCCCCCTATGTAACCGTTACCGGACTCTTGTTAGGAAAATCGCCGAGACCCGTCGACGTTTGATTTCTACAATGTACATTTTTGTATGAATGTGGTGGTAAGTGATAGCTCATCTGGAAGGATGTGTTATCCTCCATTTAACTCTGCAAATGTTTAAAAAAAAAATTTAACAAAAAATTAAACCGACTGAAAAGCAAAAAATAAAATAAACCTCAGTCTTAATGATAATTGAGCGCCAAAACTAATCTGAGTAACAAATTTTGAGTCGGCGCCAAACAAACAATTATCGAAGATCATTATATTACTTTGGAGAAGTAATCAAAACGCTGCCATCAGTTTACGCTTTACCTAATTCCATTGCTAGTTTGTTTGGCGCCGACTTAAAATTATTAGTTACTCACATTAGTTTAGGAGCTGATTGAGACTAAGGTTCATCTTATTTTTTGTTTTTCAGTTGATTTTTTCGTCGGTTTAATTTTTTGTTGAAAAGTTTTTATTTTTAAATTTTTTGTGGCTGAAATCTAATAATTACTACCTACTTAATTTTTGATTATTTTCAAAATACTAACTTCAACTATTAACTGTTAAATAATATGATTTTCTACTTTAACTATTTATTGTTATAAAATATAAATTATTTTTGAAAGTTCTGGTTAGTTGATTCCATCACTTTGTATATAATTCCATGCTTTAATAGAATATAATTATTTTGACGGATGTAGGAGAATCTGTCAATGTCAACTACATATGTGTGCCAATGTTCACAATTGAAAAATCAATCATCCCCTATTTTTCTATCCATTGAAATTGAAATATTATGAACTATGAGATATATCCTATCTAAAAAAACTTTCAAACAAAAAAATAAACCGACGAAAAAATCAACTGAAAAGCAAAAAATAAAATGAACATTCTTAGTCTAAATGATAATTGAGCTCCTAAACTAATGTAAGTAACTGATTTTGAGTCGGCGCCAAACAAACAATTATCGAAGATCATTATCTATGAAAGAAGTCATCAAAACGCAGCCGTGCATCTCGCTGCCATCATTTTCCTTACCAATTAAAAGTAACTGATTTTGAGTCGGCGCCAAACAAACAATTATCAAAATCAGTTACTTACATTAGTTTAGGAGCTCAATATCATTTAGACTAAGAAGGTTTATTTTATTTTTTGCTTTTCATTTGATTTTTTCGTCGGTTTCATTTTTTGTTAAAAAGTTTTATTTTTTACTTTTCAGTTCCGTATTTCGTCGGTTTAATTTTTTGTTAAAAAGTTTTTATTTTCCAATTTTTTGTGGCTAAAATCTACCAATTAATACCTACTTGTTTTTTGATTACTTCCAAAATACTTTTTTTTTTATGTTCTGGTTCCCACGAGAAGGGATATCCTGTAATGTTCAGAGAACATCGTGGAAACCAAGGGAAAGAAGGTAGGAGTTGGTGTTCTTCTTAAATTTCTGGAGGTTGTATGCCTCGGGGAACACCTCCCTAGGCAATGAGTTCCAAAGCCTCGCTGTTCGTTGGATGAACGAGTCTTTGGAAAGTGATGTTCTGCAGGTCTCCAAAGTGACCACGAAGGGGTGTGATGACTGAACTTGACGGGTTGGTCTCGAAGAGACTGCCAAAGCAGGAACGATTGTTGATATTTCAGAAGAGCATCGCCCATGAAAATATCTATAAAATAGAGACAAATCGCCAACTTTTCTACGGTGTTCCAGACAAGTGAGCGAGTTTGTAAGCGAAGCATCACCGACGAGACGAATTGCCCTTTTTTGGACAGAATCCAATAGCCTCAGGATATGTTTAGGTGCCGCGCTCCAAATATGGGAACAGTATTCCAGGACAGGTCGGATCTGTGCCTTATAGATCATAAGCAGCTGAGTGGGGGTGAAATAGCTCTTGGCACGAAACAAGAAACCAAGTTTTTGGGATGCACTTTTGGCAATGGCAATGGATTTTTTAAATAAAATTTAAATGGGACCAACTCCGAAGTACACCCTATCCAATGAAAAAAGAATCATCGGAATCGAACTGCTCTGTGAAAAGTTATGCGTGGTCATACATAAAAAAAATATATATGCGTCGACTAGAGAACCTCCTCCTTTTCGATTTCGTCGGTTAATAACAATACACCACAAACAGGAAGGCAACTGAACTAACACTTACCCTATCTGTTATTACAATGAATGTTCAAAATGTTCCCCGTTGACCTCCTGGCAAAAATAAAGTATATTTTCAGTTTCAGCCCTGACGCTTTGCAAAGTTTCTCGAGTAATTGTTGCACACACTTCCGTAATCCGCGCTCGCAACTCCTGAATAGAGTGACACTGAGTCCCGTATACTTTAGATTTTAGGTTACCCCATAGAAAAAAATCTAGATCCTCGGCGCCCGATCCATCGTCCTGCATAAACAGTATTCAAATAATTCCTCACAGCAACTGCAGAATGAGGAGGAGCTCTTGTTGCAGAATGATTTCCATGTCAAATTCGTCTTCATTATTTCGACAGTTGCCACTAGCAGTGGATCTATCACTGTTTCCAGCATTTCCAAATAGAGGGCACCAGTCAGATTTTCCTCAATGAATAACGGACCTATAATGTGGCTCCCCGGTGTTCCTGCCCACACATTAACTTCTTGTGGAAACTGAGTATGAGTTTCGCGAAAAAGTCGAGGATTTTCATCGGACCAGTACATCACATTTTGTCTATGCACGTGACCGTTCAAAAAAAAAGTAGCCTCATTACCGAACCAGATGTGTTTCGAATAGCTGGGATTTTGCAAAATATTATTAGATACAATTTCACAATATTCTAGACGGCGGTCTGGATCATCGTCCGTCAGTTCATGAACTATATTTATTTTATAGGGATGAAATCTTTTTTTTTCAGAACTCTCAATACAGTCAACTGCGAAACCTCACAATTCAAGGCAACAGTTCTACTCGATGAGGAAGGATTATTCACAAATTCGCCCATAATGTCCACTTGTTTATCTTTCTCAGTAGTTGATCGCCCAGAACGTTTTTTATTTGGTTCACTGCCGTTCTCATAGAAAATGTCCACTAAATGTCTTAAATAATGTCTATCAATAGGGCGATCTGAAAAACGTTCATTGAACATTCGTACAGCCTCATGATAATTGCGATGAGCCTCACCAAAAATAACAATCGCTTCGCATTTCTCATTTAACTCACGTGGTGCAACCATTGTTTGGAGATGAATAGCAATCAAAACTTAACAGCTAGAATACACTGACTCGCACTCTCCTTGATATCGGTTAATTGTGTTGACCATTTATCTTGAAAGCAATGCAAAAACGCCAACAAAACGTGCAGTTAATATCCAAGTATTTGGCAAATAAGTCTCACTTGACGTCTGAACAAAAAACCGATATCATGCAGGGCCGAATTTCAATTCTAAGTATGAGTGCGCTACGTTAATTTTCGTTATTCTGAAACAATAATAACCCGAGAATTAATGGAGCAAATGTCAATTCCTTCGCACGGTTGAATAGAGAATAAAACCCCCTTTCAAATGAGCTGTCACTCACCACCCCATGCTATTTAAATTTTTCGAAAGGATCTCTCCCCTCCAGTAAGCGATGAAATTAGGGGTAAACTATTCATACAAAAGTGTACATTGTAGAAATCCAGTAACGAGTTAGATAGGGGCGGGGGGTAACACTTATGATTGTATAAATATTCATTCTAAGATGCTTTATAGTTGAGATACGGGACGTGGAATCCAGATTCGCAAACTATTGTTACGAAAACACTATGCCATTGCATGTTACTCTGGCCGACGGTAATGTTCTAAGAATAGACAACTCCGAATTCCAGGAATCTCGAGATAATTCCAAAAATGGTAACCTTGTAGGTTCCAACGAATTCTAGTATATTCACTATATAAACAGCCGCACGTCGCGTAAATTCATTCACAAAATACAATAGAGAAAGGAATGATTTGGTGTCCTCTTGCTCATAGAAGAAGACAAATGCTCCATCACTCATGAGGGATTCTGGTGATATAGGTGATACTCTTGAGTCATTGTACTCGTGTCATGTGTCTTCATAAGGGTGCCTACAGTAAGCCGTGTTGTGTCCACTATAAGTTGTTCCACTTGATTGAATACAGCATACAAGTTGTTTCGACATGTAGTTATCTTATCTGTTGCTCAATTACCAGGCCCGGAGAGAGGCGTGGGCAAGGGGGGCAAATGTCCCGGGGTACAAGAGGACAGGGGCCTCATGAAACATTAAAAAAATTATTGTTCAATGCCCACACCTGATACCCAAGTGAGGCCAGGCAGCCACTGTTTATGTCTATTGAGATCCATTAACCTTCATTTCAACGAATCGCGACAATTTTCCTTCTATATATTCGGAGGACGTTACCATCGATCTCAGTGAAGAATTTGATCTTTTAAAACTCTTCCGTCCGCAAACTTTGAAGACAACATGCAGCCCTTGGAACTACTCAATATAATTTTCAAACAAAAAGTACAGAGCTTGTTTCCAAATGTTTGTGTGGCAATTAGGATATTTTGTTCGATATCAGTGACCTTAGCGAAGCGGATTTAGTACTTTGGCCAGAATAAAAGATCACTTCGAGTCACAATTAGCTAGGCAGCTGAAAGAAATAAACTTTCCAAAAAATATTTTTTCTACCAGTTGCATCAAGCTTCAAATAGTGTAGATAATTAATCTTCGAAAATTGTGTCGCATTGCACAAGCAGTGGTTGATTCATATTTATTTATTCATAAGCAGTATTCATTGAATTAAGAAAAAAAGATCAGTTCATATCATTAATGAATATCCATTCCAGTACCAAGCCAAAGCCTTCCGTTGGATTCTATTCGAAGAAACTGAAGGTATAAATAGACAATAATGGAAAACCTTTTATAAGACAAACTTTTATTCAAATGCACTGAAAAGTTAAAAATAATTGCTTTGGATGTGTGACGTAGCTTATTCCGTGAGTTATAGATTCAAAATCTTGTCGCGCAAAGTTCTAAAATATTTTATTTTGAGCTATTTAGTACTCAAGTACGCCTTAATCTATGCATTTTTGTTAAATAATCGTTTTATGATGCCTTTTTTCTGTAGGTTCTGGGCTATCGGGTCCTTCAATGAGCAGACCATCTAAATATTTACTCATCCCTTATCTTGGAGTTGCCATCTTCAATTCATGGATTTTAATCAAAAATCAATAATCTTCGACTGAAATCATAATCTCCGACCCCAAAAACTCCGACATACCAATTTTGAATGGAATCGGGCCTTAACTACAAAATTCCTCCGCCATCTTGAATTTGTGAATTTTGATAAAAGATTCATAATCTCCGACCCCGAAAACCCCCCCTTACCAATTTTGAATAGAATCAGAGATCATGGACCATCTTGGAGCCGCCATTTTGATTACATGAATTTAGAAAGAAAATTCATACTTCGCCCTATAACCCCCCATCCAATTTTGAATGAATTGGACCATAAAACTAAATCTCGTCCGCCATCTTGGAGCGTCATTTTTTTTTTATAACAAAAATGCCATGAGCCGCCATTTTAATTCCATCAATTTTGACAGAAAAATCATAATCTCCGACTCCGAAAAGCACCACATACAAATTTTGAATAGAATCGGACCATAATCACAAAACTTTTCCGTCATTTTGGAGGAGCCATCTTGAATTCATGAGCCCACGAAAACCCCCACATACCGATTTTGAATCAAATCGTACCATAATAACAAAACTTGTCCGCCATCTTGGAGCCGCCATTTTGTTTTTTTTTCCAACAAAAATTTCATAATGCATTGTCACCGGAATTATGAACACCTGCCAAATTTCAGCTGAATCGGATGTCGGCAAGTGCTTCAAAAATGGATTACAAATTCTGAACCGGAAGGAATGACATCATGACATACGAACGAAGCAAGTTGAATAAATTCTTGAAAAAAGAGGTAGGGGTCCGGCTGCATATTCTGCCCCAGGCCCAATGCTGGCTCTCTCCGGCCCTGGTAGTTACTCATGCCTAATCCTTCGAGAGGAAAGTCAATGGTGACATTTAATTTTCCCATGAATCTTTCCATTGGGCCTCTTGAAAACCAACCTTATAGTTATTCTAATCCCAATTGGAACGACAATAAAAATGAGAGCACTACGAGGAGTGTTCATATGCACTGCATGGCACATGGGAAATTTATATAATACCAGTGTTTTTACTTTCAAAGCGTTCCTGGTACAATCATAAAAAAGTTCTAGCGCGTGTCTATAGTTGCCCAGATCATTATTAAAGGCGCTGACAAATATATTTGAGGACTAGAAGCTGGCCAGCTGGATTGGACATCTGTTATCCGAAGTCGCATGATTTACACAGTTCACAGTATTTCTTAATAATAATAATAATAATGATTATAATAATAATTTGTTTATTTCACTAGTTAAAAAGTACATGACAGCGGATAATTCCGTCAGTACAGTAACAAGGAAAACGTCATGTGAAGTTGTCTACATACAAAATGTTTCTTATTTATATATACAAATTAATTATTTCAGACACATTTACCTATATATTTTGAAGGATTTGAATTAAAAAGTTAAAAACATGTAAGGATGCTAGTCAGAAGGTAAGAAAACACTTCAAATCCATGAAATAATAGCACACACACTCAACAGTTGGAATTAGATTTCACAGTAAAAATTGCAAATTCATGGACAGGTTGAAATTTAAAAATTTAAAATTTTAGTAATCAGAGAGTGGCACAAAAGGAAGGAGAAAGCACTTAACCTAAAAATTCCTCGAGGGTGTAGCAATTCTTTTCTATGAGGGCAGCTTTCAGTCTGGATTTGAAAATATTGACATTTGCCGAATTTTTTATCGATTCATCAAGCTTATTATACAGTTTTGGTCCTAGGAAAAGATGGCTTTTTTGGTATATGGTAGTTCGGTGTATGTGGGTATCAATAAATTTTTGGAGCGGGTCTGGTATTGATGCTGAGTTGCAGCAAAGTTCTGCCCGTTCTTGTACATATACATGCAGAGTTCATATATATATATATATATATATATATATATATATATATATATATATATATATATATACCCGCAACAGATAGTATTCGGAGCTCTTTAAAAGTGCTTCTGCATGATTGCCTCCATCCGATGTGGGCCATGATTCTGATAGCATATTTTTGTAACATAAAAACCCTCGCTGCAGATGCTCCTGTGCCCCAGGTGAGTATTCCATACCGTAGATGGCAGTGTACTGTTCCATAGTACAGATTCAACAATACCTGTTTACTACAGTGGTTTGACATAAACCTCATTGCGTAGCAATTCCTACGGAGTTTATCACAAAGGGTTTCTATATGAGGGGTCCAGGTGAGTTTGTAGTCTAGCGTGAGGCCTAGCATCTTTGTTGTTGAGCAAGATTCGATGTGCAACTCCTCGTTCTCAAAAATGCTGAAGTTCTCATGAACATTATTCAGTGAGAACTTCATTAATGTTGTTTTCGAGATATTTAGTGTCAAATGGTTTTTATTTGCCCATCTTACTACCCGCTCATATATATCCTGAGTTTTTTCTACCAGAGCTATAGAATTCTTGTCCTTTATGAGGAAATTGGTGTCATCCGCGTATGCAACTACATGTATTCCCGTGAGACTATTCAAGAATTTCATCAGGTCATTGGCATATATGAGGAAGAATAAGGGGCCAAGTATTGAGCCTTGAGGAACGCCCTGCTCAATGGTTACTGACTGACTGACTGTTTTTCGAATGACTACTTTCTGGGTCCTGCCCTGTAGATATGACTTCATCATCAGTTTCAAGGCAGTACCTCTCACGCCATATCGTTCCATTTTTTGGAGTAGAAGGGTGTGATTTACATTATCGAAAGCTCTGGAAAAGTCTATGAACAATCCACAGATGTTTAGTTTGCCATCGAGAGCATTTATGACGTGTTCATGGAAGTCATACAGTGCAGTTTCAGTACTTTTGTTCTGCGAGAAGCCATGCTGGTTTGGAGAAAGCAGTTCATTAGCAGAAAAAAAGGATATCAACTGCTTCTTGATATTCAATTCGAAAATTTTTGAAAAGCTTGGAAGTAAACTTATTCCTCTGTAGTTCTCGTACAGATTAAAATCTCCTTTTTTAAAAATTGGAGTAACAAGTGCAGCTTTTAATTTTTCAGGAAAAATTCCACATTCCAGCGATAGATTCATGATGTATGTCAAGGGTTCACATAGTTGAAAAACACATTTTTTCAAAATATTATTTGAGATTTCGTCATGACCACATGCATTGGAATTCTTCAGAGTTCTTGCAAGGTCTAGAACGTCATGCCCAGTTATAGGGTGCAAAAAAATGGAGTTTTGGCAGATTTTTATGTTATTTTCCAAAAAACTCATATCAATAACTTCTTGCTTGACAGCATCAGAAAAAAATTTGTTGAAGTTGTTAGCCATATCAATTTCAGGGACACTTTCACCACCTTCATTAATTATAATATTATCGGGATTCTTTACTTTTTTCTGAATTTGATTAAGAGTTTGCCACATAGTTTTTGATTAATTTTTAGAGTTGGCTATTCTATAGTCAATACCCTGTTTGTAACTGTCTTTGAGTTTTTCTCTGTACGTTTGTGTTACTTGCCTACTTATGTCTACGTATCTTTCATCAACTCTTGCACAGTCCGAGTATAGAGATACTAGGCCTTTTAATTCTCGAATTTCTGGTGTTACTATGCTTGGGTTGAAATTCCTTATTTGTTTGCGGAAACGTTTCAGCGGAAACGATACTTCAAAATAATGGTGAACTAAATTATGGAACATGTAAGCTTTGTTTGGACAGGTTTCATTGTAGACATTTTCCCATAATTCATTTTCTAGATAGAGTATGAAGTTATTGATATTGTTCTCCGAAAAATCTCTACTGTAACTTGCTGAGCTTTTTTCCAATTTTTCATTTCTAATAGTTGGAATTCGAATGATTTGGGTGAAGTGATCAAACAGATAGTAGTTTTTGACTGCCACTTCGTAGTCAGTACTGTCCCTAATAATAAAATTATCCAGGCATGTACTTGAGTTAGCAGTTATCCTTGTTGGCTCGTCGAAAATTCCTGATTGGTCCCGAAAAAGTTTCAATTCCCTACTGGCAACAGTAAAATTTATGTTAAAATCTCCGCCTATGATGATGGTATTATAGTTTTCACTTACCAGAGTTAGCATCAGTGCCGTGTGTTGGCGAGGTTAGGAATTATCCAATGAAAATAATATGGCTTTCTGGAGACCTTTCGAAACCAATAATAACATTACGGGTGAGGAATCTGTGTCAATCGACAGGAATCCGGAATTTGAAAATAAGGATTTGGATGTTCGAATTCAGCGAGTAATTTTAAATATTCATGAACGCTTGAAGAAGGAAAACTGTCATACTTCACAGAATGAAATTGTGAAAAGAATATGCGAGTTAACGAAACTAACTCGTTCAACAGTTCTTCGGGTTATTAATACAGGGGATGTCATTGACCATTCAATGAAACGAAAACAAAGGAATACAAAATTCGCAAACATTGATGGAGCTACAAAAGATGTGATTCGGCGAACAATTTATGGTATATACCAAAAAAATGAAGTACCAACTTTGGAAATGATTCGGTATAAATTACTCGACTATCCCGATTACAGTTACAAATATTTAGAAACTCTACGAGGTGTTTTATTGTCTTGTGGTTTCAAACAAAAAATTGAACAATCGAATGGTCATAATGTAATCAACACGCATTGTTCAACTCCGACAAGAATATTTGAGGCGAATGAAAAGCTACCGAGAATCCAGCAGACATATAATCTACCTCGACGAAACTTGGTTGACACCCATGATGTTGTCAAATATGGCTGGGTAGACGAAACCAAGTATTGTCCTTTAAACACACCTTCTTCAAGGGGAAAATGTGTTATAATTTTGCATGCTTTTTTTTTATGTTCTGGTTCCCACGAAAAGGGATATCCTGTAATGTTCAGAGAACACCGTGGGAACCTAGGGAAAGAAGGTAGGAGTTGGTGTTCTTCTTAAATTCCTGAAGGTTGTATGCCTCGGGGAACACCTCCCTAGGCAATGAGTTCCAAAGCCTCGCTGTTCGTTGGATGAACGAGTCTTTGGAAAGTGATGTTCTGCAGGTCTCCAAAGTGACCACGAAGGGGTGTGATGACTGAACTCGACGGGTTAATCTCGAAGAGACTGCCAAAGCAGGAACGATTGTTGATATTTCAGAAGACCATCGCCCATGAAAATATCTATAAAATAGAGACAAATCGCCAATTTTTCTACGGTGTTCCAGACAAGTGAGCGAGTTTGTAAGCGAGGCATCACCGACGAGACGAATTGCCCTTTTTTGGACAGAATCCAATAGCCTCAGGATATGTTTAGGTGCCGCACTCCAAATATGGGAACAGTATTCCAGGACAGGTCGGATCTGTGCCTTATAGATCATAAGCAGCTGACTGGGGGTGAAATAGCTCTTGGCACGAAACAGAAAACCAAGTTTTTGGGATGCACTTTTGGCAATGGACCTCACGTGATTTTCCCAGGAAAGGTTATTGCTGACAGTAATACCAAGCATCGATATGGATGGCTTCAGTGGTATGGTTACTCCTGACAAAGTTATGTTAGGCACAGTGAGATCGACTTTTCTAGAGAAAAGACATGCTTGTGTTTTGTTTGCATTGAATTCTACCAAGTTATTAGATCCCCATTCGAGAATTTTTGCTAAGTCCATATTTATATTATTAACATTTCTTCCTCGTTCATTTCTGGTTTCACGGGCTGATATAGGGGCCCTTGAAGAGAAAGCGGTATGGAGGGTACTATCATCGGCAAAGCTGTGTACGGGACATGAAGTTGCTTTCAACAGGTCGTTGATGTGAAGTAGAAATAGTGTTGGTGCGAGAATGGATCCTTGCGGAACACCAGCTTGCTTCTGTCGGCCAAAAATATAAAAAATTCATCTGCTGATTACCACGAAGATATGACTGCAGATTTATTCGAAACCTGGTTCAGTGAGCAGCTTCTCCCAAATATTCCTCCAAATTCTGTTATTGTTATGGATAACGCTTCGTATCTTTCTCGGTTATTGAATAAAATACCAAACAATAACACAAAAAAAGCAGATATTGTTGATTTCATACGAAATCATGACATGGAAATACCCGAAAAGATTCCAACGAAAAAGGTTTTACTGGCGGCTATAAAACAACGTAATTTCAAAAGAGAGTATATTATTGATTCGATGTGTGAATCACGTGGTCATATTCTCTTACGTTTGCCTCCATACTATTGTGTGTTCAATCCAATTGAAATGGTTTGGGCCACAATGAATAAACCAGGGTCGATAATTTTTGAGACAAAAAAAAATTATAGTAGAATGAAACTCATTGGAAAAGGAAAAAAATATAACAAAAATGAAAGGGAAAATAATTTACGGGCGATCTGAGGTCGGGAAGTGGAAGGGTATGAGTTTTTAACGGGTCGATTTCCGGCAAAACTACAGGTCCTATGGAAAAAAGTTAAATGGAAAAGTTGTAGGTAATAAAAAGATCTACAACTTTTGTATCGACACTTTTTTCACATAACCTCAAAATTTATATGAAAAATTGAAATAAGTTTTTGGTTTTTTATTTTTACCTTTTACAAAAAAAAAAATTCACGAAATTTGGTGAAAATTTACTTTTTTATGTCCCAAACACACTGTAATTTTTTTTATTTAAAATATTTATTTTTCCACCTTATTTTGACTTAATATCAAAAAAGCACCCTACTTTTCAATCAGAAATTCTCCCGTCAAAATATCAGGTTTTAAAAAAAAGTAGGTGGGGTTTTTGTTCGTTGAAATCTCTTTTTTCTGATAGTGTAAAGGAAAATACATTACTATGGTAGATGTTCTCAGAAAATGCAAAGATATAACAGGTAGTAAGGCCCAGACCCTCCTAGCCCTTTCCCCACTTCTCTATGAAATACCTTTTGATGGGCTAAAAATTTCCGTAGGTCACTCAGGTATATAAGTTATCTTGAAATAGCAATAAATAGGCATCTACGCATATAATTTAAAGAAGATTCTACAACTTTCTCAAAATATTGTAGATGTCTTATTAAATTCGGATTCGAGTTTTTTTCGTTTCTTTGCATTTTCTGTCACAGTAATGTACTTTTTTTTTCAAACCATCAGAAAGTAGAGATTTCAACGAACAAAAAGCCCACCGACTTTTTTAAAAAAGCTGATATTTTGACGGGAGAATTTTTGATTGAAAATTAGGGTGCTTTTTCGATATTAAGTCAAAATAAGGTGAAAAAATTAATATTTTAAATCAAAAAAATTACAGTGTGTTTGGGACATAAAAATGTAAGTTTTCACCAAATTTCGTGAAATAAAAATTACTCAGGGTGGAAAAATTCAGTTGAGATAACATGTGTCTACTTTTACAAGGGGTGATCAATTGCTATGATTGTAAGAATAAGTAACTGAAAAAATACCACTGAAAAATAATATACGGGCGCCTATGTCAAGGCGGCGACAAGAAAGAGAATTCCTTCTTGAAACTTTTTATGTCAGTCCAATTGGGATTAGAAATACTATACCTTCACGTTGTTTGGGTGAACAGGCCGCACGTAACAATATTATTCTTTTCGAAAACAACTGCATTGAGAAACTCTGCAGATGTCATTGACTAAATGAGGTTATGTTCGTGATAGTATCTTTTACTGTCCATTGGCGTGGTTACAGGGTTCTCCAAAAAAAATATATTCATAACAACCAATGGAATGGATTCTTTCATTTTACGATCCCATCAATACTCTCCAATATTTCGGGAAGTTATTTTAAAATCGATTGCTCCCTACTATTATTATTATTACCCAATGAGATGCAGACAATAAAGTGGTTAATTTGCATTTTCCTTCTGAGCTGGAAATTTAAAATTTTATTTATTTTCACACAAAAACAGACGAAATAAGAAAAAATATTGAATTATCATCTACTCCTGATTCTATGTTCGAAGTTTCAAGTCTCTAGCTCATCGGAAAGATAGTGTAAAATCGATTGCTCCCTACTATTATTATTAATAGAGACACACAGACAGACATACAAGAAAGCGAGTTAATATTGCATTGTCATTGAATTCTGAACTATGGTCAGAGTTTCAAGTATCTACCTCATCGGAAAGTTAGTTTGGAATCGATTGTTCCTTACTATTATTATTATCATTTCAGACAAACAACCAGACAGAGAGCGACTTTATAAAAATGTGTCAAAATCGAATGTGATGGTAAATATTGTACTTCAGTCTCTTTGAGAGAGTTTACAGAACTCATTTTATTGTTTTTGTGGATCAATGATTAGTATCAGACTATGTGCCTATCGTTAAAACTCTTCTTTTATCTCTGCTTAGTCATTGCACGACAAAAAACTGTTATTGCAAACAACAGATTTTGGGAAACGGTCATACGCTGAGTAGTCGAACGAAGTTGAACAAAGCACTGATCTCGCGCGGTCGAAATACATGATATATTTTTGACAAAGGATTGTGTTTTTGGAATCCGTTTTTCATGAAAATGTGTATATAGACTTGTGACTCTTTTGAATTTGTGGATGGTGATTTGGTGTCCTCGTAAACAGGTAAGATGATAGTAGTTTTGATTAGGGATATAGCAATATAACAGTGAATATGAATAGATATTGAGCATGAAAAATAGATAAAATTGCTTTTGGATGACCCCATCTCTGTTTTCAATAAAATTTGAGGCACTTACTTATTTTTAACTGTTGAACACGAATCTTCAATCACTCATGTTCCTTCAAAGGTCAATTCTACCCGCTTTTTTCACAATAAAAACGATTCTAAACATATTTTGTCATTCAATTTACTTTTCACCTTCGGATGTTCCTCAAATATAAATTTTGAACCATCAATGCTTCCATTCAGATCTTTGTATTTCTTCGTTTGGAAAAAAATTAACTTGATTTTGGAGGTTACATTCGAGCGTACTAGAACCGCTATTTTTCGCGTATATAACCTTTTTCGATAGTTCGAAATATATTAATTATTAGCAGGGTATTTACAGGTTGATAGGATATACCTTGAACCCTTATTTTACTGTCTTTTTTTGTGCCCATTTTTGTGCCTAATTCCATTGCTATTTGTTTCTGAATTTCGTCAAATGACTGGCACTAAGTTACATCAGTTACATCACACATGCACTCCGAATAAGGAGAAAACACCTTTTTTGCAAAAAATGCGGCGGTCTCATACAGTTCCCGAGTTACAGCACTTAAAAAAAAATTCAAGCACCGTTTTCTCGCACAAAACTCACTCAAAATGCCTCCTTCTTTTTACCATCATAAACAATACACCCATTTTCGGCACAACTTTGCACAAAATATCTTCGTTTTTATCGAAAAAGATCCACCTTCTTACACAGTTGATTCATTTATTACCAACATGAAAAATAAGAAAAGTTAATAAATGTCATCTGTCAAAGGAATGAGAATTGTTCATTTGCAACTGTGTAAGAAGGAGGATTCTTTCGATAAAAACGACGATATTTTGTGCAAAGTTTCCAAAATGATTTAAGTGTATTGTTTATGCTATAGAAGAAGGAGGCATTTGAGTGAGTTTTGCGAAACTGTTTTTTTAAGTGCTGTAACTCGGAACATATGGACCACCTTCTTCAATTCGTGTTCAGGAGGCAAAAACACGTAAGATGTGTTTTCCCCATATTCGGAGTGCATGTGTGATGTAACTAGATATTTACCATAAGGAAAATTGACGTTCACCTCAATTGATTAAGTTTTTAGTATACTTGGATTATTTGTGGTAAATATAACGTTAATCTACCCATGCACTCTGAATATAGGGAAAAACTTTTCTTACGTGTTTTTGCTTCCTGAACACGAATCCGAAAATGCCTCCTTCTTTTTACCAGCATAAACAATACAGCCTAAATCACTTATTTTTTATCATGTTGGTAATAAGTGAATCACCGCCAACTTTTCGAATTTAAATATGAGCAATATTTTATCCTTGCTTTACCAACAATATCTTGGATTAACCATAAAAAATCATGTGAAAAAATTATATTTTATCAAAAAAAAAACATTTAAAATATCTTACTTGGTATAAAATCTGCTTTATATGCTTTTTATCCTATTTTTTTAATCCATATTTTTATGCAAAATGGTGCCCAGCAACAATTGCAAAATGAAGGGGAAACTATTGCTCATATTTGAATTCGAAAAGTTGACGGTGATTCATTTATTACCAACATAAAAAATAAGACAAAGTTACTAAATTTCATCAATCAAATGTGTGAAGTTTGTTTATTTGGAACTGTGTAAGAAGGAGGATTTTTTCGATAAAAACGACGATATTTTGTGCAAAGTTGTGCCGAAAATAAGGGATTTAGGGTGAATTGTTTATGCTAGTAAAAAAAGAAGGCATTTTGAGTTATTTTTGTGCAAGAAAACGATACTTGAAAATGAGGTTAAAAAAAATTCAAAGTGTTCTAACTCGGGAACGGTATGACACCGCCACATTTTCGTGTTCAGGAGGCAAAAACACGTAAGAAAAGAACTAGGTGATGTATTTCATTCATATGTTGGTTAAGTCCAACAGATAATTACATTGTTGGCGAACCAATCAACCACTCAGATTACTGTAAGTACTTCCTTCATTTTAAGTATTTTTTCTCAATAATGTATTTTACATATTTTAGGACCCTGAAGAAGTATCAAAATTGAAACGGAAGCTCGGTCCAACGTATTGAAGGGTTTTTCATAATTCAACACTTATGCTGACTGAAGATCCCCGTTATTCCCCACTGTTCATACCAATTTTCAGTCGTTTTATCTAAATTTATATATATATATATATATATATATATATAATTGAAAAACAGGACAAAATAACTTTGATCTATACATATATATGTCGAATTTGAAGGCGATTTGAAAGTGGGTCAGATTTAAATTTCTAGATTTGATACATGTTAGGCAATTGTTGGTTGTTTATAGAGCAGTTAATCTAAATCAAAGCTTGTCAAAATAATCATGTGGTATATGAAATTATTTCATTGAGAATATTTTTTGCAGGTAGGTCCCGAAGCAGCTGAAACGACATATATGGGTAAGTTTTTACATTTCCGCTCTTTAACTTGTCTCCTCTTGTAAAGTTACTAGTTTCTTCCAAATGCTTTTTTGGAGATCTCTTGTTGCACAGGTAAAGATCGTTGAAGTTGAAAACAACTTCCAGAGTTATTATCAGAGTGTCCGGATGGACACGTGAGAAGGTTATTATGTAGAAAGAATGTGGACTATGCTATGTCTCAAACTCAAAATCCCAAAAAGAGTAAAATCGTTTTGATAGAGACACTTTTTCACAATTTCCTTGAATTGAATGCGAAAAGCTTTTCTCTAAGATGTACACACTTGAATCTGGAACCATTTTGACAAAATATCAATGTTATATTAGTCGAGATTTAGTATGTTTTCCAAATTTAGATCCACTGCTGAAATACCCAGATAACTTATTATTGATTTAAAGTATATTTCGTCAAACAGAAGTGGGCTAATTAAAAATAAATTGACCAATTGTAACTAAGGGAATGGTCGGATTACCTTGAATTATACCTATGAATTCCGGATGAAAAGTTGTCGCGAAAAACGGGAGAAAAATCCAGGTCTGTATTGAAAACACTGGTTGAGGGGTAGTCCAGAGCATGAAAAAAATAATTTCGTAGGAAACTTGATGTCGAATAAAAAATATTGTGAATATTTCTGGATATTTTCTGAAATAACAGAAGAAATATAAAGAAAAAATATAGAAAAAAATAATAAAAATCATTATTTTGTTTTTTTCCATCATCACAAGAACTACCCCTGATATTCTTGATTGAAAAAATTCCAAAAATACCTTCTTTTTTTCTATTTGAACGATCTTTCAACTCGTATGGTTGAAAAGTTACAAAATACTGTTATGTATTCAATGTTTTAGTATTACATCCTGTATGGGATATCAGATATAGATGTTGTCAGACAACTGTCATTGATATCTTGTATGACTTGTTCAAAAAAGTATCAAAACTAAAAGCCAGTGGAAAGTACAAAGCCTCTGTTATTTCTAAAATCAATCCAGAGATACTAAACATTATAGATACAATCCTATTAAAAAAGCGGCCACCTTGTATATAATCCGAAAGTAGATGGGATTTCATATAACAGGTGTTCAATATTAATTTTTTTTGACTCGAAGACACAAAAAATTCAGAAAAAATTATACGTTAGTCAGAATTTCATATGATAGGTGTTAGACATTCAACAACTTTGTAGTTGTTAAGCCAGAGAAGTAAGAGCGTTGAACTCTACTTTTAACCAATGTAAATTCTGATCTTAGTTCTCTTGCAGTTTCTTATATTTCAACACACATCTGCCTATTTGTTAGATAGCTTCTGAACCATCCGTTTTCTTTCTCGCGTTTACCATAATAATCCAATTTTTTCAAAAGCATTTCATAACCAATGCAGTCGAGGGCGTCAGAAATATCACAAAATTCACAATCAAAAATTTTCAGGACCATCTCTATGGGGTAAGGAATCTGTCTGGGGATATTAATCTGCATGCTGGTAGAAGAAATTATTTTATACTTTTTAGTCCGTTTTATAAACGTGGTATATTGAAAAAAATATTCAAATAATAATTTTTACTTTTCAGTCCGTTTTATATACGGGGAATATAAAAAAAAAATCTAAATAATTATTTATTGTATTCAACTCTGTGTCGCTCATTGTCCCTACTGAATTTTCCCTTCTGAGTATCCGGATTTTTTGGGGGAGTTCTTCCGTTTTATGTTCGGGGATTTTATATGCTCGTTCCTCTTGCCTATTTTCTGGATCTTCAACCTCACTTTCTCCCTTGCGCGATGACTTTGAGGTCGAGAATCGCAATAGGGTTCACTATCGCGGAGCACACTCTAGATCGTAAAACAACGTCCGCTCGTCACCGGTATGGAGATATTGTGTGATCCTAACCGCACTTTTTGTTGTCCGTGAAAATAACAAACAAAAACATAGAAAACAAGTTAATATTCTATTGTCATCCAGTTCTGATCCATTTCCAAAGTTTCAAGTCTCTAGCTCATCGAGAAGATAGTTTAAAATCGATTGCAAGAGTTGTACCGGACAGACACATAAGCAAGATAATAAAATTGTGGTAATAAAATTTGCAAAAATAAGTAATACTGAAACTTGTGTAGAGATTGTTTATTTTATTTTATTTGAATGAATTCTTGTGTGGCATTGGATACCTAAATGTTTCAAACATATATGAATGTATTTTTTTCATTTGTAGTTTCTGCGCGTAGGTGTAATTCGTTCGTTCAGCTTTTTCTAGAAATGGAATGTGGAATATTTATTCTTTATCGAAGTGTATTAGTTGTTTTTTATATTTTTTTCCACTTGGTTCGGTCGAGCGATAGAGAGGATGGCTAGAAATTCCATTCACGAGTGATATTGGATGTATTATGGATGAGTCCAAAGTAACTGGAATTGATATTTCCTATGTTCGTTCGTTTGCTGATGCTGACGTTTGTTATTCTATCATTTCGTACAGAAGCCTTTTTTATAGTGTGTTCTTGAGTGAGAATGTGTCAAATTGATGAATGCTAATGCAATTTTATTTGTTTAGTGTTTGTACACCTAAATCTTTTATGTTTACCGATTCATTGTTGGAGATATTGTTTCGTTTGACCTATATACTGATTCTCATCCTGATATGGATTTATTTATATTGTGCTTGTTTGTGGTTCTGATTGTTTTTGTTTTTAGTTTCGAGTAACTTCTTCAAGTGTTTCATTCAGGAAAGTTAATTACGTGAATCATGAAACGTTGGCAGCTGGATGCGCGGCGGCGGAGCATCCCTTTGGCGGAAATTGCCGAGAATTTCCGAAATTATTGTCGGCAAGACAGTTACCCGAAAGGGCGCATACGTGAGGGCACACGTCGTTGAGTTATCGTACAGAGAGCGTATTTTTTGAATATTTTTGTTCATCGCTGGAGATTTCACGTTGCATTTTTTTATGTGATTATTTCTTTGAAGTAATTCAATGTTTGTTGATTGTTTGCTTGGCGGCGACTCAAAATCAGTTAATCACATTGATTAAGGAGCTTAGTTATAAGGCTGAAAAGGTTTACAGTCGGCTCAAATAAATTTCATGTGTTTTCGAGTTTCCTTTTATAGTCCACTCTGTTTTATCTCCGATAACAATGGAACGATGAAATTATTACAAAGCATCGATGGTAAAAGTACTGATCAGTGACGTGTTTTGATATTTATTCATAAAACTTTCCAAGTAACAATACATGTTCATAACAATATTAGATTTAGATAATTGACAATTCATCGATTATTGGATGTAACAAAGTTACACTTGTCAAACTATTATAACTGCGTCCTGTGCGCGACTTCGGCAACTCACTTAAAATGTTTCAGTTGCAAATAGTGGTGGAAATAAATGTATGTAGTTACTTACATAAATGTCCATTTCACAGTCATCGGTATCCGAATCTTCGGGTCCTATTGAAATTACTAGAGATTCCACAGTTTGGTCAATCAAATTATCAAGATCTCACATCTTCTTTTACAATTGTCGCTTGTCACTTTGGAGAACGATGCTAGAAGAAGCAGACGTACATCATCCAATCTAAAAGTAGTGTTGTTCCTAGTAAGTATCCTTTCACTTGAGCCCATATGAGCTCGATAGGATTGAACTCACAATGGTATGGAGATAATAGTAATACAACTATTTTTTTTCTTAAGCCATTTCGTCAACTACGTGCTGTTTGTAGTTTGCTTTGTGTTTCCTAGCAATGTATGATAATTCTTTTTTTACCATGCGATTATCATGTGGGAGATCTTTCTGCTGTAACTAATCAAATATGGCTGTGTTCTTCCATTTTGATGATGGAAACGCTTCCTCAAGCCTGGAATGGTCAATGACAATAACGGCATTCGCAGACAACAGCTCTATCATTTGTGAAAAGTAGTCCTCAAACACATCCGCATTCATGTCCTCGTGGTTATCTTTTGTTGATTTCGACACGAATTGTAGCAATGTGGGTGATAATTAACCTATGCACTTTTCCTGTCGGTGCAGGTAACCCAGTGGAATATCCTTCCATGACTGCTTGGCGGGAGTTTTTATGTTAGTGTCGACCCATGTTTTCTGCACAGTATGTCCTTCGTTGAGCCATGTTTCGTCCAAATAATAAATTGTCCTTCCTTCAGATCGATACTTCCTAATTGTTCTTAAATAATTTTTTCTCCAACGCACAATTTCGTCTTTATCTATAAGGAGGGACTTTCTATTCTGCTTTTCCCAGGATAAGCCTATCTCGCGTAAAAGTTTCCATAATTTGGTTCTGCCTACTTGTGGTACATCGTCGTATTCCTGAATTGACTGTAGAACTTTGTCTATTGTTGGTATCTCTTTATTTATATAAAAAGAGTGGACATTCCTCCGGATGGCGGTCCTATCAATGTCATCGATTGATAGTGACTTCCTTCCTGAGTTTTGTTTTGGTGTACTAATGACTCCACTTTTCCTCTCGTTTAAAAACCTGTGAACTGTTCTTTCTTTCCCTCCCGTCGTATTAGAACATGTAGACACTATCTGGCCAACGGAACTCGTGGGTTGTTGATAAACAAGTGCATTATGCACATTAAGCACTATAGCTTTTTCGCTTACAGAGTATGCAACAAATGTATTGGGTTTAACTGGTGTAAAGTTTGCACCCGGTGCTATGTTTATAAACACTACTCGAATATTACAAACGTATTGAGAATAAGCAGTAGCTCGTCACAGACTGCCCTCCACAGCAAAACAATATTCTATTGTATTTTGTAGAAACCTAGAATTACTCCATTTATTTGCTTTCAATACCAAATAATTATCCTATAATGGGGCAGGTGCATCCACTTTGCATTCATTATCCTTCAGAATAACAATTTCGAATTGTATTGTAAGCAAATTTTAATTATGAGGTATTAACTAAGAACTCTCATTTTGTAATAATGTCCGATTTTTAGAAACGAATGTACAGTTAAAGTGTATCTCGGGAATTTCCATCTAAATATTTTATTTCGACCCGACTTTTTACTCTAGTAGTTGTGCTCAGATATTCACCTTAATTCCTTCATAATAACAAGTGGCGAGAAGAATAGGTATTAGTATTATTATATATTGATTTTGTAGGTATTTAACCATATTCTCATAACTTGCTCCTAAGTAAATCCGTGTTTATAGTTTAAAAGTTCGTATTAAGTATCATTGAATTTCCTTCTTACATTTTGGTAAGAAATGTAAGAACGCCTATGGTTTATGTTCATTTTATATCTGAGACCACGAAGTCGTGCTGCCAGTGAAAAAAGGACAGAGTATAGCTGCTGTAAACCGTTGAGGAGTTCCCTCGACTGTCTTTCGTCTCCACTTAGATTAACTTCCAGGTATGTTATGTTTAAATGTCATCAAAACTACGTAGTTGTGACAAGTTTCAACAGAATCGGTTCGCTTATGAAAAATAAATCATCCCCTATTTTTCTACCCTTAGGGGCGGATTTTTTTCTCAAACTCAAATAGGACCAACTTCAAGGTGTATACTAGTCAATGAAAAATCATAAATAAATCATTTAAATCGTATAACCCCGTACAAAGTTATGCGTGGTAAAATCGGTTAACAACTAAAAATTAATTGGGTAAACAATCAATCATCTCCTATTTTAATACCCTTAGGGGTGGCATAAGTTTTTCAAATTAAAATGGGACCAGTTTCGAGGTATATCCTATTCAATAAAAAAAGTAATAATCATAATCGGACTACTTTGTGAAAAGTTATGCGTGGACATACATAAAAAAACCTCCTACTTTTTTTCGTCAGTTAAAAACAAAAACATCATCGGAACTACAAACGACCATAATATCAAAATTGTCATGGCAGGGCTAAGAATCAGTATATATAGGTCAAAAGAAACGATATCTCCAAAAACGCATTGATGAACATGAAAGAGATACACAACTAACCAACCTTAACACAAAAAACTTCCATCGATAAGTCACATTAAATAGATTTAAAAAATACAAGCTTTCTCACTCGAGCATCTACTATGAAAGAAAGACATAAATAAATTTAAGACAAGCTTATAAACGAATCTGTTACCCACAGAATAACCTAGGTCAAACAATGAAATACATTATGTTTTCATTTTTCGTACATTTGTATGAAAGCTTGCTTCCGTCATCTCATTAAATTCTGACAAAATTTGATAATCTCCGACCCCAAAAAAACTCACAAACCAATTTTGAATGGAATCGGGCCATAATAACAAAACACGTGGCCATTTGAATTCATGAACTTTGACAAAGAGATCGTGATATTCGACCCCAAAAACCCCCACATACCAATTTTGAAAGGAATTGGGCTATAATCAGAAAACCCGTCGGCATCTTGAATTCGTGGATTTTGACAAACATGCTATTCGACCCCAAAAACCCCCACATAACAACTTTTATTTGAATCGGGCCACAAAACTCGTCGCCGTATTGGAGCCGCCATCTTGAATTTATGAATTTTGACAAAACATTCGTGTTCTCTGTTTCCGAAAACCCTCACATACCAATTTTAAATAGAATCGAACCGTAATCACAAAACTTGTCCGCCATATTAAAACCGCCATTTTGTTTTTTTTGCAAAAATTCCATAATGCATTGTCACCAGAATTTTGAAAGGAATTGGGCTATAATCAGAAAACTCGTCGCCATCTTGAAATCGTGGATTTTGACAAAAAAAATATGATATCCGACCCCAAAAACATCCCATTTTTGATTGGAATCGGGTCATAACCACAAAACTCGTAGCTGCGTTGGAACCGCCATCTTGAATTTATGAATTTGGTAAATAAGTTCGTGATCTCTGTCCCCGAAAACTCTCACATACCAATTTTGAATAGAATCGAATCGTAATCACAAAAATCGTCCACCATATTGGAGCCGCCATTTTGTTTTTTCTTTGGCAAAAATTCCATAATGCATTGTCACCGGAATTATTAACCCTGCCAAATTTCACGTTAATCAGACAACTAGAACTGGAAAAAAATCTTGTAAAAAAGGCAATTGCGCGAAATAATGGAAATAAAAAAAAATTAAGCATCAACATACGAACAGATGAATCATATGTATACCTGAAACAGAAACAAAGTTTGATTTTTCTTGTCACAGACAATGGTAGTACAAACGTTTACTATGAGTGACAAATCATTATGACCCTATTATCACTGTATTACCAGTAATATCATTATTATTATTATAAATATCATTTCGATCAGAATTTCTCTCAACGTATTGTATATTCTTTTCGGTACGATTTCCTAGCCAGAAATCGCAGCTGACTAATAATATCAAGTGGATTCATATTCTTAGGCAATATTTGTCAGATAGGTGAGATGAAAAATATTAAAATCAGTCTTCACTGAATCGTGTTGCGGAGAAGTTTGCAATAAAGTGAGTGAGTTTAATTGTTCATTTTTTCAAAATACCCGGTGGGCATAAGTATCCGTATTTAACATTAGGGACAGTTTTCTTGTTATCATTCATTAGTATAACCATAAGTATACGCACTCATTAAATATGCATTAAACAGATTCAATGTAATATTCCTATGAAAACATATACAGTGAGGTCCATAAGTAACGGATAAATTCCTTTTCTACGTAAATTTCAATCAATGAGTAACATCCTGAATCACGTCAATTTAACAAGCTTTTATTTAGTTTCACCTGTTCCGGTGTCTGTCTGTCTGTTTGTATGTATGTAATCAAATCTTGCAAATTAAATTTGACCCACTTCTAATTGTCCGATTGATTCGAAATTTCCGGAAACTATGCATTATAGAATCTTTTTGGAAAAAAAAATGGCGGCTCCAATATGGCGGACAATTTTTGTGATTATGGTCCGATTCTATTCAAAATTGGTATCAAGGAGTTTTAGGGGTCGGAGATTATGATTTTTTTGTCAAAATTCACAAATTCAACATGACGGCTCCAAAATGGCGTACGAATTTTCTGATTATGGTTCGATTCTATACAAAATTGGTATGTGGGGGTTTTTGGGGTCAAAGATTTTTTTTTACAAGCTTTCATTTTAAGTTTCACCCCTTCCGTTGTCTGTCTGTCTATCTGCCTGTCTGTGTGTCTGTCTGTCTGTAATCAAATCTTGCAAGTTGAAGTTGACCCACTTCTAATCGTCCGATCGATTTGAAATTTGACAGGTGTACGTAATTTCGAGGACTATGCATTATAATTATTTTTTTTGGGAAAAAAACAAAATGGCGGCTCCAATATGACGGACAATTTTTGTGATTATTGTCCGATTCTATTCAAAATTGGTATCTAGGAGTTTTATGGGTCGGAGATTATGATTCAAAAATTTAACAAAATGGCTTACGAGTTTTCTGATTATGGTCCGTTTCCATTCAAAATTGGTATGTGGGGGTTTTTGGGGTCAAATATTTTTTTACAAGCTTCCATTTTTAGTTTCACCTCCCCCGTTGTCTGTTTGTCTATCTGTCTGTCTGTCTGTCTGTCTGTGTGTGTGTGTGTCTGTCTGTCTGTAATCAAATCTTGCAAGTTAAATTTGACCCACTTCTAATTGTTCGATCGATTTGAAATTTGGCGGGTGTACGTAATTCCGGAACCTATACATATGAAGTTTTTTCTGGGAAAAAAAATAAAATGAACGTTCCAATATAGCGGACAATTTTTGTGATTATGGTCCGATTCTATTCAAAATTGGTATCAAGGAGTTTTAGGGGTCGGAGATTATGATTTTTCTGTCACAATTAAAAAATTCAACATTACGGCTACAAAATGGCGTACGAGTTCTCTGATTATGGTCCGATTCTATTCAAAATTGGTATATGGGGGTTTTTGGGGTTGAAGATTTCTTTAAAAAGCTTTCATTTTTAGTTTCACCTCTCCCGTTGTCTGTCTGTCGTCTGTCTATCTGTCTGTCTGCTGGTCTGTGTGTCTGTCTTCAATCGAATCTTGCAAGTTAAATTAGACCCACTTCTAATAGTCCAATTGATTTGAGATTTGGCAGGTGTACATAATTCCGGTGACAATACATTATGAAATTAGGTTGAAAAAAATGGTGGCTCCATTATGGCGGATAATTTTTGTGATTATGGTCTGATTTTATTCAAAATTGGTATTTAGGGGTTTTTGGGGTCGGAGAAAAACAAAACTAAAAAGTTAAAAAAGTAAAAATTATAAAAAAATGGCAAGCTTTTATACAAATGCACTAGGAAGGAAAAAATAATTTCTTTCATTGTTTGATCTAGTTTTTTCTGTGAGTAACAAGATTTTGAATCTGTTACTCACAGAATAATCTAGATCAATTTTTTTTATTCTAAAATGACTGATAAATATAAATATTTATTAAGAATAATTTCAAAACTCCCTTTCAACCCTCTTGGAGTGAAATTAAAAATTGTTTTTTTCTACACATTTTTTATTAAAATATTACATTTTTAATGTTACCTAATGTTGAGAGCGTGAAACATTATTATTCAAATGTTCAAACTGGGCGCCCGTTGCTTCTTGCAATAATGGAGGCGTTGCTAAATTCTTCTAAAACATTTTGTATCGTTTCCGGGGTGATTTGATTAATTTCTTGCCTTATTCTGTCTCCTAAACCATCCACGTTATTTGGTCTGTTATGAAAAATAGTCAATCGAGGTCAAATCGGGAGAACGGGCAGGCCACTCAATTTCACCGTGTCTACCGATCCACCTATTAGAAAAAAATTGATTGAGATTCTTACTTCCAATGCAAAATGTGGTATAGCGCCGTATTGCTGATACCAAAAATGTCTATCAATTTCAATTGTCATCAACTGGGAAAAGTATTTTCGACTCTAGAACTGACAAATTTTGAATGAATTCCAAGAAACGCGCGCCAAAAAATATGGTCCGATAATTTGAGAGTTTATAATTTCAGCCCAAACGTCCACCCTCTCAGGACATTGAGCATTGGCCTTCGTCATCGAATATGGATTTTTTGTACTCCAGTATCTACAGTTCTGTTTGTTGACTGGTCCATTCAATATAAATGTTGCTTCATCAGAAAAAAACATATCTTGGCATCTATTTGTCATGATTTCGCAAAATTCCTGTTAAGGTCTTGAACCAAATGACTTTTACATGGGTGGTATTTTTCTTTTGTAGAAGACGCAATATTGGCGATTTACTAACATAATTATCGACGGCAATTCCTCTTGTAGCTTTATGTGGATCATCTTGAGTATCCAATTTCTTTCCATCAGATAAAATGCGTTTCCTATCACATCTGTGACTTTTCCAAATCCACGAAATTTGTTTTCTATTCTACTAACCGTAGACTGAGAAATGCGACAGTCAGGATACTTGCTACTGAAAATTTCGCATACCTGCTTTTGCGTTCGTGTTTTATCACCACATCCTGATAATATAAAAATTTCAAATCTTTGGGTACACGAAAGGCTCATTGTTAAAACAATGATCAAGTTGTCAATCAGCGATAAATAACTAGAATGATAATTTAATAGGATAACGACCGATGAATATGATTTTTGGATAGATTCTTGACGGGATTTCGGTCGGAATATTGAAGAAAACCACTTGCTAAATTGTCGACGTTTCGAAACTTTATTGTTTCAACTTCAGTACTCTGAAGTATAAGAACAAAAACATGAATAACGATCGTTAAAAATGAAAAAATTTCGGACAATATACAGAAAACAAACATTGACAATATAATTAATTACATTCAGGGTGGCTGTGCGATTTCAAAAGAGGTAATACAAATAATTTAGACATAAAATATGAATACATGCACAGGTTTACGAAAGACGTCGATACATTCACATAGATAGAATGATAAGTTCACACAGATGTAGCAAATAAAGAAATTTACATGAATAATTTCTTTCTTTTTGTTGGGTATTTTACCACCTGCGTATCAGAAAAAACGAAACATTGAAATTGAATATATATGACACAAAATCAATTAGAAGAGTCAGATTTGCAGGTATTTGGCACACAGGCAGAGTATAGGAAACATTTGATTGTATACATATCAATGTGAGGGTGAAAGGTTAATTGGTCTTGATGGCCACTGATGAGTACTCGAGATCCTCTCTACCTTCCTAACAATAACATCAAATTGTGGGAAAAAGCGGTCCCCAAATATGCAGAAGGAACGTATGTCTTCGATAGATCAGTTGGTAGAGCATCTGACTAGAGATTAGAGGTCGCGGTTTCGACTCCTGATTGAAGATGGTTTTTTCTTTCATTTAATAATTGAAATTTTCATGATAATTCCTCAATAAGCCAATCGAATTTTCATCAACCGCAATGTAATTCATTATAAAATAGTATACACTCGCCATTGGCTCACTTAAAACGGATATTCCCCATTTCCACCCCAGGCAGTAAGAACTGCCCCTATCTCAAAACAAGTTATATCTCAATGGATACATTTCAAAAAATTACCCAGTGAATAATTTTTATCCATGAATAATATAAAAACGCCTCATCGTGTCATTTTTATTTAATTTTTTTGTCAAAGGAAAAACTATTTTTATGTCTCAATTTGACACCCCAAGCACTTAAAGCTACCCTTATTATAGAAGAAGTTATATCTCAAAGAGTATCTGCAATAAATAGTACGATGAAATTTTGCACGAGTGTTATATTCCAGAAATAGACACGAATTTTACAAAGTTCGAATCTCAAAAATAAAGCCCAATACAATTGAATACAGTATTCACCTGAAGACGATTGCAGATATAAGCATTCGAAACGTCGTGAAAACCTTTTAAATCCATTAAGAATTTGGACGTCCGAAAAAAGAATAATGTGAATAAAATACTTATAACAAGTTCTAATATGAAATTTCTAGTTTCACTTCTCAGTAAATCTACTTTGCTACGACTTATCTCATATATTATAATGGAAGCGCGGGCGATATAAGCATATTTTAAAGTTAAAATCAAATTAACTAATTAATACAGAGGAAAGCCACTGTTTTCGCAAAATGGAGAGGAATATTCAACAAAGAGTAAACAAAAAATAACTACTTCCCTGGCTAATACCACGAAGAATATTGAATGATAGCTGCTCAGTTATATGAATTATTGCATAGATGCGTGGTATTAGCCAGGAGAGTAGTTGTTTTCTGCTCTCCATCTACCAACATTCAGTTTAATTTATATGAAACTGTCATGGACGTGACCTTGGGAATATTTACTCTTTGTTAACTAGTTAATGAAAATGACTTTCAAATCCAAATTCATATTATTCAAAAAGGAATAATCCTAAATATGTTTAATGTAACTGAATTCTTCTTTCTCATAAACTACATCTTGGCCAGTTTTTTTTATAAAAATCATTGAATAGTATAATTCTTATAGAATTTTCAAATTACAACAATATGTAAATTATTAATAAAAGTAAATTAAATGGACTTAAATACCGCCAACATCTTCAATTTTCAATATAATAACTAATACTAATTTAGATTTCCAAATTTTACTATCTAATCCTAGTTCATAATATAAATTTATTGACTTTATTGAAATCAAATAATCTAAAATGTAACCGTATAAATTTGTTCTTACATTATTTCCATTATAAATTGATTAATACTACTTAAACTAAATTACATTATTTGTAATCCGCAAATGCTGGCACAAATTTTGTTAATGTTTCTTATTATTACCAAATCTAAATTTCTCCAATATTTAATACTATTCATTGCGAATATTTTTTTTACTAACAACAATTCACATTCAAATTTAAATGAAATTATACTTTTTGTACTTATTGTCCTCCCTCCTTCTCAGTCTTCCCTAATGTTTTTCAGCTAAACCGAAACGTAATAGTTTTTTTAATTTTCTAACACTAATGGTATATATAATGAAAAAGCAAATTGCCAGAACTGCACCTTATTATTTAAATTCTAAAGAATTGCTTTCCGTTTCACCAACTTCTGGCGATATTAACATTTTCCATATACACAATTGATTTTAAAAAAAAAATTTCCTTGGAATTTAACCCCGACCTAGACTTCTGGCAATACTTCTTCGTAATTTCTACAGTTATTAACTATAAAAACACGAAATTTCAGAGCTGCACTCGAACATTTTATTTTGCTTAAAAATTAACGCGTTTGACTGCCCGCACACGCTTTCCTCCCCGGGGATAATTTATGCCTATTCTGATCTTTGCTGGAGTGTTTTGAACAATATGACAATAATTTTACCTTTATTTAGCATGAATCTGTTCGACCTGAACTATTGCTATTTCAACAATATTTATTGGTTCTAATATAAACCGTGGATAATGTTCTTCCCGTACATGGTGTTTGAGAATTGACCTATGTCCTGGATGTTTCGTGACCTGATAACAGTAAATTGTAAATTTTGTTTCGGTAAAGTCGAATAACTGAGACCTCTATAGATATTTTGCGAAAGTTTCGACATTCATAATGTCATCTTTAGCAAAATTGAATTTATTTTTGTGAACACTCCAACATCCAACTAGATTTTTATTTTCCAAGAACTGCTTCTCGAGTCAACAGCACATTTTAACTCCCGGCAGCACGCACAAACCAGTTTTCACCAGTACACAATATGCTATCGGACAACAACTCAAAATTCTCTCAGATAGATATATTTAACTGTTCAGTAAATCTTATCAAATCCGAATTTTTCAAATTAATGAATATCTATATCTAATAGGCTGCATGTATGATTCCGCAGAAGGATTGTTTTATTATGATGTAAATCTATTCGTGTCTATATTCCTGTTCTGTTAATGGGATTCATCTTGTAGAACAGTGCATTAATGAATAAATAAACATCCACATGAAAAGAAAAGAATACAAAATAATTTCATTACCTTATACAGTGCTCGTCTGAAATCCGTTCCCCCACTACTAATTTTTGAACCACCCGGTATATCGCAACGAAATTTGAAGGGCTTACATGGGAGTTGAAAACCTACTTTTTCATGAGAAAATCACAGCTAAAAGTTTCAAAATGACGGCTGAGCGCCATCTTCAATACATTTTTTTAATAGAACATTCCGTATATAATTCCATTTTCGAAATCTGCTCATAATTCTCAACAGTTTTCTCCAATACAATTCACTCCTGGATTCAATTATTTTCGAAATATTAACGTTTGAAAAGTGACATTCCGGTTTAAAATGAAGTATGGATTTTGGTCACTTCCGGTAAAACATTTTGCTAACTGAAGGTTGTTATTAATTTGTAAATAAATAAAACAAACAGTACCGCTTACCGGGAAATCTCGAAGCCTACGAATGTGTTCTGTAAATTCACAATCAAAACAAATTGGTTAGCTAAAAAATTATAATTTATTTTTGAAAAACACTTTCATTCAACCCCAACAATTATTTCATCAAGTGTTCAATGTGGCCCCCTCCTAAATCTTGATAATAAAGTGCCCTATTATAAAAAGCTTCTCTCACGTTGATGAAAGTCTGTTCATCTAATTCTTCACATGAATCTATTATTCTGCGTTCCAACTCTTCTTTTGTTTGGCATTCAGTGGTGTAGATTTTTGACTTCAGATATCCCCAAAGTAAAAAATCTAGAGGTGTAAGATCCGGAGATCTTGGTGGCCATTCTGTACTTCCCCTGCGACCTATCCATCGCCCAGGAATGTTTGTATCGAGCCCTGCAATCGAAACAGAGAGGTGCCCCATCCTGCTGAAATATGATTTCACGATTTTCAAACTCTTCCTGATTGTTCAATACAATTTGTCTCATTCGAGGTTCAATTTCAGTTTCTAAAAGATGTCTGTAAAGAACTCCTGTAATATTGCCTCTGATGAAAATCGGTCCAACAACGCGATTGCCCAAAATCCCCGTCCAAACATTCACCTTATTACGACACTGTGTATGACCCTCTCCAAAAATATGCCAATCAGTATCGCTCCAGTATCGTACAATATGTTTGTTGACTTTTCCATTAAGAAAAAACGTGCATTCGTCTGCGAAATATACACGTTTTAGGATGCCCCGTTCTCCTTCAATTGTTCTTGTTAACCACTCACAAAATTCAACCGTCCGGTATGGATCATTCTCCGTGAGAGCATGCAGGATTTTCATGTTATAGGGATAAAACTTTTTTTTTTAGGACTCTTCGGACACTTTTTGAACTTACTCCACAGGATTCAGCAACTGCAGACGACGACTGAGTCGGATTGATTATCATTTCAACAACAATTTCTACCTTTTTTCTTCTGAAAGAGGCGGTCTTCCTGATCTTGGAGCATCTTTCAGCGTACCAGTTGTTTGGAGCTTATTTGAAAGTTTGCGCAAATATGACCTCGAAATAAAATTCTCGGGAAATCTATCATTAAACATACGGACTAGATGATAATTTCTTCCAGCTTCTCCAAATATCAAAACTGCTTCAAATTTATCGTCTAAACTACGAGCCATGATCACACTTTTCATAAAAGGGTTTAGGCGCTCAATGGACTATTTGACAGTTAGCAGTTCAGTTTGACAGTAAACAAGATTTTACCGCGACAACGATTTTTTCCAATGCAAACTTGATTGAAAGCAACATTAGTGTTTTTGGTTGGGTTTGAAATGACCAAAATGTCACTTTTCAAACGTTAATATTTCGAAAACAATTGAATTTACGAGTAAAGTGTATCGGAGAAAACTGTTGAGAATTATGAGCAGATTGCGAAAACGGAATAATATACGGGGGGTTCTATTTTAAAAAATTATTGAAGATGGCGATCAGCCGCCATTTTGAAACTTTTAGCTGAGATTTTTCCATGAAAAAGTAGTTTTTTATTTCCTATTTAAGCCCTCCAAATTTCGTTGCGATATACCAGGTGGTTCAAAAATTAGTAGGGAGGGGGGGGGGGGACTTTAGACGAGCACTGTATGTAAATGTTCTTATCATGTTTTTTTTTTATTTAATCGACAAGAAAACCAAATGTAAAATGTCCTGAAGATAACTGGAATGGATCTATACGGGAAATGGATCTATACAGTATTATTGAGTAATGTTTCAGCTAAAAATTCTGAGAAATAAGAATGGCATTAACTGCAAATTAACTAAATTTCCCACTCGCCATTTTTTACGGGAAAATACAAAAAAGAACCACAAACTGAATATAGTCCTATTCAGTCACTTTTCAGCCTACTGCTTGGAAAATTTGATATATCTGATTTCTGGCGTTTCAGAATTATTAAAAACAAATCATTAGAGGAACCGGAAAGAGGAAGAATTGGAAATTGAAACAAACAGACCTTTCCCGTCATGTATCATAAATAATAAATTGTGATAAATGGATGTATTCCCTTTAAGTGGCCGTATGTTCCAAATGGATGTAATAATCGCCGATCCGTAAAAATTACATTCCCTTTCAAATCTTCGACTGACGCCGACAACTGGCCAACTGGTGCCGTGCAGATTCATTGGATGGTTGCGGATCATGAACATATGGGAATCAATATTGGGGCACATGATGACAGATTTGATAATCGATGGGCAAGGTGCTTTCATACCAGGCATATTAGGGTATTTCTTCAGATTTAGTCAAATCTCAGGAATTGCGTGAAATTTCATTGTGGTGAGAATATAACCCCCTAAACCCACTCACAAATTTTTAAATTGATCCACCTTCCAGTTTGTCACATATTTGCAATCAAAAATAGGTCTTTTTATACGCGATCCCTATACCTAACACGTGAACGGATAGGACCTTGTTCACATTAGACGCTGAACGGATCTTAAGATTGAAAAAAAACACTCGTGTATGCATTACTATTGCGGATTAATCAAAAAAAGAATGGTAATTTTTTACCGTTCAATTTCGAAGATATCGACTGATGAAAAATATTAATTCCACTCGACACAGAACGAAAGCACAACCAACTGTGACGAATTGGCAACAATGTACGGTGCAGCGAACTGATGGGGGCGTGGTAGAGCCCGAGAATGTGAAATGGAAGCATTAATATCAATCGGCTTGGAAGGATGGAGATACACGCTGAATGTGCTGTGTTGCCTGGTTGTCTCTATACATGCATGAGGTGTGATTCAGTGTGTACTATCTCTGTCAAAAGTTGGAGACTGGCAGCATCATATAACCATGAGATTTCACTGTACGCCGCGGCCTAAACTTTTGGCTGATACATTTACATATAGAGATACCGTAAAGAATGCTTTTGTTAGAAACTGCTACGGAAACTGTGAAATTAACAAATGTTTTTGGCACTTGGTAGTAAATGCCACATTTACTCAAATGACCACTTGAATACGGAAATGGATGAACAAATTCAAAGAAATGCATTAACTCATCGAGACATCACCTGCCGATGGCAAATTTTATTTTTGCGAACCTCTGTGATACCGTACCCCATTTGAGCTTTCAATACTACAATAGCATAATGTCCAGTACCACAATCAATGTTTATATATAAAAAAAGTATGTTTATAATTAATATGATGTGGAATATGTACGATATATATATATATATATATATAATTTATTTATTTATTTATCATAATGTGCAGTACTAAGATCAATGTATGTATATAAATAATTATGCGTATATGTTTATATTGATGTAAAGTATATGCATATATATATATATATATATATATATATATAGAAGGGTAGTCTTGACTGACTAGTTGGAGAATAAATTCTACGAAACTATCTTGAGGATGCAGTCAAAATAACTGGGCTGGGTTAAATGGTCGAGTATTCGTTTTATATGGTCGAGCTTTCGGAAACGTTTATTTCCTTTTTCAAGACATCTAAAAATGTGGAAAAAGAACAAGTTTGAGCCATGTGACTCACACTTGTTCTTTTTTTACATTTTTAGATGTCTTGAAAAAGGAAATGAACGTTTCCGAAAGCTCGACCATATAACAAAGAGTACTCTTTAACCCAGCCCAGTTATTTTGACTGCATCCTCTAGATAGTTTCGTAGATTTATATATATATATATATATATAATGAATTCTTCACTTCTGCCCAATGAGGCAAGTTGCATTCTACGAACTCACCATTGGAAATACTTGAGAGGATTCTTCCTTCAGGGAATATGCTCCGCAACATTAAGATGGATTTCCAAAATCCAGATGAAAAAAAAACTACCAAGAAGGTATTTCGAAAAAGGCTGTTCCCTGGAGACAGAGCCCGTGCAAATGAATGAAGTTGGTAGGTTAGAAAGGCAATAAAATCCCAATCCATTGGGGATATTTTTCAAAATTGTTCAAGTCAAAGGAACTAACTCCCTGCCAGTAGGTACATGGTGAGAATGGAGATTGGCACGACAAATTTTACATGAAGTCAACGCTCTTACTAAGGATTCAAAAAATATGTTTTTTTCGTCACTATAACCTACTAACAATCAACAACAATGTAGAAATGATGTCCAGTATACTATGTATGTATATAAATAATAATGTACAATGTATATTGATGTAAATTGTATGCATGTATAAAAATTATAGATATAATGAATTTTTCACTTCTGCAGAATGGAGCAAGTTGCATTCTACGAACTCACCATTGGAAATGCTTTAGAGGACTCTCCCTCCAGGGAATATGCTCCGTAACAATTATTATGGATTTCCAAAATCCAGATAGAAAATAAAACTGCCAAGAGGGTATTCATAGGAGTCTATTCCCTGGAGACAGAGCCCATGCATATGAATGAAGTTGGTAGGTTAGAAATGCAATAAAATCCCAATCGTTTATGGATATTTTTCAAAATTGTTCAAGTCAAAAGTGATGACCCACTACGAATACATGGTGAGAGCGGAGATTGCCACGACGAATTTTACATGAAGTCAACGCACTTACTAAGTATTCCAAAAATATGTTATTGTTCGTCACTATAACCTACTAAAAATTAACAACAATGTAGAAATTTACGAAAAATTGTACTCACATGATATTTGAAAAAAATTAAAAAAACACCATACAGTGACGGATTGAAAAAAATTATTTAAAAAAATAAAAGAAGGGAAAACAAAAAGAAAAAATGAAGGAATAGAAATAATGGGTGTATACAAAAGTATACATCTGTATAAAAGTATGTATATATGAAAAAAAATTATGAAAAAAAATATATCGATATATGAAAAAGAAATTAGATATATGAAGAAAAAAAACGAGAAAACAAAAAAAACAATAAAGATATATCATAACGTCCACTACTAACATCAATGTATGAACATAAATAATGTATATATGTTAATATTGATGTGAAAATGTGCCGAATAAGGCAAGTTGCACTCTACGAACTCACCATTGGGAATGCTTTAGAGGACTCTTCCTTCAGAGAATATGCTCCGTAACAATGATTATGGATTTCCTAAATCCAGAGAGAAAATAAAACTGCCAAGAGGGTATTCATAGGAGTATGGTCCCTGGAGACAGAGCCCGTGCATATGAATGAAGGTGGTAGGTGAGAAATGCAATAAAATCCCAATCCATCATGTTTATTTTTCAAAATTGTTCAATTCAAAGTACTGACCCCCTACCAGTACATGGTGAGAACGGAGATTGCCAAGATAAATTTTTCATGAAGTCAACGCTTTTAATAAATGTTCAAAAAATATGTAATTGTTCGTCACTATAACCTACTAACAATCAACAATGATGTAGACATTTAAAAAAAATTGTACTCAAATAATATATGAAAAAAAAAGCGGAACATCCAATGACGCATTGAAAAAAATTATAAAACAATGAAAGAAAAAAAAAAGAAATGATGGGTTTTTATAGAGCATAAATCCATGAGAATATATTGAAAAAATTAATAAACGAAAAAACAAAAAAATGAACCAATAAAGAGTTACCATGATAATCAGTACTAACATCAATGTATGTATATAATATTGATGTAAAGTAGATGCATATACATATATATATATATACATATATAATGAATTCTTTACTTCTGCTGAATGAAGAAGGTTGCATTTTACGAACTCACCATTGGAAATGCTTTAGAGGACTCTTCCTTCAGGGAATATGCTCCGTAAAAATTATTATGGATTTCCAAAATCCAGATGGAAAATAAAACTGCCAAGAGGGTATTCATAAGAGTATGTTCCCTGGAGACAGAGCCTGTGCATATGAATGAAGGTGGTAGGTTAGAAATGCAATAAAATCCCAACCATTATGTATATTTTTCAAAATTGTTCAAGTCAAAAGTACTGACCCCCTACCAGTACATGGTGAGAACGGAGATTGCACGATAAATTTTACATGGAATCAACACTCTTAATAAGTATTCAAAAAATATGTTATTGTTCGTCACTATAACCTACTAGCAATCAACAACAATGTAGAAATTATGTCCAGTACTAACGTCGAAGTACGTATATAAATAATAATGTATATATGTTAATATTGAGGTAAATTATATGAATATATAAAAAGTATATATTTATAACGCATTCTTCACTCCTGTTGAATGAGGCAAGTTGCATTCTACGAACTCACCATTGAAAATGCTTTAGAGGACTCTTCCTTCAGGGAATATGCTCCGTAACAATTATTATAGATTTCCAAAATTCAGCTAGAAAATAAGACTGCCAAGAGGGTATTCATAGGAGTGTGTTTCCTGGAGACAGAGCACATGCATATGAATGAAATTGGTAGGTTAGAAATGCAATAAAATACCAATCCATTATGAATATTTTCCAAAATTGTTCAAATCAAAACTACTGACCCCTACCAATACATGGTGAGACCGGAGATTGCCAAGACGAATTATACTTAGGTATTCAAAAACTATGTTATTATTCGTCACTATAACCTACTAAAAATTAACAACAATGTAGAAATTTACGAAAAATTGTACTCACTGGATATTTGAAAAAAATTAAAAAACACCATCCATAGACGTATTAAAAAAAATTATTTAAAAAATAAAAGAAGGAAAAACGAAAAGAAAAGTTAGAAGAATAGAAATAATGTATACAAAAGTATACATCTGTATACAAGTATGTATATATGAAAAAAAAATATGAAAAAAATTAAATAAACGAAAAAACAAAAAATAAAACCAATGAAGATTTATCATAACGTCCAGTACTAATATCAATTTATAAATATAAATAATGTATATATGTGATATCCATGTGAAAATATGCCGAATGAGGCAAGTTTCATTCTACGAACTCACCATTGGAAATGCTTCAGAGGACTCTTCCTTCAGGGAATATGCTCCGCAACATTATGAGAGATTTCCAAAATTCAGATAGAAAATAAAACTGCCAAGAGGGGATTCAAAGGAGTATGTTTCCTGGAGACAGAGCCCGTGCATAGGAATGAAGTTGGTGGGTTAGTAATGCAATAAAATCCCAAACCAATTTGTATATTTTCCAAAATTGTTCAAGTCAAAGGTACTGACCCCCTACCATAGGTACATGGTGAGAACGGAGATTGGCACGACGAATTTTACAGAGTCAACGCACTTACTAACGATTCAAAAAATATGTCATTGTTCGTCACTATAACCTAAAAATTAACAACAATGTAGAAATTTACGAAAAATTGTACTCACATATCTGAAAAATATGGAAAAAATTCAATGCTGTAGTTCATTATGCTATTGTACGCGAAATTCAAAATGCAAAAAACATCGGTCAATTCTTGATGGAAATGTCCAATATTCTTGATGTCACAGAAACTTATATCAATACAAGTATATTTGTATTGGGAGATTTTAATGTACATTTTAATGATCAAAATTAAATAAACGCATTGAAAATTACCTAGCTCTTCACATCGTATGGTTTACATGAAATGATACACGAAAAAACACATAATAAAAGGAATTGTCTTTAGTAACTATGATAGTGGAAATGCCTTCACTAGAACCCGGACAATGTAGGATTAGTTGCAAACATAAACTCGATGGATTTGAAAAAAAAAAAGAACAAATGTATAAGAAGATATAGCAAAATAATAAAAAATAACTAGGATAAAAAAACGATTGATACAACTGAAGCGAAGTTCCAAATCTTTGAGAGTACTTTTATGTTCTACTATAATGTAAGTTTTCCACTTATAAAAGAAAAAAAATTATCAAATGAAAGAATCATGGATAACTCCTCAAGTAAAACAATCCAAAGAAACTTTAATGCTTCTCTACGAGATGCAAAATCAAAACCCTACTGAAAACAATAAAATAGCGTATAAACAATATAAAAAAATATATCAAAACAATCTAGAAAAAGCGAAAACGGAATATTATGAAAACTTACTAACAAAAAGTGACAATTATAATAAAACGGTATGGCAAATCATAAATACGGAAACAGGTCGGAAAAACAGAGTAAAAAATGAACCAGAGAATATAACAGCTGATCAAATGAATAACTTCTTTATAAATAACATGAATAATAAACTGAACACTTCACCCAAAACTGAATAAAAAACTAAACATGATAAATTTAATGTCATTCAGACCAGTTACTGAATAATATCAAATAAACCCAATAAAAAAACTGAAGATATCAAAGGAGTGAACATTTTCGCCATAAAGAGTTGTACGACTCATATAAAAGAGCCATTATCAGACATAGTAATTCAATGTCTCTCTGAAGGCTATTTTCCTCAAGATCTTAAGTTTGGTAAAGTAATTCCTATTCACAAAAAAGACAGTTTATCTGACCCAAAAACTTTAGACAAATTTCTATGTTACCATCCTTCTCAAAAATACTCGAATATGCTATATATACACAACTCATAGAATATTTAGGAATGAATAGTGTTCTCAGTCCCGATCAGTTAGGCTTCAGGCCAGGAAGGTCAACCTCCAATGCCGTTCACTCACTTACAAAACATATACATGACGCCTTCGAAAATAGAGGGAAATATATAGGAGTCTTTACAGACCTTACATCCGCTTTTGATTGCGTAAATCACCAGATTTTAAGAAATAAACTTTACTTCTACCGTATTAGAGGAGTTTGTCTAGAAATAATCACCTCATATTTGGAAGATAGGTTTCAAGTGCGCAGCGATAAATTAAAACTTCTGCGAGGAGTACCTCAAGGATCAATCTTAGGACCACTATCATTCCTCATTTATATAAATGATCTACCCCATTCGATTGCATCAGTGGGTATCAATACAACAATGTATGCAGATGATGCAACTCTTAGCAAAATAATTACCACGATCGACAATCCTCAACAAACCCTAAAAATAGAAGGCACGTTCATGGTTTAATCCCAACCAGCTGATATTAAATGAACAGTAAACGGAATCGTTAACCTTCCAACTGAAAAACACAAATGGAATAGAAAGTAATACTGTTAGATTTTTAGGGGTTCAAATAGATTCAAATCTAACGTGGACTGAACATATAAACAATATCAGTTGAGCAGGTCAATATTTACCATCAGAAGAGTTAAAAAAAATTGTCAGCCAAGGTGCTGCACTAACTACATATCATTCACTGTTTCATTCGGTGCTCAAATACGGAATATTAAATGGGGTAATGCATCAAAGTCACAACCACAAAGAATATTTGTGCTTCCGAAAGCGGCTGTGAGAAGTATATCTTCTGCTAAATCTGATGAAACCTGTCGTACGATCTTCAAATAACTCAAAATAATGACCCTTTTCTGTGTGATTGTTTACGAAAACCTTGTGCACACTAAACAAAATTCAAATAATAATCTCACTCACACTGACATACACAACTATGGCACCAGAAATAAAACTGAATTACTCCAAAAAAACAGATTAATTAACTAAGACGAAAGACAGGGGTATCAAACTCTATAATGTATTACCACTTGAACTACGCAACATGCCACTACAGAAATACAAAAACACAATCAAGCAAATTTTGATTATGAACCCCCTATATGATGTTGATGAATTTTTTCATATTATCCAAAATATAGAGATGCTCCCAAAGTGATGTCCTATGATATTATATTTTATTTTATAGGTTTTATTTTATTCTTTCAAATGAAATATTAAGATGTTTATTATTATAAGCTAACTTAAGAATTGTCAATCAGAATAGGTGTCTGTACTATTTTTACTGCATTTTAATGTACAGTGCTTCTCAAAAGTCCCCTCCCCCCTCTTATTTTTAGAACGATTATACATAAACAAGTGAAATTTGGAAACTGAATATCAAAGGTTGTAAACTTCCCTTCTAGTGATGATAGATGACAAAATCGTCAAAGATGACGTCACAAGGCCATTGTGACCAATAATTTTAAATGGAACCCTACGGCAAGCGACACCTCTTTTAAAAGGTATCGAAAAACCCTATTCAATTATACTAATTTTGTTTGTGCTTATGGCAGTTTTGGCAACTCGCTTTTGAAAAACGCAAAGCTGTGATGAATTAAATCAGTTAATACTAAAATTCCAAATTCAAGCTCCGCCTCTGGATAGTTGTCAAATAAGCTGACGTTCTTTTAGTCTCCCTAATTCGACGTTGTTGTAATTGTCCAAGTTTTTGTACATTCAATAATTTGTGTATTGTTGATCGAACGTTTAACTATTTTAGCAGCTTTTGGTACTTTTAATATTTTTGTACATTTTAATAATTGGTTAAACTGTTGTGAGCCGAACGTTCAAGTGCTTCAAGAAGCGAAATGGTACGTGCTTTAGGTGATAAAGTAGCAGCGATCCTAATTCTTGGTGAAACTGGACAAAATATTCATGCAGCAGAACGCATTTTTATACGCTTTATATTAGCTTCACTTGTTTGTTTGTTTGTAACCGACTCCTTTGGGCGCGATTTTGATCCACTTCCAGACGTCCGAATGATTTGAAATTTGGCAGGTGTACATACTACCGGTGACAATGCATTGAGAAATTTGTGTGTGGAGAAAAAACAAAATGGCGGTTCCAATATGGCGTACGAGTTTTGTGATTATGGTCCGATCCGCTTCAACATTGGTATCCGGGAGTTTTTGTAGTCGGAGATCACGATTCTTCTGTCAAAATTGAAAAATTCGAGATGGCGGCTCCAAAACGGTGGACGAGTTTTGTGATTATGGTCTGATTCTATTCAAAATTGGTATGTGGGGGTTTTTGGGGTCGAATAACATGATTTTTTTGTGAAAATTGGAAAATTCAAGATGGCGGCCGAGTTTTGTGATTATGGCCTCTTTTTTAAATACTAATTCAACTAGTGAGGTTTATCTGGAGCTGTTGCCAAACGCAATAGAACCGTTAATCCTTGAAATTTTGGAAGATAATCCAGATGAATTCGGCAATTTGGAAATAACATTCCAACATGATGGTGCTTCCCCACACTATTTCGTTGCAGTAAGACGGTATTTGGATGAGGAGTATTGTGGTAGATGGATTGGACGACGAGCTTCAACGGAATGGCCAGCTCGATCACCGGACCTCACACCTTTGGATTTTTTTCTGTGGGGGTACCTTGAATCGGAGGTTCACGCCACTGAACCTGACAATATTGACGTTTTAAAACAACGTATTGTTGCAGAATGTGAGGCTGTTTCCGCAGACACATTTGCAAAAGTACGAGAAGAGTTTAAAAATAGGATATTTCACTGTCAGGAGGTAAATGGAGGTATTTCGAGCAATTTCTTTAAGCAGATACTGATTCTCAAATCTGTAATTGATATCATACTGAATGGAATTTAAATTTTAATGTTTACTGATGAGCCATTAAAACTGCTATAAACACAAAAAAAATAAGTATCATTGAATAGGTTGTTTCGATACCTTTTAAAAGAGGTGTCGCTTGCAATAGGGTCCCATTTAAAATTATTGGTCACAATGGCCTTGTGACGTCATCTTTGACGATTTCGTCATCTATCATCACTAGTAGGGAAGTTTACAACCTTTAATATTCAGTTTCCAAATTTCACTTGTTTATGTATAATCGTTCCAAAATAAGAGGGGGGAGGGGACTTTTGAGAAGCACTGTATAACTCTATATGAATTTTTAAAATTTAATCTTCTAGTGACGTGTCTACAAACTTTGTTTCTCAAGACAAATAAATTATTATTATTATTATTATTACGTCCGTCAATATAACCTACTAACAATTATAACAATGTACGAATGTATCTGAGAGCATCTGAAAATATGATATACATCGGTGTATTGAAGAAGTCATCAAAAACAAAAATAACAAGAAAAGGCAAATAATAATTGATGTATACACAGTGTACAGCTATACAAAAGTATGTATAAATAAAAATATATGAAAATTTTTGAAAATTGAAAGGAATAAAATCACTCAAGATGTATCATGATGTCCAATACTAACATCCAAAGCACCTGATAATGTCGGGATTTTCCACATAATGTATAAAACTGATGTTTTTGTTCGGAAAACTGGTATTGCCTCCCTGAGCTGATGAATAATTCACTCCTGAACGAATTCACCATTGGAAATACTTCAGAAGACTCTTCCTCCAGGAAACATGCTCCTCAACTCCATGATGAATTCTCAAAATTCAGATAGAAATACATATTATGCACAGAGTGTATTCCAGAGACAGTGTCAAGAGATAGATTATCACGATCCTGAAACTAAGGCTCAAGCTTTTGCTCATGCAATGAATGGGTGGTTTCAACTGCAAGTGGACTCGGACGTTGATCGGGATTGTGGAATCCCGTTGGAAAACCGAATTTGTCGAACTTGTAGTGAACTCAATCTCCGATGGACGAATTTTGAGGGCCATATAAAGGTACTAAATCTCGAAAGAGCATCCCTGATTATGGGGGGATTTCCCATTTTACATTCAAGAAATCACCGAATAAATAGAATCCCTCACGGAAATGTTTATTATCTCACTTCACTTCACATCATTCCAAACAAACTGACTTTCTCGCAGAACCATCGTTAGACCACACACGACAACCTTCCGGTTTTCTCCCGGTGAGTACCGAATCATTACAGCCACGGTAGTGCCACCTGCATTAACCCTCAGCTGTGTTCTCTGCTTGCTAGTTTTCTCTCAAACAGGTCTCTCCATGTAGTGGTCGATGGAGTTTCATCTGACACTCTACTCATAAATGCTGGTGTTCCGCAAGGATCTATTCTCGCACCAACACTATTTCTACTTCACATCAACGACCTGTTGAAAGCAACTTCATGTCCAGTACACAGCTTTGGCGATGATTGTACCCTCCATACCGCTTTCTCTTCCAGGGCCCCTATATCAGCCCGTGAAAACCAGAAATGAACGAGGAAGAAATGTTAATAATATAAATATGGACTTAGCAACAATTCTCGAGTGGGGATCTAATAACTTGGTAGAATTCAAAGCAAACAAAACACAAGCATGTCTTTTCTCTAGAAAAGCCGATCCCACTGTGCCTAACATAACTTTGTCAGGAGTAACCATACCACTGAAGTCATCCATATCGATGCTTGGTATTACTATCAGCAATAACCTTCCCTGGGAAAATCACGTGAGGTCCATTGCCAAAAGTGCATCCCAAAAACTTGGTTTTTTGTTTCGTGCCAAGAGCTATTTCACCCCCACTCAGCTGCTTATGATCTATAAGGCACAGATCCGACCTGTCCTGGAATACTGTTCCCATATTTGGAGCGCGGCACCTAAACATATCCTGAGGCTATTGGATTCTGTCCAAAAAAGGGCAATTCGTCTCGTCGGTGATGCCTCGCTTACAAACTCGCTCACTTGTCTGGAACACCGTAGAAAAGTTGGCGATTTGTCTCTATTTTATAGATATTTTCATGGGCGAAGCTCTTCTGAAATATCAACAATCGTTCCTGCTTTGGCAGTCTCTTCGAGACTAACCCGTCAAGTTCAGTCATCACACCCCTTCGTGGTCACTTTGGAGACCTGCAGAACATCACTTTCCAAAGACTCGTTCGTCCAACGAACAGAGAGGCTTTGGAACTCATTGCCTAGGGAGGTGTTCCCCGAGGCATACAACCTCCAGAAATTTAAGAAGAACACCAACTCCTACCTTCTTTCCCTTGGTTCCCACGATGTTCTCTGAACATTACAGGATATCCCTTTTCGTGGGAACCAGAACATAGAAAAAAAACCCCCAGGCGGGTTAATGCAGTCAGGGAATACAATCATCTGCGCTCCTAGATGAAGGACTTCCCTGTCTCTAGTACGGTATTGTTTCCCATTGGTCCACTATCTAGCAGTACCCTATGAAGAGGCACCGGCACGCCGGTGGAGCTGTCCTCTTCCCCCTGGGTACTCAACAGGAGAATTCCAATATCAGCAATATTAGCCACAAAACTCAAGTTACGTTTTATAGTTGTCCGTCGCTTCAAACTTTCGCCGTTTGCTACTCGTTTTACGCAAACGTCTTCGCTGGACTTTGCCCAAAGGTGTCTGGGATCATCATAGGCACACTCTCCCGACGGCCTTGACCCATGGCCCCCCATCGTAAGACCAGTCTGCTCTGCAGCTCAGGTGAACTTGCCGAAGGAGTTGAATCACGAGGACTCGACAAGGAAGGAGTGTAGAATTGAAATCGTCCTCCAGCAGAATAATTGGTGTTCAGAAAATTCTATTCACCGCACGCCAGATTACTACTTGACATAACAGTAGTATTCTGCACGAAAGCACACAAGAATTGCTCAACTGTCTCTAGGCCAAGTTATGAGTATTGAGTCTTTCTCAGTTGGCAGTTGAAATCGATGTGATAGGATCTGAACTTGGATCACTTGAAGTATCTCACTAAGTACAGTCTATACACGAACGAAATAAAAATTAGGAATTTTTAATTATTTACCTTCATGGGGATTACACAGCTCTGCTTTCCACTTGATAAATCATCAAATCCTGATCCTATTGGTGAAACGAAATGGTAATGGTGGATCCAGATTATACCAGATATTGGGATCGTAATGAATATAAGAACCACTGCAAGTTAACAGAAGGAGGTGGGATCTGTCATCATGTGTGCCTCGATGGTCTACAGTCAGACATGTCTTAACAAATTCCTTAATTCAACGTACTTTGATGCATTCAGACCAAATCAGGTGTTCTGGACATCACTATTGAATATAATAATAATAAAAATGCATAACTTCAGAACCATTCAAGATAACTCAACCAACTTCTTTCGAGCCGATTCCTTAGACTTAAGGGCATCTTTTGAAATGCAATTATCGAAAATGACAAATAACAAATATCAAAAACTCGAAATTCTCGAAAGCAACGCCTTACATTTTTTGCATCATTGCATGACATTTATTTCCCTGTCAAATAAAGGATTTTCGGTAACTTTTTGGAGAAACCACTGGCAGAAATTCACTCGTAATGGAAAGTTTCGAGAAAGTAGTGCCTGAACCCGTTGAATGTGATAGGGATATGATATATAATCATGGAGAGTCCTCCATACTAGAATATGGGCGACATTCAAATTATTGGCAACTTGCCTCGTACTTATTTCAGGATTTTTGTCAACTGAATTTAATACAGCTACTTCAATAGCTGGAGTTCTTGCAGTCCGATGTGCTCCTTTCAAGTGATGATTTGTCTCAACTTCCTGTTTCACATAACCTTCTGTGGGTGCTTGAAATCGTTCGAGCATCAGGAACCATTCTATTTGGGAAGCGCTCTTGATTCAGTCGCCTGGCTTCATATGCGTTCCCGTCAGCAAGCCCATACAAGTAATGCATGTCTGCTAATTCGGTATATGTAAAATTTACTATGTTTTTTTTAATGAAAATATTTTTATAACGTAAATGATATCACGTATAAAGGAGTGTCAAAATTATTTATGTTGAAAACAACGAAATGTGTTCTTAGCATACTAGATGTTTCCAGCCCACAAGATTATCCTACTACTCTTCAACGGCTGATTTCGCATTGGGACAAGCATATGAATGCATTTTATTTTCACTCAAAAACCGTTCGTCGGACGAAAAAAAAGCAAGATACCATTTTTTTGAGAAGATAGAAGACAATTACAAAAATAATACTCGTTTGGAAAAAAGACAGTGGCGTATCATTATTTTGATCAAAAATATGGCAGAGCACGTTAACAGGGACGCCACTGATGAAAATTAAAGAATGCTTCATCATGGAATTTTTTTATTTTTATGCATACTTTGCATGTACCAAAATTGAAAAAAAATCCAAAGCGGTTTCAGAGATATTGGGGAAAAACTGATTTTTTTGTTAAATTTCAACATCCTATATCTCAGAAAAACGATGTTTTCTTAAAATCATCCAAGGATTATCGCCCTTTAGGATCAGCATTCAATTATGCAACACCCGGTATGTATGTATAATGTTCTACAATTAATAGAAATACCAGGTTCCAAATAACAATATCATTCCTATAACTTGCAAAATTTGATTAACCTATTGACGATAATCTTCATGATATAACATGTTTCATAACAAAGCCATTTTTACTGCCTGGGATGCCAATTGTGCTGCTTCATTTGGCTTATGCCTGCGGCTTTGTCTGCGTGGTTTGCGAGAACATCCACACTTTTTATACAATATTTCGACTCGATGCTAGAAATTTGCGAAATACTCGCAAAAACAATTTCAATTAATTGCACTACGTGAACACTTCTCGTTCCTCAATACGCGAGTAAATTGAAAAAATATAGATTAGTTAGCGCAGATGGAATTTTAATTAAAGTCCTATATTTTTTTCTGTCAATATCCAATTATTTTCGTCTCATGAAATACGTATTTTTTTTCAATAATGTTGAATCGGACTAAAATATGACCTAATAAAATATGAGCCAGATTCAGCTCCTCTACTTCACCTGCCATAGTGTTCGTTGGGATGATGTATAGTATACCGGGAGACATAGGATATCGGGCCACCCCTGTAACTTCTGCATTCGTGAACGGATTTTTCTGGAATTTGGTACAGTTATATAAGCAACCATTTCGGATTTGATCACATTAAATTCCAATATAGCAAACTCCCGGTTTTTCTGGAAATGCCAGTAACTTTGTTTTTTCAAATGGAATACCCTGTATATGTTTACATATTCAAGTTCAACAGGTCAAAACAAGTCCAAACCTTATGTCAAATGTGAATTTTTTGAAACAATTGAAATTGAAATTATTTTTTCATTTTACCTCGTGGATAAATGAGATTTGGTCGAAGCTATTCACAATGAATCGCAAATAACAGAAAAACTCAATTTTTTCTGAAAAATTATATTTTGTGTCACTTACTGGTTAATCAATTCAGTCACATCACATTTTGATAAAAATTCATTTTTTTCAAATGAAACTCCTGTGGGCCACCTAGAACATTAATTAAGGACAAAAATGACATATCATTTTTGTATTTCGGTGCAGTAACAAATTGTATAAATTCAAAAATCTACAACTAGCTCATGAGTTTTCTGGCAGTTCGAATAAATTTTCAACTTAGTAAGCTATGGAAAACAACATTTCTGAATCTTGTCAACTAATTGTGTAAGTTATACTTATAAGCACGATAATGGTGTTTTTTTTAATTCTTCCAGCGTTTTCTCGACTGACATTGCATTGGTATTCCAATTCCCGCGTCTAAGCGGTTGGATCAAAATCGACATAAGCAAAACATTCATTTCTGCCTCCTCACTTACGACCATATTCTCCATTGTTGGGTTCTTTTCGGAATCTTCTCTCCACATTTTTGAAAAAGGTTCCTTGTGGGTGTCTTCTGTGTGGGTATCGTTCAGCGTATAACTGACAAGCGGCGACAATGTTTTCAAGACATTCTCCGTAAATTAGTAACATATCAACCTGTTCACTTCTTGTGAACCTATAATTTTGATTTTACATTTCTACTAAACTAATTCCCGCAAGTTAACTAATTTTCAAGAGTTGAGATGAAATATGACAGCGAAACACAATTAGTTGACAAGATACAGAAATGTTCTTTTCCACAGCTTACTAAGTTGAAAAATTATTCGAACTGCAAGGAAACTCATGAACTAGTTGTAGATTTTTGAATTTATACAATTTGTTACTGCACCGAAATACAGAAATGATGTCATATTTTTCCTTAATCAATGTTCTAGAGAGACAGGTAGGTGGCCCATAGGGGTTTCATTTGAAAAAAAAATTTTTTGATCAAAATGTGATGTGACTAAATCAATTCATCAATAAATGACACAAAAAAAAAATTCATAAAAAATTATGTTTCTCTGTTATGTGCGACTCATTGTGAATACCGACCAAATCTCATTTATCCACTAGGTAAAAATAAAAAAGTAATTTTGATTTCAATTGTTTCAAAAAAATTACATTTGGCATGAGGTTTGGACTTGATTTGACCTGTTGAACTTGAATATATAAAAATATACAGGGTGTTCTATTTGAAAAAACAAAGTTGCTGGCATTTTCATAAAAATCGGAAGTCCGCCATATTGGATTGTAATGTGATCAAATCCAAAATGGTTGCTTATATGACTGTACCGAATTTCAGAAAAATCCGTTCACGAATGCAGAAGTTACAGGGGTGGCCTGATATCCTGTGTCACCCGGTATGTATTGACCCACCATAAAAAATTATCGATTTAAAACATAAAAATTATTCTAATACTACTTTTTTCATGTATCCTAACTTACGGCTCACAACTACCTAAAATTCCATAAATATGTGTCCCACATCACAGAAATCGCATCGCCGACCAAAATCCGTTGCTACAAGAGCTGCGACGGCGCGATCGAAGTGATTCGAAAACCCAGATTTTGGAAACATAAGCTTCCGTTCGGCATACATTGCAAATGACTGTTAAAAAAACAAAAATTAGGCGGAAGAGCTAATGCAGAATATGGAAAACACTAGCGCCCCAGGCTTTCGTAAAAAAAAATCCAAAAATTATTTTAACTTTAGGCATTTTGTTAATATTCCTAATTATTCACATCAATTTGAAACAATAAGGTTGCCGAACATTTGTGTTCTCTAGGAGACTAGCCACAGCTGTGCACTTTCGTATTTCCGGTGTCATTATGTGTGACATCATAACCTACTTTTTCAAATTTCGATACTTTCTTAACAGAATGGCAAATATTGTGAATTAACTATTGCCGAACGAATAAAATAGCTATGTGTGATGTAAAAGTAAAAACATCTGCAAATTGCGGATCTTATGTTCAAATAATATAATTACAACTTACTGTTCGGTACCTATTTCATTGTCCAGATGTTTATTGATAAAACGCAATTTGAATGAAAAATATCATCGTATTTATAGCGCCACTGTGCGCCACTGATACATACGCCACTGCGGCATCATTGGTAAACAACAGTTAAGTTTGCGCTTCCCGTAGTCTCAGCTTAACATCGATACGTTCAACTTTAACGATAGTAAACGATAGTTTGGATGTGTTGACCCAAGGAATGGAAAAAAAATGTTCATCTTTCTGACTACTTGTGTTTGTTTCGTGTGGTTCATGGCCAATGGCCAGTCATATCATGGCACAAAACTCGTTAACTCTTCACGTCTTTGTCTATAGCAGTTTGCCAGTTTGAGTTCTGTGTTATGTTTGTTTATCGAAATTCAAAATGTGGAACACGCGTGCTTTTATTTTATGTTTTATTTGCAACAGTTCGGTCCTCAAAGATTACATTTTGTGAAAATAATTTCGCAAATCCCAAAACTTTCTCAAAATTCTCTAATTTGAAGTGCTCCTCAATGAGGGAGTGCCGCACAAGTTGCCAACTTCAAAAAAACCTTCAGAAACCTCTGCCCCTCCAATTGTAATAATTCCATCAGGTTGAAGAGAATCACAAACTGAATATGCTGGATCATTTATTTTTAATCCCAAAGTGTTTATATTTTTTAGATAGGGAATTCTTTCTCTATATTTCAAGTGTTGGTGCCTGCCCTAATCTGATTCGTGCATTATTGACTGTCATCTGTCAATATTATTTCCCAGAATATTATTTGTGCTACCAACTATTCACATATTTAGACAGCAAATCTTTATGATTGACACATTTGATACTAGAAATTCATAAGCGCTTCATAACCAAAAGTATTTGAATTGGTATATCAAATTGGCGATTTTCTATACAACCAAAATCAAACCATTGCCATTGGAAAGGAAGAACTTTTGAAGGTTTTTTCTAAGTTGGCGGCACTCAAAGAGAGTAAACGTTATCTGAATAGGAGGTACTAATAAGCTCTAGCCAATCAGAATCTTGTAGCATTAACCCGCCATAGTGACGTACATGGACATCATGAGTACAGGTGGCCCACGTATCATACAGAGTGGTCCAATATATATTCAAGAGCCTGTAACTCTCAGATAGCAGAGTGTGGAGTGCGCTAGACCACCACTATCCAGAGAGAATGGTGGTCATGACATATACGTCACTATGACTCACGAATGATCTTTCATCTCTTTCTATTAGTGTCACCAATGTCTTATGGGGAATAGACTCTCCTACTCAGATAACGTTTACTCTCTTTGGGCGGCACTCCCCTATTCAAACTCGATTCGACCTTCACTTGAATAACTTTCAGGAATTTAGATAGACAATAATATTTCTTATAACCCAACATAAATTCAACTTCATTTTTAATGTGATGTTTCACTAACTATTGAAAATACCATGATAATAAAAATATTAGTACAACATATACACGAGGATAGATGAAATTATAGTTGACAGTTCGAAGCAACTAGCGATAAAAGTTTGAACTGTGTGGAGTAACTATGCATGCGTCCATCAGAGGCATTGGGAGTAGGTTTTTTAATGTGATGAAAAAATTGGCGTTTGCAATTTCAAATTATAAAAAACTTTTTTTTTTCAATTTATGAGTTTGTTGCTTAACTTTCTAGGTGGTAGGTGATCTTTATGTGCAAATAATTTTTTTTTTAGAAAAGGGACACATGCGTTTTCCATATTGACATCATGACATCTGAAATCTGAATCTCATCTCGGGCCTTAGGCAGCAGGCAGAATAAATAACAAATAGAATAATTGTCGTTTCGTTTTATTGTTTTTGAATGTCAACCGTAGTGTAAGTATAGGATGGGAATCTAATAAATAAATGAACTTTGGAACCTTCGTTCTTGATTAAAAATGATGAAAAAGTGGTTGCTGAATTTGGTCATTATTCATCGATGAACAAATCTGCATCATGATCAAGTATTTTTTTTCCACTCGTCTGGAAAAAAAAATATTCCATTAATTTCTGTTTTATATCAACGGGTTTCAATGCTACCATCAACCCAACTTCTGACCTAGCACAGAGTAGACATTTGCATTTTCAGTTGTTCTTCTACTCTTCTAGACTTCTAGTCTAGTTTGTTCTGGTTTCGATTCAGAATCAGTATCTATTAGAACAAGTCGATCCTTGAAATAATCCATATATTAAGTTTGTAAGGATTTTGTAAGCATCCTCAAAATTCTGGGAGTAAACTCCGCATTTTGATAGAAGCTAGTCAGCATATTATACGCTTTCAATTGGCAGCACTGGTGTTGAGGTTGTTAGGTAATGTCGGTTAAACAAAAAATGTGATTGTAGACTGTCCGATGGGAGCGATGACGAAACTTAAATAACTTCAGTTCGTTATGGAAATGGTAATTTTGTAAGTTTTTTCCATTTGGGTAATATTTCCATACTGTCCTATGAGTTTTTTTAGTATTGCTCAACTACCAGTCGTCTAATTGTTGTCAGTGCCTCATCTATCTTATTTATTCGGCAGATAATTTTTTATAACATTTTATAATATTTGTCGTTTGTATATATTGTTATCCCGTTTACCTGTTATCCCGTTAACCTGTTATACCTTTATCCCGTTTCCTGTTATCTCATTAATCCGTGGTTATCCCGTTAACCCGTTTCCCGTTATCCCTGTTGCTTTTACAGGGTGTAAATAGATATTTTTTATATAAATTTAGATCATAGGAAGTTGAAGGAAGTTTTTTTTGACATAATTTTGACTAATTCATCTTGTCACTAAGAAAACCTAGGAATTTGAATAAAACTGTATAATTCACGATTATTGAAGTGATTCTTTGATAAAAGGACGAATTAATATTGGTCCTTCGAGTTGATAACAAGTTTTTTGGTGAAGAAGTAGTTCCAGAGGAGTTCAAGACATGCCAAACACGACAAAACTAACTGCAGGTACCCATAATAAACTAGACCCCAGTTATGAGTAGCCACCTGCTTTTGGATTGAGAAGACATTCAGTCAGTGTCAAGTCAAAAATTTCTGAAAATAGAAAAAGCCGAAATATTGATATATTTTTAACAAAAAGAATGGACAAACAGGATGTAGTTGCAATAGACAAGGCAAACTCAACCCTCTTAACAAGCAGAGTCAATGCCTAGGACCCAAAGGCGTTGGTAATAATGAAACCCCATCTGTTCGTTCAGTGAATTCTAGACTTTCGAAAGTAGACAGTATTTCCCTCCGAAGGAAGAGGCACGCGGTTGAAGTTGAGGAGATCAAGCAAGCAATCAAAATGAAAAAACTAGAAATTCAGCTAAAAATCTTGGAACTGGAAAATAAAGTGCGAGAAACTGAAATCGTAGAAATTCAAGAAATTCAATCACAAATATCGATATCAAAAACTGAACTTGTACCCGATGATCAAAAACAAGTATCAGAGTATACCAGACAATGGGTAAATGATTTGCATTTGCCCTCCAAATATGAATTACAGCCTAGGGAAAGACAGACAGAAGAAGGAAATGAAAAAAATATCTGAAATCAAACCGTTATGTGATACTATTAGTGAAGCCATAAAGTCCGTAGCTAGTGCTCCAAAGCAAGATATATTCGCAGCCAGGCAAGTTGTAGACAAATATTCCACTATTTTCGACAATAATTCCGAAGATTGGCCAACATTCATTTCGCAATTTACTAGGATATCAAAATTATGTGAATATTCTTCAGAAGAAATGATGGTAAAATTGCAAAAGTGTTTAAGAGGTGAAGGCAAGCTTGCGGTATCAGGAATGATGAGATCCTCAGACAACATCGATATAGTCTTAGAAACACTCTACATGAGATTTGGGAGACCTAATCAAATCATTGAGGGACTCATTGTAAAAGTGAGAAATATTCTACCAATGAAAGAGAACAACATGGACACTTTGATTCACTTCTCGAATCATGTTTGCTGTCTGGAAGCTACCATCAAATCATTGGACTTTCACGACCATCTTTCGAACCCACAAGTTCTACAAGAATTGGTGCAGAAACTACCAGACTCGTTGAAACTTCAGTGGGGAGAAGAAATTATGCGGAAACGGGGAATGGCGAATTTGGACGATTTTCCTATTTGGATTAATGAGAAAGCGACTGCTGCTTGTTTCGTTAATAGCTCCAAGAGTCCGAAAGTAGAAATGAGAACAAAACATATCCAATTCTCTTCGAAACGACATGAAACCACACTAATTTCAACCGACACTAAATCCTGCGACGAAAATTGTAAATATTGTAAAATACAAAATTGTTCAAAATTGTCCTCTGATGATAATGTTACTAGATGGGCAGTAGTTACAAAACAACTACCAGACCATGAAATGCAGAACAAAACGCCATTGCACGTAAACGTTCACATCATCAGTTGTTACATGAAGCCACTCAATTGAGAAAACCAGTGAAAGATACCGATACCCATTCAACTCAGACAGTATATCGAAACGGTGAGAACGTACTCGCAGTGGGCCTTGGAGGCAATGTTTTGTTAAGAATGGTGAATGTAAAATTGTATGGTAACAACACTGTTTTGGAGACTGTAGCTTTATGTGATGAAGCTTCTTCTGTGACCCTGGTAGATAAGTCAATAGCTGACAGGCTAGGACTAGATGGTACACCACAGCCTCTGTGCATCCAATGGACAAACAATTTATCATCACGTAATGAAGACTCGAGCTGCTTGAAATTCAAAATATCGGGAGTATTCAGTGGAGCAAAAATTTTTAGCATGAAAAATGTCAAAACAGTCGAAAATTTAGCCTTGCCTGTTCAAGAAATTCGAATAGGCAACTGGGAAAGGTGTTCTCATTTGGAAGGCATTCCTTTCCATGACATAAGAGAACGATCCATGATTTTACTGGGGCAAAACAATATACACCTCACTGTATCCATTCATTTATTTATTACAAAGTAGGGATACAAACAGATCCTCTTTTTGGGTAATCTAACAGTGATCGAATAGTGAGCTAAAATAACTTACAAGATGAACATTATGAATGATGTATTTTATAATAAATATGAACAAATATGAATGAATATGAACAAATATGAATAAATATGAACAAATATGAATGAAGTGACAATATACCTATGTACAATGTGAACAATATATAAACAATTCAAATGAGATATTATCTGTATATTGAAGTGAAAATAGCCAGGAAAGTCATTCAGGGTACAGAAAATTTACGTATTGCGACCAAAACCAATCTTGGTTAATTTATAATAGAATAATTGTAATGAAAACTTTAAAAGGTGAAATTTGAAATTTTTATTTAGATTATTAATTTTTAATGAAGTTCAAAAATTTATTTCATGGAGGGAATTCGATTGAACAAGAAAAGCAGGCATATTCCTTCCACATCTGCAGTTCTGAAATATCGGACATTTCATTGCATGAAATGGCGAAACAATCTTCCACCACCGATGCCTTTGGAGTAGTCCCGAAGAAGACAAAAAATAAAGCTGAAGCACGAGCTATAGATAAAATGAAAAGTTCGGTAAGACGTGTTGGGGAAAGATTTGAGATAGGACTTTTGTGGAAAAAAGATAATATCCATCTACCAGAAAGTAAAACAGTTGCCATCCAGCGGCTGAAGTGTGTCGAAAAACAAATGCAGAGGGGCAGTAATTTTGCGAAGCGATACAGTGAAAAAATAAACAGCTATATCGAGAAAGGATATGCAAGAAAGTTTACTCTTGCGGAATCCAGCTGGTATTTGCCCCATTTTGGAGTCATTAACCCCAACAAGCCGAAGAAACTTCACTTAGTTTTCGATGCAGCCTCAAAGTTAAATGGAACTAGTTTTACTGTGTGGTCCAGACGTATTACAATCATTGGTGGAGGGAGGTATTGATAAAATTTTGCCAAAGAAAAATTGCTTTCTGCATTGACGTCAGGGAGATGTTCCATCAGATTATGATAAAACAAGAAGACCAAAGGTCCCAAAGATTTTCATGGAGACATGGGGATATGAGTCGACAATGGGATGTTTACGAGATGCAAGTTATGACTTTTGGAGCAACTTGCTCCCCGACATGTACCCAGTACGTAAAAAACGTGAATGCCGAAGAGTTATCCAACCAGAAAAATATTCTTGAGGCCAAGTAACATTATGTAGACGACTACCTCGACAGTACCGATTCTGTGGATGCAGCCTTGGAAACCGTATCAGAAGTAATTCAAACATTAGTTGAATTTGAGTTAGTCAACTGGATATGCAATCCGAAAAAGGTTATAGAAAAACTATCATCAGATGATTCTGAATAGGCCTTTTCATTTAGATGATTTTTTAAGGCGCATGCGCTCGTTTTGAGACCCAAAGTCTGATTGGCTATTGGGAAAGTGAATAGTCATTGGTTAGTTTTGAAATAACAATTTGAGATGGACGAATAGTGAGTTTATACAGCAAGTAAAATAAAATAAGAGATAAAATAAAGTAATTTAAAAAGTTAAAACTACACAACATCCATAACAGGTTTATACAGAAATAAAATAAAATAAGAAGTAATATAAAATAAGAAGTAAAATAAAAGATGGTTAACTTTTATCTTTTATTTTATTTTACTTGACAAGTTGTTGGGCATATGTACATATTGAATAATTTAGATAAATTGACGAGATAGGATGATACATGTTATATCCAAAAAATCCAGGCATTCTACGCAGTAATTCCACAACGCAGTTGCAACATTGTTGCAAGAGCAAATAGGACAAAGCCAAGTCAGCATTCATCCACCTGGGCTCCAGAAGCCGTAAACAAGGCGCAGTTCTGAGTCAGCACCACCGCATCTATAAGAGGACCCCAAGAACCGAAGAGCGTCACTTCTATTCGGCACTTCTATTCCGTTAGTTGTCACATATAATTTCATATCATTTTTGTAAAACAAGTATAAAATAAAGTTTATTTTTTAAAAAACCATTTAAGTGAATATCACTATAACAAATTGGCGCAGTCGTGCGGATTTTTCAACACCCTGATTTCAACACCTTGAAATACCAGAGTGGAGGTTTCCAAACCCTTGTGAGAAGAACCCAACGCAAGACGAGAAGACGGTCTCTGGAGCTTTGAGGAAACACGCAGAACGAGGCTCATCCCAAAGTAGCAACGCTCATCCAGCCGGATTTCATCTTCCGTCACCCAGCGAAAGAACAACACCCAGCGAAAGAACAAGAAATTAGCAAGTAAGAAGAAACAAGAAAATAGCAAGTAAGAAAATCATCCCAGCACTCCTGAGACTTCCCTGTGGATTAGGAACACCTAGTGAAGCCCCTGACAGAGAAACTCAGCACTCATCCCCAACACCCCTGAAGCTTTGTGGATAGGAACACCTAGTGAAGCCCCTGGCAGAGAACTTCAGAAATCTCACCTGTAAATAACTGTAAGTGACATCGAATCATCTAGTTTTAAATTATTCAATTCACTCATTGAAACTATTTACAATTCTTTTTCAATTTCAATCTCAGAAAAAGTCCTGTTTTGTTAATAGCAAATTGTCCCAATTTTGACCTATTATACCCTATTTTGACAATTTTACCCATTTTAAAAAGACCCCATTAAAATGTCTGTTTCCGAAGATGGCGAACATCATAATGCTGATGTAGGAAATGATCCCGAACTTGAACCATACAAATTATCTGAAATTTTTTCTATCGTCCCTCAGTACGATGGAGATCCAATCTCTTTAAATACTTTCTTAAATGCCTGCGACCATGCCCAACAAATGGCAGTCGGTCAACAAAAACTTTTGTTAACGATTCACATTAGAAATCAATTGAAACAAAAAGCAGCCCAATTGATAAACTCTCGAAATCCCGAAACATATGGTGAAATCAAAACTCTACTTAATGCTCATTTTGGAGATTCAAGAGATCTCACCTCATTAATCCAAGATTTACAGAGAATTAGACAAAATACCGGAGAGAATGCCCTTGCTTTCTTTTCGAGACTTCAAACTCATCATGCAAAATGTTATCTTGCATCCAAAAATCAAATCTAATTCAAATGCAGAAAACTGCTCAATCTAATTTAATTGAATCTATGGTTCTTAACACTTTATTAACTGGTCTTGAATCCAAATTAGGTCAGATAATTCGTGCAAGCGATCCAGTTAACATGCTGGAAGCATCAATTAGAATCAAACGAGAACTTCAATTATCATATTTTGAAAATCAAAAACTCAATCAATCAAATCGTCCTTCAACATCATTTCAACCAAGAAAAATGAGTAATATGAATCAACCAAACATGACGAGACATGATAAATTTAGAAACCAAAATACAAACGTTTCATCATATTCTAGTCAAAATCCACAAAATTCTCAATTTTATCCAAATCAAAACCCAAACTTCAACAGGAATCCTAATTCAAATTTTCCGAGATTCCAAAATTTCCAACAACGATTCCCAAACTCTCGAATGCAATCAACTTCAAACTCACAGCAAAGTCAATTCCAAAGGAATTCATTTCAACAAAATCAATTCCAACCCAGATTAATAAATTCGAATCAAACCCAAGTAAGACCCTCTGTAATTCAAAGAAATCCGAATTATCCATCATACTCTTCGAATCAGAGAACTCATCATTTCAATGAGGATTACAATGAACCTCAATATCAGTCAAATGACTTTTACTTTCAAAACGACTCTCAGTTTCTAGAACTTGATAACAGTAACTATGCATCTTATGATTGCAATTCATCACAACATTATGACGACTCTTTCGAAACATATAATGATTACTTTGATGAAGATCCTGACACATCGGATTTTTATTCACGCCTAGCTATAGACAGTCCTCCTATTTGTCTGAACGAGAAGGAAATAAACAACCTTGTCGACCAAACAAATTTACTCCAGATAGAAAACAAAAACACGGAAAAAGTCAATTGCACCAATCTAATGACACCACAATCCCAAAATTCATTCCAAAACTCTCTTCAGAAATTCATTTAAATACAGTAAACGCTAATAATTTATATTATATATTGATAGTACAGGAAAATTCAAAATTCTTATAGATACCGGAGCAGGAATTTCTATTTTTAAACCCCAAACAGTTGCACATTACCCTTTATATCGTTCTCCCGAAAACTTACCTATTCAAGGAATTTCTAATGAAAAAATCATGATACAAGAATCTGTCATGATTCCTTTTAATGATACAGACCTACATAAAATTTACATTCACGATTTAGATATCGAATTCGACGGACTTCTAGGTTCAGATTTTCTCGAACACTACGATGGCGTAGTTGATATTAAAAATAAAAAATTAATAACGAATTTTAAAGAACTTCCTCTTTTCAAAATTAAACAAAATATATTTAAAATGAGCCCAAAATTTCCTGAAGAAATTAGAGATGTTTTAAGGTCAGAACAACCATACGAAGTAAAAATTGATTTGAAAAATGAGGCTATACTGTTAGCCCACGAAAAGGAAAACCCAATCAATATCGATTCAAAAGAAAATTCTAAAATATCTGAAAACATTTTTCCTGAACAAAAAACGCAAGTCTACTTCAACCCAAAATCAAAAATTGCCGAAAAGGTAAACTCAAAGGAAAAAATAAAAATTCCAAATCCTTTTGCACCTGAAGAATGTAAATTTCTGAAAATAAAAATTTTGGAAATAAGATCTAATAAAAAATATATTCCAAAAATAGTTGACAAACCGAAAAAAATAATAAAATCAATTCAAACTCTTGAAAATATTCAAACAAATAATAAAAATGAATATCAGAATCACGAAACTAAAAATTGCTTTCCACACCCAGATTCCAGAAAAGAAACCATAAAACAGAATTTTGATAAATCCAAAACAATGTTTTTGAATCAATCAGGTAGACCACCTGAAATACATATTTTTTATCACAAATCAGGTAGACCACCCGATATAAAAACTTTCGGACATAAATCAGGTAGACCTCCTGAAAGAAAATCATTGGTCACATTTCAGGCAGACCCCCTGAATTAATAGTTATTCATAACCAGCAAATATAAGAAAAAATATATATTTTCAAAAGACTACAAAATGCTAACTTAAAAATTCAACCTGATAAATGCGAATTTTTACGAAAAGAAGTCGCTTATCTTGGACACTTAATAACAAAAGACGGAGTAAAACCAAACCCAGAAAAAATTGAATGTATTCAAAATTTTCCACAACCAACTAGTCCCAAAGAAATAGAATCATTTCTAGGATTGACAGGATACTATAGAAGATTTATACCTAATTTCGCAAAAATTTCCAAACCCTTAACACGATTATTACAAAAAGATATACCTTTCCAATTCACCACAACATGTGTCGATGCTTTCGAAACATTGAAAAACTTTTTAGTTCAAAGTCCTATTCTGATTTATCCCAATTTTAATGACCCATTTATTCTTACGTGTGACGCAAGTAATTTTGCTATTGGATCCATTCTTTCTCAAGGACCTATTGGCAAAGATCTTCCTATTGCTTATGCATCCAGAACCCTATGTCCCGCAGAAACTAAATATTCAACAATTGAACGTGAATTACTAGCTATAGTATGGGCAGTAAAGCACTTCAGACCTTATTTATTTGGTAGAAAATTCATCTTGATCACTGACCACAGACCTTTAACTTGGTTATTTTCCATAAAAGATCCTGGTAGCCGATTAGCTCGATGGCGGCTAAAACTCGAAGAATATTCCTATGAAATAATTTATAAACCTGGCAAAATCAATAAAAATGCAGACGCCTTATCTCGCATCAAAATTAATCACTTCAAAGAATGCGCTAAGTTCCATTCTAAAATTTTAATGACAAATGAAGAAAATGAAGAATTATCCGATACATGAAACAGATATGATCCCTGAAACTCATCTTAGAAGAATTAACAAATTTTTCAAGACTTTTAAAGAAAAATCATTAATTGAGTATTCCAAATTTTCATTTATAAATGAACAACTTTTGGACAAAAGCCATAAAAATATAATAATATTTCCACAGAGAAACAAAACGACAGACATACATGAAACCATTTTTGAAGATATTTTTGAAGACGAACCAGATTTTCGTTATAATAAAATAAATGTTTTAACTAGCAAAACGATCAAAAATAGGAAATACTTTATAATCCCTATACCATACGACCCTAATAATGCCATAGAATATATGTTCAGCTCTCTATATAGAGATCAACATGTTTTCGAACCAACACAAAATTATTATGTCGAAAATAATTCAGATCTTCCCATTCAAGAAATGCTCTCATACATTCTTGCAGACAAGGATGAAATTAAATTTCAAATTTGTCAGAACGTAGTTCAAACCCCAGACCAAGATCAAATTCCTTTGATATTAGATCAATATCACAATGGTAAAGCAAATTTACACCGTGGTATTAATGAAACTTTACGAAGAATTAGAGAAAATATAACTGGACTGGTATTACTAAAGACGTAGAAAAATACATAAAAGAATGTGAAACATGTCATAAAACTAAAATCTGTAGACAAAATTTGAGTAACCCTTTAGTCATTACTGAAACTCCGAAAACCCCTTTCGAAAGAATTAACATCGATCTTTTAGAAATCCCAACAAAAAATTATGCCTTGACTATTAGAGACGAACTTACAAAGTTTACACAAGCTTATCCAATGGAAGATAAAACCGCTAAATCAGTAGTCAATACTCTTTTATTATATTTCCAACATTATGGAACCCCGTTACGAATACATTGTGACAGTGGAAAAGAATTCAATAACCATACCATGAAAGACCTATGTACTTTTATATTTCAAATTAACTTTTTTCAAGCATAAATCATCCCCAGAGTAATGGAAGCTTAGAAAGATTCCATGCTACACTAATGGAAATGATTAGATCTCAACAAATAGAAAATCCGATGAACATCCTTTAAATGACTCCCTATGCTGTTATATGTTATAACATCACGAAAAATAAGACACACGGATTTACCCTTATGAGTTGATCTTCGGACACACCTCTAACGACCCCAGAAATCTTATATAATCAAAAGATTTAATCACTAAATACGTTCGAGATTTAAATAACAGAATCTCGTATTATTATGAAATTGCGCGAGCGAAAACCAACCGAAGTAAAGAAAAAGCCAAAATAAGATATGACAAAGACATAAAACATGAACCCCCAGACTATAAAGTTGGAGACAAAGTATACGTTAAAGAGTCTCAAATAGGAAACAAATTACAAAATAAATTTAATGGTCCTTATAAAATTTTGGAACTTTTCCAAAATTCTGCCCTTCTTGAAAATCTTGAAACAAATCAACACTCTAAAATTAATTTTGACAGAATGAAACCTTATTTCGAATAATTCATTTCAGATCGAAATGCTATTCATCGCGGCTTTGATATCACTTGCGACAGCAGCGTTAAGCCAGTTTGCAGTTATCCCGATCAACAACACTATTGGAGTGTACTATCATGAACGATCCTATTTGAAGCTATCAAACGATAAGTGGACGTTGTTAGCCTTTAAAGATACGTCCCTAATCAGTAGTGCATTAGAACGTAATCATAATATACTTAATAATCTTATGATATTTTTAGAAACAGATAATCCAAGAATGAACTATTTTTATACAGAAGTTAAAACACATATCAGCTTGCTAACGCAAATTGCTGATTCTTTAAATCTAAAATTAAAAGAAATATACGTTGATACGAAATCAATAAATAAAAGAGTTAAGAGAGGATTAATCAACGGTATTGGTACCTTTTGGAAAGCCATTACTGGTAATTTGGATAGTAGTGACGGAGAATATTTTAATGAATGCATTAATAAAATAACCAGAGACGAATATCAATTGGAAAATCTTTTGAAAAACCAAATTTCAGTTACCACTTCAGTAATTAGAAGTTTTAATTCTACTATACAAAAATTACAAATAGATGAAGAGACATTTAACAAGGATATTAAAGAGATTGAAAAATCAATTTTTCAGATTTCAGATGATATGGCAATCATTGAAGCGAAACTTAGAGCTTTAGAGATTTGTGAAACTCTCATGGAAAGTTATTTATACATTGAATCCTATTTGAATGATATTTTGAATTCAATCACTTTCGCAAGACTTAAAATACTTCATACATCAATTATTACCCCTAGAGATTTGGAATATGCTCTTCAAGACATTACCCAATCATTGAAAAAGAATAATTTACCACTTCCTGCAAAAACCTCGTCTATTGCTCAATATCTAGATTTAATTGAACTTGAAGCTTTTCAAACAGAAAACAGAGTTATTTTTGTTCTGAAAATTCCTCTAGTGGAACCTGAATTTTACACATCCTTTCAATTATATCCAATCCCCATCCTTGATAACAGGACCGGACTTTCACATATTTTACCAACCAATTCAAAATATATTGCGAGAGATGATGATTCTATGTTATATTTTATATTGCAAAATTTAGATGATTGTAAACCTTTAGGAATCAATATGAGAATTTGTTCTGATATTTTACCTTACCCTATAGACAAAGATGCTATATGTGAGGCTCAACTCTTCAGACATTCTATTGAATTACCAAGAACCTGTCAAATGTCTTTACTTTTTGCTAAAGATTATAATGTGTTCAATTTAGACACAAATATTTGGTTAATAACTTTATCAGATCCTTTACCTTTAACAATTACCTGTTCAAACATTGAACCTTTTACTAAAATTATTCAATTGAATTCAATTTTGAAACTTCAACCAGAATGTAATGCTTTTATTGGGAATACCAGAGTACATTCAAAACATATGAATAATATTGAAAAGAATGTAACTTATAATAGTCATGCTATTTTAATTCCATTCGAATGCTGTGAACATTTGCCTGAAAAACACAATATGCCAATTTTGAAACCATTAAGAAAATATTTTTTTATAATTATATTTAAAATATTATAATTTTATATATTTTTTGTAAATGCAAAAAACGTTATCCCATGAAAATTGGAATTTTGACACCACGAGGAGATGATCAACCCCCAAGACCTCCAGGCCAACGTCAACCCTTCAGAACCCTTTCTAGGTTCTTACCTTCAAGAAGAAGACCTAGTATCCACATCGGCGAAGACGTCGAGGAAGAAGAAAGAATAATCTTGAATTCCGGCCCAAGCAAAACTTCAGTCTAAAAGTTGCTGCATCCAATAGCATCAACTTTTCAAAAGATGAGAGCTGTTATATCCAAAAATCCAGGCATTCTACGCAGTAATTCCACAACGCAGTTGCAACATTGTTGCAAGAGCAAATAGGACAAAGCCAAGTCAGCATTCATCCACCTGGGCTCCAGAAGCCGTAAACAAGGCGCAGTTCTGAGTCAGCACCACCGCATCTATAAGAGGACCCCAAGAACCGAAGAGCGTCACTTCTATTCGGCACTTCTATTCCGTTAGTTGTCACATATAATTTCATATCATTTTTGTAAAATAAGTATAAAATAAAGTTTATTTTTTAAAAAACCATTTAAGTGAATATCACTATAACATACATGACATGATATAAATAGCAGTCGTCATCATATTTTTGTTTTCATAACCGGAAAACGGTGTGTTTACTAACATTTTTTTAAATTTCTTTTTGTCTTTGAATGACTAGATTTTATAATATTGGTAGTGTTGTCAACAATGGCTCATATTTTACACAATAAACAATAACGGGGTCCAAATTTTCGAGTATTCATCATTGAAGTTTGAGGTAACAACATAAAATCCCAAATTTCGATTGACAGCTTTATTACTTTTGACATTAATTTACTCAGCTCTATAAACACTCTGAAAATTATTAATTCTTATTTTACTTTATTTTATTTCTTATTTTATTTTACTTTCTGTATAAACTCACTTTTAGTTCAAAATTAACGGTATTTTCACATTATGTCAACAGTCAACTTCATGACAAATGCACCTGCATACATTGGCGTTCGTATCTTTCTTTGTAGGTTAAGTACTAATTACCTATTTTATACCACCAAAAACCTTTCATTCGTAGATAAAATAATGTACACGAATATTTTCTAATGGTGAGTTTTCTTCTCCATGTAAATTCAAGTCAACTATCCATAGGAAAACTCGAAACTATTTTAATTCCGTTAAAAAAAATCGCTGTCAATGCCGTTGGGTCTGACAGGTAAACAAAGTTAGTCATTTGTCATCTAAATGAGAAAGCCTATTGAAGGGCTTTTGTGGAGAATCAAATTCGACCATGCCTTTTTTGGGATTCAAAATTAGACATCTTCTGTTTAAAATTTTCAATAAAGTTGAAAATAGTAGACCCACCAAACGACAAATTCTGAAGATGGTAATTTTCGGCCCTTAAGTAGTATGCGTGGATTCCAAATATGTAAAAAAAAAATATGTCCCAACCTAAGTACAGGAGTATATAATTATAACAATTTGAGTAGTAGGTGGGAGTGATCAGATCAATTAAAAAAGAAAGGCGAGAAAAGAAATGAGTAATAAAAATAAAAAATAAAAATTATAAAATACATAGAGCTAATTTTGTATAAGAGTGTACAGTTGTTATTAGTAATGTTTTAAATTACAAAAAAATACATTCACTGACGGAACATTATTCAGGCTTCTACACATAGATGATATCGTACTATTGAAGTGATGTTGTGAATGTAGATTCGAAAAATCAGGTTAGACAAACTTGTTTTTGGTGGTGGTAATCGACTAGGTTGGAAGAATATACATTCCAGGTAGGTATAGACAATTGAGCTCAGATAAGTTAAAAAGAAATATCTTCGAGTAGTGTTTACTTTGTGTAATTCTGTTATTCTTTATTTCTGAATTTCGATCAATCAATAGTAAATTTGTTTTATTTTGGTTGTGGTAACCAACAATGATATGGTATACGCAGTAACTTGTCGGGGCAAATTGATTTTTTTTCCGTCTACACATGTGTAGATTCTCTGATCAATTTTGTTTTCAGATTGTGGGAGATTATTATTTCAAGAAAAGTGCCGAGAAAGAGATAGATTATCTCATTAACTTAACGAAAAGTGCTTATAGAATATGCCGAATCGTCGAAAATCTCCATTCTGGCTCTCTCTTATAAAACTTTCAATTCCAGAAATGCAGAATATCTATGCAGGAAAGTCAGATATAGGACCAATATGAATTTGAGGAGAAAAAAATTTACTTGAACATACCACTTTATCTTTCCATTCATTGGAAAAAAATATTTGCACAGCAATGATACCCGCTTGGGACTCTACTTGTACTACATTATCATTCCATTGAGTTTTTTGTATGTTTCTGTTATTTGTTAATAAAATATGGCATCATTCATAGATGTCTCAGAATTCTGTATTCTCATAAGTTTGATTTTGTCTTTATCTCCTCCAAGGAAGATGTGGAAGATTAGGACATTAGACCCAACACCCCACCCTTTGTTTGCCTCTGTATTTCCCATAACATAATATTTGAATTTGTATGTTTCTCATTATCATTATTATTTATTATCTTGTACCTAACGAGTTGGCCAACATACCCAATAATACTTATTTGTCCATTAACAAATGAGCGGAAAATTTTGGTCAATTACCTTTTGGAAGAGATCAAAAAATTTGAAAGATGTCTCTCTAAACTCTGGTTCACGCTTTATATAAAAACAGTAAGGTATCATACAGGGTAATTCAAAAGTACTTTGACAAACTTCAGGAGGTGATTCCTCACAATATTCTAATATGAATTGTCCAAATAAATATATTTCCGGAAACACTTCGTTCCCAAGATATAGGGTGTTTAAGTTTTATTTTTATTTCCGTTTTTTTTAAATAAATTTCGAAACAAGTACAAGAATAATTGCTGAAGCTCTCAATTCTACTCAGTCCACAGTTTGGAGAATTATCCACGATCAACAATTGTATCCATACCATATTCAAAGGGTACAAGCTCTTTTGCCACGAGACTTTCCCCAACGCATTACTATGTGTCAGTGGTTTTTGAGAAAATTGGCTGGATATCCTCAATGTTTAAGATATGTACACTTCACGGATGCGGCAAACTTCTACCGAAATGCTATCACAAACTTTCATAACAGCCATGTTTGGGCTCTGGAAAATCCGCACGCAGTTAGTGAAAGACATTATCACTATCAATTTTCTGTAAATGTATGGGCGGCAATAATTGATAATTACTTGATAGGTCCTTTCTTTCTTCCGTTCCGACTGAATGGCAGAACTTACAGAGACTTTTTAGAAAATAAATTGCCGAGAATACTTCAGAATATAATTATAAATTTGCATCCGCATGTGGTTTATGCATGATGGGGCTCCAGCCCATTTTAGCTAGGGAATTCCCTAACACTGTCTATACAAATCGATGGATCGGTAGGGGTGTAGAAGAACCTAACCAGGCGTGGGCACCAAGGTCCCCAGATCTAAACCCGCTAGATTTTTTGTTTTGCGGACATTTGAAGTCACTAGTTTATAAAATTCCAGTAGCGAACGAGGAAGATCTGAAAATCAATTAGTAGAAGCCTGTGAAACAATAAGAAACACACCAATAATTTTTGAGCGGGTACGAGATTCAATGACTAGAAGACTGAATGCCTGTATCTTCACTGAAGGTGGACACTCTGAACAATTGATTTGAATACAATGTGGTTTCCTTTATTTTATTCTACATATTCTAAATTTCTTGTAATAAAATGTTGATATTTCTTGCAAATTTTATTAAAACAAATACAGATTTTGCACCCAAATATCTAGAAAACGGTTGCTCATAGCAACTTGTAAGAAGGGTAGTTTTTTTACGTAGATATGATAGAGGAATTGATTGTCTTACTGAAAAATGTGCTAGAAGTACGCCCAAAAAAGTTATGAATCTTCAAATGAAAAAAAGACGTGTAGGTGGCGCCCCCTACGAGTAAGAGCAATAATAACATCTGGTTCGAATTCGACATCTCAAAAAACCTCTTAATACCAATTTTCGTTTATTAAGATCAGTATTTCGAAAGTTATTTAAAAAAACGAAAATAAAAATAAAACTTCAACCCCGTATCTTGGAAACGAAGCGTTTCCGGATATATATTTATCTGGACAATTCATATCAGAATATTGTGAAATAGATTTTCGTCGACAAAAATGTATTGGAAGACCTAGTGAATGCGATGCCTCTCTTGCGTCAATGTTACGAATTATTTCTGGTGAGAACTCTCTTTTGGAAAACATTCTTCTTTGCCTTATTCATCTTTATGAGTTCTCAATTAAGACTGGAATAGAAAATCAAATAACTATCTGAATGAAAATGCAAATTTTCAATTACAGATGTTTTCTTTCAGTTAGGGTCTTTTCAGAATATATATCAGATGTAGTTCAATGTCCAGCGTGGCTTTAGCCGGGAAAGTAGTTGTTTTCTGTTAGACTTTCACAAAAAATAACTTCATTTATCGTGGATTTTTCAATTCACAGAAAAATCTTTCTAGTCAATATTCAATTGAGAATGTTTCAATTTTCAACATGAATACCCCACAAAAGGTTATCTTGATGATGGAAGATAGTGACTAAAGTTTATCTTTCAGTCGCAGATGATTCCACATCTGATTTTATGAACATCCTGTTTATATTTTCAACAAATCACCTCCTTAAGTTTGTCAAAATACTTTTGAATCACCCTGTATACACGGAAGCCTTTTTTTTTTTCAACATCAAAATATAAACAAATTTGATTATATATAAAAATAAACAAATTTGAATATATATATATATATATATATATATATATATGTATTACACTTCGAGGATGGTCTGAGTGTGGCTACCTAGCCATGCCATATTTTTTAGACAATAATTTTTTATAGTAATAATAATTTTAAATTATAGAGAAAACAATTAATCAATTTTCCCAAATTGCTTTGCTCTATCTGATAGATTTTTTCATTTTTCATTCGGCGGGAATCCCAAAAATTAACGTCAGTAAACATCTTGCTATGACTGGGAAAATCTTGGATTCTTTGTTATGCAGAACTGTGCAATTTTTTCAATTTATCGTGAACCAACTGTGAACTTTCAAGCTTAATAAAAATAACCAAGTTGGTTGGTATGCTATGCAAGAGAATGTTTAATTTCTGCAGGAAAATGTGAAAGATTTTAAGTGCCGATTCAGCTCGCGGGCTCTTTGTTATTTCCGGTAAGAATGAATTCAATTAGCAAGAGTATTACTTCATACATAAATCATTCTAGTAATTTATGCATACAGTGAATTCTAGTTTGGATGTAACTATTCTCACGGCTCATAATAATCGTTTTATACTGCCAAAGCTTCAGAAATATATCGACAAGTAAAATGTTTATACATTCAGACAGGTCCTGATTGGATTCAGTGATATAATTGAAGAAAATGGAAGCACATTCAGCATTTCTGTTGACTCAAGTATTTTCCATTGTTGATGTTATTGAAGTGAAACATCTTTGGGCGCGACGAGACTGAAATTCCAAGCTCGAATCTGAATGCAACGTTTCGATGTATGGTTTTTGAGTGTTTTAAACGAAACGATTCTGGCGCAAAAAGGACGGATAATGAATATTTTCCTTGTGAAAGCTTACTTACGAAGGCGTAGAAGGGCCAACAACAAAATATTTTTCAAAATCATTTGGAATTGCCACTTTGAACTGACAATTGTCACTTTGAAGTGACAATTGTCACTTGAAAAAACATCTGGAATTGCCATTTTGAAGTGACAATTGTCACTTTGAAGTGACAATTGTCAGTTAGAAGTGACAATTGGCACTTCGAAGTAACAATTGTCAGTTCGAAGTGACAATTGTCAGTTCGAAGTGACAATTGTCACTTCAAAGTGACAATTGTCAGTTCAAAGTGACAATTGTCACTTACAATTGACATTTGTCACTTCAAAATGGCAATTCCCGATGTTTTTTAAGTGACAATTGTCACTTCGAAGTGACAATTGTCACTTCAAAGTGACAATTGTCAGTTCAAAGTGACAATTGTCACTTCAAAGTGACAATTGTCAGTTCAAAGTGGCAATTCCGAATGTTTTTGAAAAATGTTTTGTTGTTGGCCCTTCTACGCCTTCGTACTTATCTGTTAGGTTCCACAAGGTTTTAACCATAGCCTTTCCGAAATCTGTACCATCTTTTCTTCTCATGTTCACAGCCCAATCCTTTAAAATTCTTCCACCGTCCGATTTCCATCTAATTGATACTTTCTGATATTGTTCTAATGAGTCCATATATGCTTTCTATACATTTTGTTTTAATGTAAATAATATTTTTTGGTATTATCTATTTGATTATTTCATTAATCTTATCGTCATAATCGAAATAAATCAAAATGTATCCATAGGAACGTAATAGAGTGAAAACAACCCATGGAATCTGTTTTTAGCCGACGAAACCAAAAAGAAGGAGGTTCTCTAGTCGTCGCGTATATTTTTTTTTTGTTTGTTTATGTATGACCACGCATAACTTTTCACTGAGACGTCTGATTCTGATAATTATTTTTTCAGTGGATAGGGGGTACTTCGAAGTTGGTCCCATTTGTATTCAAAAAATGAAATCCACCCCTGAGGGTAGCAAAATGAAGGATATTGATAACTCACCCTCTGAATTCTGGCATGTTAACCGATTCTATCTGGCATAACTTTGTACTAGGTCCTACGATTTGGATGATTCTTTTTTTATTAGATAGGGTATACCTCATGGTTGATCATATTTGGATTTCGAATGAAATTATCCACCCTTACGGGTAGAAAAATAGGGAATAATTGATTTTTTACTTGTGAACATTGGCACACATATGTAGTTGACCATGACAGATCGCTATTGGATTTATTTTTGTTCTCCTACATCCATCAAAATCATTATATTTTATGAGAGGATGGAATGATATACAAAGTAATGAAATAAACTAACTAGAACAACAAAAATAATTTATATTACAACAAATAGTAAAAGTAGATAATCATATTATTCAACTGGTGATAGTTGAAGTAAGGTGGGTAATTAAGTATTTTGGAAGTAATTAAAAAACAAGTAGGTAGTAATTAGTAGATTTCAGCCACAAAAAAATTGAAAAATAAAAACTTTTTAACAAAAAATTATACCGACGAAAGAGCTGAAAAGTAAAAAATAAAATAAACCTTCTTAGTCTCAATAACTGAGCTCCTAAACTGATGTAAGTAACTAATTTTGAGTCGGCGCCAAACAAACAATCGACGAAGATCATTAAATTACTTCAAAAAAATTATCAGAATGTCACCGCGCAACTCGATGCCATTATTTTACGCCTTACCTAATTCATTTCCTTGTTTGATTGGCACTGACTCAAAATTAATTACTTACATTAGTTTGGGAGCTTAGTTATTGAGACTAAGAAGGTTTATTTTATTTTTCAGTTCTTTTGTCGGTTTAATTTTTCGTTAAAAAGTTTTTCAGTATAATGTTCAATCAGATGACCTCAAATCAACTAATTTCAATTAGACCAAAAAACTTTCTTTCAAATTAATTGATGAACGTTGTACATTCCTATAGCTATGATTCAAGGAACTTCTTGGCACCCTTTGAGATCACAACTTTTCTCAGCGACGCCGACAATGTCGTTTGTACCGAACATGGCCCCCTTTTCACATTAGTATTTTTAGTGAGGTATCTATTTCCAACATGTCTCAACACCTTTATAAAACTTTCAAATTCAAGAAGACAAAGATGTTGGATTTCAGATAGATAGATAAAAATAGTAAATAAATACAAAATTGAATTTGGAGAGTAACTATTTTCATGTACAAGTCAAAATTATATAAAATATCGAAGAAATTAGACCACTCGCCTAACTTCTCGTGAATAAACATTCATGTATCTCACTCAGTGGGTAACTATCCATTATATTTGCATTATATATTTTCAATTTGTCTGAGAAAACAACTTCATCGATCTGATCGAGACGTAAACATTTCCATAACCTTTCCCAAGAAATTGCTTATTACGATATTACAGTCAATTACCATACGATCACTTCAATATGTCAAGAAAAGCGATGAAGTATTCGTAAACATATTTTACTCTTCTTAAAAACCCACACACACCCCGTGATCGCGTCTGAACTGTGACAGAAGCAGCATACCACATTATCAAATTCTGATTCAATTCAAATTTAACAAACACAAGCGGTTAGACGTACAGAGTGAATGTCAGATCAATTGGCTCTGAGTAGAAATTTCAGACGATACAATGGCACCTCAACTATGCAATATGAAAAATCATTTTTACACCTCCAAAAATATATACCTTGCCATACTATAATACCAAGTACAGGATGATTCAAAAGTACTTTGACAAACTTCAGGAGGGTGATTCCTCACGATATTCTAATATGAATTATCCAAATAAATATATGCCCGAAAACGCTTCGTTTACAAGATACAGGGTGTTGAAGTTATATTTTTATTTTAGTTTTTCTCAAATAACTTTCGAAATACTGACTTTAATTGAACGAACCTTGGTATTGAGAGATTTTTTGAGGTGTCGAATTCGAACCTGATATTATTGCTCTTACTCGTAGGGGGCGCCACCTACTCGTCTTTATCTTTTTTGAAGATTCATAACTTTTTTGAGCGTACATCTAGCAGATTTTTCAGTAAAAAAATCAATTCCTCCATCATATCTACGTAAAAAGCTATCCCTGTTACAAGTCGCAATAAGCAACCGTTTTCTAGATATTTGGACTTGAAAATTTCAAGTCGATTATTTGATAATCGATGCGTGTTGAAGTTATTACCTTATTTTGCATTTTTCACAAGAATGCTTAGGAAATGAATTTGACGTTTAAGTAAGTTGTTTTGGTTTTTTCTAGGGAGCGCCACCTATTCTATTTATTCTTACTCGTTTGAAATAGTTATTTTCGTATCAAGGGTGCAAAATCTGTATTTCTTTTAATAAAATTTGCAAGAAATATCAACATTTTAATTGAAGAAATTTTGAATATCTAGAATAAAATGAAATAAAGGAAACTAAATTGTATTCAAATGAATTGTTCAAAGTGTCCACCTTTAGCGGAGGCATTCAGTCTTCTAGTCAATGAATCTTGTACCCGCTCAAAAATTATTGGTTTGTTTATTATTATTTCGCAGGCGTCTACTATTCGGTTTCTTTGATCTTCCTCGTTCGCTACTGGAGTTTTATAAACTAGTGACTTCAAATATGCCCAAAAATAAAAATCTAGCGGGCTTAGATCTGGGGACCTTGGTGCCCACGCCTGGTTAGGTTCTTCTACACCCCTATAATACCGATCCATCGATTTGGATAGACAGTGTTAAGGAGTTCCCTGGCTACAACACCAAAATGGGCCGGAGCCCCATCATGCATAAACCACATGTGGATACGAATTTCTAATGGTACATTCTGGAGTAGTCCCAGCAATTCATTTTCTAAAAAGTCTCTGTGAGTTGCGCCATTCAGTCGGAACGAAAGAAAGAAAGGACCTATCAAGTAATTATCAATTATTGACCCCCATACATTTCCAGAAAATTGATACTGATAATGTGTTTCACTAACTGCGTGCGGATTTCCCAAAGCCCAACATGGTTGTCATGAAAGTTTGTGATAGCGTTTCGGGAGAAGTTTGTCTCGTCCGTGCCAATTTTCTCAAAAACCACTGACACATAGTAATGCGTTGGGAAAAGTCTCGTAGCAGAAGAGCTTGTACCCTTTGAATATGGTATGGATAAAATTGTTGATCGTGGATAATTATCCAAACTGTGGACTGAGTAGAATTGAGAGCTTCAGCAATTATTCTTGTACTTGTTTCTGAATTCTCCTCGAAAGCGTTCAAAACAGATTCTTCCAATTTTGGGGATCGGACTGCTCGTGGTCTTCCAATAATATCAGTTGCCCTCTTGAAGCTACCTGTTCCTGCCAAACGACGGTGGAGACTGGTAAATGTTGGATCTGAAGGCAGTACTCGATTAGGAAATCGTCCTGGTAAATACGTCTTGCTTCGCTCGCATTGCCATCCGCAAGGCCCTGAACAAAATGCATATCGGCTAAATGAGCATTATTGTTCAAATAATCCATTTTTTCAAAATTAGTGTTTTGAAACTTACAGAAACTTCAACAAAACAACAGACATTTAACTGTCACATAATATGTAATTACCAAAACTACTTACTCAAACGTCAAATTCATTTCCATAGCATTCTTGTGAAAAATGCAAAATAATTGTAATAACTGAAATTTTCAAGTCTAAATATCTAGAATACTGTTGCTTATAGCGACTTGTAACAGGGGTAGTTTTTTTTTACGTAGATATGATAGAGAAATTTATTTTTTTCTACTGAAAAATGTGCTAGAAGTACGCTCAAAAAAGTTATGAATCTTCGAAAAAGAAAACGACGTGTAGGTGTCGCCCCCTACGAGTAAGAGCAATAATAACATCAGGTTCGAATTATTCGACACCTCAAAAAACTCCTCAGTATCAATTTTCATTTAATTAAGGTCAGTATTTCGAAAGTTATTTAAAAGAAAACGAAAATAAAATAAAACTTCAACACCCTGTATCTTGGAAACGAAGCGTTTCCGGACATATATTCATTTGGTCAATTCATATTGGAATTTTGAATCACCCTGTATACAAAGGAGAGACAGGAAGATACTTTAAAACCAGTATTACCGTATACACAAAAGATACTGAAAAAATATACACAATCCGTTAAAATAAATCCTACGAGCTTTTCAGAACACTTGAAGTCATCCCTCCATACTTTTCAATCATAATCAGTTGCCATTATAGGTCGACAAATAATTATGAAAAAAATACTCCTAAACGATATTATTCAAAAACAAATGGAGAAAAAAGCGTGAATAAAAGATTGGCCATTGATATCCTTAACACTCCATATTTCAACCTGATAGGAAAGATCAAACCTAAATTGTAAATCGGAGTCTAGAGCAGTTGGTTGGTTTTCACATTTTATTTTCTTTCTTTCGGGGTTTTTGTTTATAAGCCTCGGGCGCCCATGCCTAAAAAAATTTATATATTACCTCACAGTTGAGACTTTGTATGTGTGTTCTTTATGTCCAGTCGGACAACTTCTTACATAAGAAAATTCTAGATAGCGGGGCGTTTTTTTCAAACTAATTGATTTCATGCGAGAAAAATATTAACGACCTAAATATAGTCTTTCAATCGCAAGTTTTTAATAAAAAAAAACGAAAAACATTTAATCGGAAAAATATATTCGGTAATTTGACTCGCCTAATATGAGAAAGTTATGACATCATAAAATTCCACTCACAGCTGATTTTTTCAGGACAGTTCAATGAAAATATTCAAAATCAAGTAGAAACCTTGTACACTGTTGGAAAAGAATTGTTGAAATAACAAAAAATTGAAAATTCAGGAGGTCCACTAGTATTATTGGTGAAATTGGTAAATTTCGATATTGACGATTTACACATTTGTGGCTTTCACACAAATTTTTGCTATTCAACAAATTCAGCAGAGTAAATGCCACAATTAGAGTGTAAATGATTTTACAAAATCAGTAATGCATCAACAACATTCAGTTGCTATTTTTTCACCTTTTTTTTGTTAAGCTGACCTAAAAATGTTTGTACAGTGAAATGATTCATTTACTTTTTTCAATGAATCAACATAATAGTTTAGTGAAATTAACATTGTAATATTGTAGATTCCTTTACTAGTTCTCATCATTTATAAACTGACAATAAGTAATTTGTAAACCTCATGCTGTTGGAATTTCATTCTCTTTATATGGTTGTTGAAATAAAATTCTCTTTTCTTTTAGTTTTTCATACTACACAGAAAAAAAGTTTTATTGTATTTTATTTCTTGTCAAAACATAATTTTTTTTTTTTCAAATGACGTCAATTAGTATTCACTATCACTTTTTTTTGTGACAATATCTAATATTTGTTGGTAATATAGTTTTTCAGGAGGGATGATTCAATAAATCGAGAATATATGACATTAGAATATTTTAATGCTTCTATTATGAAAAAGTAAATACTCTATTATAATAAATAACAGTTGAATATGTCGATCAAATAAAATTCCCCTTTCTGAAAATCCCAAAAATGCCGGTACGAAATCGGGATTGATTTTGGCCCCCGTTACATCGGTGATATGGTATTCTTCTTGAACATCAGGGAATTTAGTCCTAACTGGAATAAGAACAGAAAATGTATAATGCGACCTATATATTTCCTTTTTTATTTTTCACTACAATAAATGGTAAATCTTCGTTTACACGGGGCACACGAATTTCAAACAAATGTTTTGTGGAACTTTCCTTTCTCAGTCTCTGACAGCTCGAATTTCTGTTATTGAATTGAAAACACATAAAATTCTTCCTTCTTTTAATCAAAACATAACACATGCTTTTATTAACTTGTTTTCAGCACTTTTTAGCGAAAAAAAACACTATTTAAAAAAAATCACCTTTTTTCAAAACGTAAACATGCCACGTTGCCAAATTGTACTAGACAATCAATGTTAAACAATCAAAGCATTTGTTTACGTTTTGAAGAAGAGAGATTTTTTTCGGAAATGAAAGATAGTTTTTTTTCCCAAAAAGTGCTGAAAACCAGTAAATAAAAGTTCCAGAACAAAATGGACCTGTCGTGATCGCCAAAAGTTTCATTGGGATTTTTGTTCAGGAGACCATTTTTTTTGAATTCGTGTGCTCAATGTTAACGAAGATTCACCCAATAAATATAGTTCCTAATATGTTTCATAACCTAAGAGGGGTTAACAACTGGGTAGAATTTTGTACACTTTAATTGAATATCAGGTACCGATGAAGTATTGAAAGACTGAGTGAGGTACTAGATTTTTTTACTGAAAATGTTTTCGTGTGACTGAGGTACTGAATCAAGTAATGAAGAGTTTTGATAATTGGTTGAACTGAAAAACTGTTGAGATGTACACCTACTGAAAGAGTTGTTAAACCCTCTTAAACTCATAAGTAACTTTGATGTGATCAACAAATACTTATATAAGAAATCAAACATTGAATCACAAATCAAATCAAATCATTAAAAAATGTTATTCATTTGGATACAGAAAACTTAAATATTGGGAATTCAAATCAAGATGACACCGCCAAATTGGAATTTTGAATGACAAGCTGTTTGTCAATTTTTCATTATCAACATTTTTCGTGGTCTTCTCTTCTTTCAGATTTGCTGTGCATCTAAATGTTTATATTTCAATTAATTTCGAGAGCTGACTCAGTTATTCAATTCCCAATCATAAAAACAAGTCAAGCCATTTCTCGAAGTATAATATACACATTTGGCAACAATAGACAATAAATAACAAAAATATCATAGAAACTGGTGATGATTCAGCCACCTCAGAACTTACCTTTCGCTTATTTTGTGTTTTGATTTGAATTACTAAAACCAACAAAAAAGTTTTATAAAACGTACGTGAAAAATACAACGGTCTATCTCTCTCAAACTCATAGTCTTTCTCATTCGGAATAAAATGAAATGAAATAGAATGAACAAAAAAGGAGTGAGATTGATAACATTTATATTTTTCATGATACAAATATTTGAAGCTAAAATAAATATCTAACCTATTTCAGAAATGTTGTTAGCCCACTCCAATTTTCCGCAACATCTCAATCTTACGAAAAACTGAGGTGATGGCGTCAATGGCGGTTGTTGTATGCCCTTCATAGACATTCCCGCACATGCGAAATCATAAACCTCATATCGCGTCTACGGTAATTTATATCATTATTATGCAAAACAATGTGAAACAAAAAAATACTTACTTCCGTTATTATATCGCCAACAACAGTCAAACTTCACATTACCTGGACCCCTCTTGAACCTGAACAAACGAAATCGCACTACAAATACCACATTAACAATACGTCTCACAGAGGACTGACTGAGACGATGTGCTCTGGAAGCGAATTTTTGGCGCTAATTCGATACTCGAAATAGGATAAATTCCACAAATGTATTGGACAATATATATCACCAACAGTTTTGGTAATCCAACAATTTGCATTTTGACTGCATCAGTTGTTTAACAAATAAAATTTTCGATTCCGCAAACTGTTCATTGCTATGAATACCTATTTGATGTTGCCAATAAATGCACATCAATATTCTGAATTTGCAAGAACATTTGCTATTTTGTTTTAAGTCACGAAAATATTTGCAAAATAAAGTTGTTAAAGCAGCAACTTTCTATTTGAAGATTTCGACAACAATGAGGTAGACATACTGACAAAAAATGAGTGAAATTTGACAATGGATGAATTTAACTACAGCCGGAGTAATTTGAGTAGTGAATTCCTGATTGATTGTTGTTGATTTTAGCAACATTTCTTCAACAAAACTAGATATTGTTGAAATTAACAATTCTTTTCTAACTGTGTAGTGGAGTGAAAATAGCTTAAAATTATGCATTATTTCGGAATCCTGGAGGACTCCATGGATTTTCTCAAAACCTTTGATATTATTCAGAAATGACTTGCAGAAAAAAGTTATAAACTTATATTTGTGCGCTGATTGTTTCTTAATTGTTTAAACAATGAAAAACAATTTTTTTTGGTAAATTGGAAATAACTCAATGAATTTTGAAGCAATTTCACCCAAATTGATGCTATAGGGGTTTTTGAGGTCGCTAAACAAGAATATGGAAAAACGATGGCGTGGCCAGTCGTAAAGGTAGATATCATGAATGATAATTTACAGCTATATTTTATTTATGTGTACATCTCGGAGAAAAACTTTTCTGGTAAACGTTGTGGAGCTGATGAAGCGCTATCAAACGACTCATAGTTGGCCGATATTGGGTATGGAAATGAAATATTGCATTTTTTTTTATATTTCAACAGTCGCCATTTTGAAACTACTGGACCATTTTCGAAATTGGCCGAGGTATCGATGATAAGTATTTTTGGGCCCAATTTTGTTCCATTCGGTTGAAAAATGTGGCCTCTACTTTGTCATTTTTAAAAAATTATTCAATATTTTGAGCTCAGAATTTTTTTAAATGGAATTTATAGATTTTTTTTAATTGCACTTTTTTTTATTTGTTATTTTGAAAGTAATCTGTAAAAATTTCAGATGTTTATCTTGAAAATAAAAAAATGGCAGATCTTTAATTGATTTCAGTCAAGTTTCTATTAGCTTAATTCGATGAATGAGATCAAAAGTTATAACAAATTTAGTGTAAAGCGCTCGTGGCTGCGTGCTCCACCAGCGCTGCACTACAGAGTCGCCGCCTCACATTTCCGCATGTTAGCAAAAAAATCTGCAGTTTACAGCTTTTACTGGAAAATTTTATATACCTTTTTGACGTAAAATTTTTCATTTTTGCCAGTGGAACCATAAGTTATAATTTTTTTTAATATTCAATAAACAATGTAATGTGGCAACTCATTTGTTAAATAATTGATCAAGAACACACTTTACGGTTGGTACCTTTTTATATGTTGTTCCTAACATCATCACTAATGTACAGTAAAAAGTTACCGCAGTCCCCTAGCTTTCTGAAGCTAAAATCTAATATTACTCCACTATTATATAATGTAAGAAACAGTGAATGAGTGTATACGTCTTTTGTGTAAGCTCCAGTAAGTCGGGAATTATAGTGGCAATTTGCGAAAAAAATTGCAGTGCCTTCAAGTAGAACATCATATGTAGCGAAGGAAAACGTTGTCAAAGTTACCCACCTGCACATAATTTCAATTAGCAAAAACTGGAATTATATTGTGACCATCAATCCACCAAGACCCACAAAAAGTGGCCAAGGAAAAGACCTATTCAGTATATCTTGAAGGAATTAGTACAGGTATTCGTGATAAAAATATTAGGACCATTCGTCGGTTTAAAAATTATTTATTACAATGGCAAATGAATGGGAAAAAACTGTGCCAAGAGAAGAAATTATCAAAAACAGAAAGGAAATCAAATCCGCTGTTGAGGCGTCTGAAAGTAAATTACTATTGAAAATAGAAGAACTTAACCACCGAGTGAACAATTTGGAAATTGAGAATACAATTCTCAACAACAAAATAGAGGCCTTAGAAATTACTACTAAGAAAAATAAAATTATATTTGGGTTAGAGGACTCTGAAGAAGTATCCCCTTCCACTGTTCGCAAAGATATCAAGAAACTTTTGGATGTTGATGTTGATGAATTGATAAATAATTCGTACAAATTGAGAACACAAGGAAGAAACCCATTGAATGTCGAATTCGTTTCGTACCTAAAGAAACTCGAGGTCGTAAAGCAGAAAATTAAAGGGAACAGGCATTGGAATTTCTAACGATCTCACCTATAAACAAAGGTGCGAAAATAAAATTCTGAGGAACTACCTGAATAAAGCAAGACTAAACCCGGCCGACAATTCATACATAAAAGGCAACAGATTGTATATTAATAACGTAGCGTATACTGTCGAGGAACTAGAAAAAATCGAAAATAGCTACCTAGAAGAACGAAAAGCAAGCAGTGCCCCATCAACGCCAAAGACACGTAATTTTGACGAAGTGTTGCAGCTGGGTGCTCAGTCTGAAAAAGGAAATATACCAGAAGAAGCAAAAGTAGATAAGAAGACCCCTTTCAATACTGGCAGGAACAAGAATCCACCAAAGACAACTGCCGCCCCAACAGAAAAAGATAGGCTTAAAAGTTTAAGATCTGGTTCTTCATCAAGTACTCGCTCCTGAAATAGTGAATTGAAAATCATGTTACACAGGGTGTCCGGAGATGAAACCGACAAAACTTATGGGGTTATAGGGACTGCTAATATGACTGACATAAGAGTGATTTGTGAATTTTGACAAAAAATTCAATCCGCCATATTAAATACAGGGATCAGCCGATTGGGTTTAAATTTGGTAGATGAATTAAACTGAAATGCCTTATTCTTTCTTTTCCATGTTAAGTTCTTGTAAGAATAACTCACCTTGTATAATAATTATAAGGAATCTGAGCTCAGATTCGAAATGTACGGAAAAAATTCTACAGGAACTTGTTAAAAAAGTTTCTGGTACCCTTCTAGTTATTCCCTAATAAATTATTGTGTTCAATTTTTTCACCCAAGAAATTAATTGTCGGATAAAGTACCATCAAAAATGGGTTAATATAATAAATATTTACGAAACCAAGACATGAATATTATAATAATAATAATAAATGTATTCACTCACATAATAATATAAGCAATACAATACGTTATTATAGAAGTAGTATAAGATAATAATAATGAACACTCCACTAGAACGTCCTATTGAATATCACACGACAGGCATTCATGAAATGGAGAATGGATAACAAATACTAAAATAAATGATATGATGGGTAAATATACTCGGTAAGTAAAATACTTGTTCCGAGACAGTGTGGTAATTAAAAATATAAATATAAAATATAAAAATATAAAAAATACACACATATATACTGTAATAACTGAATAATTTATAACAGAACACAATAAAAATTTTGAAATTAAAGCAAGAAACAGTAGATTTATTCAACATTGACTTTTAGAATATTTGAATTTGGATCAATTTCATCTTGAGATTGGTTGCACGGGAGATGCGATATGGAAACAAAATACCTACCTATCCGGATACCTTATGAAATGTAACTTTATTCAATTATATTTTCGTTTCTATCAAACCATGAACGTATGCCCTAGGGCGGGTCGGCACAAATTTTTTTAAAATTTTTTTTTAATGTTTTATTTGACATGTTTTTAAGTTCATAGGGGATGCTGTTGTAGTTTGGGCGCTGAGAACTCATTTGATCTTTGTCCTATAGATTTTGTCATGAAGGGAATTAAGTGTAATTTTTTTCTACGTGTGTCATATTCATGATTGCTTTTTTCGAATTTCTTACTTATGTGATAATTGATCATACATTTATAACTGAATTCCTGCCTGAGGTCAAACACTCCTGACTCAGTGTAAGTCAGTTCTGTTGAGTAGTCCCATTTTTTATGTAACATTAGTTTCAAGAATCTTCGTTGTAGAATTTCTAAAGGTGTTATGTGTTTTCTGAGTGTGAGTGAGATGCCGTATTTCAGATGACTATCTACAAGTGCAAAATACACAATTTTTAGTTCTTTCTGAGGTAATGTGTGACAAAGATGTCTGAATTTATATAGAATAAATTGTAGTTTTTTTATTACGTATTTAATATGGACATCCCACCTCAAATGGTCATCAATGAGTACACCCAAGTACTTTTTGATGGTAGTATATGAGGAATCGATCCTTTTTCATATATTTCTATATAGTTAAAATCAGGTGACTTGGATTCGTAGCATGTGAATGGTATATACTGGGTTTTCTCCAAATTTATTGTTAACAACTTCTGATCAAACCAATGTTTGATACGAGACATATCGGTTTGTACTGTCATTTTTAACTCCCCCCAGGTAGCTGCTTTGTAAACGATCGCCGTATCGTCTGCGAAGCCTATGATTTCTCCAGAGCTCTCAATTTTGAACAAATTATTGATATATATCGAAATATAGATCGGTCCCAGAACGGTCCCTTGTGGTACCCCAAACTCCACGGGAAGCTTATCACTGTACTCAGCCCGGACTCTTACACATTGGATTATGTTCGAAATATAGCTTTCGAAGAGTGTGAGGGGTTTACCTCTTATTCCGATATCTTCTAGAGATTCCATAAGTAGTGGGTGACTAACAGTGTCAAATGCTTTAGCTAGATCTATAAACATACATAGGCAAGGCATACTTTTATCTAGGGCAGAAAATACATCATTTGTTAGGGAAACTATCGCATCTTGTGTGAAAACATTTTCCCTGAAACCGAATTGCTTGTCGGATAATATTTTATACTTATTGAGGTATGATACTTATCTATTCCTTAGGACCTTCTCGAATATTTTTGCAAAGTTTGTTATCAGTGATATTGGCCTGTAGTTACTGGCCAAGGCATTTTCACCTTTCTTGTGTATTGGAATAACAATTTTGTCCTTGAAAGCCAAAGGCCAGTATCCTAAGGCCATACATTTATTTATAATGTATGTCAATGGTTCAATAATATATTCTGAAATAGAATTTAAGGTTACTGATTACAATCCATCATAACCAGGGGATTTATTGTTTTTCAATTCACGCATGATTTCTCCAATTTCATGATGATCCGTGCGTGTCAAGCATAACAAATGAGTTCAAGTTTCGTGGTGTTTGAAAGAGAATATTTTTGTTGATTTTTATGTTTTTGGCTAAGTTCTTTCCCATGTTTATGAAAGTTTCATTAAACTCATTCGCAATGCCTTTCGTGTCGGTTATGTTTTCTCCGGCTTCATTTATTAAACTGGTTATTTCCCTGTTTACTTTTTGGTTTTTTGTGATGTCTTGAACGACTGTCCACATTTTTTTCGAAATATATCGGTTGTTCTCAATAATATTTCCGTAATAAACCTGTTTTGCCTTCTTTATTAATGATGTTAGTTTATTTTTATAAGTATTATACCTATGCCTCAATTCCAGGTTATTCTGTTGTTTTTGGAGTTTTTTGAATAGTTCATTTTTTTTATTTACAGATGTAAGGAGAGCATTTGTCATCCAAGGTGCTTTCTTATAGAATTTTCTTTTAATTTTGATGGTTTCGGTACACTCTATGACAATGTTCATAGTCATGTCCACGAATTTCTTTGTTGCTGATTCAATGCTCATTTCTGTGTAAACGGGTTCCCACCATAGGTTTTGAATATTATTTTTTAATTTATCATAGTTGATATTTGTTTTATATATGGCATTATTCATAGTATTTTTTTTACCCTCTGAGATAATATGTAAAATTGTGGTGAAATGATCTGTAATGCATGTCTGTATTACCAACGGAAGTAATTTATCTATATTATTATTATTCTCTTTAATTAGTTCGTAGTAAAATTTTATAAAATACTCTCATAACCCAAAAAAACTAAAGAATAAATTCGTATCAGGACCGGAATGAATCTTTTTTATGTTAAGTTCTTGTAAGAATAACTGACCTAGTATAACTGTTATAATCTGATCGCAGATTCGAAATCTACTGAAAAAGCGTATAGAAACCTGTTGAAAAAGGACTGGACTGAATTTTTTTAAATTATATTTGCTTACAAATAAATTTGAATTTATGAAAATACAAACACAACGCTAAATAATTTTTAGTAATAAACATAACAAAAAAAGAATTCGTAAAAAACTTTAACTAATATTACAAAAAAAATTCAAAGTTAAGCCCTCCAGCATCAATACGTTTTTGAGAGCATGCCACTAAATGATTCACTGACTTTCGAATTATTTGAGGGTTATTCCTAACACAGCAGCAGCAGTGATTTTCTCTAATAAATGTTCTCTATTTCTAAATTCTTCATTATACACTTCTGATTTGAAATGACCCCATGAATAGTAGTCTAGGGGTGTTAAATCAGGGGATCGCTTTGGCCAATTTACTGGACCTCCACGGCCGGTCCATCAGTTGGGGTAAGTGGCATCAAGATGGTTTCTAACTGGAATTGAAAAGTGAGGTCCAGCACCATGATGCTGAAACCACATACCACGGGTATTCAGATCTTGCAATAGATCCGGTAAAGCATTGGCCAAAAAATTTAGGTAAACATCACCAGTTAACGTCCGTCAAGTACGTGAAGTCCAATCGAATGATTATTAAGGATTCCACACCATACATTGACATGAAATCTGTTTTGGCAGTTTTTCTGAACAATGGCATGTGGGTTTTCGTCTGCCCAAATATGCACATTTCTAGTATTATCAATTCCATCCCTGGTGAATTGGCTCTCGTCGGTAAATAAAATTCTGTTATTGGTCCTTCTATGTGCTAAGCATCATGTAGAAAACGATATGCGTGGTACATGATCACCCTCTTCAAGCTTTTGCACTTTTTGTTTGTGGTATGGATGCAAACCATTTTTTTAATGTTTTCCATACACGCATACGAGGTAGCGCCAATTGCCTACTTATTTTTCTCACGCTACTAGGAGGATTATCATTTATAGCATTCAGTATTCTTCTCGTCCCCTATTTGATGAAACTTTTCCTTTTTCCCTAATACTTTGAAGTACCTTAGCAAATGTTGAATGATGTGGTACGCGACGATTAGGATAGCGACGTCGGTATTATCTTCTTGCATACTGGCCATTTCCTTCGCAAAGCCCATACACAAATGAAATATTCGCGTATTCCTCAGTAGGGAAATGAAACGGCATCATGAACACACTCTAAGGGCTATAGTTCAAACTTAAAAATACTAGAATAATAAATGAACACCAACAAAACTAACGCTCATGACAAATTCGGGATTTGACACAAGATTTCGAATCTGATCTCAGATTTTTGATAATTATTATACAGGGTGAGTTATTCTAACAAGAACATAACATGGAAAAAAAGAATATTTCGGTCCTGATATTGGTTTCGTTCAAAGGGCTACTCGTTAAGGCCTTTCAGTTTAATTCATGTACCAAATTTAAACGAAATCGGCTAATCCCTGTATTTAATATGGCGGATTTAATTTTTTGTCTAAATTCACAAATCACTCTGTATGTCAGTAACGAAGCGGTTTTGAACATTTGTATATGGCATTTTGCAATCATATTGGCAGTCCCCATAAGTTTTGTTGGTTTCATCTCCGGACACACTGTATACTATTGAATATCGTGTAGTAAATACTCTTCTAGGTTTGCAAAATGTTGAAGATTTTCATAACAAAAGAGCAATAAATAATACAATATATTATTTTTAACCATTTTGCAGTGTCCGGAATATTTTGCATAATGGTCATTGTCTATTTCTACTGGTCTATAATGACGTCGTTGAGAACGGCTTCCTAAGTTGTCATCACATCATAAGTCATACACTTACACAAATTTAAGTGGATCTTCCCGAGTAATTATTCCTGCCGCTCTCCTATTTCTCTTTATGAATATATCAAGATTTATTTGTCTGCGTTCGTTTCTCAGATAGGCTAAGCTTCCCAGTTCTTTTATGAGAAAGAAATAATGATATCTGATTCACCTGGTGCAGTTTCTTCGAATACTACGAGGACTCTAAACCATTAACGTAAAAAAACAAAAATGTTTGCCTCCGTTGATAAGATTGAATTTCAAGGGAATAGGAATATTGATATCCAATAAGCATTGTTGCATGTCCGCTATGGTTTTCCACGAACTTGAACGAAGTTATACATACAAAAATCCTATGTGCGTCCAGTGGATTTAAGAATTCATTTATTGATTCTGAAATTGCCATCCCATTGAGCTAACGAATTATGTTTAAGAAAAAATATGACATGTTTTCATTGGAACACACAAACATCATATCTATTTTTTAACCGGCACCAAAAAGAAGGAGGTTCTCTAGTCGACGCGTATTTTTTTTTTATGTATGATCACGCATAACTTTTTACTGAGACGTCCGATTCCGGATTCTTTTTTCAGTGGATAGGGTGTACTTCGGAGGTGGTCCCATTCGAATTCAAAAGATGAAATCCACCCCTAAGGGTAGCAAAATGAAGGATATTGATCACTCACCCTCTGAATTCTGGTCCGTTAACCGATTCTATCAGGTAACATTTGTACTGGGTTCTTCGATTTGGATGATTATTTTTTTATTAGATAGGTTATACCTCATAGTTGATCATATTTGGATTTCGAATAGAATTATCCAAATTTTCGGGTAGAAAAATTGGGAATAATTGATTTTTCACTTGTGAACATTGGCACACATATGTAGTTGACAATGACAGATCGCTAATGTCATTATTTTTATTCTCCTACATCCGTCACAATCATTATATTACATGAGAGGATGGAATGATATACAAAGTAATAAAATAAACTAACCAGAACAACAAAAATAATTTATATTACAACAAATAGTAAAAGTAGATAATCATATCATTTAACTGGTAATAGTTGAAGTAAGGTGGGTAAGTATTTTGGAAGTAATCAAAAAACAAGTAGGTAGTAATAAGTAGATTTCAGCCACCAAAAATCGAAAAATAAAAACTTTTTAACAAAAAATTAATCCAACGAAATACGGAACTGAAAAGTAAAAAATAAAATAAACCTTCTTAGTCTCAATAACTCCTAAACTGATGTAAGTAACTAATTTTGAGTCGGCGCCAAACGAACAATCAACGAAGATCATTAAATTATCTTATAGTGTTTTGTGATCTCACTGGTTATTTTAGCTTGGAGTTTGGTTGGGAAAAGGTCAATTAACTTAAACCACTATGGATCTGTTGCCGACGTTTCAACTTTCATAAAGTTATCCTCAGGGCACTATTACAAGGGTGAATAGTAGAGTAGCTCAGTACATGATAAATTACATGGTAAAAACCTCAATAGAGGTATAAAATACAAACAACTTAAGCTGTAAATAGGTCAAATCTTATAACTCGAAAGTGGCATAATCTACAAAATTCCTTGTGCAGAATGTGACAAAGTATATATTGGGCAGACAGGGCGATATCTCAAAACTAGAATATCTGAACATGAACGGAGCATGAGACCTGAAAACCTCATAGGAACAACAAATAAAACAGGTCTTGCCGAACACTCAGATTTTTTTTTTGACAAATTCGATTTTGTAAATACAGAAACTGTTGGAAAGCAAAAAAACTATAGGAAAAGAGGTATACAAGAAATGATAAAAATAAAAAAATCTGAAAACAATGCTAATAAGAAAACAGATACTAAATTTCTACCCAACTCCTATTCATACCTAATAAGTAAATTGAAAACACCACAATAATCACACACCATGCACGCCTATGGTTCCTACACGTACATTATCAATAAATAACGAAAGAAATCAAGAGGAAAAAACTAAACTATTCCAATCCCCACGGATGCCTTTATTCAGAAGCAAACTCTCCGTCGATTTCGACATATATTAACAATTTTCTATTTATATTATAACAAGAGGAATCCAAGCATATGTAAATGTCCTTTTTAACATACATTTTATCACGACAAGGAACCTATTTTTCATGTAAGTATCCTGTTGTTTCACTACATGATTTGTTTTACAATTTTACGTTAATTTTTATTTATGTCAATTTCATATATAAATATTTTCATAACATTTGACATATTTACGGCTGAAGTTGTTTGTATTTTATACCTCTATTGAGGTTTTTACCATGTAATTTATCATGTACCAACCTACTCTACTATTCACCCTTGTAATATTCACAATCCCTATTGTAGTGCCTTGAGGATGACATTATAAAAGTTGAAACGTCGGCAACAGATCTATAGTGGTTTCAGTTAATTGACCTTTTCCCAACCAACTCATCAGAATGTCACCGCGAAACTGAATGCCATCATTTTACGCCTTATCTAATTCATTTGCTTGTTTGTTTGGCGCCGACTCAAAATTAGTTACTTCCATTAGTTTAGGAGCTTAGTTATTGAGACTAAGAAGGTCTATTTTATTTTTTACTTTTCAGTTCCGTATTTCGTCGGTTTAATTTTTTGTTGAGAAGTTTTTATTTTTATAAACTTTAATCGATCTAAAGTTGGAGAAGGGTTCAGATATTCCGCTTTCTTATGTTTCTATGTAATCTGGCTCGAATGAAATGAATAAAGTACAACAAAATAGTTTAGCTCATAAAGTTCTATATAGACAATCAATTAACATTAATTCCAAAAGTTTACAAATTCAGTGGTATGTTAGTGCATTAGCGAAAATAAACTATAAAATTTTGCAGAAGTCTCGCAAGTACATCATTTTCATCATCAAACAGTAACGTTGCTGATGAATAAACATTCGTGAGATCGATATTACATCTCAAATTTAATTTTTACAGGTATTTATTTCTTGAATTATAATTTACCTTTCCACCCGACTTTCTTACTCCAATTGTGGTTTCGCATGAAAAATTCCATTGAATTCGAATGGAGGACTGAAATGTAATCGACACGTAAGAATCATTTTTTTGATTCATAGAAATTTCAAAATAAAGAGAAGACGTAACACAGTTGCAGTTTGAGAGTTTTATGCCTTCAGTTTTTTTTTTAAGATTTTTTTTTTAACAAATGATTCAGCGCATTTGCGTAGTGAATTCGGGAACTTCAGTAATGATGATTTTTTAGGAAAAAAGTGATGAAAGGAAAAATTTAAGAGATTTGCGAATTCTCATGGGACCAACACGTCCATACAAAAAATATACCTTTCATGGAATCATTGGTTTTTGCAAAAAAAACAAATTTACGATCGGTAAATTTTTTTCTGATTGAAGACAGAAAACTGACAAAATTGTAAAAATGAAAAAATTTTCAAAGACAACGTTAGCTTTTAACATTGAATGCTTTCACCTACCGTTAACGAGCTCCTTCTTGGTCGATATTTAGCTTGATAACACAATGAATGTCATTTATTAGGTATATAAAAATAGTTATTATGCAGATAACACAGGTGTTGTAAAAATAAATATATTTTAATTTCTAATGTTCCGCATTGTAAAATAGTTTGCAAATTATTATACAGCCACCAATTGGTAAAATGAGTTGATTGCCCGATTTGAATACGAAAATATTTTTCTTTTGATTTTACCCTTCTTTCCGTCTTGCAGACGTGGTTGAGAATTAATGAAAACATTGTACGTCAGGACATCCCACTTGCAACCATTATTTGAAACTTTTGTGATAATTCCGATACTTATTTTAGTAAAAAAAAACAATTTCATGGTAAAAACATATTTTCCGTTTGACGCAAGAGGTTTCAAAGTAAAACTCTTCTCAATAACATTATTTCAGTTATTTTTTCGAATTTGCAGAACTTTTGGAATTTTTATAAAAAAATTGGGATTAATTACAATTTATTTTCGATAAAACAAACATTTAAATTGGAAATTTTTTTAAAAAAATTTTGAACTTTTGCAAATTTTTCCGCGCTAATAATGTGAAAATTCATTAAAACCTGATTTTCAACATCTTCCGTTCAGAAAAAAGGGTTGCAAAATCAGACTAATTATCATTCGAAAGTATTCTTCACTGATTTGTTGAAAATATAAACAGGAAGTAGTTGTTTTCTGTTAGACATTCACAAAAAATAACTTCATTTTAATCGTGGATTTTTCAATTCACTGAAAAATCTTTCTATCAATATTCAATTGAGAATGTTTCCCTTTTCTACTCTTCACTATACTGAAGTTTTGAAACTTTTGTAATTATTATTATTAAATTTTGGGAAAATCATGTCTATCTCTACTGGCCTACATCCACAAATTCTGACACATAGAAAATGTTATGTGCATAATACGAGTTCTACCAATTCTTCTGAATTGTGCAGTACCACAAATGTTAACTTATCATCTATACTATCATTTGGTATCAACGAAATAATTATCGCCTCCCAAGTTTATCAGTAAAAGTGGAAAACATTTGTTATTGAAACGGAATTGAATCTTGAGAGGGTATATGAGTGAATGTTTGAAATTTCCTTGGGAATGATGGGGTGGATAAACGTATAAGAATCAAGGGTGTAATGATCCCAAAATTCTTGCCAACCTGCCTTCTTGAATTTTTTAGATGGGCTGTCAAGTGTAGAGAGGTGAAAATATATTTTTCAATCCACTCTGAAGCTTGTTTTGCTGCGCTCGACCAACTCATTGTCCATCATTCCAACGCGACATTTCACTCAAATAACACTGTCTCCGCCGGAAGATGAATTAATAATGTGTATGTGTCTGCTGATGTTACAGAGAGCCAAACTTGAAACTTCTTTCTTCATCATCATACAAAATCGTTTTATCCAATGACTCACTTTATATTATTATAAAATAATTGTTACATTATTTTGTTAATACCACTCTCATATAGCACTCTATAGCTCTAAATATATGTAGGCTTCAATTACAATATTTGTTCCCTGAGATATATATATATATATATATATATATATATATATATATATATATATATTTGGCTCTTTCAGGAATAACAAAAATTTTATTTATTTACAAAATTGAGGTTGAAAAATTTTTTAAAATTAATTTCAGTACGGTAAAAAGGAAAATCATGAGTTTTCTTTGTAAAATATTCATTTGATATGAGGAAGAAACTTTTTTATTTAAAACTTAACCACTAAAAGTCAGAAATGTGCGGGAATGGCATAAAATGATGGAACAAGTGAATGAAACAATAGCAATGCTGCCAACTGTTATGTGGGTTGACAGAATTGGGAAACAGGTGTACCAATGTCAAATGACAAAATTCTTAGGAATTTTGTAAACTGTCATAATGTTTTGTAGGAATGCTTAATAGATAAGAGTAAATTATACTTGGACTGTCAATATCAGTTTTGGAATTCATAGACTCAGGTTCATTGAATATACAAGTAATTTCTAAGAATGTGCGTTTTTTAAGTTGGATTCATGCTCCAATATGGTCACATTTTCCTAATCAGGCTTGTGATCTTTTGAAAAAGTATGTTCAGCTGAAGTGCAAGTTTTTTTGAGATTTCTTAGCTGTATGGGGTCGGCTTTAGAATAGCCCCATGGTAAATCCTGCCTGTCGTAAGAGGCGACTAAAAGGATAACCGTAGGTGGAAGATGGTCTCATCGCCCGGTGAAATACCACCATATTGACTTTGTGTGCTGTGAAATGGATCATTCCATGTTTCAGTGTTCGGTCGATACTTTCCGGTCTCCCTCTTTCCTGTTCCCCAATTCCTCCTTTATTTTCAGATGCATCCTAATAGTAATAATAATGAAGTCTCCTAGAGTAAAACACTCCGGAAGCAAAAAACCTCTCCATTCGGATTTCCGGGCGAGAGGTACTCGAGGGGACTCAACATTAAAGATTAATTTTTGCAACATCCGCGGACTCAACAAGAACATCAATGACGTCCACCATCACCTACGACGAAAAAACCGGATATTCTGGCTCTAACAGAAACACAAGTAAACTCGTCCACCAACAAGGTCCATATGCTTTGTCCTGGTTACGAACTCCATTCTCGATTCAGGTTCAAAGGTGGAGTCTGCCTTTACGCTAAGGCTAACCTTTCATGCCAGCGTGAAGAGAGTTTGGAACCGAAATACTTTGATGTGATGTGGTTCAAGCTATCTGATACCAAACTGACTAAGTTCCTCTGCTGCCTTTACCTTTCACCTAATGAACCTTCATATAACGACCTCTTTGAGTTTTTATCACTCAAACTGGACTACATTCAGGAGAACCATCCCACAGCTGAAACCATAATCATGGGAGACTTTAATGTACATAACGCTGCCTGGCTCAAATTCTCTAACAAAACAGATGATGCGGGTCGTCAAGCCGAGGCCTTCTCCATCACTCATGGTCTAGAACAACTGGTCGAGCTACCAACCCGCATCCCTGATGTCAACAACCAGTCTGCCAATACACTAGATCTTTTCCTCACCACCAATCCTGACCCGTATAGTGTGCCCCACTTGGAAACTCTGATCACACCCTCATCTCCACAACATGCTCTTTCCATTTACCATCGAGCTGCACAATACCACCTCGTCTCATGTGGCATTACAATTCGGCCGACTGGGAAGGTCTTCGTATGTTTTTCTCAGCGTTTCCATGGAAGAGAGTTTGTTTCTCTTCAGTAGATCCAACACGATGTGCTGAGACAATTTCTGAAATCATCATGTTGGGGATGCAAACCTACATACCGAATACCGAAAGAAGAACAGCATCCGATAAGACCTGGTTTAACAGAAACTGCTCTAGAGCTGTGGCTTCCAAACAGGCAGCATACCATCGATGGCTAAAAAATCCGAACCCTGAGACCAGAGCAGCATATGTCGAGGCTAGAGGCATATGCAAAGAGACAATAGAATGCTCAAAAGATGCCCACAATGCCAACATAAGATCAAAACTTGCTGAATGTCCTAACGGATCCCGTTCATTTTGGTCTTTCGCCAAAGCTGTGGGAAGAAACTTCACTTCCAGCTCATTTCCTCCTCTAACCAAAGAAGATGGAACACTAGTAACGACTGCCCAGGAAAAAGCCAATATCTTTGCGCACCTATTTGCTGGAAATTCCACTCTGTATTCATCGGGAAAACAACCCCCGAACATTACACCTATTGACAGTCACATGCCCGAGATCACCTTTCGCCAACGTACTATCAGAAAGATTTTGCTGGGTCTCAACACCAACAGAGCCTGTGGATCTGACGGAATCCCGCCGATTGTTCTCAAGAAATGTGCCCCCGAACTAACACCTGTTCTTTGCAAGTTGTTCAACCACTCTTACAATTTGGGGTATTTCCGTCCAATTGGAAAATTGCAAGAGTACAGCCAGTCCCTAAAAAAGGCAAAAAGGCCCTACCTAGCAACTACAGACCTATCGCACTGCTATCTATTATTTCAAAGATCATGGAAAAAGCCATCAACATCGAGCTCATGAAATATCTGGAAGACTCAGGAATTGTCAACGATAGGCAATATGGCTTCCGCCATCAGAGATCAACTGGTGACCTGCTCGCTTACGTCTCACATATATGGCAGCTATCTATTGAAAAGTATGGAGAAACTTTAGCTGTGGCATTAGATATCTCCAAGGCGTTCGATCGAGTTTGGCAACAGGGACTCCTCGCCAAGCTTCCGTCTTATGGCTTGCCCCCTCAGCTGTGTTCTCTGCTTGCTAGTTTCTCTCAAACAGGTCTCTCCATGTAGTGGTCGATGGAGTTTCATCTGACACTCTACTCATAAATGCTGGTGTTCCGCAAGGATCTATTCTCGCACCAACACTATTTCTACTTCACATCAACGACCTGTTGAAAGCAACTTCATGTCCAGTACACAGCTTTGCCGACGATAGTACCCTCCATACCGCTTTCTCTTCCAGGGCCCCTATATCAGCCCGTGAAACCAGAAATGAACGAGGAAGAAATGTTAATAATATAAATATGGACTTAGCAACTATTCTCGAGTGGGGATCTAATAACTTGGTAGAATTCAATGCAAACAAAACACAAGCATGTCTTCTCTCTAGAAAAGTCGATCTCACTGTGCCTAACATAACTTTGTCAGGAGTAACCATACCACTGAAGTCATCCATATCGATGCTTGGTATTACTATCAGCAATAACCTTTCCTGGGAAAATCACGTGAGGTCCATTGCCAAAAATTCATCCCAAAAACTTGGTTTTTTGTTTTGTGCCAAGAGCTATTTCACCCCCACCCAGCTGCTCATGATCTATAAGGCACAGATCCGACCTGTCCTGGAATACTGTTCCCATATTTGGAGCGCGGCACCTAAACATATCCTGAGGCTATTGGATTCTGTCCAAAAAAGGGCAATTCGTCTCGTCGGTGATGCCTCGCTTACAAACTCGCTCACTTGTCTGGAACACCGTAGAAAAGTTGGCGATTTGTCTCTATTTTATAAATATTTTCATGGGCGATGCTCTTCTGAAATATCAACAATCGTTCCTGCTTTGGCAGTCTCTTCGAGACTAACCCGTCAAGTTCAGTCATCACACCCCTTCATGGTCACTTTGGAGACCTGCAGAACATCACTTTCCAAAGACAAGACTCGTTCATCCAACGAACAGCGAGGCTTTGGAACTCATTGCCTAGGGAGGTGTTCCCCGAGGCATACAACCTCCAGAAATTTAAGAAGAACACCAACTCCTACCTTCTTTCCCTTGGTTCCCACGATGTTCTCTGAACATTACAGGATATCCCTTTTCGTGGGAACCAGAACATAAAAAAAAAAAAAACTTTCATGTGAGCAAAGGCGGTCTTTAAGTTTTCTTTTAGTTTGACCAATATATTTTTTATCACATTCTGAACATGGGATGCAATATACTACATTGAATTGTTCTAAAGGAGGATCTTTATCCTTGAGTTTAGAAAATATTTTGTTTAGGGTTAATGTGTTTTTATGAACTACTGTTATATTGGCAAATTTAGCAAAAAAAATCTAAATTTGTGATTTAATGTGTGAATATGCGTTAATGAAAGAAAAAGTTTTATTTCCCGGAATTTGATTCAAGAGGTTGACAATTATTGGGGGCTCAATATCTATGGAGGCTCTACTGAACAATAGTTTATGAATTAATTTATTGGGGTAACCACTATTAGTGAAAAGTTTTGCCAGTTTATTGAGGTTTTCAGTGCGGACAGAAGTGTGACAAGTTTTAATAACTCTATTTTTCATGCCTAATAAGAGGTTGATTTTTTGTTTTTTTTTATGGTAAGATTCATAATATTGAAATCTTCCAGAAGCACCTGGTTTAGTGTGCCAACTGTCAACCCTCCTGATCACCTTTGTGTCTAGGAAAGGGACGCTGCAATGTTCATCTTGTTCTTCGATCGTGAATTGTAGGGCTTTGTGATGAGAGTTGAAAACGAGTAACACTTGTTATATATATATATATATATATATATATACATATATATTATGAAAGGAAAAATTGTGGCATATCAGACAAATTATTAAATTGAAGAACAAAACCATCCTCAAGCGGGATTCGATCCCACGACCTTCTCATCTCTAATCGGACGTTCTACCAACTGAGCTATTTGAGGACATAGGTACTGCCGCATATTTGTGAATCCCATAATTTAATGTTAGTGTTAGAACGATAGAAAAGATCTCGAGTACTTATCAATGGCCATCAAGACCAGTTAACCTTTCACCCTAACATCACCATCGACGTGACGGTTTCAATCAAAGTTCAGGAAGATGACCTCCAACCACTGTTGAGATTTTGACAAATATATAAATACGAAATGGAAAATTTCGTCTTTGAAAAACACACGAAAGGACTAATTGTGGCATATCAGACAAATTATTGAATTAAAGAAAGAAACCATCCTCAAGCGGGATTCGGACCCAACTAAGCTATTTGAGGACAGAGGTACTGCCGCATATTTGTGAATCGCTGCTTCCCATAATTTAATGTTAGTGTTAGAACGATAGAAGAGATCTCGAGTACTTATAAATGGCCATCAAGACCAGTTAACCTTTCACCCTAACATCACCATCGACGTGACGGTTCCTATGTCCTCAAATAGCTCAGTTGGTAGAGCGTCTGACTAGAAAACTGGTTTTTTAAATATAGCTTTTCCAGTATTACACACTTAAAGAGCCAATTATTGATAAATACGGAGGATTGAATTTATTAATAAATTAGCATTGACAAACCCGCATAAGCTTGCAGGAGGTGGGTATAATTATTAGAATTGTCAAAAAACATTAACCCTAGCATATACCCAACGCACAGCTTGCCAACAGCATCAAGGGCGGCCCTATATGCCCTATCCTAGGTCATAACAGATTGCACATTCCTTCCCCACACATTAAGTCCAACAAATTCCCCTTTCTTCCCGAACCCTCCCAAGAGGGAAGAAACAAAAATTTGTACAAATTTATTTAGTTGTATATAGTAGGTATAAGTTGACGTGTAATTATTATTGCTTAGTGAATATTTGGGAACTGGAATTGGAATTGGCGTCTGCCTAGAGATGAGAAGGTCGTGGGTTCGAATCCCGCTTGAGGAAGTTTTTTTTTCATTTAATAATTTGTCTTCTATGCCACAATTTCCCTTTCACGTATTTTTCACAGCCGCAATTTTCCACTTCGTATTTATATATATATATATATATATATATATATATATATATATATATTCACTTTTTCTGTTCTTGAACTACTCTACTACTACTATATTATATTTCTGTAATTTTCTTGGGTTTTGGTTCCTTTGTGGGAACAAAACGTGGAGGCAAATTTGGTATTTATAAAAAAATTAATTGCAATATGAAATAATACCAAATTTGCCTCCACGTTTTATACCCACAAATGAACCAAAACACAAGGAAATTACAGAAATATATACATATATATATATATATATATATATATATATATATATATATATATATATATATATATATATATATATATATATATATATATATATATATATATATATATATATATATATATATATATATATATATATGTAAAACCTATCTCTTAACTTTCCAGAAATATTGTTATGCTCGATAATACGGTATAAGGTGATCATGGTGGTACACAAAATCAGGGCGATATCTTAACTGCTAGTCTCAATATCCGTTCTTCGAAAAAAGAGTTATCATTTGAATAACAGATGGAGCCATAATGTTGAGCAGCGCTACACAAAGAAAGATTAGACAAAGAACATTAAACTTCAATCAACAACTACTCTATCAAACTGACTAACACATACATTTTACAAAAAAAATCCAAATCACTAAAATATATTTCTATACCATACATATCGGAACTATCCGAAAATATCAAAAACGAAATATACACACATGTGAATTTGAATTACATTGAACTTCATCTTCTGAACATTTTGGTGCCGGTTCGCCATCACCGTCATCAGATTCAGAAACGTACATTTTTTCATTCGAATCATCAACATTAATTTGAAGAATGTTCATAAAATCACGCACCGCTAAGTTTAAAATGTGAGCAAAACACACAAAATACGTGTCTCGCGAATGAAAATTTCCATTTAAGTTTGCAACTCTGTGGCAAAAGTCAAATTACTGCTGGTATTGTCTGTTGTTACACCTTGAATACTGCTGTGTAGGTCATAAAACTGTAATGTGCGATGAAATATTTTAGCAATAGATTTATCTGTGTGTGATGATCCTTTTGCAGGGACAAAATCTAATAAAATTGCATGCATTTTCCAATGTTGACCAATAAAATGGGCCAGTAATGCCATGAAACCCTCGTGTGGTATTTGATGACCAACCGTCAATTGTAAAAGATATCTTAGGTTTAGTTAATTTTCAAATTTTTGAAACAGTAAGTTGAGTTTCAGTAAACTTTCTAAGAGTAAGTGATCGCGTTAGGTTTCTGCCTGGCAAACTTATCACTGGATTCACGTAGGACTACAATTTATGGCTGGCTTCATCTTCAAAAAAATTGAAAGGTCAATATTTCTTACAAATATATTGGACTAATAGATCGTTGAGCTTATCTGCGTCAACTGTTACAGTGTCAACAGTAGAATTCTGAAATTAAAAATAATAATGAATAACTATTTATTATAATTTATAAAAAGATTTACGTAAAGAATTGGTAAAGATCCATAAACAGTTTTTTTAAATCAAATTTTATTCCAACCGGTTTCAATATATAAAACATTATCAAGGGGTTATGTCAAGGATACTTGTATGTTCCATACATTGAAACCGCTTTTGGGACTTTACTTCTTGCAGACACTGTACATGCCAATTGATAGCCGGTAATACCGGAATTTGTCATTTTAAATTAGATTATTTTAAGTGCAATACCCTATATATTTTTGCATTTTTATATTATCTTAAAAGAGCGGCTTTCATAGGTATATCACACTTGCTGTCCAGGATAAAGGGTTACAGAAATGTTAATAATTTATACTAGCCTCGTCAAGCAATCCACGGTAACTGAAAGTAGACAGACGGCGGCAGTTGGGCAATTGTTTATGATGTGTCACTAGGCACGTGACGGGGTACGTGTTCCACAGCCATCATCTCTTACAGGAAGAGCAAAAAACCGTTTAAAAAGCTTGAAAGCTTGATAAAGTTCGAAAACCAATCCGTAAAAATCAAGCCAAGCCAAGCTTTCCTTTTTAAAAAGCTTGACTTTCAAGCCCAAGCCCAGCTGAAACATTCTCAATTGAATATTGAATAGAAATATTTTTCTGTGAATTGAAAAATCCACAACAAAAATGAAGTTATCTATCAGATATCGTTCAATGTCCAGCGTGGCTTTAGCCGGAAAAGTAGTTGTTTTCTGTTAGACATTCACAAAATATTTTAATTTTTATCGTCGATTTTCCAATTGACAGAAAAATATTTCTATTTAATTGAGAATGTTTCTGTTCGTTCAGTGGACTGTATAAATATTAATTTGTGGTAAATTCGCAAACACACAGAACTCCGTCGGGGAATCTGATCTTCAGCCAATAGATACTTCGTCTAGTCTTCCTGGCGGTACCGCCGCTAATCACATTTACACTAATTCTAAGGATGAGGAATATCTTGAGTAATAAGCGTTATATCAATGAGAAAACACAAACTCGAGAAAAAACTAAAATGCTATGTTCTTTCCATAAGATCTAGGAACTCAATGTCTATCTTCACATTTCTCCTCTTCCGTCTCATTTTCCCACTCCCACAAGTGACTATATCAGTCTGTGTGATACCTCACGCGCAAAATAAGGTCGAAAGAGTTGAATCATGCTAATGAAAAATTCCCATTTGAAATATACAATATACATATAAAATCCCTTGGCAAAATTAATTATAATTATAATAACAAAAAAAAACAAATGCGTCAAGACGCAACATAACCGCTCACCTAAAATTACGCGAGAAAGTTTACCCAAAAAATAAGCCAAGAGATGCTTATAGTCTAACAAAATTCTAATGTTCTATAGAAGGTAAGGGACATACCTTCGTAACAGGACGCTTGAGTGTCCCTTTAGCAGTTTTGACAGTAACAACTCGTGTAATACCATCTATACCACCGTGTTCCTCGACTACTCGAGCTAAATGCCACTTCAATGGGGGTGAAAGGTAATCTTTGAGAAGAACCAAATCACCGGTTCTAATAGGAACAGATGGATCTGTCCATTTTGATCGTTGAAGGAGAGTATGGAGGTATTCCTGTGCCATTTCAACCAGAATGATTGTTGAATTTTCTGAACGATCTGCCATCGTCCTAAACGTCCCATTTTGATATCAGTAAGGTCCTCATCTGGCAAGGAGTTTAGAGGGCTAGGGTCAGAAAATGACCGGGAGTTAGTGCTGAAACGTCATTCGGATCAGAGCTAATGGGTCCTAATGGCCTTGAGTTCAAAATTGCTTCGATTTGTGTCAAAACTGTATAAAACTCCTCATACGTGAGAAGTTGTTCTCCAACCACGCGAATGAGGTGCCCCTTAACCGATTTTATTCCCGCCTCCCATAAACCTCCAAAATTAGGGGAAAGCGGAGGGATTCTGTGGAACTGGATACCTTCAGTCTCAACAGCGGTTTCCATCAGGTCAGATATTTGTCAGGCAGCACCACAAAAATTCGTTCCCTGATCACTATATATATGACTACAGGAACCACGACGAGAAACGAAGCGCCGCAACGCTCAAGGAAGGCATCACTCGAAAGGTCGGACGCCAACTCTAAGTGAATAGCCTTGGTTGCCATGCATACAAAAAAGGCATATATAGGCCTTGTGTACTTTGGAACCACGAGTTCGTCCCAACGTAATGGAAAATGGACCACCATAGTCTACTCCAGCCTTGGAAAATGGTTTTATTTGAGAAATCCTATAGTGAGGAATATTACCCATGATAGGCTGTGGAGCGGACGGGTTGACACGAAAACATCTAAAACACTTCGACAGAATTCTACGAATGGTTCGTTTGGGACTTAATATCCAGTATCTCTGAATAAGTAAGTGATGCAATGTTTGATATCCTGGATGCAGATATTTATTATGTGTGTGCTGAATAACTGATTCAGTAAACTTATGATTGCTAGCGAGGAGAGCTGGATGTTTTTGTTGAAAAGACAATTTTGAAAAGACTAAGCGCCCCCCAACTCTCAATACACCTTTTTCATCAACAAAGGATGTTAGTTTTGCGAGACATTTGGGAAGGGGTTTCTCTTTTCGAATGAGGGCAAGTTCATGAGAGAAGGAATCAATCTGAGCAAACCTTAACAAATACAACTCAGCTAGCTCAAAATCAGCAATAGTGAGAGCACCATTTTTATGATTATTGAGAAATCGAATATTATGAATAAAACGTAAAACGTACGATAGAATTCGTTTGATTTTGGTTAAAGATGAGAATTTTTCTAATAACTTTTGAAGGGGTTCTGTCTGCACCATGGCAATGCAAACATTTTTTTGTGTTTCTTCTTTGGTATCAAAGAAATGTGAACTCTGAAGAATGGCCGGGGGTCAACCGTCCTTGGGCTCTCTTAGCCAAGATGGCCCCGCCCACCACAAGGAATTAGTGAGAAGTTCCGATGGAAGCAAACCCCTGGATGCTGGATCCGCCGGGTTATCTTCCGAAGACACATGGTGCCAATGGATCGGAAGGACATTGTCTTGAATTTTAGTGACACGATTGGAGACAAAACATGTCCATTTATGAGGACTACTTTGTATCCATGCTAGAGCTGTGGTGGAATCGGTATAGGCAAAAACTTGAGAAAATTCGAGTTTTTCTTTGAAAACCCTTTGAGCGTAACAAATCAAATCAGATAACAACAAGGCACCACACAGCTCGAGACGAGGTATAGATATTCTCTTTGTAGGTGATACTCTAGACTTGGCACATATGAGGTGTATAGTAATATGATGATCGCTGTGCACAATCCTGATGTAAATCACAGCCGCATAGCCCTTCTGACTTGCATCGGCAAACCCATGCAATTGGCAAAATGAAAAACAATATGACATAATAAGGCGGGGAACTTGGATTGAAGACAGAACACCAAATTCAGATTTAAGCTGAGACCAAAGTTTAACTATGCCTTTAGGGGGAGCACTATCCCAATCTATACCAATAGTCCATAAAATCTGGATGAGATTCTTTATGAAAAGCACAACAGGACTAAGAAATCCTAACGCATCGTAAATTCTTGCTAATTCGGACAATATAGATCTTTTCGTACAGGGTTTATTGAGGGGTTTAACTTCGTATGAAAATGAATCAGAAACTGGGTTCCATTGAAGACCTAAAATTTTTATGACCTAATCAGGTTCTAAATCAAGCCCTAGGGGTTGTAACTGTAAAGAGGAAGCTGGTAAATGAGAGAGCAATTCGGGACTGTTGCTCGCCCACTTGCGTAATTCAAAACCACCCCTATCGAGAATTCGAATCAGATCTGTTTGAAGTTTGAGTGCCTCTGGTAGCGAATGACTTCCTGATACAACATCGTCAACAAATATATCATTCTCCAGAATTCCAGCAACGGGCGGACTTTCATACCTATATTCCTTTGCTAATTGTCGAATCGTATTTATTGCGAGGTAAGGAGAAGGAGTCAGACCATACGTCACTGTTTTGAGTCGATAATCTTGAATAGGTTCCGAAGGAGAAAACCTCCATAGAATTCTTTGATAGTCCTGGTGATTCTTAGTGACAAGAATTTGTCGATACATTTGTTTTATATCACTTGTAAAACAAATAGGGTGAAGGCGAAATCTCAGGAGAATATTAACTAGGTCGGGCTGCAATTTGGGCCCTCGTAAGAGAGTGTCATTCAAGGACAAACCATTTGAACATTTTGAAGAGGCGTCAAACACCACCCTCAATTTAGTAGTGGAACTTTCTGGTTTCAAGACGCAATGGTGGGGAATATAATAAGAGCGAGAACACATTGCATTTCCAGAAATCAATTCCATGTGATTAGAAGAGATGTAATCTTCCATGAATTCAGAATATTGGGCATAAAGTTCAGGAGATTTCAGAAGACGGCGCTCCAGAGATTGAAAACGTTTCAAAGCAATATCTCGAGAATCTTCGAAAATTGGTTCAGAATACCGAAACGGGAGAGCAACTATATATCTGCCAGAATCGGTTCTCGATAAGGTTTGGTTATATATTGTTCCAGCTAAGATATCATCAGGTGACGATACGGCAGCTGACGGAAATTGTTCAAGTTCCCATAATCGTTCAACTAAGTTTTCTAAATTACTATCGCAACTAGTAAAGAATGTGTTGACCTCTGCCGATGGAAAATTGACCTTTCCCATAATTATCCACCCAAATATCGTGTCGAGGGCTACAGGTTCATTTATTGAAATTTGCGGGCTCCCACCTTTAATAATGTGTGCGAAAACATCTGCTCCCAACAACATCTCCACGGGGCATGAAATATTAAAATTTGGGTCAGCAAGTTTAAGATTCGCAAAATTACTGAATTTGTCAATTGATATATTTGTACAAGGCATATTCGAGCAGATTTGAGGAAGCACTACAAGATCTACAGGTAAAATAGGTTGAATTTCACCCCTAGGTTTAATGGTACACGAAACCCCTTGATTTGCATAAGAATGTATTTGTCCAACACCCTTAATATCAATAGACATTTCCATACGAGTGAGCCCTAGTTTATCGCAACATTTTTCGCAATGAAGGAGCACTGACTTGCACTATCTAAAGAACGCGAACAGGTTGGTATTTTCCACGAGAATCTAACACTTCAATCATGGCAGTTGAGAGTAAAACTGTACTTTTAATGTTCGAAAATAAATTCACCTGAGAGACAGTTTGGGTTTGGGGTACGGGATTATTTGGAATTGCATGGACCGGGTTGTTAGAATCAGAGTTCATATCATCGACAGGGGTCCTTTGAGAGTTTTTAAAATCGAAATGTAAGTAAGTATGATGAGAAAGTGAACATTTTCGGCACAGAGAATTAGAGGTACAATGAGAGACAGTATGTTTAGTTCCCAAACAATTTGTACACCACCTTCTACTCCTTACCAGATTGTACCTTTCCTTTGGAGAACTTGATAAGAATGTTGGGCAATTATAAATGTGGTGATCTTTGTTACACAACTGACAAGTATTGGGGTTTGAAGAAGAATTAACAATAAAACTAGCACTGGCTTTCGATTTCATCACTTTATTGAAAATAGGGGATGTCTTCTTGAAATTTGACTCATCAATTTTTTTTATTGAGTTTGGATTCGATAAAGCAACGTTATCCATCGCATTACATTGTTTTTCTAAAAAATCTTTCAAGGTTACATAGTAATTGTTCACTTGTAAACTTGAGGAACATTCGAGTTCAAATCCCTTTTGAGCATCAGTATCCAGACGATCAAACAGCATATTGAATAATACAAAATCCCATTGTTTCACGGGAAAACTTAAATTTTCAAGTATCGCGAGGTTTTCAGAAAAGGTATCCAGAAGATGCCGCAAAGCCATGAGGTTTTCTGAAGAATTTATTTTTTTTGTGCTTTCAATCGAATGCCAGTGGGATGCTGCTATTAATCTTTTATTTTCGTACCTTTTTTTCAACGAATTGTAGGCAACAATATAGTTTTGTCCCACAAGTGGGGTACATTTCCCAATTGAAAGCGGGTTACCCTTCAATGAAGATATTAAGTAGTTATATTTATCAATGTTAGATAGAGAATCGTTAGTATGTATCATCGAATCATACATATCAATGAAAGTTTGCCATTCTTTCATATCCCCATCGAAAATGGGAAGTTCAAGTTTAGGAAGTTTAATGTTACAATTTCTGGTTGAACTAGCACCTGAAACTGGATCATTCTCGAATAATTGGGTATAAATTGCCTGAATATGATAATAATCCCCATCGAAGTCTTTCAGTATTTGATTGTGAGAGGTTAAATCAGCATTGTCTTGACCAGAAACCTGACTCAAAATATTCGAATGAATGCTATTAAAATTACTACACAACACTTCTATGTGTTTATAGCGGCATTTAAAGTTATTATGAATTGAATTATCGATCAATGCTTGATCCGCCACCCTTTTCAATTCACTAAGTTTTATGAGTTCTGTTTCTCTTTGAGCAATGAAAGATTTCAATTTCCAGCAATATCGGTCTATAATTAAATCTATATTTATTGACTTTTGAGTGCATTCGGACAGACAAGTTTGGAATATGTTATTGTTCAATAATGTTGATAGGGGCGTTATTTCCTCACGATGGCAATTATTGTTCGGTAATGAAAACTCACCTAGAAGAGAGTAGACCAATTTTCTTGGGTCAGAATATATGACTTGTTCGACAGTCAGAAATGGAACAATAATTTTTGTAGAAGAAATACAGTACAGAACACGGCTTACGTTCGTAATTTCCACAAATCTTCGTCACATATGGGTATTAGTGTTTCTCCGCGTATTATATTGTTCAGATTATCGGAAAGGGCTCATTGCAAAGCTTTGTTACTGATTTATGCGAAACGCTTTTCAGTTCCGAGCAGACACGTACCCGCTGATTTCACCATAATTTATGGGATTCATCACATAATACGGAGACTTTTAAAGTTGATAAACGCTGACTGAATTCCAGGGTGAACAATAAGTGTGCTCCGTTAACCACAATTCAAGCTTCGTTTTCGCGGATAAGATCAATCACGTTTGGGGATTTTGCATCAGTGGCGTCACTATGCAAAAGTATTATTCGAGACCTATTTATGGAGAGATACTCTTGACATGGTTTTAATTTCTATAACCTTCCACAAACTTGGAAAATAATTGATCAGAAAGTGAAAATTAATCGGGCAATATACAGAGTGACCCAGGGTTAAACCGCCAAACGTTTAGGATCGGATTTTTTCCCATAAGCATCTGTCCTAACTATTTTCGAGATACAGGATGTCAAAGTTTTTGGAAAAAACAGTTTTTTATCAAGTACCCTCTCAAAAACCTTTTGGCTAACTCGAAAAAAATTGGCATGCTCATTTGCGGTATTTATGTAATTCGAATAGATTAATAATTTCAGTGACGTCCCGGAGGGTAATCTAATTGATATCAGGACCAAATCATTGTACGCCACGGTTGTTTGTATGTTTATTTTATTTTTTTCAAGATTGGACAAATAAAAATACATTTTTTTTTGTTTTCTAAATTTTTTTCGTATCTCGCTTTTTTTCTGAGAAAAAATGTAAAACCCGTTTTCCTGCATGTAACAGAAAAAACTCATTTCAACAAAAATCAGATCAAATGTAGCCGGGCACAATCTCGACAACAATTGAGGGTTTGTTTGTGTCATAGTTCGACAACCTGTTAAAAAATCCCCCACGCCGGTGCGATATGGCGGTAGCGGTAGCGTTAGCGATATCGCAGCGTTACTAAGTTTCACTGCGGTATTCGCTGTGTGCATTAGGCTGGAGGGGATAGATGAAACTATGATGGCAGAAGTAGGTGATGATCCTGGTAATCACAAGCTCAAGCTGAAAACTCTCAGTTTCTGAGGTCTCCCCGTTTATTAACAAATCACTTGAAAATATTGTACTTGCAAGTCTGAATTCCGAGATATAAGTTGGAATTGCAAATAAAAAAAAGTGTGGTACCTCTACGCCTTCGTAATGATTGATACATTATGATTTATTGAAAATGAAAAATGTTCTATTCCTCAAGACAGTTGACTACAAAAACCTATACAATAGGTGTATGTTGGTCGCATATCCATCAAAAAACAATTACTTCCCTGGCTAATACCTCGACGGACGTTGAATGACATCCGATGGATGAACCTGCAAAGTCCTACAAGGATGTCATTCAACGTTCGCCGAGGAATTAGCCAGGGAAGTAGTTGTTTTTCAATGGATATGCGACTAACATACACCTATTGTATAGGTTTTTATAGTCAGCTGTCTTGAGGAATAAGCTATTTTTCATCTTTAATGAAATTATGGCTGGCTATCAAGAATGTTAAAGATTTCTGTCTCCTATTGCAGATGCAACTATGATTTATGATGAATTTTACTGTTATATCATCGGGGTCCATTGTCCATTCTCCGTCACTGATGTTTGCAATGTATACTTTCAAATTATGGAAACAACATCATTATTTTCTATTACTCATTTTCCTTTTTTTTTCTATTATTCATTTTCCTTTTTTTTTCTTCTTCTTTCTTTGTTAATAATCTTCTATCATGAAATGCATGAAAATATAATCATAAGACGTAATAAAAAATAAGGATGTTATGAAGTGGTTCTTTCTTTCCCCATGTCCTGTAAGGGGCTAAACGAGTATGCCGATATATATTATCTTGTTTTTCTTTATATTATTTGTATTATCTTGAATTATTTTGTATCAGTATGTAGTATTTCTGGGAAATATCTATCTATCCTGTTTCACCTATGTACGCGCTGTGGAAAAGTAACACGCCACTGAATTACAATCAAGTCGACATCTTAGGCTCCAAATGGGTTATAATGAATAAAACTTCGCTCTATATTGACGGGCCATTAAAAGTTCATCAGGTTGAATATTTCTTAAATTGGGTGAATTCTAATCGATTTAAAGTACTTAAGAAAAACAAATGAAAACAATCGAAGCTTAATGGGCTATTATTTATCGCAGAAGGGTTATTTTAAATACCCAATCACTCTACAGGAGATGCGATCGAAATCTCATTCCAAGTAAGTTCATATTCTTTTATTATTTGTAGAAAACAGAAGAGCGCTTTAGCCTGCCAACTATTTTATTTGCTCCAGTGAAAACTAAGCTGAAACGAACTTAGAATAACTCATGCTGATTCCTCCAAACCATTTTATTGGAAGTCAGAAATTAATTCCGAAGCTAAACAGGCTGATCCACTGGTTGGTGCGTATGCGGATAGGACATCGCGCCAAAGACAGCCGGGCTGGATAAGTACAGGCATGAATTCATTCGCCCGTGTTACGCCGTGAGTTTTCCGATCGGATAATTTACTGTCGCCGCCGTTCCAACAGTAACCCACTGAACAGTGTTGGCAACCGTACCATATTTAAGGTACTCGTAGGTACTTGCATCATTGTACCTTGTACCTATGTGATAAGGTACGCTGTTTGTACCATATTTCGAGTAAAATAGGATTATCAACTTGAGAGGACATGCGACTGTGCGCGTCACCATGCGGAGGGTTACCATAGAAATCATATATATATATATATATATATATATATATATATATATATATATTTATATATATATATGTACATATATATATATATAGATATATATATTGAGATATATAATATGAATTCTATGAGGGTTCCCATACTGACCGAATGTTACTGGTGGCTGGTGTGATCAGAGACCAAAGAGAGTAAACGTTATCTGAGTAGGAGAGTCTATTCCCCATAAAACAATGGTGACACCAATAGAAAGAGATGAAAGATCATGGCATGGCCACCATTCTCTCTGGTCAGTGGCGGACTAGCGCACTCCGCACTCTGATATCTGAGAGTTACAGGCTCTTGAAAGTATATTGGACCACTCTGTATGTTACGTTGGCCACCTGTACTCATGTCCACGTACGTCACACATAATTCTGATTGGCTAGAGCTCAATAGTACCTCCTATTCAGATAACGTTTACTCTCTTTGATCACAGACATGTGAAAAGTCAGACAAGTGACAAGTTGTTCTTTGAATTTGGATATGAACAATTTTTTTGTTTTATACTTTTATTTTTATAACCTCTCAGTTATTGTTTACTCATTTTCTGGCTAACATCCTTTTAGGGGAACGGAAATATATTTGATTGTTACTTTCATTAATTTTCCAATTTCAAACCACAATCCTCACCAATGATGATTTTGGTGGCAATGCGGCCTCAACGTAAAGACATCGGTGAATTGGAGCCCAAAATATTCTCGCTCGCACCTCTAGTGGCTAATCTGGGATATATGGAAATGAAAACGATTTCAATTGGCGTGCATTCGTTTATACGTATGCGACTAAATTAGACGTACCTCGATTTTATCTGAGATACCATATTTTCATTAGGTTGGTACCATATTTTAATTCTTCATTGTTGCCAACACTGGCACTGAAGTAAGTTAAGGCTGGGCCACATATGCGCGGTGGCGATAGCGACATCGGTCGCGGTGGCGGTAATCGTTAAGCACATACATAAGCGGTAACATATGCGGTATCACTATCAAAACATCCATTTTTAAATAAATACTCATGAACAATGGATTTTGAAGAGGGGGTATTGCTTCTGGCAGCTGCCAATGAAGAAGAACAACTAGAATTGCAACATCATAGGAACCGTAGGTAAGTTTTTATTGAAAGTTGTTGAATTCAAAATTGTTTTTTCTTCACCTTATTTTAGGAAAAAACACTGGGTTCATAAAATAAACCAGCAGCGTCTTCAGAAAGGGGAGTTCCGCACATTATAAAGACAACTACGAATGGATGAGAAACATTCCTATATTTATTTCCGAATGAATTTTGAATGCTTTGAAGAATTATTAGCACTCGTAGAAAATTCAATATTTAAACTTTTTGCAATTTCGTCCCATGCTTTATTCTTAATTCTAATGTTTTTGTATTGAGGTTATGATAAATTATATACCATCCTGCTTTCTCCGACGTTTGTCATTTCTCCTTGCGGTACGGGTTTCAATAGCGATCGAACGTGACTGTCAATATTAGACCGCCACCGCGTATTGGAACGCTAACCGCTCTGAACGCAGGCAGGGTAAGAGAAGTTTGCAACGGCATATTTGATCGTTCGTGTCACGTCTGAACGTCTCCGCGAACTCCACCGCGACGGCTACCGCAACCGCGCATATGTGGCCCGGCCTTTAGAGCTTACACATTAGACGAAAAAAAACCGATCGGTCAATTTGACGTCGGCGGTAGCTGTGCAGCCGTCGATTGCCACTGGAGCCGACGGAAATTTTACCGCCGCATTGCACTATTGGCCTACGTTACCAAATGCACGTTTACACACCCAGGTTTTTTTTGCCGTTTTAGTCATTTGCTCATTGTGATTTGAACTGCATTCTTGACAGTTCATCAATTTAGGCGTCAACAGTTTCGCGAACATGAGATACCATTATGGGATAGAACCCTCGATTTTTTTTTGGATCGGAACGCTATGGAAAACGCTTGGCATGAAACTTGTCGTGGATTGCGAAACGTCTTCGATCAGTTTATACTAAATAGGGTGACCCATTTTGACCGACTATTTTGTTTTTTCGAAGTCTCGCATGAAAATATGTTAGTTTTTTGTAATTGAGGAGCCCTCTCCAAATTTTAGATGGATCAAATATTTTCAAAGGGTCGCTCAAGAATTTAAAGAATTTCCAAAATGGTCATAATTTGTTTTTGTTTTTTTTTCATGGCGGCAATTGTTTGTACACACAAAAAAAATTACATCTGGGAAATTTTTACTTAAAATTTAAATTGTCAAAGGTCGCTCAAGATTTTTGAATGTTGTGAAGTACTATAGATAAGACGTTTTCGAGTGACCTTCAAATATTAATATCAAGGCAATCTTTTTTCTATAATCAATTAACATAATTCCAAACCAATATAAGCCACGAGATCCGTAAAAATACTTATGAATATATTTTGACCAGCACTCAATTAATATGGATAATTTAACTGAAAGAGAAGTTTTTATTCTAGATATTACAAAAAATAACTTCACTATTGTCGTAGATTTTTCAATTTTCAGAAAAGTTTTTTTATTCAATTTTCAATTGAGAATGTTTTCCATTTCAATATTTTGAATAGTTATTAATTTGTTTAGATATTATCTACAAGCCTAATCATACTAGATAAATATCATAGATTCGAAATACATAGCAAAAACTTCTAATGTATTCTATTAACCGACGAAATCAAAAAGGATGAGGTTCTCTAGTCGACGAGTATATTTTTTTTTTCTTATGTATGATCGCGCATAACTTTTCACAGAGCAGTTCGGTTCCGATGATTCTCATTTCATTGGATACCGTGTACCTCGAAGTTGGTCTCATTTGAATGTAAACAAAAAAATCCATTCCTAAGGGTAGCAAAGTGGAGGATATTGATCGTTTCACCCTCTGAATTTTGGTGCGTTAACCGATTCTATCAGGCATAACTTTGTAGTGGGTTTTCCGATTTGGATGATCCTTCTTTCATTAGACAGGTTATACCTCATAGTTGATCATATTTCGATTCGGAATGAAATGATCTACCCCTATGGGTAGAAAAATAGGGGCTGATTGATTTTTCACTTGTGAACATTGGCACACATATGTAGTAGACATTGACAGATCCTCCTACATCCGTCACAATAATTACATTCTATGAAAGGATGGAATTATATACAAAATGATGGAATCAACTAACCAGAACTTTCAAAAAGAATGAATATTAAGTATATAACAAAATAGTTAAAGTAGATAATCATATTATTCAACAGTTAATAGTTGAATTAAGCTAGGTAAGTTAGTATTTTGAAAGTAATCAAAAATTAAGTAAGTAGTAATTAGTAGATTTCAGCCACAAAAAATTGAAAAATAAGAACTTTTCAACAACAAATTAAACCGACGAAAAAGTCAACTGAAAAGCGAAAATTAAAATAAACCTTCTTAGTCTTAATGATAATTGAGCTCCAAAACTAATGTGAGTAACTAATTTTGAGTCGACGTCAAACAAACTAGCAATTGAATTAGGTAAAGCGTAAAATGATGGCAACGAGATGCACAGCGGCGTTTTGATTACTTCTTCAAAGTCATATCTCTGTCTGTCTGTCTGTCTGTGATAATTGTTTGTTTGGCGCCGACTCAAAATTGAATACTCACATTAGTTTAGGAGCTCAATTATCATTAAGATTAAGGAGGTTTATTTTATTTTTGCTTTTCAGGTGACTTTTTCGTCGCTTTAATTTGTTATTTCAGTGCAATGTTTTGAAATAAATTACTTGAGACATATCAGATATTTAAGCTGATCAATGAGTAAGCATTTTTTTTTCGTTCTCCAGATTGAAATTAAGGTGGAAAGAAATAGCATTATTCAATTGTATTGAATAATAATAATTTATTCAAAACTTCAGTCACTTATTTGCACCTATTGATGAATATATTCCTCCTAAATTTTTCTCTAATACATTTTTATTGTCGTTAGGATATAATTCCCAATTTTCTTCAATAACTTGTGATAGAAAATGTTTCTGATCTTCACCAATAACACTCTGATTATACGATTGTATAAGCAATTGCACGTTCAGCTGTATCGTTAACAACTTTCAAACAATTTTTTAACTTCCAAGTAAGCGCTATTGAATTTTCATGTATTTGATGTAAAACAACGTAGTATTATAAAAAAAAAATACCAAATTTTCAACAGAATTTAACATGAAATAGCTATCAAATTATTGTATGACCGTACGTCTGGAATTGGGTGAATATTAATTTCAATGATACATACATACAGGTGAAGCCAATAAAGCGTGTGTAAACAAAGATAAATTATTTTGGTGAATCCATATTTTTTCACATACCTATAGTAGTAGAAAGTGGTAAAATATTAGTTTTTGAGGTTCTAGAATTGGCAGTGACCATACTTTGTAGTGACACACGTTTTTTAATCGCATTACTTTGCTCTCTGTTCATTGCACAGTTAAACTGATGTGATTTGATTCAAAGGTGAAAATATACTGCATATACTATTCTCATGTTGCGTTGAAATGCTGCGAAATTGGTGAGAAATTATTGGGAACATGACCGAAAACCGGAGAGTGCATGAAAGCGGCTCAGGAGTGGGGGTAGAGCAGCAGATTCATGACGCGCGCAGCGCGCTTGTAATGATATACATACCCGCGTCTGCTGCTCTACCCCCACTACTCAGCCGCTTTCACGCACTCGCCCATTTTGGATCATGTTTGCAAGTCTTTTTCACCTGTTTTGCAGCATTTTAACGCAAAATGAGAATATTCATTTTGTGGTACTATACCCTCGAAATCTTTTTGAAAAATTGGAATCGGATCACCTATGACGCATCCAGGTCTGCTGCAATAAAGTGCATTAAAAAATTCAGATCGCAATTATGACAAAACTAATGATCCGACAGCGCCTGAGGTTTTTCACACATAAAGTACATATTAATCACTACTATGTCGTGGAAAGTTTGCACTACAATTTAAAAAGTGCCGGAAGTGATTTTTTTTTGAAAAGCTGATTTTTTTCGGTTTTGACGGGTTTTCTCTGTTACTAATAATCCGATCAAGTTTTTCTGGAACTCATTTTCTTTGCAATTGAATTCTCTAAAATTCGTCTATTCGAGAGTATTGAGATTGCTTTATTAGTTTCCAAGTTAAAGGTCAAAAACGATAAAAATAAATGTTTTTAACAAATTTAGCAATGACAGTTGGGAGTAGGAAACATAACAAGATATAACTACGGACCAACCGACCGTCTTTCGTATGATGGCACAGTCGGTTTCCTGGTAGTATTTTTGTCACAGAAAATATCTATTAATTGGCCTAATAATACTGTATTATCGCCACCTGAAAAAGCTATTGTATAGCAAAACCCAATTTGGTGAAAACTCAATTTAAAAATTATCGCTTGAATGGATTCAGCTGAGGATATAACTGAACTGTTTCTCAACTGAGTTTCGGAAGTTTCCGACACCATTTCTGCATAGAACTGAAATATTCTCTCCATATTGTTCAGAAAAGTCGAATAAAAATCCATAAAATAAAATAACATTCCAGAATTCACGAAGCTTAAGTTGCTCCACTATTTCATTCTCGAATGCCCAAAACACCACTACAAATTGTGATTCAGCTGGAGGTAGTGGTCACGAAACTTGCAAACTTCAAAGTTTCCTGTATGCCACGAACTTTTTGTGAACTTGCAAGCGCTGACCATGAAGGCTTGGTGATTAGCTTTTGTGAAATAATTATATGAGCACGATATAAACTTCCGTCGCGATCAATCCGTAAGTCTGAATTGAAACAAATGTACCGGGTGTTCTTTGAGATTTCTTTGAGGATTCGTGAACAATAGGGGTTCACGCAAAGCTAGTTGTAGGTGGCGCTAGCAGCTTATAACCTAAGCAAACTTTGAACAGTAAAGTGGGGAAAACGGAAAATTATGGACATTTAACAATTACATAATTGAATGCGACGTTCCTCAAAGGAAGAAGAAATATTTCATTCTCGGGAGGTGTTGAAAATCAACAGAGGACAACGAAAAAAATATTTGTAACTTTTTGAACCAATTCATCTAAATCTTATGTATTTTTGGGTGCTGAAACCGTATTTCGTATAATTTTTTTTATTAAGTTACAATTATCACGTACAAGATTATTAAATAATCAAATGCGAATATTGGATGCTTATTTTTCTGTATTTCCTCTCCTCTCTTTTTGGTAAAATTTATTGCATAGCTTTTCCTCCAATTTTGTTGTTTTTTACAAAGTCAGTAATGTTCCTTTGATGTTTTTTTAATTACAAAGTCACCACATATATAAGAAAAATCTAGGAGAATTTTTACAACCACGATTAGCCATAATGAAAAGTGAATGGAAAGTACATAGGTTAAGCACTGCAATTCGAAGTTATATAAAACAAACTGCTATGTAGTTTATCAGAACTATCAACCTAATAACCCTATAACATTTAATTCTATTGCTAACCTTATAACACCAAAATATATTGCCAACTTAATAATATTTTAATAATTAATAATTAATCGGAAAACCCACTACAAAGTTATGCCTGATATAATCGGTTAACGGACCAAAATTCAGAGGGTTAACGATCAATATCCTCCATTTTGCCACCCTTAGGGATAGATTTTCTTGTTCAAATTCAAGTGGGACCAACTTCGAAGTACACCCTATCTAATGAAAAAAAAAAACATCAAAATCGGACTCTTCTGTGAAAAGTTATGAAAAAATAAATAATATACGCGTCGAATAGAAAACCCCTCCTTTTTGGTTTCGTCGGTTTAAAACCGTTATATTATAATCAAAATCGAAACACAATGAACGATTTTTCGAATATCCCAATATTCATGTCAAAATTGTCGAATCAATGTTAGTTCGCTGAAGTTTGTTCTTACGACCAAACACTTTCAATTTTTTTATTTCTTGTACGGAGAAATCAAAGGAAACAGGAGATATTTTTCCATTGCATCTCTCAAATAGTGTAATGAAAAGTTCTTCCAATAATTCAGCCTTGTTAAAATGATTCACTAAATACCGGATACATATTGGATTTAGCAAATATAATTTCATATAGATATGATATAGAAAAATTCATACGAATTGAATTCAATGAATGTCATGCACTCCTCATATGAAACTGAAAATTAAAGTAATCACTATAATTTTCAATGAAAGCAGACAATCATGATCTCGAAATGCTTGAAACATCTTACGAAATGTTGAAACGGAAACATTCTGATCTGATGATCGCGGAAGACCTAGTGAATCGCATTGAAGACCTAGTGAATGCGATGCCACTCTTGCATCAATAAAAAACATTCTTCTTTACCTTTATCTATACAGTGCTTCTCAGAAGTCCTTTCCCCCCCTCTTATTTTTGGAACGATTATACATAAACAAGTGAAATTTGTAAACTGAATATTAAAGGTTGTAAACTTCCCTACTAGTGATGATAGATGGCGAAATCGTCAAAGATGACGTCACGAAGCCATTGTGACCAATAATTTCAAATAAAACCCTACGGCAAGCGACACCTCTTTTAGAAGGTATCGAAGAAACCTATTCAATGATACTAATTTTGTTTGTGTTCATGGCAGTTTCAATGGCTCATTAGTAAACATCAAAATTTAAATTCCATTCAGTATGATATTGATTACAGATTCAAGAATCAGTAAAGAAATTGTTCGAAGTGACCTCCATTTACTTCCTGACAGTGAAATATCACATTTTTAAACTCTTCTCGTACTTTTGCAAATGTGTCTGCGGAAACAGCCTCACATTCTGCAACAATACGTTGTTTTAAAACGTCAATATTATCAGGTTCAGTGGCATAAACCTTCGATTTAAGGTACCCCCACAGGAAAGAATCCAAAGGTGTGAGGTCCGGTGATCGAGCTGGCCATTCCGTTGAACCTCGTCGTCCACCACGTATCTACCACGATACTCCTCATCCAAATACCGTCTTACTGCACCGTAATAGTGTGGAGGAGCACTATCCTGTTATCTTGTTATCCTGTTATTTCCAAATTGCCGAATTCATCTGGATTACCTTCGAAAATTTCAAGGATTAACGGTTCTATTGCGTTTTGCAACAGCTCCAGATAAACCTCACCAGTTGAATTGGTATTTAAAAAAAGAGGCCCAACGATGTGGTTTACCAGGATACCTGCCCAAACATTCACCTTCTGGGGAAATTGGGTATGTGTTTCACGAAACAGGTGAGGATTTGCGTTACTCCAATACCTCACATTATGTGTATTTACATTTCCATTTAGATAGAAAGTACTTTCGTCACTAAAACAAATTGTTTTGACATGGTCTGGCTGTTCGTTAATTTTAGTTTCCATATTTTCACAAAATTCTAGTTTTCGGTCTGGGTCGTCGTCTGTGAGTTGATGAACCATTTTTAATTTGTATGGATGATTTTTTTTTTTTCAACACCCTGTGTGCTGTACTTCGACTGACTTCACAGGTAGATGCAACGTGAGTTGTTGAAGAAGTAGGATTAACTATTACTTCTGCCAGTATATCAATTTTTTTCTCATCAGAAATTTTTGGTCTGCCAGATCGTTTCGCATCATTTATACTACCCGTTGTTTCAAACTTACGAAGAAGCTCCCTTAAAAAGTCCTCAAAACGGGGCGATCGGAAAACCTCTCATTAAAAATGCGTTCTGCTGCATGAATATTTTGTCCAGTTTCACCAAGAATTAGGATCGCTGCTACTTCATCACCTAAAGCACGTACCATTTCGCTTTTCGAAGCACTCAAACGTTCGGCTCACAACAGTTCAACAAATTATTAAAATGTAAAAAAATATAAAAAGTACCAAAAGCTGCCAAAACAGTTAAACGTTCGATCAACAATACACAAATTATTAAATGTACAAAAACTTGGACAATTACAAAAACGTCGAATTAGGGAGACTAACTAAAATGTCAGCTTATTCGACAACTATCCAGAGGCGGAGCTTGAATTTGGAATTTTAGTATTAACTGATTTAATTCATCACAGCTTTGCGTTTTTTAAAAGCGAGTTGCCAAAACTGCCATAAACACAAACAAAATTAGTATCATTGAATAGTTTTTTTCGATACCTTTTAAAAGAGGTGTCGCTTGCCGTAGGGTTCCATTTAAAATTATTGGGCACAATGGCCGTGTGACGTCATCTTTGACAATTTCGTCATCTTTCATCACTAGTAGGGGAGTTTTCCTTTAATATTCAGTTTCCAAATTTCACTTGTTTATGTATAATCGTTCCAAAAATAAAAGGGGGGGAGGGGACTTTTGAGAAGCACTGTATATGTCCTTGATTGGAATAAAACATAAAATAACTATCTGAATGAAAATGCAAATTTTCACTTTCAAATTTTTATTTTATTCTAGGGTCTATGCATACCACTCAAGAGGTTATCTTGAACGATGGAAGATAGTGACTAGAGTTTATCTTCCAGTCGCACATCTGATTTTATGAACACCCTGTTAATATTTTCAAACAACTCAATCATCTGAAATATTGATTCATCTGGTATCTAAAAAACTTACGAAATCACGTCAATTTTTTTTCCATTGATTATGCTGTGTTCAATGATTCTCCCAATCGGACCCTCGATCGTTAAACCAACCCCGTAACTACTAGAATCCCAATGTTCGGAATTGGAAGAGTGTTTTCCAGGGTCCAATTGGGATATTGAATGCGATATTCGGAATAATATTGCTGAAGAGCAGAATATATATCCATTTACATGTACGTTTGTCCATGTACATCGAAATTTCACATTTAACTCCTACCCGAAGTACCTTGCGTGCCTCTCAAAGTAGCCCGAAGAAACTTCCTCGAATTCTATTCTGAAAATTATTAATTAATGAGGCATTTGCCCGATATCGCAGGAAGTTGATGAGTTTGTGTACGTTCGGGATTTTGGATGATGAAAGCGGTTTTTATGTGGATAATCCTTCGAGAAGAACAAAAAACTTTTATTGTCGACCTCCCTATATAATGTGATTTCACTAAAAATATAACTTTTTGGTACGCCATAATTTTTCAGTTTGCCATTGTTTTTCTTACATACATGCGTCCGTGGAATAACGTTTCATGTAGAGCTGAAGACACGAGGCCAAAAGTACAAATACGAGTATGCATCAAATGTAATTTGCATATAATATTTTCTCTTTAACCAGTCTAAACAATGAAAAATAAGCACTTCATTTTCGAAAGTGTATTATTTATGAGCTATGACTGAGGAAATATAATGAAAACTTTATCATAAATAAAAACTTTTTAACAATAAGTTGAAACGACAAAAAAGAAACTGAAAAGGAAAAAATTTAATGAACATTTTTAGTCTTATTAACTGAGCTCCCAAACTGATGTAAGTAACTAATTTTGAGTCGGCGACAATCAAAAAAACAAGCAAATTAATTACGTTAAGCGTAAAATTATGGCAGCGGGATGCGCAGCGGCGGCGCGTTCCTTCGCCGGAAACTGCCGAGCACACTCAAAGTCAGTATCAGCCAGACAGCTACTCGAACGGCCACACACGTGAGGCCACACGTCGTTGCGAGTAGTCGTGCGGAGAGCACATTTTTGGAATGTTATTGTATATCGCTGGAGATTCCACGTTGCATTTTTATGTTATTTTGTTTTGATCATTTCTTTATAGTTATTTAATCAACTAGTGTATTGACGGTGGCGATTAACGCGAGAGCAAAGCGTTAACGTTCGAGATCATTAATCGTCATTCTAATATACGAGTTGATCATAAAAAAAATCCGTCGACCTCGTTCCTGGGATCAACGTGAAATTTTCGATGTCCATTTGCTTCAACTAGGAGAAAACTTACAATATTTGGATTTGAAGGAACATAAATTTGACAGTGCGAAGGTAATGATTTGGAATTTGTATTATATTTGATTTCGTGTATGTTTAGTTGCCTTTATCACAATAATGCATTAATAAAGAAATCGACCATTAATAGGTTATCAATGGTTGGTTTTGGTGTATGTTTGGCTGCATATATCACAATCATGTAATAATAGAGAAATTGAATGTTAATAAGGGACATTATCGATCGATTTCCTGTAGATTGAACAGTCTCGTTGATACGAGGTCACCGGAAAAGTAATTTAATGATCTTCGTTGATTGTTTGTTTGGCGCCGACTCAAAATTAGTTACTTTCATTAGTTTAGGAGCTTAGCTATTAAGACTATAAAAGTTAATTTTGTTTTTCATTTGAAGTTCTTTTTTGACATTTGACGGACAATCTGTGGTGAATTTCATTTTTGTCATGTTATAACCTACCTTTCAATGAAAAAGCCAAAAGATCCAGACACAGCGGACGGCAACTTTTCTACGGTGTGCCCTATGAGTTTGTTATTGAGGTTCAGTAATAATGTATAAAATAAAAATTGAAAAGCAAGATGAACACAACAAGTTTTAAAGGACTAACTAAACTAGCCCAGAAATATTTTTTTCATTTGGGCGCCACACAGAGTGAATATTTGGCAGCTATGGAACCAAATTTTAATTGCTACAATGTTAACTGAAATCTTATTGAATTTGAAATGTGAAAAATCAAAATTTCCCAAAAAAATTATCACTCGACAATTTCTGCAACAGGTGTGGAATGAAAATGGGAATTCAAACTATATATCACGCTTCAGAACCGTTCATTACTCTCAAATAAACAGACAATGTTTCGTAAATTTTTGGTAACCCTTGAATTTAATGGTAATAACGTATGATAAGGTTAGACAGTTTATAAGCTCGAACTACTATTTCAGAGATGAATAAATCTAATGTTTTGGTGACCTTAATAAAATCTTGGATAAAGTAAGATTACGCTTCCCCATGCGTCCGTTTTACACTCATTGTTGTGTTGAAATACCTTTTATATCCAATGTGATAAAACCAAAACACAAATTTATAAAAACAAATACAATGTAAATAAATGTGAAAATTATTAATTTGCCTGTTTACTCGTCTTGCGATCTTCTACTGCGAAAGATCGCAAGTATGAAAATGAACGGCTTTCGAATACCGAAACATGATTTTGGTAGGGTAGACAATCACAGGAACTTTGACAAAAACACGACGACAATCCAATTCGATTCTGGCAGGAAAAGCTATGCTTTCCCCTTGAATCAGATGTCCAAAACCAGTATATCCTCAAATCAATATCGGAAACGAAAATATATGAGACTCCTACAAAAATATTCCCCATGGGAAGATTCTTCAAAAAAACCAGGTCCTCCTTGAAATTAAGGTCATCCACAAAACAAGGTAACGTCCTCCTTAGAAAAAAATCCTCCCTGAAACCCTTGACGAAGGGTTCAGGTCGTGACCACGAAAATGTCGGCTGACCACGACGAGAAATGAAGAATGAGGAATCCACAACACCATGACCTGGCTTACAGGAATGCACCGCCTGTGGTACCACTATTACACTTCTCTCCACCGTCAAATCTGGATTCCCGTGGTGGAAATGGAAACTGTGAGGATCCCTGGCTTTCCAAATAACAGAACCTTCCGCCGTCACGTCACCTTGAGGTTCTCCCTCCCTCATTTCCATCCTCTAGCGAGCGGGAAGCATCGATCACGTGACCCGCATCGAGAGCTACTCATTGGCAGAGGTATTACCTCCATGAGAACAAACAATGATGAGATTTCACGAAGATAGCCGAAGACTAATTCGTACCTCACATTCCTTTACTACGAAGGTATTTTCTTCCTTGAATAAATGGATACTAAACTAGACTATTTTCGAAGATACCAAATTCAAGAATGAGCGGACCACTAATGAAATATACAATATAATAAATAGCTCTGTGGGTTAGCAATTCCCGGAAAAATTATCCATACGAGTCGATGTATCCTGAGATGGCTAACTGTGCTAGTCCAACTGAATTCTGATAATTCCTAGATATAAGTAGTCCGGCAGAATTATGGCAATTTCCGAATAAAAATGAGAAAAGAAAAAAAACTATAGTAAATAAATTTTACCTGCTACGATGTTGTTCATAGCAAATGAATCACCGCCAACTTTTCGAATTATCTCAATAAATATATGAAACTCAAAAGAAAAAGAAAGCATATAAACCAGCTTTAAACCAAGTGAGTTAATTGAAACCGAAAACACAATATTTTTTATTCACTAAATAATAGACATTTCAGATGTCGGATTGTGATTAACACAAGATTGTGTTGGTGATGTGGAACTATGGCCAGATTTCATGATTACGACTTTTGGAATGCGTTTTTTCAAGCTCCAATCTTTTGGACAATTTACTTTTTGTTTCGTTAATAGATGGCATGTTGCCTCTGTCTGAAGAGGTCAATATTATCGCAGATGAGAGGTATACGTCAAAAACAAGTGGCCCCTCTTTTGGCAAACAATTGTTTTCAAATAAATCCGTGAAAACCTGAAAAAATATCCGCAAGCGAAGCATTATTTGAAGAAGTTGATTGGCGGGCTATCAACTTGGATAGCAAGGTTAGCCAAGTTAGGTTGTGTTTCCTTCATCTACGGACCGAGTCGCCATATTGGTAGAAAAGCGTGTTTTCAAGCTTTCCAACTACATGAGGAAACTCATCGATCATTCATCCACATGAGAAGTTTTTACAACTCTTGAAAGTAGATTGTAGGGGGGAATCGATATGACTCTTCAGCCTCTCCGTACCTTGACCTATGATGTCTTTTGCACATAACTTTTGGTGATAGTACTAAAAATATAGCAGTGAATTCCCCAAATCTTCAAAATGTAAATTGGGCATTTTAACCAGTGACTTCACCAAATCGTGGTAATGTGAATTAGATTTTTTGGAACGAAGTTGCTTTACGAGTCTTGCGGTAGGTGATGACTGGTAGAAATTATAACGTAAGAAAAAAGCGTTATACCTCCTCCGTGCGACTTTCTCTCTCTCCCTCTCTCTTTCTCTCTCTCCCTCTCTCTTTCTCTCTCTCTCTCTTTCTCTGTCTCTTTCTATTTTATACGAGTATGTGTTACAACTACCCTTGGTCCTGTCAGAATTAAATGTCAACGCATTTAATTCCTATATAGGAAAATAGGAAATGAAAAATTGATGGAATAGGGGATTTTTTTGAACTCACTACATATAGTGATATTTAGATTCAAATATACCTTTTTCAGCATGTTAGAAAGCCACAGTTTTTCAAGTGAGGCGAAGTATAATTTAATTGTATTGAATTTTTGTAGTTTAAAGTGCCGTATAGACCCCAAAGTGTTGAAAAAGTAAATTATAAACTCCACCGGTAGAAGAGTAAAGATAGGGGTTCTAAGACAATATCTGGCCATTGGAAAACTGCAGGCCATTGTGACACTTAATAACCGCCGAGTACGGGAATTTTGACCGTATTGGTTCGCCAGAGTGAAAAAGTGAAGTTAGGATTCCAAAACCCTCGAATGTGAAAACAATTTCGCTTATAAAAAGTGAAAGGACACAAACAACCACAGCTGAATAGGTGAAAAAGTTCAATTAATGACCCCCCAATGGCACAATCCAGCGATGGAGGTGCGGATCGCAACAAAGCGTGGATAAATTGGGAACAAAAAGCCACAACGGATCACCCAGTCACAAGAACCGTGAAAAGACATTATTTCACCAAACCAAACCACCGAAACTGATAAAAATAGTGTGTTGGCAAAACTCACATCGGAAAACAGTGAAATCGCCAGCTGTTCAGTACTAGAAGCCGAGGAACTCCGAAAAAGATGCGAATCACTCCGCAGGATCAACTGCAGTGTCTCATCTTGTCAAATCAGGCATCAGTGAGCAGGAAATTATATTCATTACGGGTCACAGCTCATCTAATTCGTTGAAACGTTACCTACAGTTGGACAATGAACATCATTCAAATTTAATTGGTAACCTAAGGAACAAAGGGAAAGCAATAACTTTCAACGCATCAGAACAAAAGAATGTTTCGAAATCCTCCACCCAGGGACAAAACATTTATAATAGTTGTATATTTCTTGTTCAAAACTTCAATGCAGTTTAATATCAATACTTCATTTTTTTTGTAGTAAGTTGAGTAACCTCAATTTGATTAAATAAAAATATACGAGAGTTCGATAAAGTAGAAAATAATTCTCCAGATTTTGTTTGATTTGGCAATAACCACTCAAGCACATCGGGCTCTCGTGTATATTGCCTGGCAACGAGTTTTCGAAAATCTGTCAATATTTATTTTCTCTTCCACTCCTCCGTATATTTTTTTCCACCTGTTATGTAACACAGAAATCACAGTGATTCGTTAAAAAGCACCAGATTTGGTCTGAGCAATAATGCACCCTGAATTCATATATATATATATATATATATATACCGTAATTCCGCAAAATATATCCTTTGCATGATTTGAAACGGCAAACCTATCGCGTCCATAAATTTAATCCCAAATCCATTTAATGAATATTTTCAGTTTTTACTCTACCAGTTTTTAGGTTATACCTGTAAATATCATGCTGGACTGCTGGACACAAATACTGTTGTTAAATTGTTAACGACATCTACATTCAATAATTAGAACCAAACTATCAGTGAGTAACATTAGTCTCCTTGTGATTGATTTATTTATGTACTATAAATCAGATGATTTTCGATGATAAAAACAAAAAGAGAGCATGAATGATTTTTTCTGGGGGGAAACATTGTTTTTGAACTAATTGGTAACCTTGTTATAAAGGACAGTCCGATAAAAGCAAGGAAATTGTGCTGTCAGCATGGGGCATATTGCAGTGGAAATATTTCGAAGCACAAATTTCCTCTAAACGAGATACAAAAATGAAAACAATAGAAACACGCATGATTTCATTTTTTCATCGCATCAGATTGGTTCCCAAAAATTACATTTTGTGCGCCTCACTTTAAACTCGATTTAACCTTCACTTGAATAACTTCCCCCGAACACTAGCACCAATTGTGATTGTTTCAAGAATATTGATTGACAATAACATTCCTTACAACCAAAATATAAGTTCAACCTCAATTGATGATGTTTCAGTAACAATTGAAAATAAAAATATCAGTAAGCATATAAACGAAGACAAATTAAATTATAGTTGACAGTTCGAAGCCACTAGCGGTAAAAGTTTGAACTTTGTGAAGTAACGATGCATACGTCCATCAGAGGCGCTAGGAATACGTTTTTGAATGTAATAAAAAAATTGGCGTTTTCAATTTTGAATTATGAAAAACATTAAATATTCTTTCGATTTCTAAGTTTGTTGCTGAACTTTCTAGGTGGTAATCTTTTATCAAAATATTTTGTACTTTGCAGTAAATATTTCAAGGAAGAATATTGGTTTTTGGAAAATGTTAATATTCAGAATATTTATTTTGTATCAATAAAATAGACATTAAATAGAACTGTGATTCGAGGATTACTATAGTGATATCGAGGTAAGGGATCTGAGAATTTCAACCAATGGTATCTGAGGTGCCTATATCATATATTATCAGTTATTTTTCATCCAATGTACTCCTGAATGAGCCTGATTGAAGCACATAAATATGCCCTCTCTTGATGGAATTTGTTCAGCACCATATCCTAGTATCTGATTTCGCCCCATATATAAAAATTAATTATCCAGATACGACCCGTATCGAAGACAAACTGAACTGTTAAAAAAAATCATGTTTATATTACCGCCATATGAATGTTGCGTGATTTTCACGACATGCTGTGTGATTTTTCATCTTCTAACAAATCCGCAACTTCACTGAGGAGTCCTTAATTTGATTGAACGCACAAATATTTTCAATTTATTCTTACTCTTTTGTGATATCAAAACTATGAATGTGTAAGTAGAGAACGTATTTGTTTTCTGGACAAAAATGGGCTATTATCAATGCAGGAAAATAAGCTAAAACATCTATTTCCGGAACGGTATTTGTAGTTGTCCGAATTTTAACATGTTTTCCATCTATCATACGAAAATCATATCTTCATAATGATATCATGCTTGAATTTCACGGTGACTTCTTTTCTCGTTATCCAGCTATTCCCTAATTATCTTGTTAGTCGAAAAAATTCAATTACGCTTTACGGACAGAAATGACAGATTCGGCCGGCAATTGCAGACTTGATTTGTATATATGAGTTTTTTCTAGAGCAATTTCATTGGAACTATCTTTGAACATATTCCTATATACAGGGTGATTCAATAGTACTTTGACAAACTTCAGAAGGTAATTCCTCACAAAATTCTAATATGAATTGTCCAAATAAATATATGTCCGGAAACGCTTCGTTTCCAAGATACAGGGTGTTAAACTTTTATTTTTGTTCGTTTTTTTTTAAATAACTTTCGAAAAACTGACCTCAATCAAACAAAATTGGTGTTAAGAGATTTTTTGAGGTGTCGAATTCAAACCTGATGTTATTATTGCTCTTACTCGTAGGGGGCGCCACCCACACGTCTTTTTCTTTTTTTGATGATTCATAACTTTTTTGAGCGTACTTCTAGCACATTTTTTTGTTAAAAAATCAATTCCTCTATCATATCTACGTGAAAGAAGCTACCCTTGTTACAAGTCGCTATAAGCAACCGTTTTCTAGATATTTGGACTTGAAAATTTCAAGTCGATTATTTGATGATCGATGCGTGTTGAAGTTATTACCATTATTTTGCATTTCTCACAAGAATGCTTAGGAAATGAATTTGACGTTTAAGTAAGTAGTTTTGTTTTTCTGTAGCTCGAGGGATGCAGTCCGTTTTTTGGACCGAGGCGTCCGTCTGGAGGGTTGGAAACGGCACTCCGGGGGGATGGTTTGGTTCTCTCCGGGCTGAGGATTGCGCGAACAATTCTTAGTCTGTGAATAATTTGTAATATGTAGATATAGATTAAGTTAGTTAAGGAATGAAATGTATATGACAGAAATATGAATAAACTCCTTTTGATTATTAAATTTTTTTAGGGTAGTATTTGAAAGTTATTAAAAAAAACAACATAAAAATATCTTATCTTGGAAACGAAGCGTTTCCAGAATATATTCAATTGGACAATTATATTGAATATTTGAGGAATCACCTCCTGAAGTTTGTCAAAGTACTTTTGAATCACCCTGTACATTCTAATTCAAACAGAAATCGCAGGAAAAGATATAACTAACTGTCTTATCATCGTTTCAAAAAGCGTTGAGTTTATTTCTCATATGATTTTTTTTGCATTGATCACGATACCGACATTGTTAGAAGAAAATACCCTGTTTTGAGGAATATACTTGAATTTTTTTTTTCTAAATTTTCTGTATTAAATAATAGGTATTTGTGCAACCAGTTGGAAAAAGCACTATTTTTCGTAATGAGAAAATTTCTGCGCAGAAGAAAGCGAGTTACGAAAAATAGGGTTTTTCAACGTGTTTAACACAATATTTTTTCTAATTTTGATATGTGATCCTTTTTAATTCACGTTAAAAATATATATTTGGAAAAAACTGAAGAACACGGTTTTAACGCACTAAAAATCAAAAAATAATTTTGACATTCAACGACTATGCCGAAAAGCATGCGGCTTCTTGAATACGTATCTTTGAGAAACATAATAGTTTAAGAGTAAGATCCCAGGGCCGGAAAACCTCATTTTAGCAAAGCTGAAATTTTTAAGTATGAATAGTGTGATATGTACTTGAGAATGTATGCGTACTTGCTAGCTTGAAAGCTGGGCTCTTTTACAGGTATCAGGTACAAAAGTACATATAAAACTTGCTTACTTACCTTAAAGTATGGTAATGCGTTTGACAATTAATATTATTCAGTTAGCCGAGCGGTCGAAGGCGCGAGATCTAAGCTCTGGATCTGACGACGACTGACGATTTTTTTTATTTTTCACTTTGAAATTAAGAAGTGATTTAGTTTTGGGATGAATATTCAAATAAAAAAAACAAATCATTTCTCAATTTTCAATGGAATTCAATGGAATCGTCAGGCGCGGGGACTCGAACCCTCGCCAGTTTTTGATATCAGAGCTGCGATCTTGGGCCTTAGACCACTCGGCCAACTGGACGATATAAATTGTCAAATGCATTACCATACTTCAACGTAAGTAAGAAAGTTTTTTATGTAGTTTTATACCTGCTACCCGTAAAAATGCCCCTCTTCCAAGCTAGCAAGTATGCATACGTTCTCAACTACATATCAACCCTACTCATACTCAAAATTTCAGCTTTGCTAAAATGACGTAGATTTGCAGGCTCTGGGATCTTGGACATTTTAATTGATTTTGACAAAGCACCCCCACGCTTTCTGGCATAGTCATTGAATATATTTCACTTTTCAGTACGTTGAAAGTGTGTTCTCATCCTTGGAGAGACTTCCACGGAAAAACGGAAATTATTGCTACATAAAAAACTACGTTGTCAGCCGGGGTCAATATCACCAATTGTTCAAATTATATTATTATTATTTATAATCAGTTTTAACCATACATATTATGTATTGAATTCGAATAAAATGTAATCTTCATAATATGTACAGAGAATATAATAACAATGGAGTACTTCAAATAGTTTATCCTCAAAATTATAACAAATTTTATTCCTGTATTTTTTGCAACTAGTGGTGAAATTTACTTTTTCTAATTTTGACATTGAAGTGACACTTTTCAAATCTCGTTGACGTTATCAAATATTTTACTTTTCATCACCAGTTGAGAAGCAAGTTTAAATATTGAGCTATTTGCATAGGAAATTTACTGAATTTATTTATCACCACAACCTGTCTAGTACACTTTCTGTTCTGGTAGTTGATAATAAATCTTGAATTTATTTTATCCATATCTAGTGGACGGAGGTTCATAAGTGAGGACGTAAAAAGTCCCCCCCCCCCTTAATTTTTGAACGGAACAAGCTGTCGAGGTCGGGTAAAATTCAGGTAAAAAGGTACCACTTTTTGGCATAAAAATGATTGTGGTCACGTGGCTCCTGGTTTTTAAGGCCTTCCGATTCTCTATCCAACACCGCTTTGTTTGTGAAAATCGGCCAAGCCGTTTCAAACTGACAAGCATTTGAAATTTGCTTCAAATATTTTACAAATAAATTAGTTTAACTATTAATTGCAGCAGAATTTCAACTCCGTTACTGATTCTGGTCGAAAAGTAGATTTTTTGTGGTAAAAAAGGTTCGCATATTATTTGAACTTTAAAATGTGCTTTTTGTTTAATTTTTTTATACCTTAGTTATTTTGCTGGAGACTCCAAATAGCATTTCATTTCAATCTCAGTCTAATAGTGACGTTAATCATATCGATACTTTGACAGTTGTCATAGGTTTCAGCATTTCTTTATAATTTTCAAATGCCTCGTTCTCGTCCTTTAGAAGAAAAAACTGAAGCAATTTTAATTTACGCTGAAGCTAGGCGTAATTACCATGAAGCAGAAAGAATATTTAATGAGCGCTTCCCAAATAATCCAATATCTCGTACCTACCTAAGGGAATTAGTTAGTAAATTTCTAAGGACTGGTTGCGTAACGAGGGAAAAAGAATCTGGAAAAAAATCTATTTCAGAAGAACAGCAAATCGACGTTCTGGCAGCTGTTGTTAATAATCCGCAACAAACAACGAAAACGGTATGCTTCAAAATCAAATCCATCACAGTATTCAAGAAGTAGTTAGGGCAATCCCAAATGAATTTACCATGGATGTTACCTTTCAACAAGATGGTGCACCCCCTCACTACTACAGACCTGGCTTAACGAGAATATTCCGGGACGGTGGATAGGCCGACGTGGCCCCATTGAATGGCCAGGTAGGTCACCTGATATGATACCTATGGACTTTTTTCTGTGGGGGTACATAAAATCTAAGGTGTACGTCACGCAGCCACAGTCACTCCAGGAACTTATGGACCGAATAACAGATGTGTGTAACAGTATTACCCCGGAAACATTTAATAACGTTCGGAATGAATTTCACTACCGACTTTTTTTCTGTCAAGACGTGAACGGTGAACATTTCGAGCACTTGTTAAAATAGTTGCAATTGTTACTTAAAATTCTGTTGCAATTAAAAGTTATTTAGGTTTTTAATTTATTTGTAAAATATTTGAAGCAAATTTCCAAACGCTTGTCAGTTTGAAACGGCTTGGCCGATTTTTACAAACGAAGCGGTGTTGGATAGAGAATTGAAAGGCCTCCAAAACCAGGAGCCACGTGACCCCCCTCTACATTAAAAAAAAAAGTTGATGGTGCCCTTTTGACACTAGACCACGTGACCTCGATCATTTCTATGCCAAAAAGTGGTAAAAGTGGTACCTTTTTACCTGAATTTCACCCGAACTCGACAGCTTGTTCCGTTCAAAAGTTAAGTGGGGGGGAGAGGACTTTTTACGTCCTCAGTATATATATTTTAGAAATTTCGTAGAAGAACCCAGAAATGTGGAAGGATCTCGGTATTTTTGTATTTGTATCACGTATTGTAACTGATAGTATACTGCTGGTATCTATTACATCATTTACTGTCAAATCTTTTAATTCATGGCAATGACAAGCCCCCGAAATTCCAAAAACTGAGGCTACCTACAAACGTTAATATTAATATCATTAAGAATTTGTTGCAATAATAAAAGTAATTAACTTACCTTAGTCATGAAGTATTTTGAAACCATCAGATTCTTGTTCAAATGAATAATAGTTTAAAAAAACTAAAAAACACGCTTTCATAGAAAACCAGAATGAAAAATAGAAAATGAGAAAAACATGTATTTCATTTAAAAAAAAGCGTGGGGTGCGTGGTATCACCTCGGCCAACAATTACCTGTGATCTGAGACATTTCTCACTTTACTGCCCTAGGTGTGTAATGTACTATATAATTATTGATACCATGCACCCCACGCTTTTTTTTGAATAAAATACATGTTTTTCTTATTTTCTATTTTTTAGTCTGGTTTTCTATAAAAGGGTGTTTTTTCGTTTTTTTAAACTATTATTTATTTCCTACTTTTTAGTGTGTTTTTTTTTATAAAAGCGTCTTTTTTTAGTTTTTTTAAACTATTATTTTTATCATTTTTCTGCAATTAAAAAAATGGAATAATCTCATCATATTAGGTAATCATAATCTGCGACCCGAAAAACCCCCACATACCAATTCTGAATAGAATCAGACCATAATTACAAAACACGGCCGCCATTTTAAAGCCGTCATCTTGAAACTTTCAATTTTTGCAAAAGAATCATAATATTCGACCCCAAAAACCTCTACACATCAATTTTGAATAGAATCAGACCATAATCACAAAACTCGTCCACCATTTTGGAGCCGCCATCTTGAATTTTTCAATTTTGACAAGAGAATCATAATCTCCGACCACGAAAACCCCTCAGATACCAATTTTGAAGCGAATCGGACCATAATCACAAAACTCGTACGCCATATTGGAGCCGCCATTTTGTTTTTTCCTCACACAAAAATTTCTATTACAAAATTACGTCTTTTCGTAAAGGGTTGTAGAAAAAAATATATTCATTGAATACCTCCGGTCAGCAAAGTTCTTCCAAAACTAAAAAAGTATATACTACCCCCATGATGGGACTGATTGTATTTTTTTTATGGTACACAATAAATGTTTTATGCAATCATTTTTTACCGTTTCAATGAAATATTTTCACCGGAAACCCTCTGTCGACAAAAAGTTTCTCGAAAAATCGCAGGTATAAACTATCCTTTGTGGGGAGTGATTTGAATTGTTTTATGGTGACACATAAAAAATGAGTTCTGGGCAAACTACATTTCAGTGTTTCAATGGAATATCTTAGCCGGTCATCAGTGATTGAAAAAATCACAAGTATAAACTACCCCTAAATGGGGGTGGATTGAAATTTTTAATATGGTGGCACGAAGGCATTTCTTTATAGATGTCAATTTTGCATTATGATCTTGATTATCGCATTACATATTATTATATTGAAATCGCTTATTACATGAGAATAAATAGAAAGTTTCGTTTACACCCTGTATCAACTGATGCAATTGCTATCGTGGCTAAGTAGAATTAATCTAATATACCTTTGGTGTAACATACTAAATTTGAGCAAATTTTATCGATGCCTAGAACCCTTTATATATGTGCCTAGTCTTTCCCTTGAACATCTTGAAAAAAGATAAGATTGGTGATAAGAATTCCAAAGAAAATTTTATACCAGTCAGTTTCAACCAATCAGATGCTTTATTTCGACAATCTTAGTATGGTAACCAGCAAATTTTCTGAAAATGTTTCATCCACATTAGCATGTAGACGTAAAATTAATAAGTAGAAATTTCCCGGCACATGACAGCTATCATATAATTAGACAAAAATAATATTGAAATAATATTGACAATATTTTTTATTTACTTACTTCATAAGTCGGAAATATAACAACAATTTATTGATGTGTACATTCTATAATATCATTAATTAATTTTAAATTCTTCAAAAATTCCACTTCTCTTTCCTAAGTGGTGAATGAAACACAGAACCGGTGTTTTTTTTCAACAATATGCCTGTGTTTCATCAAATAAAAATAATACTGAGACACCAGCTTATTTCTTTGAGTATTAGATTTGTGTCCAAAAGAAGGCACAATATCACGCAGAATGTTGCCAATCTCTTTATATAAGTTTTCTTGCTCAGGATTTAATCCAGAGTCTTCCACTAGGTATGTTAGATATTATACATTTTTATGGTACATTTTAATGCGCTGCGATTCTTTGCAAAAGGAACACAATTGATACGATTGAAAGTTCATTTTATTATCCCTTTTTTACTAACTTATGATTGTATACAATGTTATGAGGAACTTATAATGCCACAAATAAAATATTGATTGACGAGAGTAGTGAATGTCAAATCCATGGCTAACTTTACAAAATATTTTTTTAACCGGCAACATACGCCAACAACATTCTATTTAGAATAAAGAATAAAATATCCCGATTTCCTGAATTATTTGAAAAACAAATTATTACCGCTAATAATAATTTTTCTTAGAATTAAACCTGAAAAAATATGAAAAATATATGTATAGACACCTTTGTTTGTAGTCAATATTGACATTTCCCTGAAACCTAGTGGGAAAATTATATGAAATCAATTATTTTTATATAATAATGTATCTGATATTATAAATTTTATTTTACTAGGGCACGGAAAAAAAATACCCGCAATACGAACATCCACTTTTATTTTCAATCAATATTGACATTTCCCTGAAACCCAGTAAGAAAAGTATATGAAAACAATCTATTTTATATAAAAATTCATCTGATATTATATATTTTATTTTACTAGGGCAGGAAAAAAAAATACCCGCAATACGAACATCCACTTTCATTTTCAGTCAATATTGACATTGTCCTGAAACCTAGTAAGAAAATTGTATGAAATCAATTGATTTTACATAATAGTTTATCTGATATTATATATTTCATTTCACTAGACGACGGGGAAAATCAGAAAAAAATCTTCCCCAAAACTCCCATTACACACAGCCTTCTATTTATTTGTGAATAACGTCAAAATAAATATTTACCTAATGTTTTCTATTTAAATATAATTCCTGTATAAAATTTTCTTACCGAATCCCCCACGTGTTTGAATTATTTGCGGGAAATTTGTCTCGTACATGAATTTTTAAAGAAAATTATTCCTCGTCGCTTCGCGCTCCTGATGGTTTTCAAAAAATCCATGTACTCAAAAAATTTCCGGCAATAAATAATTCATGCTCTAGGGAGATTATAAGTGAAAGATATGTGCTGTGCAGAATTTTCAAAAAATTATGAACTCACCCTCAGTTTTCTCCGAACCTCTTCTGCCACCGGATTGCGGAACGAAATCAAGTCGCGCACTTTTTCGAAAAGAAAACAACTCCAAACTCAGCGTGTCGACGGTAATTGGGTGATAAGCGCAGGAATCCACAGGAATTCGCAGGATATTCCAGTGAAGTACACCCCGACAAAGCGTGAATGAGAATGTTGCGCGGCGGAACTCATTTTATATAAGAGAATATCCCCAACTTTACCCCCACCGAGGGGGAGTAACCATCTGGAAATTTGTCGAAAAAGATGCAAAGCGTGGGCGAATTGTTCTATTCCAGATTTTATTGCCATGGAAAATATTTACCGATTGGATTGTCGCCGTAAAATCATTCACAGGTTTTTTGATGCCGCCATAAGGTGGGGGGATTACACGCGTATCGTTATCAGCAATACTGGACAGAACGGGAATCAGAGCTGATAATGTTTGAAATTATCCCGACGTATTTCATATTTCGGAAAATAAATAAGATCTTGATGGTCAATTTTTCTAGGGGCGTATGTTTCTTGGTCCACCGACCATACAAAACGTAAGAAATTCCATGGCGCGGTGAGTTCGAAAGGTAGATTTTTTATTCTGAAACGAATCATGTATTAGAAAAAATGGGACATATTTACATTGGAGAACACGAACAGCATTTCTATTTTAAATTAAAGCAACGAAAAGAGAGCTGAAAAGAAAAAATTAAAGGGAACCTTTTTAGTATCAATAACTAAGCTCCTAAACTAATGTAAGTAACTGATTGATTCCGAACGGGCACACGTCATTGCGAGTGGTCGTGCAGAGAGCGCTTTTTTTCAAGTTAATATTTATAGCTGGAGACTTCAGGTTGCATTTTTATGTTAGTTTGTTTTGATCATTTCTTCAAAGTAATTTAATGATCTTCGTTACAGTTTCCACCCGGCTCGGGTTCGAATCCCGCAGCTGGTGAAAAATTTTTTTAAGGTCCCAAGAGTGGTTCCGGATCCCACTATAAAAGGTAAGGTCCCCGTGATTTTAACTCGTACAAGTTTTCATTAACTTCTGAGGGTTGTTCAAACAACTAAGAAAGCGGTAAAAAACAATTTTACAATTTTTACAATTACATTTGTTTACGAGCTTAGTTATTAACACTGAAAAAGTTCATTTAATTTTTTGGATTTCAGTTTATGTTTCCGTTCGTTTTATTTTTTGATGAAAAATTTTTATTTTTAAATTTTTTGTGGCTAAAATCTACTAATTGCTACCCACTTAATTTGGATTACTTTCAAAATACTTATTTAAACACCTTACTTCAATTATTAACTATTACAATTCCACTCACCCCTTTGAAGACGAAATTTAAAAAAAATACTGAAACACGTATTTATTTATTCATAACGAAGACCTCAAATACCAATTTTCATGCCCCTTACTTCAAAACTAACGGAACCCTCACTCACACAATTTCCAAAAACACCGAGTAATTTTTATTTATAACAAATACCATGAATATCTCGTGCTCCTCAAACCGACATTATATCAAAAATTCATGAAAATTAACCGATTTTTTTCTCGAAATACAGGGTATTCATTGAAAAAAAACGCATTTTTCCAAGAAACTTGGACTGTATCATTTTACTTACATGCAATAACCATGCGACATTCTCAACATTAAAGAATGTTTCATATATATATTTACATATATATATATATATATATATATATATATATATATATATATATATATATATATTGTTATGTAATGTGATATAACAAATTATTATGTTATTATTTCTCCCCCACTTTGGGGGCCAATTTGTTATGTATTGATAAATTGAATATAAATTGTTTTTATAAAATGAAGATTGCTAATAATTTTTGCTATTCTTTGTGAGCCAAATTGTATGATATAGATGAGTATTTTCACCCTGTATAATATTACAATGATGTTATAATAATTGCTAGCTACGTCACTGTTCTCTCGTCACGTTGCTGCCAATTGTTATAATTTTTCTTACCACAACTAGCACAGTTGGTACACCTCTTATCTCAGATAGCCGGTTCAAGGCAATTTAGCCACTACTTGATATGCCAAAAGTCAATTTATTCAATGGTCGTAGGAATGATTGTTGATCATTGTAGAAAACAAACAACAAAGTATCAAAAAGCAATTATTTCCTTTATTCAGGGAGACTTAATTTTACCTGGCCTACGAGAAATAACTTATACTAATGTAAATCTACAAATATTCACGGATAAGCATAAAAATGAAATCATGGATAGATAGACACAACCTCACTTTTTCCTTGAGAGTGAAGTTTTCTGTTATAAGTTCAAAATAAAGTGAAATAAAGTTCTTCAGATGTGAAATACGTTATTTGTGAAATTGTTCAGGACCGGATGTGCACTATTAGAGTTTTTATACCTGGCTGGAAATGTCGATATGCCCTGAAACTGGATCCCTTCTCACTCCAAGCTCTATCAGGAACTCCAATACCATAAATCAGGAACCATACATATGCAGAAATCAGCTTTGGACACTTGGATATGTTGTATAATTAAGGTAATATTAGTTTTGTTCTTCAAATGTTGGAATTATTTCATTTTTCTTTCTCTCAAAATATTGCGTGGCATTCCCTTGTAATTTATTTTCGATCTCCTTCGTGGCTTTGTTTGTTGTCACCAGGATACCAATTTTGTTCCTCTCCTCCGATTCGAATTTTTGAATTCGCGCACTAAATTGTCACATTTTCACTGTTTGGGTTCATCTTATATAATTTATATATACAACTATTTTCCGATTCTTATTACTATGTACAAATTTCAATAATAATTGCTTATGACATCACCCCGTTGTTATTCTCTCACAATTTCCAATTTTCCATATGACCATCTATTCCCTGATTGGCTAATCTCATCAAGAAGTTTGCTGTTCTACCATTGGCTACTTTTAGTTAGCTACAATTTCATATACTGTATGTTTCAAATTTATAAATGTGTTGATCACTTTTTATTCATGAAAATTTTGTAAATCTAGACTTTTTGTTGTCTTTTTACCAATTATGGGTTATAATCATTATGACAGTGTATGAAATTGATTGTGTTATAGTATTTTGACTTTTTATTTCCATATTATACATAGTTTAAATTAAATCTAAAAAATTTTTATTATTTTATATATAGTATATATATATATATATATATATATTGTTATGATATCAAATATATGTTAACCATTGAAAAAATATTGTTTTTATAAAATGATACTTATACATCACATAAATACCTGCTGTGGTGGTTTCACAATTTTTCTGTGCATTTTGCATTTCTGCAACCTTGTACCATCTTATGTCCGACGCAGATCATCTAAGAGTTTAGCAGTGGAGCTTTTCTATTGACATAAATAGGTTTCCAACTATCCATTCAGATTGCACAACCTATAAAAAGAATAGACATCAGAATCTTCACACAAAATCGTAGAATTCAAACAGATAAAAATGTTATATATACAAGAACATCCCGTATGCTAACTTAGAAACTCAAGGGAACATGACAGGGACATGTCAAATAATCTCTCATGAAAAAATGATGAAATATCAAATCTGAGAACAGGAAATGGTTGAATAAGAATTTATAACAACTTTGTATAAATAATATTAAGTATAGAAATATAAGCTGTATATAAAATAAGTTTCATAGTGTAGAATAAGAAAAGTTGCTTTTATAAGTGTGTGGAAATTAAAATTTCGTGCCCAAAAACAAAAATTGATGGTTGCTACGGGAGGAAAAAAACAGAGTCGAGAAAAAATAATTTTGGAGAAAGCGTTAGAAAATTTTTTCATCAGATATAAATCAATCCAAATGAGCAGAAAATACAACTGTGAGAGCAATTCCAATCAATAATCCAAACCAAGAAACAGCCTACAACTATTTGAGCAAGAAACCACTTACCCGCTATCCAGATCACATTCCACGCAGGACATAACCAACAATAAAAGGGACCCAACGTCAGACAGGTTCACTTTCCAAAACACTGGACACAGCCAGGAACGCAACGAACTACAGGTACTCTTCAAAAACACAAATAAACAAAGTGATATCATTGTTATTAGACACTTTTTGGGGTCTTTGGTAATATTTATCCACAGTGGTGAACTTTATTTCATACTTATAACCCCTTTGTCAATGTAACCTATGAATATTCATTTGATCAATCATTCTATTGCGCAAGTCATGTGATGATTTTTCAAGTTCATGGATTCAATTATATTTAATATAAGCTAGATATCGCAGGAGTAGGAATTTGAAACTTTTGGAAATATTCAATTCAATAAAAATAAAAACAAATTTAACTATTTTCTGTTCAGTTATTCAACATTTGATCATATCACCAACTATTTTTTCATGAAACAGTAAATTGACTTCAAGCAAAATAACTAGATGGCGCAACTGCAATCCTCCTGAGACTTGAGACGTTTTGCTCTACATAGGCGTACCGTCTGAGCTGGAATAAGGTATTGAAGGAAAGGTAAAATGGTGTTTGAGAAAGAGTAAGAATAACATAGCCGGATTTTCTATTGTTATAAGTATTTTTTTAAAGAATCAAGTAAAATTGATCATAAATCAAAACAATCAAGCTTACTATCATAACAAATTGCAAAATTATTGTGATGACTAGTGGCGAATCACTACAATAGTCGAGATATTATTTTTTTAAACAATATTCAATTGCGAATGTTTCCCTTTTCAATACTGTTCGTGTCGTTTGTTTCTTACAAGTGACTGTGATAATTATGATAAGTGCGTCAAAGCAGAGTATGACGTCAACTAGTTCTGACCTTATCAGCAGTTTGGATATAAGGTTAGTTGCTTTCTCCACATTTGAATTGGATATCTATCTCGGGCAGACTGCAATGTATACATTTACCTCACAATCAGTTCAACATTCTACATTATTCAAATGTCGAGTCAAATGTTTATTGCATTCGGCAATTGCCGAAGTTTTTCTCTGAGTAGGTCACCTGAAAGGGGGCGGGTCACGCTACCCAAAATGTTGTCGAATATTACAAAGAACAAAACATGTTTTCAATTTTCTTTTTCAGATTTTCAACCATTGTAATTCGTTATTAAATGGGATTATGTTATGTTATTTGAAAAAAGTCTACTTCGAGTTGTTCCTCTTTTATTCAGCACCCTGTATAATTGAGAATATTTCAGAACTATGCAACAATAAATGAATCGTTCGCACTTCGAAGTGTGTCTCTATATGTTATGGCTTTCAGGATATCGAAGAATTAGGAACTAAGTGGACACACGGTATATCCGAGAAAATGTATTTCCCGAAAAATGTTACAAAATGTATTGTCGTTTCATGTTGCAAGAACGGATCCCGCCTCGAGACATCGGGTAACCAATATTATGGAAGCAGATACCCCAAAATGCCACAGACAATCCTAATCGAATACTTTAAAAAACTTTCTAACAAAAAATCAAACCGACGAAAAAATCAACTGAAAAGCAAAAAATAAATAAAGCTTCTTGGTCTTAATGATAATTGAGCTCCTAAGCTAACGTGAGTAACGTATTTTGAGTCAGCGCCAAACAAATTAGCAATTGAATTAGGTAAAGCGTAAAATGATGGAAGCGAGATGCATAGCGGAGTTTCAATTACTTCTTCAAAGTAATATAATGATCTTCGATAATTGTTTGTTTGGACGCCGACTCAAAATTAGTTACTAATCAGTTTAGGAGCTCAATTATCATTTTTGAGAAATAATAACATTGTTTATGGACATAGCAACCGAATCAACAATTTACTTTTGAGTCTGCGCCATTATTGTGTCCGCTTTATTTCACAATGGAATCGATAGTTTTTGCTGAAAATGATCTTCCAGGGGATATTGTGAGTCCACTGAAGAAGCAAAACTTGGTCTCCTACCATCTAAATCAAGGAATTTGTATGAGAAGATGTATCAGGAATATTTAGTGTCGTGTACAGGAAGACTTACATTGAATCAAATTAATGAAGATACTTTGTCAACATATTTCAATGAAAAATTGAATAACTGAAAACCTTCTTCACTATGGAGCTATTACTCAATGTTAAAAGCCACGATTAACATCAACCATAATATAGATATTAGTACGTTCCCTAAACTAATCGTATTTCTTAAGCGTAAATGCGACGGTTACAACCCAAAAAAGTCAATGATTTTGAACAGAGATGAAATAGATAGATGGAAGCCCCAGATGACAAGAATTCATTAATATAAGTTGCTTCAATTTTTGGAACAGGCTTGATGAACTTAGAAAAATAAAGATGGAAGACATTCAAGATTTTGGGGAATCATTATTAGTCAGCATAAAAGAATCAAAAACGAAGGTAGGCAGAATGTTTATGGTTGTGGATGGGAAGAAACCTTTGACCAGCTTTATTGGGTTACGACCAACACAGACTGAACGCAAAAGTTTTTTTTCGGCAACCGTCCGGGATGTACCCACTTCCTGGACGCTTTTTCTTTGAGAAAGTAGCATTTTCCGGCCTAGTCCGAGAAGTACGTACTTCCCGGACTAGGCCGGGAAGAATCACGTCGTTGTTGTCATTGTAAATATGAAAATCTTGGTAGGTATGGTTTTGATAAATGCAGTTGATCATTACCATTGCAACGAAATAACGGCTGACAGTTCATATGTAATTAGTTGTCAAAAGTTTGCATGTTTTTTTATCGCAATTCGTAATGAAATATGGAAAGCAGCAGCGATAGTGACTTTGAAAATGTGCCTTGGGAAATTTCCAATATAGCAGCTGCTGCTACAGCACAATTATTGCCTGAAAAATCAAAATCCAGGTACGAAAACGTTTATGATTTGTTCGCGAAATGGATGGATATGAAGCAATGCAAAACTATTACAGAGGATGTAATTTTGGATTATTTGGCGCAAAAATCTAAAACTGTCAAATCCTCTACTCTGTGGAGCATGTACTCTATGTTGAAAAGTACTTTTAGTGAAGAAAAATGTAAACATAGCCACTTTCCCAAAGGTTATCGCATTTCTCAAAAAGAAGAATATTGGTTACAAAGCCAAGAAATCAGAAGTCTTCAGCAGTGAGCAGATCAACAAATTCATTAGGGAAGCGGATAATGAAACATATCTAATGCTGAAGGTAATTTTAACAAAATATTACGATTGTAGGATATAAAAGTATCAACTTAATTTTCAGGTAGCAACAATTATTGGGTTAGCCGGTGCGTGTAGACGAGAAGAACTAACAAAAATATCAATTGATCTGATAAACGACAAGAAAGACATGTTTCTTGTGAAAATACCGGCTTCCAAAACACATATTGAGAGAACTTTTGTTGTAATTGGGCAAGAAAACCTGCTGTTGTATAGGCAATATTTATCTTTATGGCCATCACATACTCCTCATAACAGATTATTCGTGAATTACAGAAAAAGAAAATGTTCGATTCAGCCTGTTGGTATCCACAGTTTTGGGAGTCTCGGAAAAATAAATATGGTACTGCACTGGAATCAATTATCTGCTCGACCTAAATAAATCTAATCGCTGTTTACTGAGCAACGTATATTGGTGAATTCAGATTAACGGGACTCCATGAAGAAATATGCCATGTCCTCGTTAGAAAATATTTCAATTCAATTTGGTCAAAAATACTTCTACATACCTCAATATCACACTAAAACTCACTGCTTTGAAATCACTTTCGCAGAAGAAAGGAATTAATTAGTTATTTCAACATGAACAAATTATATTTCTTTAATCAATGGCTGACAAGCTTCAAAACACACGATATCTCGATCAAAGATAGATCGCTAAGGGTCGATAATCGCACGTTGCATTCTTTTGATACCAAAATCGTACTGTCAAACCTTCGCATTCTTCTTCGCACTGACTCTAATGACTGTTTGCCGTTAGATGGCGCTAAGATTTGCAATAGTGATTCTTAGATTGGAATTAATAACTTGAGCTACTCTTAATTATTTTGTATTTCTGAGTATATCAATAAGAAATGTAACAGATAAGTATATCGTTACAAGTGGTTGGAAAAAACACGTTTGGTCAAATGCCTCAAAATATTGGCCACCCAATGCTAGTAAATACACGGGACATTGTTTTCAGCGTAGAAGCAAGTGAAAACCAAACCAACATTAAGTTACACGCTGGCTGGAAATCAAGCAGTGTAGCGGAAGGTTATATTGAAAAAACAAAAGTTGCAAGAAAAAATATCGCTAACAAGATTGGGTCAAGGGACTGTGATACACCCTCAACATCAAAGGTGAACGCTCAGGAACAACCTAAGTACAATTACTAGAGAAAAGAATATCATATTTGTAATTCAACAAAACATTTGCCGACTTTTATTACTGATTGTAATAATTACATTTTTAATTTTAAATTGGAATAAATGAGCTGTTTGTAGTATTATCTTCCTGTTACAGAAATTATTTCAATGTGTTTGTTTTTGAGTTACTATTCAAAATGTATATAGGTGTGTACATAAGGCAAACATTTATTGAAAAATACTTTACCGCCTGCGGGTGCTAAAATGGTCCGGCGGGCGGTATAGTACTTCTTTAAACTAGAAAACTCGCTTGTGCATAAAATTTCTCATACCTCCTGAGTATTTTTGAATTTATTTCTTCCGTATCAGAATGCATATCTATATGAGCATCATCCATTTCAGCTTGATTTGCAAAACAAAAATCACTTATAGTATCCATAGCAACGCCCAACTAAAGGCAATTTATTTGCCATTTGTAAATCAGAAAAAAACTGAGGCATGAACGTTTATACTCATACGGCAAAAAAAACTTGAGAGGTGTCAAGGGACACCCGGATGGAATTCAAAATTTTTTCTTAATTATGAAGAAATGTATATATTTTTTTTATATATATAATATATATATATATCATATATAGCACTCTGTCTGTCTATTCTTTCGTACACGTCGTAGATGCAGGTACTTTGTAAACACAACAGAGTGTGTATATATATATATATATATATATATATATATATATATACTCTTCGACTTCGTAAACACAACAGCGTATAGGTTAGAACACGCACGGCTTGCTAAATACATACGCATTGATATTGTAATATTAAAATATAATTTGGTTTAAAATTTGTTAAAGTTATGACGCATACACTTGCTAAACACACAATAATGGAGAGATTATAACGCGTATGACTTGGTTAGCACAATAGTAGAGAGAGGTTATAATGCGTACTTGCTAAAAATACAAAGCATTTATTATTGTCTGTATAAAATCTCTACTTACCTTACTCCATCAGCAATATCCGGAACTTGTACAGAAACACTGTCAGGATTCATTATTGTTATTATTTTTTATTATTCATTATGTACAAAAAAACCTGTATACATTCAACAAAAATAATTGTCGTGACACCACACTGTTCAATGTGAAATAGAAAGACGAAACGAAAATAACTGGCTTTCTTTCTATGAGAGAGAGAGAGAAAGAGAGATAGACAGAGAAACACGCGCACGCCGCACGTCTTACAACCATAGCGAAAGTCTCGTTATAACTTTTGATCTTAATTTATTTCGTCTAGCCCCCGTTCGCAACGCGCGATAAGGAACTACGTTCCAAAAATTGCAATGCATTATGAATCATAATATACAGTGAGGACCAAAAGCCCGTCTTTATTTAATATATTATAAAAAAAATACAAAAGTTGTGGGGTTTCATTTGAACTCTCCTATGGGTTTTGTTTTATTCATACAGTGCGTCTCAAAAAATTGCAGCGACATAGTAGTAATTTTTTTTTAATGATTTATATAATTAAATTTTGGGATTTTAATAAAATTCTGAGCGGATTTCATGTAGCATAACCTGTACCTGAGTTCAACTGATGAAATTTTAAATATTTTCAATAATTACTCACATATATATACACTTGCATACACAGTTTCATACACATATACCCATGCACACACACACATGAATAATAAATAAATGTTATTCATCACCAATTTCATTATAATACATAGAATTCAATATGATGCAAAATATACAATGGGTATATCAGTAATTTATAATAGAACCAGGACGAATAAATATTGTACACCTACAGAAACTGATAGTTGTGCGTAGGGTACACTTATTCAATCGCTCTAGTTATGAGATGGATTTATTCAAGAAAATAAATAGAATAGAACTGAAATGGAAGACAACAGGAAATTTGTGATAAAAACAGGAATATTTCAAATACATAACAAACATGAGAGAGGCAGAGAGATAAGGAGAGGGTGTGAATAATTAATTGCATTGTGTTTCAATGATTTTATGAATACTCAACCTATCTATACTTTTAATACGAAATTTCAGCTTTCTCTTGAGCGAGTTCTTGGAATTTGTCTATTAATTAGTAGATTTTTCATTTACAGATTCAAAGAATTATTAACTCTCCAAAATTGGTCGTAACGTTTGAATTTTGTTTTTGTCTTGGAATATTTATGTTCAAGGAAATTTAGCTGGTGTCTGTTTTGGAATATTATGATCAGGATGTATCATCTGCGACCGAAAAATAAACTTTAGTCAATATCTATTCAATATTCAATTGTAAATGATTCCCTTTTCAACATAAATTAATATGTATAATTGATTGTCTGATGTCCATCTTCTCGCTTTCTTAGAATAAAACATAAAATGAATATCTTATACATTATTTTATTTTTGTTTTTGAACAGGTAAATTAATATGATTTTTTTTTAAATATGAACAGTATGTTCATTAAATCAGATGTGGAATCATTTGCGACTGAAAAATAAACTTCAGTCACTATCTATTCATTATTCAATTGAGAATATTGCCTTTTTCGACGTAAATTGATTTGTTATAGCAGTATAATTAATTGTCTGATGTCCATCTCCTGGTTTTCTTTGAATGAAAGATCAGATGAATATCTTATATCGTTTCTGTAGATAATTTTGAGCAACCATTTCTGAAGAATTTCTAAAGGTCTTAAATAATTATCATTCACACTCCCCCATCCAAGAATCCCATAGTCCAGTTGTGTTTGAATAAGTGAATAATAAAGCATTTCCAATTGAGGTTTTCTAGAAATTATTTGAGAAACTTGAATTTCCTCAATTTTTATTAAATTTATTTGTAAATTCCATTTGAGATTTTTGTCAAATACTCTACCTAGATATTTAATATTATCTGTTTGCAGAATTTTGTTTACATTATCTACTTTAATTGGCCCTAAATTTGAAATTGAACATATGTGAGGAAGTGAACGGGATATATTTTGTGTTTTCAAAGTTGTTGTTAATAAATTAGCATCAAACCAATTTTTTTTATTGGAAATCTTCAACTATTTTGAGAAACTTCCATGTTTCTGCCTGTAGGTTATGAGAGTATCATCAGCATAATTTTGAATGTCTTCAATTGTTTTCAAATAAAAAAAATCATTAATGTATATATTAAATAAAAGCGGTCCTAAAATCTTCCTTGTATTCAAGTACTTTTAGTTCACTAATATTTTGGTTAATTTCGACATGTTGGATTCTACAGTTAAGATAATTTTCTAGTAATTCTATCGATTTCCCACAAAATCCTTTATTTTTGAGTAGAAGGGAATGCGAAACTGTATCAAAGGCTTTTGATAAATCATGAAATATTGTTAGGGTTGGTACTTTTTCATGTAGTGAATCATAAATATTTCGTGTGAAGTGACAGATGGCATCTTATGTTGATATATTCTTTCTGAATCCGAATTGTGTGTTTGATAGGACGTTGAATTTTTCTAAAAAAAAATCCAATCTGAATTTTAAAATAATGCAAAAACTTAAAATATTTGAACTTCTAGCAGCTATTTTGTTCGGGAAAAAATTGCAACATTTGAATGAGTATGTTTTCACATCAAAGCGATGAAGTTGAGTTTATTTGTTCTGCTGCAACCATTTTAACATTTGAAACCACACAATTCTTTTTTATTTTGCGGGGTTACAATATTTTGTATTATATAACATGTTATTTCATTAAGACCCGGTATTTTCACCTCCGGTTATACTAGGAATAAATTAACCAACGGTTAGAATATGCTTTTCTTTATCGTTTATTGATAACGCAAAAGCACATTCTAACCATTGGTTAATTTATTTCTAGTATAACCGGAGGTAAAAATACCGGCCTGAAAGACAAATTTTATTTGACTCATGTTATAAATAAAATGAGTCTTTTCATAACTGATAAGGAGAATAACTATTTTATGATCATACTAACATTGTTACAAATAAAGAATGAAACCCGAAAACTTCATCCTTCTAGTTTGGCGAGAAAATATTTTTCACTATTGTCGACTTCTATTTATGGAATAAAATTCAACCCTTCAGCATGTCCAGTACAAATGTTTAGATGTATGATAGATTTTGGCGAAACCACCAGTGCTCAAGCCAAGACATTTCTAGAGCTTGAAAGCGGAAAAATATAAGATGTTATGTTTTTCTCTGCTTATGCACTGCCATGATAAATAAAAAATTATTCGTTCGGGCTCCCAATTCAGAGTGTAATTGAAACGTGTAAATCCCCAGTTCATTTTAGCTCGTAATCATCAAAGAATTCCAAACATTTTCAGTGTCAATTTATAACGGTGGTCGAGTTGGATCGATTATCAGGTACCTTTCATTTGGGTTTATTCTGTAATGGGATAAATAGCGATTGGATTATCGCTGTGAAATCATTCACAAGTTTTCGAAGCTCCCATATGCTAGGAGGATTACTGAACTCCCAATACGCATTACACTATCGTTTCCATGAATTCTAGGAAACGTGGGTATCAGAATATTTTGTACTTCAGGAAAAAATACCTATCAAGGTAACAACCAGATTTTGAAATCACTATGCAACTTGGACAAGAAATTCCATTCCCAGAGACAAGAGAACAATGTTCTCTTGACTATGTTGGGACTTGAGAAAACGAGACTTTCCTTTCGGTAGAAAAGAGTCAATATTTAACATTTTTGCATTTCTGGCACCAGGATTACTCCAGAATCATGGAAAATGGAATACTGTTGGGTTAATTTTTGTACCGAGTTTGAATCTATCTACAGGGTGTAATCTAACCTCTTGCACAACCACACAACAGTTGATAGTCCATTTCCTTCGAATGTTTTCGGTAAGTCCTCAATAAGCCAAAAGAAAATATATTAAAAAAATGTAATGCCCATCAAAACTCTGCTGTTTCAGAATATCCAAAATATAGAAGATTTTGACAAAAAAAAAAGTTTTTTGTTTCGAATTCTCAATTTTTGTAATCTGTTATAAAATGGCCAGAGTTGTTATCAAACTTGAGAAGAAAATTAATTCATCGTGACACATCAGTACCACATATTATAGCCTTGTGCAAGTTTGTGCATTTGCACATCCCAGACACTATGTTGGCTGACAACTCAAAATCCAAATAAACAGTCCATTATTTCCCAATCATTCCAGCTAAAACTGATTCTGTCAGACAGCTCTTCAAACGTTGTAAGGTTTTGGAAAATGAATGGAGTTTCAAACATTTTTAACCGAAGAAATCAAAGAGGAGGAGGTTCTCTAGTCGACGCGTATGTATGGCCACGCATAACTTTTTACAGAGTAGTTCGATTTTGATGATTATTTTTTCATTGGATAGGGTGTACTTCGAAGTTGATTACCATATAAATAACATTCCCCTTCAAAAAAGCACCCAAACAAGGGATCTTGGTGTCATTTATGACCCAAAATTGAGCTTCTCTAGCCACTATTATACAGTGTGACCCATTTAAAATGGAACCACCCCTGTATAATAAGCATTTTTTAGTCATTCTCAAAAAAAAAATTTTCCAATATTAAGCATCAAAAACTGTATCTTGACACAAATTCTCATAATTTTAGTATCATTTCCAAGGCACTCTTTGGTTTTTTTTTCTTTGTCAAAAAACGGCAAAAGTTTATTAGGGCAATTTTTGTTTTCAAATTTGACTACACCACTGGATTTGTAGTCGTTATAAATGGAAACCATCAAAATTTCATAAAAAAATATGGTTAACAACGAAGTTACAGCAACTTTAATTTTGGAAACAAAGTATTTTATTATAATTTTTATTTAGATTATAGACATATTTGAAATCTGGCAACACTGCCGATACAAAGTAGAGCACCAGTGAATTTGTACAGCGAGAATCCCAAGTCAATAGCTCATTCCGTTCTACAGTTATAACTCCTGAAAGTATGGTAATGTGAGCGATTTGTGGTGGAAGCGATTTTCTAATAAAAATCTGAGTTCGCCACTGTATTTGTGAATTATATTCCCTTAAAATCATTTATTTAAGTTTAACTTATGAGGGTATTCGAAAATAGCGGAAAATTAAAAATTCATTTTCAAGTTATGCAGTCTTCCATAGCCGATAAAACGAAATGGACCGAATCAAGTTTTAAAGTTTCAAAATTATATATTCAATAATAAAACAGAAAGCAGGACAAAAAATGTTCCTTTTAAATTCTGCAAAACTCAACTAAAACAAGCTTTTAGAGAAGGTATCAATAATTTGAGGAAAGCTGAACTAATACATTAGGCATAGGTATTGTACTAAATCAATAGTAGGCTGTGATTTAGTACACCACAAATCGCTCACATTACCATACTTTCAGGAGTTATAACTGTAGAACGGAATGAGATATTGACTTCGGATTTTCACTGTACAAATTCACTAGTGTTCTACTTCGTATCGGCAGTGTTGCCAGATTTCAAATATGTCTATAATCTAAACAAAAATTATAATCAAATACTTTGTTTCCAAAATTAAAGTTGTTGTAACTTCGTTGTTAACCAATATTTTTTTATGAAATTTTGATGGTTTTCATTCATAACGACTTCGAATCCAGTGGTGTAGTCAAATTTGGAAACAAAAATTGCCCTATAAATTTTTTCCGTTTTTGACAAAGAAAAAAAACCCTTGGAAATGAAACTAAAATTATGAAAATTTGTGTCAAGATAATTTTTGAAATTTACCGAAGAATGCGTTCTCTACAGGGGTGGTTCCATTTTAAATGGGTCACACTGTATAACATGCAGCTAAACGGATGCTTGGTCTCATTTATCGTAATTGTAAGAACTTTCGTAACCAAGACAGCTTTTCAACACTTTTCAATGCCTACGTGAGATCTCGGCTGGAATATGGTTCCTTAATATGGTCGCCCATAAAAATATACACATAAACGAAATAGAGTCCATCCAAAGAGGCTTCATGAAATATATTTCATATAAATTAGATGGAGTCTACCCCCCGAACAAGGTATCGACAATAGAATATTACTGAATAAATTCAAATAACTATCCCTTCAAAACCGAAGAACTTATCTTCATTTACAAATTAGTGAACGATCTGATTGACTGTCCCGAATTACTCTCCCATTTCAACTTTCATGTTCCACGATTAAACTCTAGAAATGAATTGACCTTTTACCTACCCAATTCAAAAACTGACATATTACTCAAGTCACAGTCGTAGCTAAGATGTCTTTGAACCCTGGTGAATGAACTGATTCGATATTGTTTAGATTTTCGAGGGGACACCACCTGCTACTTCAACAGAGCTTCTCTCTGTGGGAGACTGTGGTATATGGCGCCGTCCAAAAATGTTTGTTTATATTCTCGCCTAATGTCAGAACTTAATTCTTGACATCAGCAGCATCTTATATAAAATTATTTCCGGTGTTTTGTCGGTATCTATGCGTTTTCCATCCTTTTGATTTGAAATCTTGCTTAGCTTATTCCTGTGTTTGTTCTTTAAAAAATCACTCGTTCATCAGTTCGTTAGTGCGTGAGGAATTGTTTATTTTCAGGTAGTGCAGTGTGTAAGGATACTTTTCGTAGAATGGGCCACATTTGTATTTTGTGTGGACAGTATAAAGTCGCAGTTTCGAATATTCACCTGTATTCAGTATCAAAAGCAAGTACAAATCTTGACGAATTGACTGATAATGATATTTTCATAGAGTTCATTATATTGTATGCGTTGAATTTTATATTATCCGCGATTCAATGACAATTTCATTTCCAATTCTCCGTCTGTCAAAATGCAGTTAACCTCAAATTCAAATGGTACAAATTACGAAATACACGACAGTGCTTTCTTTGTGCAATGTTCGGGGGCTTCTAATTCTAGCTTTGCTATTGGTGAAGTTTGACAGATGTCTCTTTTCAACCAATAGCAAAGCTAGAATTAGAACCCGCGAACAGTTCGCCTCAAAAAGAAAGCTGAGGAAATAAATATACCCTGTTACTGAATTGATACTAAAATGAAATTGGCGCCATCTGACACGCTAGTAATCTCTATTATCAAGTAGGCCAAGTGTCGCCAAGTTGATCCCAAACTTCTACAGGTATAAGTGCAAGCACCAGGGTTTTTAGACATCTTAGTCGTAGCAATGAGCAAACTATTCAATCAATTCTGTACCAATCTTGATATATATTATGAACCAATTAGCCAAATAGAGAACAATATTAAGAAACAAGCCAAAATATTTTAGCAAATTCTTTACTATGCGACTCATTCAATCTATTTATTTATTCATTTATTCAACGGGTAGTCCCAATTACAATTTCTTGTATAAAAAGAAAAAATTTTTTAAAATCCTAAACTAGACTAAAGATAATTAATACATAATACAATACTAATACTAATAATAATATAAAACACAATACAAGTCCACTAAAGTGGTAAAATACAATACAATATAGTGGTAAAATATCATATAAAAATACAAAGCTATATAATAATTGATCGTGATCAGGTTGAATTATGTATTTTCTTCCTTATTTATGTTTTTCTCTTCAGGTGTTTCCAAACATTCGAAGTAGAATGTTATATATGCATGTACCTATGTGTGTATATATGTCTGTATGTGTATACAGTGTATAAGTTATTTTTTTATGTATTGGTATATAAAACTGTAAACTCGCCTAGTGATGACGATTTATGTCTTGTTATTGGGATTTATTCCTGTTTAGACATTAAAAACTGTCATTATTTTTGTTCTCACAATAATAACATTCTATGGAAGGATGGAATCATATACGAAGTGATGAAATAAACTAACCAGAACTATCAAAAATAATTTATATTATATAACAATGAATAATTAAAGTAGATAATCATATTATTTAACTGTTAATAGTTGAAGTAAGGTGGATAAGTAAGTATTTTGGAAGTAATCGAAAATTAAATAGGTAGTAGTTAGTAGATTTCAGCAACAAAAAATTGAAAAATAAAAACTTTTTTTAACAAAAAATTAAACCTACGAAAAACGGAACTGAAAACCAAAAAATAAAATAAACCTTCTTAGTCTTACTAACTAAGCTCCTAAACTAATGTAAGTAACTAATTGTGAGTCGGCGCCAAACAAACAATCAAGGTATCAAAAAAACTATCAAAATGTCACCGCGCATCTCGATGCCATCATTTTACGCTTTACCTAACTCATTTGCTTGTTTGTTTGGCGCCGACTCAAAATTAGTTTCTTACATTAGTTTAGGAGCTTAGTTATTAAGACTAAGAAGGTTTATTTCATTTTATGCTTTTCAGTTCCGTTTTTCGTCGGTTTAATTTTTTGTTAAATTTTTTTTTGTATTTCTCACAAGAAGATACCGAAAATTTCATTGTATTTCATACTCGAAATGACACTACTCTGATTAAAACCTCGAAAATCTTAGGTTCACACTCAATATTCACGGGTGAGCAAGAGGTTAGATTACACTATGTATATCTGAAAATGGTGAAAATTCGGTGGGCACCATTCATCGAAGGGAAAAAAATTCGAAAATAAGAAAAAAATTCCCGAATTTTAATTCAAGCTCGCGGGAGATTCGGCATAAAAAATTTATGCCAAAACTATTTGTAAAATAGAATTTAATTGGTGACATACCCATGTAATAGACATAGTTGTAGGCTGTTGTTAGTAGTGCAAAGGAATGTTAAACTGCGATGGCCATGATGGGTATTTTGATGTTTTGCCTGACAAATTTCAAAAGGGTAGGCGCGTATTTTAATTTTCCTATGCTCTCTTAAAATGTGGTTTGAATAATTAAATGAAGTAGATAATATTCTACCCATATCACACAATATTACTAAAATTATAGTGGCATTTAAAAACATCTGGGGTATGTCACGTAGGTGACGCAGGGTTAAACGTCGAATAACTATTGAAAAGGGAAACATTCTCAATTGAATATTGATAGAAAGATTTTTCTGTGAATTGAAAAATCCACGATTAAAATGAAAATCAGTCGAATAACTAGTTCTCACTGTAAATACCTATCCTATGGAAGTTAACATTTTTAGAGTAAGCTATGGAAATGACATCTACATTATGTTTGTTCGGTGACATTTCTTCAATGGAATAATAACAATGGTCTACATCATACAAAAATATTCATACAAAAATAGATAACAAAGATTTATTTAGGACATTTTAATAACATGAGAACTCCTAAAAGATGTTCAATGTGTCCACCATTATTGATAATGTCTTCTTATATTGGAAATTGCTTCATTGTGAATATCAATCACATTCTCTATTTCAAGTCGAATTGTGTCTTCAATGTTTAAAGTTGAATATTATTATTATTATTATTAAGAAGGTCTTTTAGAAATCCCCAGAATAAAATGAATCCATGGGGATCAAGTACGGACTGTTAGGTGGCCATTTAATACTTCCATCATTTCCTATCCATATTGGGAAAACATTATTCAAATATTTTTGAACGGGTAGAACAGTATGCGGGGTTGCCCCATCTTGCATCCAAATCATAATGGCAAACTCCGCTTCCAAAAAAATATGTAAAATAATATTTTATACTTCTGGGATGGGTATTTTTCGATAGGTAACTCCTGTCAATATATAATCATAAAATATAGGCCCAACAATTTTATTTCAAAAAACTCCGCACCAAACGCTAACAGTAGTCTTCCTGTTTTCTTTATTTGTTTTACCAATATTTTTCTGTTGTCTCTTTTTTTCCCACGACCTTCGAGTTTTCCTATTGAAAAGGATGACTCATCGGTCCATAATATTTCAGTTGAGTAATCGGACTCTACATTCAAATTTCAAATCATATGTTGGCAAAATTCCAGCCTTTTCCTCTAATGGGTCTCTGTTAAAACTTGTACAGGTGAAATTTTACATGGTTTGTAGTTGTTTTTTTTTCTCAGTACATTGGATTTTGGAAACAGTTTTATCTATTGGATCGGCTACATTTATCAAACTACATTCAGAATTTTATAAAAAATAATACAATGTTTCAAAAAAGTCTATTCATGGTTTTCTTGAACTACACGCTTTTTTCTACTGAAACTGGAAGTATGATTCACCTTTTGGTAAATATTTTTTAATGTATTTTCTAACGGTGTTGGACGATTTTGATACAACACCCTATATGCACTTTCTGCTGCACGTTTCTTTTTGTTATTTTGTATAAAAACAAGTATATATTTGAACTTTTTCTTCCTCACAATGAACCGTTTTGAGTATTTCATTGAAGAAATGTTACTAAATAAACGTAATATAGTTGTCATTTTCATTGCTTACTTCGAAAAATGTTAACTTTTATAGGATAGGTATTTACAGTAAGATGTCTAAAAACCCTGGTGCTTGCACTTATACCTGTAGATGTTTGGGATCGACTTGGCGACACTTGGCCTACTTGATAATAGAGATTACTAGCGTGTCAGATGGCGCCAATTTCGTTTTACTTTCAATTCAGTAACAGGGTATATATATTTCCTCAGCTTTCTTTTTGAGACGAACTTTTCGCGGGTTCTAATTCTAGCTTTGCTATTGGTTGAAAAGAAACATCTGTCAAATTTCACCAATAGCGAAGCTAGAATGAGAAGCTTTCGAACATTGCACAAAAAAGCACTGTCGATTTTCGTATTTTGTACCATTTGAATTTGAGGTTAACTGCATTCTGACAGACGGAGAATTGGAAATGAAATTGTCATTAAATTGCAGAAAATATAAAATTTAATTCATACAATATGATGAACTATGAAAATATCATTATTCGTCAAGATTTGTACTTGCTTTTGGTACTGAATACAGGTGAATATTCGAATCTGCGGCTTTATACTGTCCACACAAAATACAAATGTAGCCCATTCTACATAAAGTATCCTTACACACTACACTACCTGAAAATAAACAGTTCCTCACGCACTTATGAACTGATGTACGAGTGATTTTTTGAAGATCAATCTCAGGAATAAGCTGAGCAATATTTCAAATCAAAGAGATGGAAAACGCATAGATACCGACAAAACACTGAAAATAATTTCAATAAAGATGCTGCAGATGTCAGAAATTAAGTTCTGGCCTTAAGCGAGAATATAAACAAACCTTTTTGGACGGCGCCATCTACCACAGACTACCACAGAGAGAAGCTCTGTTGAAGTAAAAGGTGGTGTCTCCTCGCAAATCTGAACAATATCGAATCGATTCATTCACCAGAGTTTTAAGACATCTTAATTCACAGTAACAACTAATCTTAATGAGAGATAAGTGCCATGTGAAGTGGAATGAATAGAAAAATCGGTATTGATATTTTATGGAAGTATGCATGGATTTTCAGGTGAATATCATTCAACGTTCTGCGTGGTATTTGCCAGGAAAGTAGTTGTTTTTCACCTGAGATCTACCTTTCTCTGGTTCAATTTTATATTGAATCCTTTATGTGAAGAAAACCGTTTAAATTCGATTTTTCTAATCTTAATGAGTTATTCGACGTTTAACTCAAAAACGGTATAATATAGGGGTAGCATATGGTATATTTTTGAAATCAGGAAGAAAATATCATTCCAAAAATTCCATAATATACAGGGTATCCCATTAAAAAAAATTGTATCCCCCTTAAAACTGCACACTACTGTATTTTTTTATAGATATTCATCGAAATTCAGTCATAACCATACAACTTTTTTCCTATAGGCAATAATAACGATGATAAGGGGGGTAATTTATAGTGAATAACCCGATACCTATATATTTAAGTTAAAAATAAATATCTATGAAAAATATTTCACGTCATTGCTTTTATTACAGCTGTCAATCCAGGGTGATTTCCACTTATTAATACCGTCTTGGATTAATTCCATCGCAAACTCATTTATCACGTCCTCGTTGAATCACACCTATCCAATGGTATTTCATCCTAGGGTACCCAGATATTAGACTGGTTCACAAGTGCCATTTTGTTCCAAACCTGGAGGTCACTACCAAACATTTTGATTTAGGGCGCATTCGATTCGAAATGTGCAACACCCCTTACTTTTGAACCCCAGATTTTAAATTATATGATTCAAATTCAAGAAGGTGAAATCACTTTGTCGATAGGCTGCTCAGATGGATACGGTTAGGCCGTGAGTAAGGTTCAATTAATGACTTTTCCTAGTTAATCAAATTTGTCCACTAAAAAAATTATACATTAATTAACTTGACTAGTTCCAGAGTTGGGCGCCAGACTTGCTAAAGACAAAAGTCAAAGATAAATAAAATTAAATAAATGTTACCTAGCTTGTATGGGAAGGCAAATAAATATGCAATAAATCAACTTAACAAATTTATTCCAGTTGGAATTTTGAACAAGATAAAAAAATTAACAAATATTAGAAGAGTATTGAACTTATCTTAAAAAGATCTAAAAATTACATAAAAAGAAACCAGTAATTTTGACTCTGATCAAAATTCGAACATTTACACCTATGATTCCCCGGTTGTTGGTCACGAATATACCTTCGGAGATCTTGAGCGAGATAGAGGAAGGCTAGTTTCTTGAAGCTGGTCCCAGCGGTTCTAGGAGGAACTTGGTTTCAGCGGTTTACGATGAAGATGGTCTGGGGTGGTTCGATAGTTGATTTCAGACCCCTTATCGGCGTGAATTTAGTTGATCTTCACGGACCAGTGCTGATATTGATGTGCTGTAAGACCTCCCAGGCTACTAGTCCTTCCGTCTCCGTAGATGGGTTCCCTCCGTGGTATATATCATGCGAAGAAGATGATAGGAATCAAAATATGTACAAAAAGGGGAGAACGAAGGATATCCTTTGAACCTCAAGTTTTATGTTTCAAATTTTAATCGAGAGTCAAAAGATAGATGCAAATGATAGCATACAATAAAAATCTCAGTCTATATAAAAGACTGGAAAGTTACAGTGAAAGAACAAAGATAATAAATAGCAATCCAATCTGCTATTCTGGAGTTAAATTTATAAGTTAATTTTAATAATTTAAAAAATATTAAAATGAACAAAATTTAAAACCAAACAAAACAAACCTCACCCAAAACGTGATGTTCAAATTCAGTTAAATTTTGAAACAGGTAAGTTTTGATAAGGTGATTCTATGTACCAGAAGGGTAAAAAAAAATTAATGAGGAAAGATATTCCAAAAGAAATATAAAAATTTCCTTCAAATTTTACCAGAGAACAAATATAGTATTTTAAAGCAAAATACTATAAAATTGCCAGAGAAAAAATCTACTATTTTAAAGCAAAATATTTAAAGGTTGCCAGTGCAAAAATATACTATTTTAAAGCAAGTGCCAAAGGAAAATATAGCGTTATAACCAAAATACTCTAGTAAGCTACAAAAAATATAGGGTTTCTGAACCAAGATAATAGTCAGAGTAAAGTATACTCTTCAGCCAAGATAAGAAGAGAGAACACACGTCTTTCAGTGAGCACGACTCTCTTAGAAAAGATAAAGTGAAATAATTCTTTTATAGAAGAATTTCCAGAGATAAACCGAAGAGGGAGACCACACGTCTTTCAGTGGGCACGACTCTCTTAGATAAAGATAATGTTAAATAATTCTTTTAATTGAAGAATTTTTAAAGATAACCGAAGAGGGAGACCTCACGTCTTTCAGTGGGCACAACTCTCTTAGATAAAGATAATTTTGAAATAGGGCGGCAATTCCCTTTTCAAATCGATAAACAGGTAATTCTAAAAAAAATTTGTGAATCGCCCTGCTCTTGGCGACAAGGTGGTAACTGAAGTGAATTGACTCTGCAACGATCAAAAATCAAATAAGCTACACTGGGAATTGAATGGAGTAATAGATAAAATAAATTTATTAAACGGAAATCAACTTTACGCTTGAGGCATATATTGAATCGAATCGAGTGTTCTGAGACTGTTAGGCCAGAGGTACAACTCTCCATAAGCAATTCTTTCTCAAGAAAAAAGAAAATTACTCTCATAAACATATAGTTATGGAATAAAGAAAATTGCTTACCAGAGAGCCGTCCTATTAGGTCACTCCAAACTGTGTCCCAGAACAATCAAATACGCCCTTTGCTTCAATTGGAATCCTTGGAACAAACCGGTGGTCGTGTGAGGTAGGTAAGCTCTAGTCCCTTCGAGATTACCAATTACTTGGTACCTAAAAAAGGCAAAAGCGTAGAACTGATTTCCAATGAAAAAAAAATCAGTTCCCAATATTCGGAACAGATGTTACGTTAGCCACAATATGTAATATGAATGATTTGTCAAAATGGCCGAAATATCTATATTTAACCTTCAAAAATTACCATGCGGTATATCCAAGAATTCTAATATTACAAGCCTAAGGAAAAAGAAGAAAATGCTAATCAGCTACAACATTAATTGAAAGATAAAGAGAATAATATTACTCAATTAAACTCCAGCAGTGAAACTTATTCAACTTATAGATCGTACGTACCAAAATCAATTTACTCAGTCCATCTGCCTATCTCGACGTTCAAATCAAGAAAAAGATCGATTATTCCTTCGGTTCGAACAAATCACCAATTCTACCTGGGTTTTTTCACAAACTGTTCTTGGTTTTTATCTATTGAAAAACACTTGGAAAAAACACAGCTTGACGACATGAATACAACTGTCACGATAACAAAACTCGTCCAACTTGACAGAATACAAACTCATGATGATGGCGCTGTCCCATAGTTCACGATCGGCCGTGACTAATGACCCGTTCCACCGTAAGATAACCGGAATAGTTATGAGAAATTGATTATGTATAAGGAAGTAACGAAAAATTCGTTACAAATGGCATCTAAAAAAAATCTTTAGCTGGAAAATTGGGACCGGCAAAAATGGCAAAAGTTATAAACAATCAAGTAAAAAACAAATATATGGTTCGGTTTTTTGAAAATATCTCAAAAACTATTTGAGATATCCAAAATTTATCCGGAACTGTGCCAGCAATATTTATAATTTTAATTTAGCGGCGAAAAATACTGACACCTGAACAAAAAAAGTTATTTCAACCAAGTAAATATCAATATTAAGGAATAAAAAAATTCAGCTACTATCAAGACATATTAATAAACAATAATCCGTCGGCAAAAAATGTTCACCTCGATTTTTCAATGAATTATGGCTTCGTTAATTGAAAAATTTTACTTGTTGAAAGTTATTATAAAAACCCTGATAATTGTTGAACTAAAAACTTGGATTTTGTTTTTACTTCTGTTTCTCAAAGGCTCCAAAAAAGATCCCCGTTGGAAAAATCGAAAAATTTTGATTTTTATTTTTTTTATCAACAATCAAAGGAATAAAAAAATTAAAAACGTATATAAAACAATTAAGGAAAGTTTTTTTTCCTATTATCTCTATTAATGTGTTTTCTCATTGCTAAAAGCAATATAAAAGTAAATTTTTGAAATTTTTAACTCTTATTATTTGAAAAATTGTTATAAACAAATGCATTGATTATTAGATTTAAATAAAAATCACTTAAATAGACGAAAAGTCTTCAGTATGTCAGTATTTGGTCGACAGTCAAACAGTACAACAGTGCGTTTCGATTTATTCATAATTCATGAAATAATTGAGTTAGAGCTTCGTTCAAAAGATCAATTTGTTTATTAACTTTTGAAGAATAAAAAAGATTCAAAAAAATCATTTCAAGGGAATTAGATAAATAATATTAAAATTGTTAATAAACAATTGAGTTAGAGCTCTGGTAACTCAGTTTGTTCGTTGATCAATGTAGAATAAAAAAGATTCGAAGTGTTCTTGTCGTATCTTCAATAGTTTATGAGTTATTTTATTAGCAATGAAGAAAAACAAAAGGAAGCGCCAAGTCAAAAAGTGCACATATTTTTTCGAAATTATATAAAAAATAGAAAAAAAATGTTTTTTCATAAAAAACAACACATGGTTGTTTTCAGTATTTTTTTAAATATTTTAAAAAAAATAGCGCAAAAATGTATTTGTTTATAAAAAATTATTTGTTTCATAAAAAAATGAAAAGTAAATAAAAAAAATATTTTTTTCATAATATGAGAGAGCGTGATGAATAATGATTAAAAAAATGGTTTCCTGACAACAACAAAAATTGTTAATTAGCAAGTCTGCGTTTTAGCAATAAAATTTTTTAATTAAGAAATGATTTTTTCTTGACAATCATTATTTTTATCAATGACAAGATTCTCAAGAAAAAATTTTTTCAAATCTAATAATCAATGCATTTGTTTTTAACAATTTTTTAAATAATAAGAATAAAAAATTTCAAATATTTATTTTTATATTGCTTTTAGCAATGAGAAAACGAATTGATAGGGATAATAGAAAAAAAATATTTCCTTAATTGTTTTATATACGTTTTTAATTTTTTTATACCTTTGATTGTTAATAAAAAAGTGAAAAATCAAAATTCTCGATTTTTCCAACGGGGGTCTTTTTTAAAGCCTTTGAAGAACAGCTCCAAGGAGTAAAAAAAATCTAGGTTTTTAGTTCAACAATTATCAGGGTTTTTATAATAACTTCCAACAAGCAAAATTTTTTAATTAACAAAGGCACAACTAATTGAAAAATAGAGGTAACATTTTTTTGCCGACGGATTATTGTTTATTGATATGTCTAGATGATAGAACCTGGATTTTTTATTCCTTAATATCAATATTTACTTGGTTAAAATGGTTTTTTTTGTTCAGGTTTCAGATTCGGTCAGTGCGCACGGGAGCTAAACCGCGCGTTTTCAGCCTTTTTTCGCCGCTAAATTAAAATTATAAATACTGCCGGCACACATCCTCAAATAGTTTTTGAGATATTTTCAAAAAACCGGACCTAATATTTGTTTTTTACTCAATTGTTTATAACTTTTGCAATTTTTGCCGGCCCCAATTTTCTAGCTAAACGTTTTTTTAGATGTCATTTCGAAACGAATGCGTCCTAAATCATAATTTTCGGTAATGACCTCCAGGTTTGGAACAAAATGGACTTGTGAACCTGTCTATATACTGGAAAATTTTGAGGTTAATTGCCAATATATCTTTTCATTTCCCAACAAATCTATTATTCCAAGAAACGAAAACATTCGATCTGAGGCAAACTTACTTCCTAAAGGCGGTGAACAGTATTAACTTGAAAACAATCATATCTCAGTAAACCTTAATACTTGCTAAAAAAATAAAGAAAAATATTAAAATAACAATCTGCATGAAAATCACGTACAGAAAACTTTTTATCATATGAAATTAAGGAGCAAAAACTGTAGGTTTTCAAAAATATAAGAAAAAAATCAATTCTCAGTATTCCTCGAAGCGATATTCGTGAGCTCCCGAACCTTTTATCCTTGATAGTAGCCAGGAGAGCATATTGCTTTCGATATTATAATTTGATAGTTTGATAATTTATTTAAATATCAAAATGAACACGAGGCAATGCATACTCACCTGCCTTTAAATACATAATGGACTTCCGAAATCCCGCTCTCTAGCCGTGCCTTAGCAAGACTTTCTTTGGATTATTTTCTTTTATGCCAACCATATATCAACATTTGTTTTCAATATGATTATCTTTTCATTTGACTAATGTCAATAGTATGCCTATTATCATTTATTATTCACTTATTGTAGTTCAATTGAAATTGTGTTCTTCTGAATTATAGGCGATGGGATTGGCGGACGAGTGATTTCCCAATTATCAGCCAACGTTTCATTTATTTCATGTATAAACTTCATCAGGGTCAATCTTACTAACTTTATTTGAGTGTTGATACCATCTCGTGGTTGACCATGTCTTCACACTCAACTGCCTAATTTAATTACAATTGCGCCTGAAGAATCGTGACTTATTTGTGGCATTCATAGATTTTAAACATACTTTGGCAGAAACTCTTCCTTGGGAATGAGCTCTAATTTCATTCGCGTCCTGAGAAACATCCATAACATCGCTTCGTTCAAAGATAAAGTCAACCAACTAACTAAACAATTCGATGTCTCTTCAGGGGTCCTCCAAGGGAATCACTCAGTCCCAGCTTATGATCTCTCTTCATCGCCGATATAAACATTTTTTTTCTACGATCGCGGCGCAAGGGGAATACATGTAAATAGTCTGACTGACATAATTCTCTTACTGTACGCTCGCGATATGATTATATTGAGCGACTCACTGATTGATCGCTCAAGAAAATTAAAAATTCTGGAAGAATACTCTAATCTGATTGCACTATCTGTCAATACCAACAAATCCAAAATAATGCGGTTTTCGAAAGGTGGATTCAAGAAACACTATAATTTCCGTTTTCTCGTAAATGGCTCAGAAATTGAAATTGTGAATAAGTATACATATCTTGGAGTTGAATTTGTTTTATCCTCTTTATTTAGAGAAATGGCGCACACCACGGTAGCTTAAACTAAACAGGCATCCGGAACGGTATTTTCACTTCTTTCCAGGGGCAATGTGAACTCGTGGGAGGCTGGAATCCTCTTGTTTGACTAGATTGGTTTGAGTACTTTAGCTTCTTCTATGCCAATCTGAGCATTACGCTATACTGTAAAAATTCGACAATTAGTGCATCAATAATAAAACGTTTGCGCGTTCATTACCAAAAATTTCAGCAGAAAAGAATCAAAATGGAATGCAATAACTATTCAAACGAGGTTTTGAAGAAATTGTTTATCTTCATGGTCAATGTGATCAAATTATAGCGAGAAGTGTGATCAAATTATAGCGAGTGTATGAATGATAAGATAACGAACTGATTGTACGAAGAATGATCAATATACAGGGTATTCCAAACTCGATGGCCTATTGGACGTTCCTGGCGATCTGAGATATAAATACTCGAAATTTTGTATCCTACGATAAGAGACTGCGATCTAGCTCTTAAAAATATTTCTACGGTTGCAGTGTTGCCACATGTACTTGTAACTAATATCAACTTTTGATTTTCAAATGGAACACCCAATATTTCATTATGTTTTTGGATTCTACTGACAAATACAAATAACTTTACTGAACATGTCGTATACCTATCTCTACCGTTTATAAAGTTCCAAAGTGCAGCAGAACCCGCAGATTTATTTATCAGAAAAAACCTTGAGACCTGAGATTTCATCGCACTTTTGAAGATTTAGCTGGAACTTGAATTCTTCTCTAACGCCTAGATGCAATTCAGTTTTGGCATAGATCAATTGAAAAAATATCACAGAAAAATTTGGAAATAGAGTCATACTCGAAAAAAAAGTCAGATTAGGGAGTAGATTCTGAAACTGGAATGATCTGAAGAATAATTACTAATGGACGTTTTTTCGAGTATGACTGAAACCTATTTCCAAATTTTCCTGAGATATGTTTCAAATTATTGCTAAAACTGAATCGCATCATCTAAGAGATAGGCAACTCAAGTTTCAGCTGTGTTTTCAAAAGTATGAACATTTTGAAGCGAATCATTCCAGATTGATTTGATTTGTTAATCAGATCATTTCAATTGGGTAATATTACCCAATTCGATTTGTTATACTGGGAAATGAAAATGGTAGTAGTGTGTCGTGACCAAAAAAGAGCAAGACAATCTTTTAGTTTGACAAGGCGTGATTTCCATGGTGTCAAAATGGATAAAATACATATTCAAATGCGGATATTTTTTTTTTAAAGAAACTTGCTTTTATTTCGTAAACCAGACTATTTAGGTATAGGATCATGATACATCTTTCAGGATATTTGGTGATATACAGAATGTTTTATTAAAAAAATTTACCATCCACCATTTTTGTATCTAACGGAAAAATCTCAAATTTTTAACGAGCCTGTATAATGGAGAACAAATTCCCTAAGATGCACAGAACATTGGTAAACTACACCTAAAATTCCAGCTTTGTGCGAGTCCAAATACCGCAGTAATAAACATTCAATTGAAGCTATGTTTTGCACCAAAAAACCTCTTGAGATAGCTATAGAGAAATATCATACGAATATTTCCATCCTACATTAAAAATCCCATACGAAGCAGGACATTTTTGAATAATTACAGCGACATTATCCCATATGAAGCGGGACATATTCAGCGATAATTTCCCGGTAGGTATCGAAAATTTCCCTATAGGTCCGTATCTATAATAACGATTGTTAAAATGTGCATTTGTCATCTTGACATACATAAATATTGAATTTTAAAAGTCGTTGAAATATCACGTTTCGGAAATGATTCTTTAAGTTTAATTCAAGAAAAAGTGACCAAAAGTAAACCTGAAAATACAATACTGAACCATCAATATATGTGGAAACAGGTTATGGATTTCATTAAAGAAAGAAATTATAGTTTGAACGAAAACACTTGAATACCGTCGCTGGCAAATATTCTCACTGACTGGGCCCACAACAAGAAAAAGAAAAATGGCGAGGATTATAAAGATTATACTGTGAAGACTATTTGGAATGTAACGTCAAAACTATTATTGGAAAAATACCAAGATGAATAAAATATTAAATTTAATCCTTCTAGTGACACATAATTTAAAAATGCTCGCGAGGCAAAAAATGCCAAAAGAAAGGAATTACAGACAGACCCTCGGAAAAGAAAACAAAGCGCTGTATCATTCATATACGAAGAGTACAAAGCCATGATACAGAACTGATATGAAAAAACGCCTGATGGCTTACAAAAAAAGTTATTTTTTGTTTTATTGTACGAATTTGCATGGCGAGGAGGAGAGGGAGTGAAATGTTCAACTTCCTATTTCAAAGAAGACATTAATAACGCGGGGAAAAAACTAACAGACTGGAATGCAACCCAATATTTGACAAAACAACGCAAGGAGGGGATAAATTTTGCGCTCCTTCCAAGTGGCTGGTTAGAAACATGGTTAACCCAGATTTGTGTCTGGTAAGGTTGTTCAGTAAGTTTATGGAGAAGATAAATTATATAAATATTCCAAGATTCTTCTTAACTATTAATCCTTTTTGGAAATTGGGCAAGTGATACTGGAACATTCCTGTCTAAAAAAACATGATCTCTCAGTGGACGCCAACAGAGGCAAAAAAGTCAGGTTTGGCGACTGAAAAAGTTAAAATAACCAATCATTCACTACGCGCAACAGCTGTTTCAAACTTAGCAAAGAAAGGGGTTGAAGAAAATACGTTGAATAAAATGACTGGACATTCAAATCCAAAGTCCATAAAGCCATATCTCCAACTGGACGAGGAACACCATGCAAGTATAGTAGAGAAAATGAGAGATACTAGTAACCGTAATAAAGAAACTAATGTAGCCTAATGTGCCTTCTATAAGTTCTTTAAGTTATAATTCAATAGCAAACTCGAATACATTAACAAGTAGTGCAGCAGGCCCAAAAAATACTAATTTTCACAACTGTGTATTCCACTGCAATTCATGCAATTTTCAGGTTGTATTTAATTTGTTAACTTTTATATAATTTATATGCACCTACCTGCATTTAAATTTATATAACATTTCAAACTTTAACTCCGGAAATATTCTACCGAATTACACTCGTGCATCAAAATAAACCTAATAATTTTGCGTTCAAGCATGTTGTCAGTAAGAAACTGCATTCGGCTATTTTCATATTTTGTTAAAAGAGCCCTCCTCCTTTGGAGTCGGACTCTTTCGCCAAAATATGAAAATAAACTCATGCAGTTTTTGGACAACATGCTTTCATGGAAAATTATCGGTTATTTTGATGCACTTGTGTAATGACTTCCGAAAATGATCGTAAAGCAAAGCAAAAAATGCAGTAATATTCAGGGTGTCTCATTTGAAATATCAAAGTTGTTGCTACTTTTCAATATAAGCGGCAACTTCGCAGCACTGAAAATATTTCAGATCGATAGAGTAGAACTAATTACCCAATAAACCAAATTTTCCAGAATCGTCTAATTGGCCAGCGAGTTTGGGACACCCCGAATATATATTTTACATTTAATAGTTACCAAAGTTTAGTCACTAAAGTACATTCACTATTGAGACAGCATATATTTGTCCTTCCCCCACTCAATGAACAGTACCTCTCGAAGATATCCGAAGCGAAGCTATTACGAGAAATCCATAGCCGTACCAAAGGATTTAGTAAAAGCAATACGTGTTATAAATTTGATAGCATTCGCCATGATTTCTTCTTCCGCTACTGAAAAATACTAACCCCAGACTCCAGGGCATTTTGGTAAGGTCACAGTAAACAAAATTGAATAAGCTTCACTAGATATCCCCTAACAAACGTAACCTTTCAACCGCTACATGTAATGACACTGCTGCATACGATGACAATCATGCCCACTCGTGTTTTCCCCCTCTCTACCCACCATTTTGCTGTCTCAATACTGAATTCACTATACAGGGATCTTAGTTTTTGAGTGACTTCGGAAGATACACTTTTTCAATCTGATTTTCTGAACTCTGGTCTCCGTCATCTACTCCAATTTATCATTTAATTTTCCAGCAGATTTCTCAACCAATTCGTACAAAGCTAGTTAATCCTTTTTCCATCTTCAAAAGTTGAAAACGGAAAGCCTGTAATGTGCCAGTAAAAATATAGTGCTGAAACGTAATCGAATAATTGTTCAACTGAGGCTCCTGGATGTTACTTATGCTCCTAGAAATGATGTGATCCACGCAGTAATGATAAAATGCACTTTTTGTTGTTGTTGAGCAATTTTTAACTTTTACACTTTTGACCAGGTTATTTTTGCCTCAAATACTCCACTGTGCGGCGTATGTCTCCGAATTTGTGAATTATTGAATAACTTGAGAACATTGATTTGCTTTTTATTTCCGAGAGAGTTTTACGTATGCAAATGGGGGGAACCCCAAGTTAATATCCACAAGAACAATTAACTATCCAAAGTGTATTCATTTCGGAAGTTTATACTTCCATCATTAGCACGAAAACAAAAAGTTTAATAAATGGTCACCTTGAATAAAATAACAAACAAATGGACAAAGGACAAATTTCGTCATTTACACTTTACATATACAGTGCGCGCGTAAAGTATGGAGACATGAAGATATCTTTGACACCCCGTAAGATACAATAAAAAAATGTTGGTTATGTATATTAGATGGACCAGCGATTTTAAATTTAATATTTTCGACGGTTCCAAATGTATAGTTTCTGAGACATACGAACAATATAATTTTTTTTTTTTATTGGTGCCCCTTTTTACCCATTTAAAGCACGCCTCAGCGTGTTTAAATCGAACTTTAAAAAACGCGCGTTTTTTAAAGTTACCATGACAACATCAACAAATCGAGAAACGTGAAGTCTAAATGACAAATTTTTGATTATTGATCTGACAGGAGTACCTTGTAACGTCAAATAAAATATTACTAACAATTCGTTCATTTATATGTGCTCCTCCATCCATTTGATGAACTTTTCATATTCTTTTTTATATATATATTCTGCCTCACTATTCAAAAAATCGATATTAGAATAATTCATTTTTGAGCTCTGGTGACAACAAATATTGATCTTTCATAACAAATTGCAAATGAATATCTGTTTTTCTCATTTCCATGACAACGAAAGGTATACTGATGTCACATCACGAATTCAAACTTCTTGCATTATTAGTTCTTATTTCTATTTTTTGTAGTAATAATACCAGTATATATGATTTCAAAGTGCACCAATAAAAAAAAATAACGTAAAGTATTCGTGGATAACGGGTCTTAAAAACACTTGCTCTATTTCGAGCACTCCGGCTGCGCCGTCGTGCTCGAAAAATCGCGCGTGTTTTAAAGCCCTTTTTATCCACTTATACTTTAATATACTATCTAAATGGGACAACCCGTATATTTTTCAATTTTCTGTTACAGTTTTTAATTGCCGATGCAGCATACAAACTGTTAATGGCCAATATTGACCATTAATTTAAAGAAATTAGGAAAAATATTTTTATTTTGTAATTAATATTGCAGTATAAATAGAAAACAATACCTAAAGAAAAAAATTGATGGAGATGTTCAATATGACCTCCTTGTCTTTGGAAACAGAAATCCATTCTGAATGAACATTCATCCACGACTTATCTAATCGTTTCCGGAGAAATTAGTGCTATCTCCTCTGTAATTCTGTCTTTCAGTCCTTGGATAGTCTGTGGCCTATTGACATACACTTTGCCTTTTAAATATTCCCACAAAAACTAATCCAGAGGTGTCGAATCCGGAGATATTGCTGGCCATTCGATAGCTCCTCTTCTTCCAATCCAACGATTTGGAAATGTAATGTCGAGAAACTTACGAACGCCTCGAAGATAATGAGGAGGCGCTCCATCTTGCTGAATCCAAATTGATCTATTCACGATATGAGGATTTATATCATCAGGAAATAGTCTGGCTAATTCTGGAATTACCTCTAATTCTAAAAAAGCCCAGTATTATTCACCTGCCATGGTTCTATTCCACAAATAAGGTCCAATAATGGTATTATTAATAATCCCTGCCCAAACATTGATCTTTTGTGGATACTGCGTATGTGCCTCCACCATCCAATGAGGATTTTCATCTGACCAGTACCTGCAGTTTTGTTTATTGACCGTGCATTTAACTGGAAAGTGCCTCATCAGAAAAAAGGATTTGATTAAAGAATTAGGATTAGTGTCAAATTATTTAAATTGTTCACAGAACTCCATTCTGCGATCTGGATCGTCTCCGTTCAGTTCCTGTACCAATTGTACTTTATAGGGATGCCATTTTTCTTTTTTTAAATATTTACGAACAGTTGTTTGACTGATGTGATTTTCGGTTGCAACAACTCTAGTAGCCTTATGAGGGTCTTCAACCATTTTCTTTTTGGGAGTTCTCGTACATGTCCACTTTCCTCAAACTTATGAATAATTTTAGATACAGTACCACGTGCTATAGGAGTTCTGTCTTCACACTTGTTATACAATATTTCACATACCTCTCCGTGTGCTCGTGTCCTACAAATAATGTCGCAAACAAAACATACTCAAATTTCATAGTATTATGGTACTGTCACCACATCCTTTTAGTACTGAAATTTCAGTTCTTTGATGCTCTGTTAAATGTACCATTGTATTTCACTCTGATTCTTATCGCTGGTAAGCCTATTTTCAGAAAACTATCACAACGTACCTACTAACAGTAAATCACGACGTACTCAATGACAGTAAAACCTACTTGATTCAATATGAAACCGATATTCATATTATTAACAAATACCAAGTGCCCCATTTTATTTTCTCTTTATGTTAATCAACGGTTGCTATAAAAATATTTTTCCTAATTTCTTAAAATTAATGATCAATATTGGCCATCAACAGTTTGTATGCTGCATCGGCAATAAAAAACTGTAACAGAAAATTGTAAAATATACGGGTTGCCCCATTTAGAAATAAACATATTGTTGGTATATCTGTACATTTGGCAACGTCGAAAATATAAAATTTAAAACCAAAATTTTGTTATTGTATCTTACGGGGTGTCAAAGAGATCTTCATGTTTCCATACTTCACTGTATATGTTTATCATATTATCTCTTAATTTGTGTATAACGATAAGAACAAAAAGGTGAAAACGAAAGCTACCATAATCAAACGCGGCATAGTGACAGACTCGTATGAATACGATGACTTTTGTATTATTATACACAAATTAAGTGATAGTATAATAATAACAGATATTTGTTTTATAAGTGATAATATAATAATAACAAATTTGTCCTTAGTCCATTTGTTTGTTATTTTATTTATGGTGAACATTTGTTAAACTCTTTATATTATATTATTCATGGAAGTATAAACTTTCGACATGCACTTGGAATCCCCCTCATTGATTCTATTTTTCTATCCACTCCACTTTGCGTAATATGGACTGCTTCTACCATGTTTTTACCTAGACCTGTACCCCTCCCCCGACAAAAATGTTTGGGTACGTGCTTGCTTCTCGTACGTCAACTTTAAGTTCTGCGATTTCTCTCGACGTTCCACTTTTTTCTGACGACGTTCATTTTCCTCTTGTTTTTCCATCCACCGCCGTTCCTCCTCAATTCGTTTTTCTTCCAGCAGTCGTCTCTCTTGCCCGGCAAACTGCTGCTTGATCATTTCCATCATGGCCTCCACTGTCTCGTACGGTGTCGATGCCTCTGAAGCACTTTTAACAGCGTCATTTTTCGAAGTTGTCGGTGGGAGAGAACGGGTGATCAAAATATCGCTCAGAGCGATAAAATGATTCGCGACAGCTCTGAATATACTTTCCAATTCGAATAAATTAGAATCCGGAAAATTCCACGAACCGGCAAAATTATACAATTACTACTCGACAACTCAGACACCATCTTCGAGGTGAAGATGGCAGCGTTACTTTAATGAAGTTGAGATTAAAATATAACTATTATAACTTGCAAACTACGTATTTTCATGTGAGCTTGTCGGATTGTCTGGTACTTTGCGTAGCCTATTCGTAATTCAACCTGTAGCAGACTTCCAGAATTCCATGGAGATTCAGCTGATTCATGCATTGCATACGACAATTGTCTACACATTAAGAATTTCATGAATAATAATCAGTGTTAAAATTGAGATGTCGGCGGTATGGTTGGCAATCCTGACACATACAATATGCGCTTGATTCGTTTTTTTTTTTGTCATAGAGAAGGTAATAAATTCGGTATAACAAAGAGGTGCAGCAAATATTGGGCATGGAGTGACATTGAACTCAGTTCTTGGGACGTCCAGGTTTCTACTCTATTGGATGATTTATTATGATGTAATGCGACCGACACTTGATGGAAATTTATAATAAAAGTAAACCACAATACGTAATCCACTCGAGAGTAGCTTCATCAGGTGGAGTAAAACAAAATAATGTAGGAAAGTTTTACTTACTTTCATCTAGGTACATTAATATCATGAAGAGCTACAATTTGTATGTTTGTGTTTGTATGTAGAGGGTAATCTCTGGAACTACTGAACCGATTTCGAACATCCCTTCACTAGTGAATGAGTAACATTGGCTGGAATTCATTTTGATAAAAATTAATTTTTATTTCGTAATTTCAATATTCGTAAAATAAGTCTGAAGAAAAAGTGCTGCTTGGCTGCTTTATCGGCGTGCGCTGAACAAATGGTTGCGTATACTTGAAAATACTGGCTAGATTAAAATATATATATATATATTATATATATATATATATATATATATATATATATATATATATATATATATATATATGAAAGTGGGAATTTATTGTCCGTGGGAAATTATGAAAAAGGAATTTGTGGCATAATGGACAGATCATTAAATTAAAGAAGAAAAGCATCCTCAAGCGAGACTCGAACTCGCAACCTTAAGCTTTCCGGACCTACGCTCTTTCCATTGAGCTATCGAGGCTATAAGAATCGACACACACTCGCGAACACTTTACTTCCTTTAATTTAATGTGAATGTTGGTTTTTTCTTTAATTCAATGATCATGCCACAAATTCCTTTTTCATATATAAATATATTTGGAGTTTTCTTGGGTTTCAGATTCGATTGTATTAAAACTAACTTAACTAACTAACAGAATAATCAAAGAACGCACACACAAATTCTATAACAAAACAAAATCAAAACAAAAATCTGACAAACCAACAACATATATTACAATTCCCTACATACCGGAACTATCTGATAATATAAAAAACATCCCAAACAAACACAACATTTCCACAAGTTTTAAATCATTTAACGTTTTAAAAAAATTATACAGCCCATTAAAAAGCCAAGACCCCATAATGAAAAAATCAAACCCAGTATATAGTATCCCGTGTAATGATTGTGACAAAGTGTATATCGGAATGACCTCACAACTATTATGTAATAGAATAAATGGCCACAAATATGCTAAACAAGCAAGTACCGCTCTCAACAAACACATTATTACAGAAAAACATAACCCCAATTTCAATAATATAAAAGTACTAACATACGAGAGAAACAAAGATATAAGAACATTCAAAGAAATGATACATATGAAACAAAACAAACATGCCATGAACAACCTTACAGACATAAACAATTTGAGCCAAATATACCACACTCTAATTCAAAAACAAATAAATAAATCCCAGCTGAAACAAATCATTATTCAGTTCACCCATATCACCCCCACACACGTACCCTACACCATCCCAGCGGAGAGTACTATGGGCCTACCAACAACAAACAAAATAACTATAAATAGTTCTACACTACGTCGTTTAATGACAATTGACATAACAACAAACCACACAATATTGAAAGTTTTCCGTTAAAACAATGATACAACAAGATTTAACACCGCCCCGAAATCCAACTAATGTTGGTAACAAAACACAATCATGGTAAAACCAAGGTACGTGACCCGAAAGGTTATCAAATTTATTTTCAGACACAACCTAACTTTCTACATATGATGTTATCCAAACCAATATTTTATTTTCAGATTCAAATGTTTTTAATGTTTTTAATAAATTTTACTGAAGATGCCACCGCACGAGGGCGAAACGTCTAAAAAAATTTAATTTTTCCTCTCGTTTTAATACAATCGAATCCGAAACCCAAGAAAACTCCAAAAATACAATCACCAAGATTCAAGAACCCACTATACCCAATATATATATATATATATATATATATATATATATATATATATAATATATAAATATATATATATATAAATATATATATATAAATATATATATATATATATATATATATATATATTGTTATGATGCGTTGATTGCGGTCGTTTTTTATTTTATTTTATATTTGTTTATTTACTTTCCACAATCAAACATCATAACAAAAATAAATGATTTTTGTGTTTTGTTTTACTAATATTTTCTTTTTTTGTTATTTTCCAAAAATTTAAAGCTAATTCCTTTTTTTGAAGATTTATTCAATATGTATTGATGAATAAATACCCATATAAATATTCAATATCTCTGGCTATGCTCTTTACCTTCTTTACTTTACCTTATTTCCTTCACCTTCAGCTAACTCAATCGGTACGCCTATGGATCTCAGAAGTTGGTTCTACTGTGGAGCCCTCTTGACGTCAATTTCAGAAATTAGCAATTCATTGTTGATGGAACATTGAAAATAAAGTAGAATTTCATCAATATAATAATTTTCTTTATTCAGGTAAAGCTTATTACTACCTAGTCTGCGATAAATAACCTAATTAGAGCTTCAGAACAAGTATTTACAGCAAAAATTGAAATTATGGAATAATAAAGTGAATTCAACCTCGTTTTGTAGGTTATGTGTTATTTTAAAATAATTCGTGAAGAGTTCTATGAAAATTGTTTCAAAGTTCAGTTCTTATTTGCACTGTGGCAACTTTTATGGTTTCAACAAATACCTGGGATCTCCTGTACCACACTAATCAGCGTTTCGGATTCTCTCCCGTTCTTGGAAACGGCAGCTGCTCTCGTCAACTGGGACTTCTCCTCATTTATGAATTTCCAATGAGACAAAGGTAATGTTAACTCTGCATTCGTGATTTTTGTATCTGGTAGTGTTCTTTTTATTTTACTAATGATTTCTTGGCTAATAATTGATTTTATTCCAAACTGTTTGTTTATTCCAAATTTGAATTTTCAACGTGGTTCTTTCCATAAATAATTTTATTCACAATCCACCTCGCTTGTTGATTCTCTCCCCTTGATACAACACATTTTGTTTTTCTTCTCGAATTTTCGATTTTGACACACCATTTGTAGCACTTTTCATTATTTTTACTTCTTTGACAGTTTTTATTTATGAAACTTTCCTAACTACCTTATAATCTATATACAATACATGTAAAATTATTCTTTTAACGTTTCTGCTTTTCTTTATTTTCAAAATTACTAATTATACATCAAGATTTCCCCTGGCATCTCAATGGCTGTTGTGTTCAGATCCAATTTCATATACAGGATGTTTGAACTTTTAATATTTTGTTATCTGCTTGTGATCACAAAATATGTTCATAAATTTTGATTTCTAAAAATTTTAAAATAATGCCAATTGATTGTAATGTTGAAAACATGTTAATTTCAAACATAGGTATCGATTTATATTATACAAGGTTTCAAGAAAAGGCAGAATCTTCAGAAGAACTGTAGAATAACATAGCACAGATTAAAAAAAAAAATTATTTATGGGTTTTATTTTTATTATTCCAACTCTTCAAACATTTAACCTACTTCTAAACATAACAATATAAATAAATATATATATATATATATATATATATATATATATATATATATATCTTGGATAGAAAAAAGTCTAGGGCTTGCATGCACCCCTGGATCACCCTGTATATATACTATTATAAAACTGTAATTATCTGTTCGAGCATCACTCAAAAACTACTGATATCTATTCTGGCAGGATCGAATATAATCCTGTATTCACAAAAACTTGCCAAGGAGGAATCCGAAAGTGCGCAGATAGTAAATGGCTACAGCCAACAGTCGAAATATAAATCGTTGTCCTGTACGTATTTTCTTGAAACTTCTTAACCATCGAGCTACACATACCACCGACCGTTTTTTCTTGACTCCAAATTCGTACTGGAAAAACAGGGATCTGCATGGCACAAAACTGTCCTATCTGAAAAATTTAAATTTTTGTCATACATTTGAAACATGTTTCTTCAAGTGTTGGTAGTAAATTGGACAATGTGATTGATTTTCCCATACAAAATTTTGATTTGAACCAATATTCTGCTCAGGATGGAATGAATACTCTTTATAATATCTACGCCATATCTAATCATAGCGGCAGCATTTCCAACAGACACTATACGGCATATTGCAAACACCCTCATTCTAATTATTGGCACCTCTTCGATGACTACCGTGTATTTTCTAGGATTGATTTTCTCATCTCTCAGGTAGCATGTGTCCTTTTTCTATAAGAAAGTTGATGATCTGAATTATTATGGTGTTGTGGGTTTTTCCGGGTTTTTCTCCAACTGAAACAGCAAATGCGCCATCACTTCGAGACCCGGACTTCAATCAAGATTTTTGTCATGAAATTATTTTTTTAATTTGGTCATTTAAAGTGACACTTTTCAAAACTCGTTGACGTTATCAAATGTTTTACTTTTCATCAACAGTTGTGAAAAGTAAAATTTTTCGCAACTCTCGATGAAAAGTAAATTTCACCACCAGTTGCAAAAAAGACAGGAATAAAATTTGTTATAATTTTGAAGCTAAACTACTTGAAGTACTTCTTCATTGCTATTATATTCTCTATACATATTATGAAGATAAAATTTTATTCGAATTCAATAGGTATATGATATGTATGGTAAAAACTAATTATAAATATCAATAACATAATTTGAACAATTGGTGATATTGACCCCAGCTGACAACGTAGTTTTCTATGTAGCATTAATTTCCGTTTTTTCCATGGAAGTCCCTCCAAGGATGAGAACACGCTTTCAACGCACCAAAAAGTAAAAAATAATTTTAATATTCAATGACTATGCCAAAAAGCGGGGGTGCTTTGTCGAAATCAATTAAAATAGTCCAAGATCCCAGAGCCGGCAAACCTACGACAGTTTAGCAAAGCTGAAATATTGAGTCTGAGTAGTGTGATATGTAGTTGAGAACGTATGCGTACTTGCTAGCTTGAAAGAGGGGCGCTCTTACGGGTAGCAGGTATAAAAGTACATAAAAAACTATCTTACTTACGTTGAAGTATGCGTTTGACAATTAATATCGTCCAGTTGGCCAAGATCTAATTTCTGATATCAAAAACTGGCGAGGGTTCGAATCCCCTCGCCGGACGATTTTTTTTTCTAATCGAAATTGAGAAATGATTTGTTTTTTTTTATTTGAATATTCGATTCGAACCCTCGCAAATTTTTGAGATCCGGAGCTTAGAACTCGCGCCTTAGACCGCTCGGCTAACTGGACGATATTGATTTCCAAATGCATTATCATACTTTAACGTGAGTAAGAAAGTTGTACCTGATACCTGTAAGAAAATTCAGCTTTGCTAAAATGAAATAGGTTTTACGGCTCTTGGATCTCACTCTAAAAGTTTTGTTTTTCTCAAAGATTCACTTATCGGCATAGTCGTAGAATATTAAAATTAGATTTTAATTTTTAGTGCGTTTAAAGCGCGTTTTTCAGTTTTTTTAAATATATATTTTTAATATTTTAAACTTGAATTAAAAAGGATCACATATCAAAATTAGAAAATATTATGTGAAACACTTCCGCTCGTTCCGCAGAAATTCGCTCATACGAAAAATAGTGCTTTTCCCAACTGGTTGCAAAATAACTATTATATTCAACATTCGTTTTTGTATTTCTGAATTAATTTTTATATCTATGTATTATTCTCAATAAAATCTATTTATTTATACTAAAAAAAAACTTAATAGCATTCAATATATAACTTCAACTTTCGACATTCCAATTTTCCAAAATTGAAGTTTCCCGCTTTCAACATTCAACTTCTAACATTCAATTCATAACATTAAACTCATTAGTAGTATAGTTTTGGAAAGCGAGTAATTTTTCTTCTAAAATTCGGTTGTGATTCGGTTTTATGGAATGATCAACTAGAGGTCCGTGGAATACATTGAGCTATTAAAGTAGGCAGTGAATATAAATACATTGATTCAAAAAGCGTTGAAAAATTTGAGCTGCCAGATTTGGAATTGATACCTGAAATTCATTTGTGCACGGATAGGTGATATTTAATCGAGAATTCGTGATATTCAAAACGTTCCGTGGTGGAGTCTGATCCGAGCAATTAGAGGCAATCAGCGAGTTCCGAATGCAAATATGAAAATGTGGTCGAGAATAATACTCATGATGGAATTTCCAGAGTTCATGGGGATTTTCTCAGATTGGTTCATTCATTGTGTTACCGTTGGAAAAAAATTCCGTTCGGAGAAAAAAATTGGGTGAATCTATCCTACCTTGGAAATCTATACAGTTTCAATTGTGTATTCTTTCAGTGGTATCTCTTCTATGGCCAAGAAAAGAAATTAATCCATCCACTAGTTTTCAAATTATTTTATCTTAGATACGGAAGAAAAAAATATATATAATATATATATAAGAAATAGTGGCTTTTGTTTGGGGACTTGTTGACTGTCTCCTTGCCCTCCTGATGGGGCGAAGGGACAGCCCCTGTTGGTGTTAACAGGTGCCTTACGATTTCGTTTGCGTTGTTATGTTTGGTTGGTTAAGAATTTCTAGACGCCTCCTGCCTAGGCTTATGCGTCTTTCGCCTTTCTTTTTTGTCTGAGAATTGAAAACTAGGTATTAGATAAAAGTATTGGTAATTATGCTTTATTTAATCTGGAAAAAAATAGTAAAATTAGCTAATGAAAATGATGTTTAAAAGTTATTACCATAGACAAATTAAAAATAAAGAGACTGTTTGAAACATTGGCGATCTTGACCACCAAGTTTTTGGTACGGCCAGTCGCGCATGGAGGCGCTGCCCGCAATCAACAGACGACTGACATGATAATTTTTCAATTTCGACATTTGTCAGGAAATGACAAACAACGTAATAATTTCAGAATAATTCTACTGTTAATTGTCATCGAAAAATTAATTATAGAAATTATACTAATGGACTTGAATTAACCCAACGTCGAAAATGGAATGTTTTGTTATTCGAGTTGACGCTGAAATTTCCTGAAATATTCTTTCACAAGGTAAAATATAAGCTGCTTTCCACAAACTGATACTTATTTCCATCCATCAGTTGCAGACATTTTTTCACAAACTGATACTTATTTCCGTCCATCAGTTTCCATTTTCTATCACCATTTGAGGAAGTACGAAGATTATCATCAAACTGGAGTATTTGTTAAGTATACCTACTCGTTCTCCTTTGTGCTAATGAATGAACAAAATTATTGAAGGTTTGTTGTAAATGTAATTTGTTTTTATTTTGGTTGATTTGATGATAAGACTGAAGAATATTTTCAATTTTGTTGTTTTTCGGAGTTTCATTATTGTTTTGTCTGTAGTTGTACCTTGTCCTAGATACAATAAAATGTGTGTGTAGTGTTCAACTTATTATTCTTGTTTTATAAGATCTTTGATTTTGTTCTCGATATCATGAAATAAAGATTTACTTTGAAATTTTATTTTAACCACGAACGAACTAACAGATTCTACGAATCGATTACTGTATATATTTTATAAGTGATCGATTTGCCATTCCTGTATTTCATATGATACAACCATTCATATGGAATAGAAGAATGGCAAATCGATCACTTATAAAATATATACCATATCAATCATATAAAAGTAACACATTTGAAAAGCCCGCCTTATCTCAATCGGTTCTACCAACTGTATTTAGTTCGGCCAGTTGCGAGATATGTCGCCACTGTCTAAACGTGGTGCCAACTTTTACTGCAGGTTTGACAACTCTCTTTATTTTTAGTTTCTCTATGGGTATTACCCATTTGGGTTATTTACTGTTATTTGTTTCATTCGAATGTAAAACTGATTCCTATTCTAACTCCCTGTAGAGTTCTAAGTTTTGATAAATAACACCATGCTTCCTTCTTTGGTCGGCTCGTACATTAGTGATTGCTGCTGTGAGCGGACTCTTAGGGATATGGTATCTATAAAATTTGTCTGATATTTTCATTATGAAATCTTCTAGCTTTTCAACGTTTGCTATCTCACGCAGATCATCCAGCCGGATGTATCTGTTACTATTTGTAACAATACGGAGTGCTTTGTTTTGCAAGCTTTCCAGTCTCGACATCTGCGTTTTGGAAAGGCTACAAAATACCGGGCAAGCGTATGTTATCGCTGGTCTAATGATTTGCTTGTATATACGAAGCTTATTATCAAGTGACAGGCTGGAATTACGTGCAATGAGGGGATATGTTCGCTTTATTGCGGCCGCTCCCCTCTGTAATGCCAGCCCTATATGCTTGTGCAAGCTCATACGTTTGTCCAGCTGCACCCCCAGGTATCGCACTGAGGGCCTCTCCGTCACTTTACTTTCTCCAATCCTCAGCTTCCCGAGGATCTTCACATTAGTGAGTTTCCTCGTGAAGTTGATGACCTCTGTTTTCTCTGGGTTAAGCTTAATCTTGTTCTTCCCCATATATGGCATGACCAACCGATCCAGATGAATCTGGAGCTGTTTAGCAGCCACTTCGCTCTGGAACGAGTGGGCATATATCGCGGTATCGTCCGCGAACATTGCCGTACTTGTCCGAGCGAAGGTCGGAAAGTCATATGTATACAGGGAATACAAGATTGGTGACAAGGAGGACCCCTGTGGGACCCCTGCTCCAACTGTATACTCTGGCGAGATAGTTCCATTGACATTAACCCTAAAAGTCCGCCCAGTCAGGTACGAATCTAGGATTTTTATTAAGTATAAAGGCATGCCTGCCTCTGCCATTTTAATGATAAGCCCTTCAATCCAGACCGTATCAAATGCTTTCTTTGTATCCAACAGAACCATAACTGTGTTGTGGTCCCTGTGGAATGCTTCCTTCACCCGTGAACAACCCGGGCTACTTGCGAGGTAGTTGAATGACCTCTCCTGAACCCGAATTGTTCAGGCGGGATGATTTTCCGCCTTTCCTCAAAGCTCACAACACGACTCAGAAGAATCTTGTCTACTACCTTGGCCACCACGCTAAGAAGCGAAATAGGCCTATAGCTGTCGATGCTGTTCTTACTTTTTCCTAGTTTTAACAGGGGAACGATTTCTGCTTTCTTCAGACAGTCTGGGTAGTACTGCCATTTTATGATCGCGTTGATTATGTAGATCAACTGGACTACTGACTTACGCGGGAGATTCTTAAGCAGGACGGCGTCCAACTTGTCGAGGCCCGGTGCCTTGTTCCTCGGCAACTTATTGATCACCCCCAGAACGTCTTCGTAACTTGTAAGTACTTTTTGTAGTTCTAAGGGTATCAACATTGCCGGGGGGGTTTCTCTGATGTTGCTTGCGGCATTTGTTATTCTGATATGCTCGTCTGTGCTATCGGCATCTATGACGTGGACGCTACTGAAGTATTCCCCGAACAGTTCAGCCTTCTCCAATGGTTCTGTCGCCGAACGCCCAGGGCCACCCACCATGGCGGGAATCGGTTCTCTTTTCCTTTGGAAGCCTTTCGCCGTGTCCCATAGTGAATGATCCCGAACGTTAAGATTCTCAAGCTTGAGATTCCACCTGTTGTTTATATGTTCGTTTATGAGCTAGCTTACTTCACCTCCCAACCTCAGGAAGTGTTCCTTATGGCGTGGGTTCCTAGAGGTTTGCCATTTCTTTCTCTCCGAGTTCTTTAGTTTGATGAGCTCTCTTATGTTTGGTGGAATAACAAGCTTGTCACCCTTTACGACTATCTTTTTGGTTGTTTTCTCCCTAGCAATCTAGAGTATCTTGATGAATTTATTAGTTTCATATTCTATTTCATCTTTTGTAATATTGTTATTTATGAATGTGATATTGTTCAAAATTTCCCTATACCTCCTCCAGTTGCAACTATAATAGTCGTATCTGGTTTTGGTATCTTGGGATACAGTTTCTGGTTTAGGATGAATGTGACCGGCACATGATCGGATGTTAGTTCGTGCACTGCCGTCAATTCACCTATTCCTCTAACATTCTTTGTACAACCAAATCGATAGTCGTCGACAACATACCATTGAATGGGTGAGTGTGTATTATCTCTGCTTCTTTCCACTATTACTTCATTGTTCGTGGAATAATTCGGTAGCGTTACACCGTTGGCCTCGCTTTTGTCGGCCCACCGTTCCTCCGAGTGTCTCCGTTCAAGTCACCAGCCAGCATCACCTTATTGGCAGTACTAAACAGACTGTCTAAATCTTGCGACGTAAACCTTTTCCCCGGCGCGTTGTATACCGCAAAAATAGCTGTACCATCGCTCATTTTAATGCCTACATGTTCTATGTTAGAATTGCGTCTGTCAATTTCTATGAAAGGTATCTCATTTCTAATTAGTATCGCAACACCTCCTGCGGCTCTATTCCCTCCCAACCTGTCGGCCCTGATAGTTGTGAACCCTCTGAGTTTTAAGTTGTGCTCCTGTCGGGTTTAGTCTCGGACAGAAGCATCATATCAATAGAATGTTCTTGAATGAAGTTCCTGAGAAGCGCAAACTTCCCAGCAACTCATTCGCATTGAATATACATGCCTTTATACCTTTCTCAATAGCCGCCATCGAATAGCATATAGTGTGTGGCTATATCAACCCTATTCTCTTGAGGAGTGTCTCGCAAAATTACCAATAACTTACTAAGTTTCTGTTCCACTTTTTTCAAATATACTAAGGAGGCTATTTCTCTCGAGATTCCTAGTAAATTACTCGCCATATGATTCTGGGATTGGGAAGGGGGGGGGAGGGGTTTGTTGGGAACCATCCGTTTCCTGCCAGTTCACGCGCCGTCGGATAGGGCAGGCTTGGCGATCTTCGGTCGGCGCGGTGAGTCCCGTCGTCTGTCGGTAAATGGACACGGTTCAAAGGAGCTCGGACGAAGGCGCTCTACACGTGTCAGTTCCGCCGTGGTAACTGTCACCATGGAGTGGTCGAACGAAGTGGTGTTTTGGAACACACGGGATCCAAACCATGAAAACAGGAATTCAATTCATGATGCCTGGAAACGAATTGAAGAGCAAATCAGTATGAAATATTTAATGGAAGAATTGAAATTTTTTTTACCGTCAACACTGCCGGCGCACAACAGACTACAACCGCTGCGTGTCCACGTCTGAAACCGCGATCCTACATGCGTGTGGGAACGGCCCGAACATTTCGTTGCGCCAACTTTACACTCAACCCTCAATCCAGGATTGCCACTCCACGCGCCGTTGGATCCCAGCTTTAGAGAGGGAAAGTCGACAGAAGATGCAATACTGGAATTAACATTAACATATACAGGGTGTTTCCTAACTACGGTACGAAACTTCAGGGGGTGATTCGTTAGGTCATTTGACAAAAAAAAGTTCTTATGAACATATGTCCGGAGTTGCTTCGTTTCTGAGATACAGGGCGTTGAAGTATTAAAAAAAAAGGTATTTATAAAATATCCTGAATATCCTGAAACCGATGTGGTTGAAATGTGGTACAGCTATTTGAAGTAATAAGGCAATTATTTGGCCCCAAGTAGGTCCAGGGGCGTCTCAGTGGGCACCACAGCCAACAATACTGAAAAAAAAGTACTTTTTTTGAGTATTTTATTTTTTCAGATTGAACAACTGAAAATACAACTCTTTGGTCCCTTGTGTTTCATTCATATCAAGCTTCGTTTTCGAGAAAATATACTTTAACTTATTCTACAAATTATCCATGGACAACATAAAATACAAACCTAAAGTAAAAAATAAACAATTTCGACCTTAAAGTAAATGAGCAAAATGTCCACCGTCTGATGAAATACACGACTGCAATCGATGTGATTGATTGTCTGACACGTTCAAAAATACCTGGAGTATTCCTTATGACATTGCAATTGTCACTTATTCGATTCTTCAAGTCAATCACATCAAGTATAGGGGTTTTATAAACGAGAACCTTCAGATGACCCCATAAATAGAAATCTAGAGGATTCATATTCATATCCTGCACGTCCAATCCAGCGATTAGGGTAGGTGATGTCGAGATGCTGACGAGCAAGAACACTAAAATGAGCCGGAGCTCCGTCGTGCATAAACCACATGTTGCCTCTTACAAGTACGGGTACTTCTTCCAACAAAATGGGTAAATGATTTCGCAAAAAAAGTCGTGTAGGATGGACCTGATAATCTTGCTGGTAAAAAAGGGGTCCAATTAGGTAGTCACCAATAATTCCTACCCAAACGTTCAGCAAAATGACTTTCTCTAATAATGTGGGGATTTTCGTCGGCCCAGAAATGGTCATTGTGAAAGTTCATAATAGAATCTCGTGAAAAATTTGCCTCGTCCGTAAATGAAATATTTGGTAAAAAATTATTATTGTGTGCCATCGTGTGAATCAACCACCTGCAAAACATTAATCTTGGGTGAAAATCCCTAGGCAGTAGAGCTTGGACCCGCTGTATGTGATATGGGTATAGGAGGTTTCTTTTAGAACTTTCCAACGGTTTTGGGCTTACTTCAAGCTGCAGTGCAATCTTCCTGGTACTATTTGAAGGATATTCTTCTATCGCATCAAGTATAGCTTCTTCTAGTTCAGGCGTTGTTACAGCTTCTGGTCTTCCACCACTTACATTTTTATTAAAACTTCCAGTTTCACATAATCTTGCATGTAGCGTTCTAAATGTTTTAACACATGGAATTACTCTGTTAAGATATCTATCCTGGTAGATTCTCCGTGCTTCTTCCGCATTTCCATTTGCTGATCCATGAATAAAGTGCATGTCAGCCATTTCAGCGTTAGTAAAAGTATTCATGATGGAATCACTGCTAATTGACAACTCTGACTTTTACCGATATGACAATACTATCACTGTCAGCTGGTCTCCATAGCAGGTATTCAGATTGTAGAGTGCCTTCATTTTTTTGTTCTCGAAAACTGAGCTAAATATGAAAAAAAACACAGGAGGCCAAAAAGTTGTATTTTTACCACGCTTATATTCAAATGCACTGAAAAGGAAAAAATAATTTTTTTCTCAGTATTGTTGGCTGTGGTGCCCACTGAGACGCCACTGGACCTACTTAGGGCCAAATAATTGCCTTATTACTTCAAATACCTGTACGACATTTCAACCACATCGGTTTCAGGATATTCAGGATATTTTATGAATACCTTTTTTTATACTTCAACGCCCTGTATCTCAGAAACGAAGCAACTCCGGACATATGTTCATAGAAACTTTTTTCTGTCAAATGACCTAACGAAACACCCCCTGAAGTTTCGTACCGTAGTCAGGAAACACCCTGTATGCTGCTCTCGACAAAAAAATTCCAGTACTATGCATATTTGTCGACCTCTCTAAAGCTTTTGGTACAGTTCTTCATACGCTTCTGTTAAAGAAGTTAGAACGATATGGTTTCAGAGGAAACATTTACAATTTATTGAAAAGTCATCTACAGAAAGTGAAAATAAACTATATCATCAGTGACTTCAGGACCGTGACCTGCGGTGTCCCACAGGGAACTGTACTTGGGCTACTTCTCTTCTTGATTTTCATGAACAGCTTACTACAAATAGAAACGAACGAAAAAAAATTGCAGTTTTGCTGATTGATGATACTGCCATTTTGTTTGAATATAAGACATGGGTTGGTTAAAAAGAAAAGGGTAATCAGTAGAAAAATGGTTTCGGCAAAATAAACTGACATTGAACTGTGACAAAATCAAATACCCACCGTTCGCAAGCTATGCAAATGGACTTCCACATATGGGATCTCTAAAAATATCATGTAATACACAAATTCCGGAAGCTGAATCCATCAAATATCTCGGAATAGTTCTTGATCGACATTCGAGATGGGACCAACAGATAAATAACCTAATAAAGAAAAGGATTACTCCTAAGATTCACTCACTTCTTGGATGTCAAATATCTCAAAATTATACAGGGTGTTCCAAAATTCGTATCGAGATTCCAGGGGCGCATTTTTCAAAATAAGACCTTTTTTCAAAAAACATGTGTCCGCAAACGCTTTTTACCGATCTACAGAGCGTTAAAGTTTCAAGATTTTTTTATTTTTTTCTTCATAGCTCTTTCAGTTTTTGCGATATTAAGATCAAATTTGAAACATAGGTTACGTTTCAGGGTTTACATCATCCAGTATGCCGAGTGATTGTAAGAATCTACAGGGAGATATTTTTTCAGGGGTCAAGCCCTTTTTCGCCCCATAAACTTTTTTTAGTGCGCCGCTGGTGGATTCTAACATATGCAATGAATTTTTGTTTCGTTTATAATTTTTTTTGTCCCCTAATTTTTAAAAATTTTTCCTTAAAACTTTTTTGTAATTCGCCAGAGTTAATTAAATTTTTCAACGAAACAATGAAAAGGAGATTTAGTGGGCTATGACTGCTATTTTCATTTTGACGTTTAGGTTTGTTTTGAAGTAACTGACATTATTTGAGTGGATCTCCTGTTCCCCATCTATACCCGAGTTATTCTACAAAATCATCCACAAGCAAGGAAAGATAGATTTGTTGAAAATATAAACAGGATGTTCATAAAATCAGATGTGGAATCATCTGCGACTGAAAGATAAACTTTTGTCACTATCTTCCATCGTCAAGATAACCTCTTGTGGAGTATTCATGTTGAAAAGGGAAACATTCTCAATTGAATATTGATAGAAAGATTTTTCTGTAAATTGAAAAATCCACGATTAAAATGAAATTATTTTTTGTGAATGTCTAACAGAAAACAACTACTTCCCCGGCTAAAGCCACGCTGGACATTGAACTACATCTGATAGATATTCTGAAAAGGCCCTAACTCAAAAGAAAAAAATCTGAATTTGAAATTTGCATTTTCATTCAGATAGTTATTTGATTTTCTATTCAGTCTTAATTAGGAACTCATAAAGATGAATGAGGCAAAAAAGAATGTTTTCCAAAGAGGTACTCACCAGAAATCATTCGTAACATTGACGCGGAGAGACATCGCATTCACTAGGTCTTCAATCATTTTTTGTCGACGAAAATCTATTTCACGCTTCACGATCATCCAGGAAGACCGGAAGAATGGAAACACATTTTCAGAAGCAATCTCACTTTGCAAAGTGAGATTTGCTCTAAATGTGTTCCATTCTTCTCGATATCGTGAAGCTAAATATTTTCGTCGCATGATGACATCGTTCTCCTCAATTTACAATGATTTCTGATGATCTTTGAAAACATCTTCTATTCATCTTATGTTCTAAAACTAGGAATAGAAATCAAATAACTATCTGAGATGAAAATAAATTCTTAGAATTCAGAACCTTTCAAGTATCTATCGAAAATTCAGTAATCCAATTAAGCGAATCTGTTAACATTCACAAAAAAAATTCATTTAATCGTGGATTTTCAATTTACGAAAAATCTTTCTATCAATATCAATGAGAATGTTTCCTTTCAACAAGGAAAGATAATTAGTGAACCACGCAGATATTCTGACGTCCATTTAAAATTGAACGATTTGATCGTCTAATTCATAGTAATATCAATTTAGTATGTTTACATTGGAACAAACTAGAATTACATGTAGTTAACCAGAAAATTCTGTCGTGCATGTTAGGGAAAAGAAACTGGTTCCCACTCGATATATTTCCACCCCGGATAAAACTGAAGTGTCCCCAAATAGAACTATCAAATGGAATAATCTGTAGAATGGGTGATTAACACGTCGTTGGATGCGTTAAAACCCAGCAGGATGCTTTACACGAAACGATATAATTGCCTGGATGTCCAAGTCAGAGCCTTAATTACAATGGTTTATATGACCTAACGATATGTCCAATTTAGAACGTTCGAATGATGTTTCCATATATGATGCTATTTCCACTGAAATCTCCAATTGAAATGCACTACAAGTAAAGTGTGAAACTGATATTATTACGTGAACTTCAAAATGTCGGAGACCGTTAATAAACTCTAAATGTAGCAAACATCGACCAGAAAATATAGTGATTACTCTCGTTTCGGACGTCCATCATTTCAATGGATTTGAAAGTTTTTCACGACGTTTCGACTGCTTGCATCTCCGATCGTCTTCAGGTGAATGCTTGCATTCAATTTCTTGATGAAAATCACATCTTGCCACAAACACAATCAGGTTTTCGAACAGGGCATAGCTCTACCACTGCACTGCTCCATGTTACTGATCATATATTTCAGACAATTGATAACTCAGAATGCACAGCTCTAATAATGCTTGACGTCAGTAAAACTTTCGATACTGTCAGACACGATACACTTCTATCAATCCTAAAGTCGAGTGGTGTTTGTACGAACGCTCTCCAACTAGTACGCTCTTATCTTACAGATCACAAGCAAAGCGTTAAATTGGGAGATAAAGTAAAACCAGAAATCTAAGAGGGTTGATTTAGAACCATTGGTAAGGATATGTTTAAATGTGTGTAAATAATATTCCACAGTGCTCAGAATATTTAAAATAGTAAGGAACCCTATTTTGAAAAGAAAGAAACGAAAAGACTCTGGCGGTTGAAGGAAACAAGAGGGCTGTGATGTAGATATAATTCGAAGAACAATATATGCCTTGTATGAAGAGCAAATTGTGCCTACATTAGATATTTTAATGCAACGGCTTAAAAAGAATGAAACTAGTATCCAGTGTTACAAAGAGACTTTGAGGAAGTCTCTTTTACAAAACGGGTTTAAATTCAAAAAACTCACTAGTAGCAGAAAAATCATAATGGAATCTGTGCGCCTTAAGAAATGGAGATTTGAATATTCATGGGCAATAAACAAATTTAGAGAATATGGTAGAACAGTAGTGTATTTGGATGAAACTTGGTTCGATACACACGATATTCCAAACAAAAGTTGGGTTGACTCATCTGACTTGTGCCGTCTAATAAAGGAAAACGTATTACGATAATTCACGAAGGAACCGAAAATGGTTTTATACCAAATGCGTTGTCTTTATCGGCAAATAATATTAAGGACTCTTCAGTCAATTATCATGATTATACTATAGCCGAATTATTTGAAGACTGGTTCCAAAATAAACTCATACCAAATATTCCACTCAACAGTACTATCGTCATGGATAATGCTAGCTACCACAGTCGAAGACTAGATAAAGCACCATGTTCAAATGACACCAAAGCCACTATACAAGAATATATGTTAAATAAGGATATGTACTATGAGGAAAAGTACACAAAAAACAGTTACTAGAAGTTTTACGCAGTTATTGGATACAAAAGAAATATTTTTGTGATTCATTGGCTGAAAGCTTGGGACGTACGGTGCTCAGACTTCCTCCTTATCACTGTATGTTCAACCCAATTGAACATATATGGCATCAGCTTAAGTCAGCAGTTCGAAGAAATAATACTTCTACAATCTTAAGTTCAACTGTGGTAGCTCTTATTCAAACAGAAACTGCAAACATTCCTGATAGCAGCTGGGCCAAATGTGTTTTCCATATTGATGAGGTAGAAAAGTCATATATGGATATAGAAAAAATTCCCAAAGAAAAGTTTATTATCAATTTGGATGACGACAGTGAAACTGATCTTCGTGAGTAATTCTGTTTATAAATACGTTTTATCAAGAAACTGAACTTTTTTTAAAGTATAAAGTTTGACATTTTATATCAATTAGGTATATCATATATTATATATAAATGAACAATTCTCAATTATATTCAAGCGATTTTTTTAAATAATTTAACCCAATATCATTATACCTACCTATAAAACAAAATTTAATGGCTAGGGCAGGTATTACTCTGCGTAGAATCCACCGCCTGCTGATAGCTCAAGTGTTTGGTGATTTACGACCTTCCTAGATTTCTGGTTCTACCATAACATATCTGCTTTTAGAAATTTTATATCTGGGGTACTATACGGTTCAGTTTTGGGACCACTTCTCTTCTCCCTTTGCACTAGCCAGTTCGGGAAATTTATTAAACATTGCAAAATGCATATGTATGCTGATGATATCCAATTGTACTACAACTTTCCTATAAGTGACCTGAATAATGCAGCAAGCGGTAACATTAAATAATGATCTAGATAATATTGCAGATATTGCCAATCAACATTCTCCCATGTTAAATACGAAAAAATCTGTAGCCTTGGTTTTCGTGAACAATTTCAATAAACCTTTCACCAAAAATAACCTTCAAATTATTACAAAAAATAACGTCGTTAACATTTCTGACAATGCGAAAAGTCTTGGCTTGAATTTGGATGACTCTTTAAGATTTCGTGAGCACGTCATTCAGAGAACAAATGGAGCTTTAAGATTACTGTACCCCCATAGATTATACATACCTATAGCTACAAAAAAGTATTAGGTGAAACGCTAGTGCTATCCCAGTTCAATTATTATTCCCCTATATATCGTTTTTGCATGGAACAAGAAACATATAGTAGAGTATACAACGTGTACAGAATTCATGCATAAGATTCATATATGGAATTAGAAAATATGAACATTTCCCACAAATTGAAGGAGCTGAGGTCGCTCCCAATGAAAGAACGTTTCAGTTTCATCTCCTTGTGCCTGTTTCGCAAAATTTTAATATAAAAATGTCCTCCTTACCTATATCATAAGTTCAATTACAGGACCGATGTTCACAACATTAACATCAGGAATAGAAATGTACTACACAGAACCTCCATATTTGAGAGAATTTTCCAATTTAATATCTACAAATCTATAATGCCGTACCTGATGAATTCAAACAATATAACATGTACAAATTCAAAACAGAACTGGAATCATTCCTACTCAATGATCGCCAACTACTATAACTGTTCACTATTTCTTTCCTGTTAATTTACTGATAGCACTTAAATGATTGATTAGAAACTTTGATCGGTGACCCAACTGCTAGAAAAACAATGAGAAGAGGCATAAGGAAACAAGTCTGTATAATTATTTATTTATTTGATGGTCATGAAAGATACAGAGAGACAAAAGTCCACTAAAGTACCTATATTATTACATTTAATTTTACTTATACTTAAACTTAAATACTAATACGAATCAGATAGCAATTGAGACAAAGTAACAAAGACAAAGTGGTTTTTTATTGTTTGCATTTACTAATTTAAGCAGGAAGTGGTCTTTAATTTTTGGTGGGATGTAGAGAAAATATCGATTTGATCAGTGTACCTGTTAGTATTTCGAACAATTTTACATAGAAGAGAGTTTTGAGACGAATGGTATGCGGAACAAGTGGTTAGTTCTAAGTGGCCGAATGGAAAAGTTGATTTGAATCTGATTCAGTATATTGGCATTATCTACGGAATTTGATATGATTATGTGTAAAAATAAAATATCAGAGATCACTCTTTCACTTGGTAGTGATACAATATTGAAATGTTTTCTCGCATTTTCAATGTCGCCGTTGTAATTGAAATTTTGTTTAAAATTTGTTGTTCTGAATGTTTTCCCTGCGGTTTATATACGTTTTGTATTAATATAATAAAAGAAAAATGTATCTTACTGTACACAAATGTCCTATAAACACAAATTGAAGACTTGATGTTTTCGAAATGTTTAATGTTCTCATTACATAGCATTTCTTGAGGAGGAGTTTGCGATTGATTCGACATGTAGATCAAAAATCAGTTTGGAATCTAATATAATTCCTAGGTCCCTAATCTTACTTACCCTGGTTATTTGATCATTCCCTATAGAATAATTGGAGTGTATATTCCTTGTGAATGTGATGCAATGGCATTTTTGAAAATTCAAATATAAGTTAGACGAGTTACAATATTCAGTAAGTCTATCAAGGTCATCTTGGATCTTGTGACAATCGTTTAAATTTCGTACGGTGAGGTAAAGTTTTATATCATCTGCATGTAACAAAAAGTTGACATGTTTAAAACACGACTTCATGTTATTTACATAAATGATAAAAAATAAAGGTCCCAGGTGTGATCCTTGAGGGACACCTGATGAGAAAATATACTCTTCCGAACGAAATCCTTGAACTGTTACAGATTGGGACCTATTCTCTATATAAGATTCCACCCATCCCAATAGTGAGCCTCGTACCCCAACCTCAGCAAGCCGCTCGAGAAGAAGATCATGGCTTACCTTATCGAACGCCTTGCTGAAGTCGGTGTTAATGGCGTCAACTTGTAGTCTGTGGTCCATGTCGCTATATAAATATTCACTTTATTCTATTAAATTCGATTCCAAGGATCGCCCTGCAAAGAAACCATGCTGTTCTCATGATGATATGATGATGGCATTCAAGATAAAATGCATATATTTTGTCGCGTCCACACGCTCTTGTGTATGTATTCTTTGTTTATTATTGAGTTCAAACATAGTTTTCTTCTTTCATATTTTCTTATCAAAGAAATCTAATTATAGTGGGTATTCATTGTCAATTATTAGTTTATTTTCTCCCCGTGTACATTCATTTACCTGCTATATCAATCACAAAAACCTCAAGATCCTCACCTCGTATTTCTCACCAGCAGAACAGCGAGTGACAGTTTTTAAAACAGTTGAAAATATACTCTCGGCATTCACAGTGCTATTTGCTCGCTCTTGTTTGAAATCTACTTCAACGTGATCGGAACATTGCCCAATGAAGAAAAGGTGATATTACGTTACGAAAGAGACTCCCGCAGCAGCATACACCACTAGAGATCTCTAGGAGAAGGCCACTGAGGAGACCATTGTCATAGCCCGCCCTTCGGAGGACCTACAGGTAAGATCTTGAGGTCTCGGTTTATGGTCATTTCAACCTCTCACTATTCTTATATTTTTCCTCTCAACCGCATAAAGATTACAATCCACTTATCTCTTGAGATTGTGATTTTCTTATAAAAATTTCACGCACACAAAACATATTTGTTAACCAATTTCTCGAATAATTTAGGAATCGCAGATAGTTTACTGATAGGCCTATAATTTCTTATTATGTTTTTATTTCCATAAGTTGATAGTATGTAGTTAAGTGGGTATAGAAGTACTATTCAACGTTTACAACTGTACCATAACAAGGGTTAAGTGGTAGAGCACCAACTGGTGGATTTCCGATGTGAATCTTGTATTCTTCTCCGTCTTTTTTTATGTAGTTTTCATAATGTGGAAAGAAAGACATTTATTATTATTATTATATGTTTGTCGGTGAACTGGTGCGTGTTATTCCGCCATGTGCAGTGATGCGTGTTATTTCGCGCGATGTGGTGGAGCGTGAAGTTTCGCGCCTCTGCAGCCTTTCAGAATGAGTGATGAGGGTTTCTATACGTTCCCGATCTCTTACTGAAGGCGTCATGGGCTCCGACGTAGGTGGCCTCCTAGAACTTCTGTCTGAACCAATGCTACTCTCTATGTAGAACGCTTGCATCGTCCCATAGAATTCGAAGGTGCTCAGTCCAGGCGTGGTCAGCGAATCCCGATTTTATTGTCTCCCCGCGTAGAGTCCATTTCTTGTGTTCTGCCAATCTTACGGATAACGGCCTCTTCGTGTCTACGATGTTGGAATCTCCTCGTTCACATGGGACCTCATAAATGCAGTTCTTGCTGATTTCGGTCCTGTAGTCAGATTTGATATTGGTGAGGAAACTCCGTAGTGTGTATTATTTCAGATATTTATGTATTGATTCAAAATCTGATTCATGATGGAAAATCTTTATTTCAGACAGACATATCTTTCTTGTTTTTTTAGCATCTACAGTATGAACACCGAATAATAAGTATTAAATTTAATACATCTTTCCTTTTTCTAAAATAAAAAACCAAATTTAATAGGCTTTCTAACAATCATACCTGATCTTGTTTTGTAAGGAGAATTTGAAATTTCAATGGACTCTTCTTAACCACAATCAGTAGATGATCTCGAACTGGGTGATGAAGAATTGATAGAACATGATGAGACTCGGATATAGCCGAAGAACTATCAGTTTGCTCCGGTAAGGAGCTTTCTATTATATCATTTTGTTTAACCCCTTGTGGCTGCGAATGTGGATGGGAGAATGGTTTCTACATCATTCTCAAGGATGTCATTTGGGGATGTCCTCAAATCTATTCTATTTCTTCTTATTACATTATTTTCAGCAGTTATTACCTTGTATGAACTAGGTGCTTCATGTTTAAAAGTGGTTTTTAGTGTTTTTAATCGCCAACTTAGTTGCAATACAACTCTCGGAAGTCAGAGACTTGTGTGGGTTAAGAAGACGGGGAGCTCAGCTTTTCAAGTGTCATCCTAAGCACTAATGCATGTGAATTCAATAACTTCCCAGGTTCCCAAATGTTTTTGATATGACTATATATTGTAACATTCGAATTTGGTTCAATGGGTTCCAAAGATTAAGCTGATTTATTATAGTAATATGCACCATTCATACAATTGTAATTATCATATACTGACTAGAACGCGCTTAGTCTACTGCGCACCCGAATTTCGTGGCACCCTTATGCGATAGGCAAGGAGGACACCAAACAATGAAGAAGCGTGACTTCATAAGCATATTACATGCATAGACGAAGATAATCAACTGAACGTATGACGGTAGTATTTATATCATCTATTTGTTAACATAACGGCGTTGTCGGTTGGCACTTATAAGCGTTGCCAAGTCATTCGAATTTTCTTTAATTTCTTTGTGTTCGGTTTGGATGTGTCTTTGTACTTTGTTGCCTTTTTTGTTATAGTGATTATAGTGGATAAATTAAAAACTGTTATATATTATAATGAAGTGTTACATTAGTTTGTAGTAGTAGGTAATGATATATCGCCTTTTCAGTGTGTCCATAAAGTAAGGCATACATTCATTATTAGCTGAATAAACAATATCATTGAAAATTCCCGAAACAGGTCGATTTTTTATTTTAATTTACTGTTTTTTAAAATAATAATCCAATATACAGGGTGATCTACCTTCGAGTGATGACGTCATAATCGGTTTTATCAAATGAACACCCTCATTTTTTTTATTCATGAGTTAACTTGCTGAACGGATTCCAAAAATATATCACAAGTTGCGTCAAATTGGTAGAGCGTGGGCAACAATTCAAAAGGTGTTTTCAAAATTTTATTAGAAAGTTATATGATACTGTATTTTTACAAAAAACGGAATGAAGAATAAACGTATTAAGAATTATTATATGAAATTGCGTAGTTATGCAGCTACTGGATACACTACCAAAGTTGCATCAAAATGTTGCGGTGCGCCTTCTGCGGTCTAAATCATTGGCTATTTGAATATCAGGAAAAAGCTGGGTCAAATCAGGAATTAATGTATTTTGCAACAAATCCAGATGCCGACAAAATTACGTCTCGTCTTGTTGATTATTTTCATTAACTGTAGGTCTACCTTGGTTTGGTGCATCCCTCACGTTTCCTAATTCTCTGTATTTTCGCTCTATTCTGCTTACAGTAGATTGTGAAATAGGTTCACTATCTGGGTGCATTTCATGGAATAATCTGCATACATCTTGTTGAGTCCGCATCATATCGCCAACACCAATCATAATTAAAATTTCAATCCTTTCCCTTTCAGATAAAGGCATTTTCAAAAAACAGTTTTAATATGATACATTTTGAAGCGTCAACAATACAGAATTAAACAAATGGCAAAAAATATTCTCAAACAAGAAAATATACGGTATAGTCGAGAGGCAAAAATCACTTATACAAAAACTTTTAAAAAATTAAACCGACGAAAATAACTGAAAGAAAAAAAAAATAAACCCCTTGTCTAATAACTAAGTCTAAACTATGATAAGTCGGTAATTTTGAGTCGGCGCCAAACAAACAAGCTAGGTAACGCGTAAAATGATGGCATCGAGATGCACGGTGACATTCTGATAATTTTTTTGAAGTAATTTAATGATCTTCGTTGATTATTTGTTTGGCGCCGACTTGAAATTAGTTACTTACATTAGTTTAGGAGCTTAGTTATCAAGACTAAGGAAGTTTATTTTATTTTTTGATTTTCAGTTCCGTTTTTTGTCGGTTTAATTTTTTGTTAAACATTTTTTATTTTTCAATTTTTTGTGGCTGAAATATACTAATTACTACCTACTCAACTTTCGATTAATTCCAAAATACTCACTTACCCACCGTACTTCAACTAATAACAGTTGAATAATACGATTATCTACCTCAACTATTTATTGTTATATAATATAAATTATTTTTGATAGTACTGGTAAGTTCGTTTCATCACTTTGTATATAATTCCATCCTTCCATAGAATGTTATTATTGTGACGGATGTAGGAGAACAAAAATAATGACAATAGCGATCTATCAATGTCAACTACATATGTGTGCCAATATTCACAAGTGAAAAATCAATCATCCCCTATTTTTCTACCCATAGGGGTGGATTAATTCATTCCGAACCCAAATATGATCAACTATGAGGTATACCCTAGGTTAGTTAACGGATCAAAATTCAGAGGGTGAATATTTTCCATTTTGCCACCCTTAGGAGTGGATTTTTTTTCAAATTCAAAGGGACCAACTTCGGAGTATGCCATATCCAATGAAAAAATAATCATCGGAATCGGACTCCTCTGTAAAACGTTATGCGTGGTCATACATAAAAAATGGATAAATACAATGTTAAAAATATACCTCAGAGGGCAGTGTCCAGTGAGAGTCCCGTTACCAATTTCAAGTATTTCTTGTCCAACTCGAGAAGCTGTTTAACTTTCTTTGGTGATAGGCTCACTAGCCTTTTCGCTTATTGTCTTTATCCTGGCACTTTATTCCAGTGAGATTTCATTTCATGTTTCCCAGCCTCGAAACTCTTCTCTCTTATGGACTTAAGAGATTCCACAGAAGGTTTCTGAGTCAGGAAATTGTGTGTTTGTTATTCTTTGTTATCTCTGAACCCCCTATGATCTGACACCCACATCAAATGTGACCTTATAACTTACTCATTTTTCAAATATTGATGTAATAGTGCAATAAAATTTTTCGATAGGAATACCTATTCAATTATAAGGATATATGAAACATGTCTCATATATCTTCATATAATAGATGGGTGGAAGAGTAAACATTTTTTACATAGGTATATAACATTTATATTCACAATTCTCAGTACTTTTGATGCATCATTTATAAAAAAAACAATTTATTATGATATACCCTATTTTCCATTACAAGCAATGCCACTGGAATTGTTCCGCTACTGCGAGGAGGACATAAACAACAATGGCGGCCACCATGCATGAGACATTTCGCGCAGCTTGAAACGCATTCTAGTCAGTATATTATAATTACAATTCTATGGCACCATTCTATTGTTTCTTAATGAATCAAACGTATAATATCTTCACGTAAACAAGCTGTAACAATCAACATTTTATCTAACAATAGAAGCCATTTGCTGAATGGAATATTATCTTTGTTGTTGTTGTTGTTGATATATCTTTTTTATCAGGCCATCCACTGACATGATAATCAACTATTTCTTTCAAATCGGAATCTGGCTCATTAGCACGTGTGAACTGATTTTTTCGTTCAGAAGACATGGGCAAATGATTAGACAAGGAGTATACGGCATATTCAAATTCGGAATTCGATTTGAGCCCTTGTTTCCTGAATTGGACTTTCGATTAGTTGAATTATATTTTAATGCTTTTTCTAAAACCAATCTCAAATTTGCATCATGTTGCTCCTTATCACGCTCTGTAATGATCAAATCATCGAAGAATAAGCCTACCCCTTGGATATCACCAAAAAGTTCTGGATTTTTCTTCTGAAATACTTCAGGAGCTGAACAGATTCCTAAAGAAAGACGAAGATATTGATATCTTCTAAAAGCCGTCGCAAATGTACACAAATCAGAATTACTTTTATCTAATTCAAACTGTAAATACCCATCCTTCATATGCAATACAGAGAATATTTTTCACCAAGTAATTTCGAAGATATCTCATCAAGTGCTGGTATGGAAAAATGTTTTCGTTTTATAGAAGAATTCAAATACATTGGATCCAAACACAAACTCAAATCATTAATTGGTTTTTTCACGATAACGACCTTCCTTATCGAACCCTGATACTCAAATTGAGCCAATTTACTTTTTGGTCTAGCTAGTCTATATAGTCTAGTCTATCACGTTGAACCCGTCTACAAGAAACAACACGCTATATAGAATTTTCTTTGATAGTAATAATAGGGGAGCCCAAGCAGGGATTTCGTGATTTACTAAAGCGCGGCAGATTAATATACAGGGGGATACCTTGTACCCGGTTAAGTACCTCCACCAAATATGAGCCCCATATATAAGGCCGTCCGTCAAGGATAAAGGGTCAAATTAGTAAAAAAAAATTGATCATCAGAAATTCTCGAGCGCGTCAGATTAAGGTAGGGTGAGTTAATTACATGCTAAAAAGTGTATATTCCACTAATCTGACAATTTGAGAGTGACGTAAAGAAAGGGGAGGGCTACAAAGTTTCAAAAAAAAGGATCATCTCGACATTCTCGAGCGTGGCAATTTTTTTTTTATAATGTGCAGGATTCTTCCAACATCATACAGTCTTTTACTTGCCACTTGTATGGGTTGGAAAAGTCAGACGATGTCAATCAAGCCAGGATTGTCATCTTCAATAAGACGTACAAGGTGAAAGACAAATCACAACCCTTCTCCTTGAGTGTCCGGAATTACGATGCGTGCAACTTGCCACCCTGTCAATCGGAGTTACTTCAGCAAGTGTTACGCACAAGATTCATTGCATGCTTGTGGAGTAAGGCCCATAATGCAAAAATTATTGATCTTTGACCAACGGACTATGGATGGAAAGTTGTCGACGGAAAGTTCAAAATGATCTGGTTTGCAGGTGATCAATTGCCGAAAGCGTATGAAGATGTAGTCATAACACCTGATATTCTTGAGGATACTCCAGAATCAGGTATATCTTCTCTCCAATGATTAAAAAAACACGTTATTAATAAAAAAAATTGTTAAATATTTTAATGATTTTTTGTTACAGATACGCAATCTGAGGATGAAATCGAGCCAGAAGAGGAAGATGATTCTACTGATGAAGATGATGATGAATTAATCAATCAATTATAAAAAATGAAAAAAAAATTAGCATTTTTTTTAATTATGTTCTTATAAATACACGTATTCTACTTAAAAAACATACACTTTTTTATTTGCATGCTATCAATTGATTAAGTTCAATGATTTAAAAAATAAAAAAAATATGTTTTTATCCCTTTAGATAATCGTCAGATTATGAGACTGCACGTCTAGGACATAAAGATGAACCATATATATCTTAATCTGACGCGCTTGAGTATTTCAAAATGGCGAATTTTTTTTGCACATTATAATAATGGCCGCAAGTTTGCGTCACATCGAAATCGTCAGATTATTGAATACTTTTTTTAGGTTCACTCAACACCCCCGTAGAAAATCTGACGCGCTCGATTATTTTTATTTTTTTTTTTTCATTTTCAACACTTACGTAACATTATTAAAAATACGTAAGACATTGATGCTATCAATATCTGACGCGCTCGAGTATGTCCATGCAACAGTATTTTTTTACATATTTGAAAATCTATAGCCGCTCCCCCCACCGATGAAAAGGTATACGTTATATAACATTTTTTTCTTCTTATCATCTAAGCTTTGCAACCCAATAATCTATGACGCCCGAGTAAATCCCCATTTGGCATCGTGGGCTCCCCTACTATAATGTGATGTTTTGAATACTTTCCACATTCTTCAAAAACAACAGAATAGATTCGAAGAAAATCCTCCTCCTCCTTTTTTTAAGCTTTTATTTCCCTGGAAAAATGTATATCCCTTCGTATATATTCTGTATTTTGTATATTTTCGTGTATATTGTCTATATATCCCAATTATTTATATATGTTGTATAACTTCGGAATTTATGGGATTTCAGTTTATTTACTTATAGTTTAAAAGTATAACCTAAAATTCTGTGTAACAAAAAATTGGTAAATAAATATCATTATAATTATATTATTATTATATCATTATATTAAATGAACGAAACTTAGGATAAACACTATCAACTTTTTTAATCAAATTCAGCTTCATACAACCCTGCTTAACCTGAAAGAGGAGTTTGATTCATGGTATCAACCACAATGAATTATAGCAGGCAGAAATGTTTCGTAATGTGCCAAAAAGTTATATCTTAAAAAGAGGCTCAATTTCACTACCATATGCTACCAATGTCATTTGATTCGGTTTAATGACATTTTTCAAATTGTTGATTGAAGGATAAGAAAAAATGCGGCGGTCTCATACCGTTTCCGAGTTTTCCTGCTGCTATCATTTTACGCTTCACCTAATTCAATTGCTAGTTTGTTTGGCGCCGACTCAAAATTAGTTACTCACAATAGCAGCTCAATTATTACTAAGACTAAAAAGGTTCATTTTAATTTTTGCTTTTCAGTTGATTTTTTCGTCGGTTCCATTTTTTGTTAAAAAGTTTTTATTTTTCAATTTTTTGTGGCTGAAATCTACTGATTACTACCTACTTAATTTTTGATTACTTCCAAAATACTTACTTACCTAGCTTACCTCAACTATTAACTGTTAAATAATATGATTATTTATTGTCATATAATATGAATTATTTTTGAAAGTTCTGGTTCGTTGATTTTATCACTTCGTATATAATTCCATCCTTCCATAGAATGTAATTATTGTGACGGATGTAGGAGGATCTGGCAATGTCAACTACATATGTGTGCCAATGTTCATAAGTGAAAAGTCAATCATCCCCTATTTTTCTACCCATAGGGGTGGATCATTTCATTCCAAATTGGAATATGATCAACTATGAGGTATATCCTTTCTAATGAAAAAAGAATCATCCAAATCGGAAAACCCACTACAAAGTTATGCCTAATAGAATCGGTTAACGGCACAAAATTCAGAGGGTGAACGACAATATCCTTCATTTTGCTACCCTTAGGGATGGATTTTGTTGTTCAAATTGAAATGGGACCAATTTCGAAGTACACCCTATCTAATGAAAAAAGAATCATCGGAATCGAACCGCATAAAAAAAAATAAGCTTCGACTTGAGAACCTCCTCCTTTTTGGTTACGTCGGTTAAAAAGGTGTGTTTCAAAAAATATGGTAATTCTTGTAAGCAGTTATTTACTGAATTACGAATTCTAACTGTGATATCCATGTATATTTTGAATTGTGTTACTTACATTAAGAAACACTTCCACGAGGTTCAGCAAAGAGATACTACCCGCCTTGCTGCTGGTTATATTCTAAGACAGAATAGTTCCTTTTCACAAATTAACTTCTGTATCTATCGAACATCATATCATGTCTATAATCTGATATAATAAACTTCCAATATTCATTAAGGAAATTTGTAATCTCGTTAATTTCAAAAATAGTTTTAAAAATATTTCTATACAAAAATGCCTTTTACTCGATAGATGAATATTTTCAAACTGATCTGGCTGCTTGAAATCATGAATGTTTGCTTGTGTACTATTTTATTGTATTTTTCATACTAAATACTATTTCTTTACTTGTTTTATGTGATTCTTTTCTACCACACCTATTGAATTCTTACAGGTACATCTAATTTTTATAACTTAATTTCAAACTGCCAATTTATTTACCTCTTTTGTTTTTGACGATTTCCATGCTTGTAAAGTCTCAGGAAATAAAACTATTGTATTGGATTGTATTGTAATATTCGAACTTAATGAATATATGGGATAGATACCCACACAATTCGACATTTACGAATAAGATCACCATCTGCTACAAAATAAGAGGTGGAAAATGACCAGAGATAGCGTGATCGAAAAATCATCGAGTCCATGGTCCATCCAGTGGTACTGGTTTCCATGAAAAATGGATCTACAAGATTTTGGGTGGATCATGTCATATCCGACATTGAATGCAACTGTAAAACATACACCCTGAACGTGTATTGGCGAATGCATTCAAATCTCGATCAATATTAGAGCTACAATTCAATATTCCATTCAAACCCAAATTCAGAATACAAGAACAACGATATAGTTTATTGTGACAAATACGGTTCATTATTTCGGTTATATTTCATCGGAATGAGTTAGGTGAGATTATCCAATTGTGGTTAATATATGTTGTTCATGTCTACAATAATGCGTATAAAATCATTGAAAATAATCAGTAACGTATCGGAGTATATTTTTCAATTTGCTACCATCTACTCAGAAAACACTGATTATTGATCCATCTAGAAGCAATCATAAGAGTTCATCCAATTACATTATACACAGAAAATATTTATAAAAGAGAAATCGAATACTCAAGGGTGCCTCCATTGAGATTATTACTGCTGAGGTAAACAAAAAAATATACCGGGTGGTCCACCCTCAATTACACCCAGAAAAATTATTTTACAAAAAATCGCCGAGACACGTTGATTTTCGTTTGGAGAAGGACACCATTTGACGAGAAGAAGATATGTTATACTTCAACCCCCCCTCACTCCCCAGAGCAACCTCCTCTATAATTTTAATAGGGAATGAGGGTCGTGTCATACATCATTGTGAAGTTAATTCAATCCTGATACTAGCAGTGCAAAATTTTCTGATTTTGAAAAAGGCGTGCTCGAGATATTCGAGTTTAAATGGTACATTGGTGAATTGTGAGTAAATAAATTATACGAAATAGATTATCTAACAATTATTTACAAAAAATGTTCAAAATGACTGCCATCAACTCCCAGACAGTAGTAGAGTCTATTTTCAAATGCCTCCCGCACCTTTGAAACTGTTTCTCTGGTAATTGCCTGGCATTCAGTTGTAATTCTTCTTTCCAAATCGTTCAGGTCAGTAGGTTGAGTTTTATAAATACCTGCAGCATATCCAAATAAACCGCACCATCACCTTGGATAAATATTGGGCTAATGATTTTATTACCCAGAATCCCTGCCCTGCCCCATATTCAACTTTTGAGGCCATTGGGTGTGCTCTTCTCTAAGTAGGTGGGGGTTGTTCTGCCTCCAATAGCGAGAGTTGTGTCTGTTCACTAACCCGTTCAAAAAAAATTAACACTCATCACTGAAGCAAATATGCTTAATGAATCCGTGGTTCCTCTGTATCATTCTGGTTACATTTTCGCAAAATTCAGATCGTCTGTCGTAGTCATCCTCATTCAGTTCATGGTGAAAATGCAACATATACGGATGAAATTTGTGCAATTAAGCAACCTCGATATGCCTATTATGCTACTGAGTTGCCGTGAAGACAAAGTTGGGTCAACTGCAACTTGTCCTAAAACTTCTATTTATAACAGACCCCATCCTATCCTTTTTTTATTGGCGACTTATCGAGTCTCACTGAATTTCACCACAAGATCAAAGATATATCTAGAATGATAACAAAATACCAAAACCTTTTTCTATAACCTTTTTTTTTAATACTCATTTGTGAGTTACGTTTCTGTTTTCGTGTCTCTCATTGAGGATCCGAGGTGTTGCTCGTGCACACTCATTTTGAGCAGCAAAAATAAAAATAATTTCAACTTTCTCCTCTTTTGTGTAAACCATCGCGATACAAGTAGAATTGTTGAAGTACGTGGTCACTTTTGGATTCTACACTATCACCATTTCACAATAAAATGGTTCTCAGATATTAGTATTTCTTCTTTGACAATCATGTTGACAACAGAAAACTGAAACGTGTACTCGGTGAGCAAATAAAATAAGACAATCGTTGGATAATTACGACTGTACTACTGTCTGGGAGACAATAATGGAGATCATTTTGAACATTTGACCTCGAATATCTCGAGAACACCTCATTCAAATTCAGAAAATTTTGCACCGCTAGTATCAGAATTGAATTACCTCCACAATGATATATGACACGTCTCTCATTCCCTATTAAAATTATAGAGGGGGTTGCTCTGGGGAGTAGGGGGTTGAAGTATAACATATCTTCTTCTCGTCAAATGGTGTCCCCCCTCCAAACAAAAATCGATGTGTCTCGGCGATTTTCTGTAAAATACATTTTCTGGGAGTTATTGAGGGTGGATAGTCGTAAGTGGACCATACGGTATATTAGGACAGCCCGGTCGATTTATATACATTGAACCCCCGAACGATTCTAAAGTTTTCTACACTGTTCCTCGTGAAAACATATCCATAAAACGACAACTGGGCCGGTATGAATCCTGCCGCATGTAATTATTATTAATTAATAACCAGACACGTTCTTTTTTTAACATCTACCTTTTTTCCCGGACACATGAAAGAATCACTAGATTGTGCATTGTCCCATCCTGCCGCAACACCCGGCACAGTGGCGATAAAAGTGTGGGAAAAATACAGTTTACTAAATTATATCCATTCTCAATTGAATAAAGTCATCTTCGACTCAAAATATGGGGTTCGTTCAAAATCGTACTGTTGAATTATGAAGAAACGCGGAAAGAGAAATAAATATTATTACCCTTAAGAAGTATACAGGGTGATTCAAAAGTACTTGGACAAACTCCGGGAGGTGATTCCTCACAATATTCTCATATGAATTGTACAAATAAATATATGTCCGGAAACGCTTCGTTTCCAAGATACAGGGTGTTAAAGTTTTATTTTTATTTTCGTTTTTTTCAAATAACTTCGGAAATACTGACCTCAATTAAACCAAAATTGGTATTGAGAGGTTTTTTGAGGTGTCAAATTCGAACCTGATGTTATTATTGCTCATACTCGTAGGGGGCGCCACCTACGCGTCGTTTTCTTTTTTGAAGAATCATAATTTTTTTGAGCGTACTTCTAGCACATTTTTCAGTAAAAAAATCAATTTCTCTATCATATCTACGTAAAAAAGCTACCTCTGTTACAAGTCGTTATAAGCAACCGTTTTCTAGATATTTGTACTTGAACATTTCAAGTCGATTATTTGATAATCGGTGCGTGTTGAAGTTATTACCATTATTTTACATTGTTCACAATAATGCTTAGTTTTGGTTTTTTGTAGGGGGCGCCACCTATTCTATTTATTTTTACTCGTTTAAAATAGTTATTTTTGTATCAAGGGTGCAAAATCTGTATTTGTTTAAATAAAATTTGCAAGAAATATCAACATTTCATTTCAAGAAATTTTTACAATGTAGAATAAAATAAAATAAAGAAAACTGAATTGTATTCAAATAAATTGTTGAAAGTGTCCACCTTCAGCGAAGCTACAGGCATTCAGTCTTCTAGTCATTGAATCTCGTACCCGCTCAAAAATTATTGGTGTGTTTCTTATTGTTTCACATGCGTTTACTATTCGGTTTCTCAGATCTTCCTCGTTCGCTACTGGAGTTTTATAAACTAGTGACTTCAAATGTCCCCATAAATAAAAATCTAGCGGGTTTAGATCTGGGGACCTTGGTGCCCACGCCTGGTTAGGTTCTTCTACACCCCTACCGATCCATCGATTTGGATAGACAGTGTTAAGGAATTCCCTGGCTAAAACGCTAAAATGGGCCGGAGCCCCATCATCATAAACCACATGCGGATACAAATTTCTAATGGTACATTCTGAAGTAGCAATAAATTTTTTTGAAAGTCTCTGTAAGTCACACCATTCAGTCGGAACGGAAGTAAGGAAGGACCTATCAAGTAATTATCAATTATTGCCGCCCATACATTTACAGAAAATTGATACTGATAATGTCCTTTCACTAACTGCGTGCGGATTTTCCAAAGCCCAAACATGGTTGTTATGAAAGTTTGTGATAGCATTTCGGGAGAAGTTTCGTAAAGAGTACATATCTTAAAAATTGAGGATTTTCAGCCAATTTTCTCAAAAACCACTGACACATAGTAATGCGTTGGGAAAAGTCTCGTGGCAAAAGAGCTTGTACCCTTTGAATATGGTATAGATAAAATTGTTGATCGTAGATAATTCTCTAAACTGTGGACTGAGTGGAATTGAGAGCTTCAGCAATTATTCTTGTACTTGTTCCTGGATTCTCCTCGAGAGCGTTCAAAATAGCTTCTTCCAATTCTGGGGTTCGGACTGCTCGTGGTCTTCCAATAATATCAGCTGCCCTCTCAAAGCTACCTGTTTCTGCCAAACGACGGTGGAGACTGGTGAATGTTGGAGCTAAAGGCAGTACTCGATTAGGAAATCGCTCCTGGTGAATACGTCTTGCTTCGCGCGCATTTCCATCCGCAAGGCCAAAATTAGTGTTTTAAAACTTTCTTATATATGATAATGGATATCAGAAATGCCAGGGACATGAATGGGACAACCAATGGATATACCAGATGGGATGTCCTCTGGACAACCTCTGCGGGACATCCCCTGGATGTCCCAATCATTTCCTGGTACCGCGGTACATAAAAAGGACATACCTAGGACATCCCTGTGTTGTTAGGGATGCATACCTTGACTCGGGTAGCATGCATACAGAAGTCTAACAGAAGCATGACACTTAGGGTGACACTTCATCCATCTCATTCCGTGTGTGATTTCCAACAATAGTTGGTGGAATAGCTAGAATGTCTCCATATTTCTAAATTTAGGCGAAAGTCAATTCGAATTTGATAGAAATTCTTACAATAAAAACTTTTTAACAAAAAATTCAACCGACGAAAAAAGAAAGTGAAAAGCAATAAATTAAATGAACCTTTTCAGTCTCAATAACTAACCTTCAATACTAATGTAAGTAACTAAATTTGAGTCGGTGCCAAACAGACAAACAAGCAAATTAAATTCATAAAGCGTAAAATGATGTCAGCAGGGTGCGCAGCGGCGGCGCGTCTCTTCGCAGAAAATTGTCGAGCGTTAAGTAAGAAAGTTTATTAATATAGGTATCCTAATGTACAATATATGAATATAAATGTTACAATATAAATATAAATGTTACTTCTTAACAATAATAACATTGTAGTAAAATATTCGCTAAGCAAGAATATGAAATGATATTGAAAAAAAAAAATGAAAATTATATTATTTTACATATTTTATAGTCATAAACAAATGAAATGGTGTGAATATGGTAAATAAACCTTAAACTGATTTAAATATATTTTGATTTCAGGTAATCTATAAGTAATTTTTTGAAATCTATTATAGAACTGCTACTTATAATGTCTTTGGGAAGCTTGTTATATTCAATGAGACCTCGGTGGAATAGTGAATTCATTGATCTCGTGTAATTTGTTCTAGTCACATAAAAATTCATGTTACCTCTTGTAGGGTAATCGTGAATTTCATTTTGATAAATGATGAATTGATTGAAGTAAGTTGGTAGTTTTCCTGATATTATTTTGGAAATAAAAATCATAGAATAATAAAACACTCTGTCCTTAACGATAGCCAATCAAGAACCCAGCATATATATATTATGGGAGTGTATCTGTTACATTTCAACAATATTCTCATTCCTCTATTTTGCAGTTTCTGCAATGATGAGATACAGTTTGAATTGAGAAGAAATAATAAGGAAGGACAGTTATCAAAGTGAGGTTTGATTATCGTATTGTAAACCGTAAACGAGTTTTTTTGTTAATATATTGAAAGTGTTTTTTTAGGTTTAGTGCGTTGTCTATCATAAATCCAAGATATTTAAACTCTTCTACCAATTCAATTGTTTCACCATAGATTTCAATTTTTATCAAGTTTTCATTCAACAAATTGTTTTTATGTTGAGTGGTTATAATCATTGATTTTGTTTTCTTTATGTTGAGTTTCAGTTTATTAATTGTGAGAAATTCTGAGATTTTGCCAAGTGTTCGATTCATTTTTTGAATAGCATTTGGTAGATCAACATCACTTGATGTTAGTAGGGTGGGATCTGCGAAAAGATTAATAAATTCACATTCCTGAATATAATTGATATCATTCAAGTATAAAATGAACAACAATGGTCCCAGTACACTCCCTTGCGGAACACCGGTATTGATGACTTTATTAGTTGAAAATGTATTATTTATTTTTGGTACATTGCGACCTATTTTCCAAATAGCTTTTGAACCAGCTGTAGGTACAATCAGTTAATCCATAATATTGAAGTTTCAAAGTAGAATAGAAATATCCTATGGTTTCAAAGGCTCTCTTGAAATCAAGAAATACTGCTACTACATATTTGTTTGAATCAATATCTATTTTCCATTTTGACAATGTTACTTGTGGGCAGTTTCACAGGAATAACTAGATCGGAAACCAGATTGATATTCCATTAGGGTTTATTTTCATTAATATAGTCTAAAAGTTGGCTGTAAGCTTTAGGTTCAAGTACTTTTTTCCAAGCATGGTAGTGTATTAATTGGTCGAAAATTAAAAGCTTCACTAGTATTTGCAATTTTGGGTACTGGGACAACTGTGCTATTCTTGAGTTGTTGGGGAAAACTCCGGTTTCCAAGAGGTATTAACAAAGTTCAAAATAACAGGACAATAACATCAAACACATTTTTAAATTTTGTTGTTGATAATATCCGAATTGCATTTATTGTCTGAGTTACTTATTATGATTTTCAATTCTTTTTAAAGTCAGTGATTTAAATGAGAGAATTTGCATTGAATTCGGGGTAAATTGGTATAAGACCACGGGAGAGAAGGTGGAATTCATCCTAATTGATACAATACTTTCAATGAAAATGAATTGAACATTTCAGCTTTATCATGATCTGTTACAGCTTTGTTGTTTTTGACCTGTTTCAAAAATTATTTGATTTGGGATAGCGGGATTTTTGTTTTATTAGAGTTTTAGTGTTTCCCACATTTTTTTTGGGTTTGTGTGAACAATTGTCAATTTTGTTTTATAATACTAATTTTTTTATTTTGAGAAGATTAACAACTTCATTTCTACAACTCTTATATGTGATCCAGTTCATTTGTTTAAGATTCACATCATCACCATTTCTAAATGCTTATAAGCCCTGTCCCCCGATTTTGCTAGTTCAACAACTTCATGGTCATACCAAGGCAATTGATTTCCTTAATTTTATATGAGATTAATGGAGATAATCTTTACTTGCCTCCCAATATTTTCCATAATGTTGTCGTAAATCACATCAACATCTATTGAATTTAAATTCCAATTGCAAAGTATCAATTGATTATTCAGTAAATCTAGATTTCTTGTAATAAAATTTCTATAATGTTCTGATGGAATCATCATTAGATATAGGTGTATTTCTGATAGAGACTGAAATAATGCTATGGTCAGTTATTTTTGGTGTTTTATGTACCTTATAAAACAGTCAGCTCTGTTACTTAAAACATAATCGATCAATGAGCTGCTAGTGTTAGTTACTCGGGTGGTTCATTAACTGGTTGATCAACCCATTGATGGTTATAAATTTTCAAACTGTTGAACGTTATTGTCATCTATGTTGAAGAGTTCAAATTGAAGTCCTCCACCAGGAATACATCGATTTTTTCTCATTGAAAATTGTCTTGGTTTCAAAGTGTTCAAAAAATTACTGAAATTAGAACTAGGTGAACGATATAGGCATCCTAAAGTAAATTTTCGCCCTGAATTTTAAGTCTGATTACAAAACCCAATAAACTTTATCTATACAAATGTTTTTAAAAATTTTGAAACATACTCATTTCTTCCAATATATCACGACACCTCATTATTCTGTTAGATGAATCACATCTAAAATTTTGTATCCATCAATCTCAAGTTCAAAATCTTCCATGTCCAGGTTGTACGTGTTTCGCTAAGTAAAGAATAGACGGTTGATAACATATGATGTCATGGATCAGTTGGTCGTGGTTGGCCATCAAACTTTGGATATTGGCATATATGATGTCACTATTGAAGGATATATCAGGATATTCAGTAATTAGTTTTTCTCTCTAGGAGATACATATACTATTGTAGGTATATTATTTATATAACAATTCTTTTGTTATTTATTCCTTGGGAAGTGGTTCAGCAAGTTTAGCCTTGATCGAAGAAAAAATAGTCTCTTTGTAATTGGGTTTGATCCCCAAAATTATGATTCCAGTAGCCTTAATCATATTTTGTTTCTAAAATTTTCAAGGGCATCCTCCTGTTCTTAAGAACGACTTTAATTGGTCTGTTTCTACCATTTACTAATTTACCAATTCGGAATGTTTTCTTGATCGTTACTTTCAGAAAGGTCCGAGTATTTTCCTTACATTCAGTATCTTCATGTGTCTTTTGGAAGACTGTTTTGACTTGACTCTTGATGCTACATATATAATGTTTGATGCTCTATCCATGCTTCCTGTATCTCTTGGACAACAGTGTTGGTTACCATCCATATTCTCTTCTTGCTTCAATAGCATTTCCTGTAAATTTTTTTTTTCATCCATTAACTTCTTGTTGATTTCTGTACCTCTTTTTAATTTTCCAACGATTACGGGCACTTTTTGAAATTTTCCTTACAACCGGTACAGAAGTAAAGCAGACTACGTTTTGAATTATAATAGTCTTAATTCAGGGTCAGCACATTTTCATGAACCATTTCCACAGCAATCACAGATGGTTTTCTATTCATTATCATTTTGTTTATTTCTGAATCACACCTAGCACAAACCATTCCAGACATGTTCTGTAGATGTGTCCTAATTCCGGCCCTGGTCTATTTATTTGTAAATGGATTTGCTTCAGTTTCCTCTCTTTTTTTTGCCTAGGAGATACGTTTTTTTTTTGCTGGTGACAACAAAAAGTGTTTACACTCTTGAATTATATTGATTATGCTAGTCAAATGCAATGTTTGGCACTTTGCAAATGAAAATCACCATTCATTTTCTTATAGATAGATAGATAGTTTATTAACTACGTTATGTAAAAAAAATACATTTGTAGCAAGTCAATAAATAATGTTTGAGCCATACAAACAGATGAACAACAAACAAACATTTCAGGTAGATTACAAGTAAAAAAAAATGTGAGCAATTCAAATAAATGATTAACAAAATAGGTATATAACAAACATTTCATTTACACGAACACAGCTATTAACAGTGGTGACTACAAATGTATATAAAGATACAAACATGATGTAAATAATACGATAATTAAGTTAGAAGGCCACCATTAAAGTGATTCAGATTCAAACATGTGAGTTGGTGTGGCAGATACTCGTTGACACTATAAATACAATGTGTTGTTAAGAGATTTTTGGTAAACCTCTTGAAACTACATATAGGTAGATCTTCAACAGTGGGTGGCAATATATTATGAATATTAACATTGAGTGTATTGATCGAGGATTTGTGTAGTTTCAGCCTGCGTGGTCTTAAGAGATTAGCACCTCTAGTGTTATGTTCATGAACCTGTGAATTGGTCAGATGCTCGTTTTTGTGGTTATGAATTTCCAATAGAGATTGAGAGATAAAGATAGAAGGTACCGTCATTATGTTTAGTTTTTTGAAAAGGGGTCGGCAGGTATCTCTAAAACCTGCATTTGAAATTATTCTGATAGCTCGCTTTTGTAGTAATAATATTTTCTCGGCACTGGGGCAGTTTCCAAAGTAAAGCTCCATAGCTAGGATGGGAATGAAAAAAAGCATAATATGCTGATAAAATAGTGTTCAAGCTGACATAATTCTTCAATTGCCTGAGTAAAAATAGATATTTGGAAAGTTTCGAGCCTAATTCTTCAATGTGATATGACCAATTCAGAGTATCGTCTAGGGTGATGCCTAGTAGTTTCACAGTTTCGCCTTTAGCTATGTTATTATTCGTAGAGAATGTGATACTTTGAGTTTTATCTTCATTTAGTTTCAGAAGGTTAGCATTGAACCATTTCTCAGCCTGATTTACCACAGTTTTCATTGTGGCGAGCAAGTTCTCACAGTTTTGGTTAGTACACAGGAGAGTTGTATCATCGGCATAGATTACGCATTTATATGGTAATAAGTGAAAGAAGATGTCGTTTATATAGATGATGAACAACAGAGGTCCAGAACGGAGCCCTGTGGTAATCCAGATTCGATTGGAAGATCCGAAGTTCTATTCTCCAAGATTGTTTACGATCGTTCAAATAAAGCTGAAAGAGGAAAGTAACTCCTCTGATTCCGTATTCATTCAGTTCCATAGGAAGATTGTGGTGAAAACACAGTCAAACGCCTTGCTCAGGTCACACAATGTGGCTGAGCTTGCTTTTTTGTTCAAAACCATCAACTATGCTCTCAAAACCCACGAACAACAGCTTGTATAGTAGAACAAGATTTTCTAAAACCATATTGATCCGTGTTAAGGAGATTGTTAACTTCAAAGTAGAGATATAGTCTTTTCAAGGGAAAAATTTCAAAAATTTTGCCAAATATAGGGACGATGGAGATGGGTCGATGATTTCGAGAAGTTTATATCGCCCTTTTAAAAACTGGAATGACTTTACTGATTTTAAATTTACTAGGAAAGTACCCTCTATGCAAGCATTGAAAAAGACACGTGAGTGGTTCCCCATCAAATAAGAACTTGTTTCTTTATTATTCTACTATTAAGGGTATAGACATCAAAACAATTGGAGTTTTTCAACTCACCAATGGCATTGAAGACTTCAGAGGTGGTCACAGGTTCAAAGAAGAAGGATCCTGCTGAAGAAGGTTTGAGATTAGCATCGAGTGATGATGGGCAAGCAATATCGTTATTAGAAGGAAGTTGTCTAGTTATAGTTTTTGCTATAGTGGTAAGAAAAGTATTAAATTCATGAGGTGTGATATCATTACAGGTTTTACGAGAGTTATTTTTTATTTTTTTCAAAGTTGATGAGTTTCCAGCTATCTCTGACTTTATTATCTGAGTCACTGATGAATTTATCAAAAGCAGACCTTTTCGATTCCGAGATAGCTTTTTGATATTCATTGTTAACATATTTAAAAACTTGTTTATGATTAGGATCGTTTGTCACGTCGTAGATTGTTTTTTATGGAATGAACTGTGTCTCTCATTTTTCTTAAGTCATCGTTGAACCAGCCAACAAGGGTTCTGTTGGACTCACTGGAGACTTTTTTAAGGGGAAATAATGTATGGACTAGATTTACATATAAATTCAATAGAAAATCTACCATAACTTCAGAAGAGCTATTGTCGTTGAAAATGCTCCAATTAACTTTTTGTAACGATGTCTGGAGTTCGAGAATACCTGAGGATGTTATATTTCTTCTGAAGAGAGGGACATTTGTAACTTGCTTGTTATTATTTATATTTATAAATTGCGCATAGTGATCAGAGAGGCAGGGATCAACAACGCCAGACTCATAGTTGTTCCCGTCGAAGTTTGTGAGTTTATTGTCTATACAGCTCTTTGAACCATTTTCGACTCTGGTAAATTCTTTGATAGTAACCTCAAGTCCAAAAGAGTTTGTCAGACAAATCAGATTAGTAGGATTCGAAGAAGGTCTCAAAAAGTTTATATTGAAATCTCCAAGTAATATTAGCCGCTTATATTTTTGTGAAATAAAGATTAAAAGTCTTTCAAGCTTACCCAAGAAAACAGAGCAATCTTCAATGCATGCTGATCTATAGACTGTGATAATGGCAGTTTGAGAGCTAACGAGTTCGATGCCACAAACTTCAATATCACGCTCAATGCAAAAATTTTCGAGTTTTAGAGGTTTGTGTTCGATATTACTACGAATAAATATGGCCACACCACCATGCACATGCTTAGATCTGCAAAAGAATGATACCATGTTATAGTTAGGTATGTTACATAGTTGCAAACATTGATCGTCCAACCAATACACTTGTTCCCCATACTTGCATGATTATTCAGTGAAAAAATTTAAATATTTGATCGTTTTATCTAAAGTAAGCGCTACGTGCATGAGGAAGGAGCACATTAAAGTCTATCTATCTATTGTAACTTTTTTCAACTTTCACGAAGTCAATATCAGCGAGACTGTTATCCGAACGGACAGACACGTGAGGGCACACGTCGTTGCGAGTGGTCGTACGGAGAGTACATTTTTTACTATTAGGTTGTTATGATTTCTTTTTCTTCAGGTTGTGATATCAATGAGTCACCGCACATTATTGGAAAATTCCTTCTACCACATATAATTTTATGAATGCTTTGCACCTTATTACACTATGATTGAATTTCAGGCAACCAAAGCAATATTTTTTTTGTTATAATTTCCTTTCTTTCTGTTAGAGATAAATATAGAAAGTGCTTGTGCTTTGATGCAATCTTGGCTCGAGAGTGACTTATCCTCACAAAATATACAAATATGAGGTTTCTTATCATGTTTCTCCGCAGGTTGTTTACTACCGCTGTAACATTTTGGTTCCTTCTCAGTAGTAAAACTTATTATTTCAAATATATGTTTTGTTGTGATATATTTTAGGCAAATCATTTTCAAATTTGAAATTTTCTCAGTTTATTTTTATCAAGATAACAAAAAAGGCAATAACGTATCGGGGCAAATTTAGTCGATTTCATTATATTCGTGATTCTTTTGGAATTGACCTCAGAATTCTATCCAGTTTCAAATGTTTCCAATGGATTTTATCAACTCAAATGAATAGTAATTCGAAATGTCTACTGACGTTTCTGTACCAATATCTACGTTAAAACTTGTTGCACATTGATTCTTCTCATTTACTAAGGCAAACTCACATTTCGATCTATCTCACGAAACTTATCTACTGCTTCATACTCCTTCTCTAATTCTTCCTCGTCATCATCTTCCAATATCAGCATAAGTATATTCTAATCAAAAACAAATAATTTGGTGCCTTTATCTTCAATTTGGGATAATCGGCTAACAATATTGTCCTTTCTCAACGGCTGGGCATTCAATTCAATTTCTAATTCAAGGCATGATTTCTGTCTACATATCCCAATTTTCTCTACATATCCCGTTCTTGCTTCACCTCAGATAGATTATCCACAGTAAGTCCTGTCACGTTGGCTATTTTATGTTAGATGTGAAGATTCTGGAGAAATACAAGTTTATTGAAAGGATTGTCAAGACGTGTTACTGGAAAATAGTATACAGCATGTTTGAAAACATCGTAATGACGATGTGACTCGTAACAGCTGCATTAGCTAATTATTCTCTATCAGAATAATCAAAATCATAAATTTTTCGCTTAATTTAGCACTGACAAATTCTTATATATATATATATATATATATTTATATATATATATATATATATATATATATATATATATATATATATATATATATATATATATATATATATATATATTATATATATATATATATATTTATATATATATTTATATATATGTATATATATATATGTTCACTTCATGGCTTTTCTGTAGAAATGAAGTTTCCTATTCTTGTATCAAAATGGAAATATTGTTGAGCAAATGCTTTCCAAATAGTTGTATTTCTTCATTCAATGAGTCTAATTTACAGCTTACTGATATTTCCATCTACGTATTCTTACAAATACACTGCGCCATTGCTAGTGTAATCTCATACGGCCAAAGAGATTTCTTGGGTAAACAAACAACGAGCAGGTAGAGACCAACCTCCACACGGATTCCAAGAAGGCAGCGGAAGGAACTGGTTGACGTCACGCCGAACAATGTTATTGTTTATTGCTGGAAATTTCACGTTGCATTTCCATGTTATTTTGTTTTGATCATTTCTTTAAAGTAATTTAATAATCTTCGTTGATTGTTTGTTTGGCGCCGACTCAAAATTAGTTACTTACATTAGTTTTGGAGCTTAGTTATTGAGACTAAAGACGTTCTTTTCTAATTTCTTGCTTTTCAGTTTCTTTTTCGTCGGTTTAATTTTTTGTTGAAAAGTTTCATTATTTAATTTTTTGTGGCTAAAATCTACTAATTGCGACTCACTTAATTTGGATAACTATTAAAATACTTAATTACTTAAAACGCCAAAACACGTATTATTTATTTATAACAAAGACCCTCAAATACCAATTTTCATTAGCCTAACTTCAAAACTAACTATACAGACTTTCAACCCCCATTTTACCCCTTTAGAGTTAAATTTTCAAAAAGCCTGAAACACATTCATCTTTGTTGGAAAAGATTAGTGAAGTCTTGAGGGAAAATCAGAAGGTCAATAAGATCTTGGACAAGATCAGACAGAGGTTGTACTGGGTCAGTGTCGAGATGACGTAGAAAGCTGGTGCGGAAGCTTTCCAATTTTTTTTACTTGGACCAACAATGGTGTCTTTCCATATCTTTGATGAGTTTCTTTCTTTTTCTCATAGATGTCACAACAGGTCAATTCCTTTTGGTAGATATAAACTAGATGGCGCTATAGTTTTTTCCTGATCCTATTAAATTATAACTTTGCTCACTAGATGCCACTAGTCATGCGCATTCCCTTCCCTTCGTCATATAGGTTAGCTCAGCTACACAAGATGTATCGATATAATTCCATTGATTTTAATCCAACTTTCTCCATAATAGAATGGAAATTTCCACCCTAACATTGTTTTTAATGTCAATCAACATGATTTCGTAAAGCATTATATATAGCTCCATATCTCTTCAAAATGTAAAAATGTATACGCCATTTTGAACAAATATGATGTGACCCCATGCTTGAGGTGGATTTCAATTGATTTATTTCAGTTTATTCGAAGTTCGAAACAGGTTTCACCTTACATAACCTTTTATTCATTAAACGTGTGGAGATGACTCCACAATGTTTGTTTTTTTCTATAACTATTTAAAAAAAATTAAATTCATTTTTCAACTGACGATTATTTACCAAGAATTAATTTTAGGTGTTTTCCAGACCAACGGACTCTAAATTGTTGATTTTGGTTGAAAAACTAATATTTTTCAATGGAAACTCTTCGGGCCACTCTTGATATCAAACATAAAATTATTAGGTGATGTAAATGTAGATATTCGTCATTGACTATCAGGAGTTCATATGCGAATGAGAGGAAAATACAAAAATTGGTTTTAATACTTCACTGCGTTCTGTTAACTTTGAATATAGTAAGGAAGAAATTTTCAAGTAATCAGTAACGTGCTGAAAAAATATTTAGCCTTTGGAGTTCACAACAAAAAAAATATAAAAAAAAAATTGAACACAATACTTTTTATGACACACTTCTGTTTTCCCCTTTAGATTTCGTAAAATAATTTCCATACGAAATTGGTAGAAAATAATTGTTACAAAAAACCCACATAAATAATTGTGATGTTGGAAAATCGAAATTAACTGAAAATATTTAAACAACTAATCGCGCACATCACAGTCTGGAACAATGCAAAAATTCTATTGACGGAACCCCAGCATGCTTCCTATTCAACGAAAATGGAAACATAGGATTTTGTTCTCTCAATGTGGATCTAACATCAAAACCCTGCCGGAAAAATAGTAGAGCTGAAGAAATTCAGTTGTGGGAGTCCAAGGAGTGGGCGTCATCTAGCGTTCATAATTCGAATTTTCAACTAAAGGAAAACAATTAGTTTGGCAGAATGATTATATTGTGTTTTCGAAGTTTTCTTCAACTCATTATATTGTTTGCTTACGAAAATGTTCATCTCAACTCTCCATTGTATTATATTCCTTCTAGTTTTTTAAGACACGTTAAAAAAATTCTGTAAGTTATCCTGAGAAACCCACATCAATTCGACCCAGTCATCACAAGCTATGGAGGTGGAACCACAGCTCTGGAGAAAAAAATCAAATCAAAAATTCATTGTGGACGCCTCGAATTCATGACTTATTATCCTTATCTTCCTAAATAATTGGATTACAATTTTGAAACTCTCAAGATTGTTGAATATTCCAGAGATTAGTTTAAGAATTTACGCTTAACTTATCGGAACAACGGAAGAAACGGATTTCTTTGTCCTGTAATTGTATAGATTTCCTGATTCATTACTCTTCTGCAGGTTATTATTTCAACATATCAATAATGATTATTCCTTCACAAAAATTAATTTTCAGCCAACTTTCCATTGCATTCAACCAAAAATAAAACGAGATCGGAGACCCAACTTGAATAATTGATCGTAATTTTTCAGTGGTTGAACTACAAGGGAATTCTGTGAAATTATACAGTGCGGTCCATAGGTATGGAATAAATTCATTTTTAGCGTTATTATGTATTTTTTTTTAATTATGAGCAGCCCCTCAAAAAAATTTAATGAGAATGGGGGTCCTGTGGCACTTCATTCTCAATGGATTTTTATTCTCTGTTCTGCAATATTGAGTTTTTCAAATTTGGTACAATCATAACTGAGAAAATGTATGTAAAAATGTAAAATTTTTGATAATTCACGTAGAATGAAGGAAATAATGTCACATAATGTTTAGGAAGTATTTTCCACTTTATTTTACAATTAAATTGAATGTTCAAAATGACCACCATTCACTTCTTGGCAATAAGCAAGTTGATCTTGGAATTCTCGTGTAACATTTTGTAGGACCTCAGGGATTATGTTGTTAATTTCTTCCGTTATCATAACTTTCAAATCTGCAATATTGAAATATACTTTTGATTCCAAATAACCCCATAAGAAATAATCAGGTATTTTCTTATCTGTTTTGCTAAACGTCAGGAAAAAGTATTTCAAAACACCAAAAAATTATCCACAAAACCCACATAAATAATGTAATGTTATTTTGATATTTATAAGTTGATGACACACGTCAGTGTATTGAAAAATATTTGTGTGTGTATTTGTTTTAACTATGGCTCATTTATCCGAAACTCAAGGAATAGACATTTTAATTATGATTGGATGCGGTAATAAAACAATAATTCAAAAGGAAGTTTGTGAAATGTTTATTAATAAATACCCTGGTCAACACGTCTCACAGTCTACAGTTAGCAAAATAGAAACAAAATTTCGTGAAACTGGACATGTAAAATCTATTCAAAAACCAGGTTGGAATGTTAAATTGGATGAGGAAAAAAGTTAGATGTACTATTAGCGATTGCGCAAAATCCGCATATGACAAGTAGACAACTTGCCGCCGACAATGATGTAAGTAAATCATCGACATTGAGAGCTTCACATAAAGAAAAATACCATCCTTATAAAGTTCAGTTGCTTCAGGAGTTAAATGAGGATGATCCTGATCGAAAGCAACAATTCTGTGAACTGATGATGGACAGAATGGTAGCAGATTTGCAGTTCATAAACAAAATTGTTTTTTCTGATGAAGCTACTTTTCATTTAAATAGAACGGTTAATAGACAAAACTAAAGATATTGGAGCAGAGAAAATCCTCATTGGAAGTGTGAGGCTCACACACAATATCCTAAAAAAGTGAACGTTTGGGCTGATATCATTAACAACAAAATTATTGGCCCTTATTTATTTGAAGGCACAGTTAATGGTGAGGTTTATCTAGATTTTTTGATGAACTTTTTACAGCTTACATTAGAAATACCTTTTCCTAATGTAAATGATCCAAATGTGATAGATATATCAATTTGGTACCAACAATACGGAGCCTACCGCATTACAAACGTATTATTAGAGATAATTTGAACGAATTTTTTCCCAATAGCTGGATTGGAAGACATGGAACGATTGAATGGCTGCTTAGATCCCCCGATTTGACTTCCCTCGATTACTTCTTATGAGGTTAGTTGAAATCAAAAGTATATTCCAATAGACCAGACAATATTGCAGATTTGAGAGTTAAGATAACGGAAGAAATTAATAACATTACCCCTGAGGTCCTACAAAATGTTGTACGAGAATTCCGAGATCGACTTGCTTATTGTCAAGAAGTGAATGGTGGTCATTTTGAACATTCAATGTGATTGTAAAATAAATTGAAAAATACTTCCTAAACATTATGTGACATTATTTCCTTCATTCTACGTAAAGTATAAAAATTTTACATTTTCAAAATAAATTTTATCAGTTATGATGGCACCAAATCTGAAAAACTCAATATTGCTGAACAGAGAATGAAAATACCTTCCGAACAAAATGCCACACGACCTCCCTTCCTATTTAAAATGTTTGAAGGGGTGCTCATAATTCAGAGGGGGTGCAAGAAAGGGATAATATTTTCATACTATAAATTGTCAAATTGACAATAGAAATCGACTTGTTTCAGGTTACAAAAAAAAATACATAATAACGCTAAAAATTTATTTATTCCATACCTATGGACCGCACTGTATGTGCTAATGGAGAGAATGCCATACAGATAATATATTCGATTATTTTTGTTTCCACCCCATATTATCTGCAGGCGTTTTATAATGGTACAAAATCCAATAAATGATTTGCGGTAATGCTTTGATATGTTTTATTGCTGAGTATAATAAAAAAAAAGATAATCAGTTATAAACCTAATAAGCTCCAACAAAAAAGCCGCCAATCATCATTTATATTTCATAGATTCCAATTGATATCATGATTAACATTAATTGTAAAATAATTGATTATCAATAACTGATACAACAATATAAAATACCAATAAAACGAGTGGGTCAAAGTATCATCTCATCATCATATTAGATTTCAAAGAAATACTTCTGATTGTGGACGTCAGCACTTCACGACTTCGAAAGAATTTTGGTGTATCTTATATAAGGTTTCCGCGGTCATGAACCGCGTCTGGAAATTCGATAATTTCGACGTTTCGGTTCCCACTTTGGAGCCACTTTCGAAATAATGAAAAATTATTAATATCGGTAAAGGAAGTAGGTGACTTTCATACTGAGGTCTCAATCTGCCTACTCCTTTGGTGTGGTCACTTAAGAAGGAAAGAGAGTGATTTATAATGAGGCCTTGATCTGCCTACTCCTCAGATGTAGTTACTTTGAATTTTATGACTTGACGCCTGGGATTCAATCTGTCTACTCCCCAGTTTACGACCCTAGTTCTCTCTAAGGTCTCAATCTGCCTACTCTGTTTCCATATTGAATTCAATGTTGTGGTGGATATTATCGAAATCATTAAAGAATTCATTTAGATATTCCGAGCCACGGTGCTATATAACGAATATATCGTAGGCTTGTGGTCAAATGACTCTATGGCCTTAGTCTCAAATTCTTCCATTTATAGATTTGCAAGGACTTGAGGAAGAGGATATCCCACTGATGCACCTCCTACTTGTTGTTGTTGAGCCCTGGAAAAGGAAGTATGTTCTATTCATGAAATGGGTGATGAGGTTTAGGGTATATTTTCAACCGACGAAACCATAAAGGAGGAGGTTCTCTAGTCGACGCGTATATTTAATTTTTTTATAATTTTTTTTATGTATGATCACGCATAACTTTTTACTGAGATGTTCGATTCCGATAATTCTCTTTGCAGTGGATAGAGTGTACTCTGAAGTTGGTCCCATTTGATATTTTTTTTATTTAAAAAATTAAATCCACCCCTAAGGATATTGATCACTCACCCTCTGAATTCTGGTCCGTTAACCGATTCTATCAGGCATAATTTTGTACTGGGTTCTTCGATTTGGATGATTCTTTTTTTAATAGATAGGGTATACCTCATTTTTGGATTTGGAATGAAATTATCCACCCTTACGGGTGGCAAAACGGGGGATAATTGATTTTCCACTTGTGAAAATTGGCACACACATATGTAGTTGACAATGACAGATCGCTACTGTCATTATTCCACATCCGTCAAAATCATTATATTCTATGAGAGGATGGAATGATATACAAAGTAATGAAATAAACTAACCAGAACAACAAAAATAATTTATATTACAACAAATAGTAAAAATAGATAATCATATTATTTAACTGGTAATAGTTGAAGTAAGGTGGGTAAGCAAGTAGGTAGTAATTAGTAGATTTCAGCCACTAAAAATTGAAAAATAAAAACTTTTTAACAAAAATAAACCGACGAAATACGGAACTGAAAAGTAAAAAATAAAATAAACCTTCTTAGTCTCAATAACTAAGCTCCTAAACTAATGTAAGTAACTAATTTTGAGTCGGCGCCAAACGAACAATCAACGAAGATCATTAAATTACTTCAAAAAATTATCAGAATGTCACCAAGATGCCATCATTTTACGCCCTACCTAATTCATTTGCTTGTTTGTTTGGCGCCGACTCAAAATTAGTTACTCACATTAGTTTAGGAGCTAAGTTATTGAGACTAAGAAGGTTTATTTTATTTTTTACATTTCAGTTCCGTATTTCGTCTGTTTAATTTTTTGTTATGGTATGTTTGGTTTTCAGGGTATCCAGTGTGTCTGACAGAGAGATGTTCATAAAGAGGGATACTATGTCGAAGCTCACAATGATATCCAGTACTCCGGATTCTGTGTGTTTCGCGAACTTCTACGAAGTCTTCGGCTAAAGGAGGAAGAGTGCTCGCTAGATGTTTACCAAGGTTGTGAGTTGGTGATCCGAAAACACGGATAATAGGACGCAGAGGGGTGTTGGATTTGTGTATTTCTGGAAGACCAAAATACGGAGGATGCGCAAGGATTCCTTCCTAGAATTGGTGGATTCCTTCATTTCGGTTGATAGTTCGGAGTGCATCGCCTTTCAGCAGGTGTGATGTTGGAGGGCGGGAGTTTTGCCCTCCTGATGGTCGTGACAATGAGACTTCATTGTGGAAATCACTTACATTCTTTGCCGTAAATAATATTATTTTTATTTATTTATATATATATATATATATATATAATTATATGGAGTTTGAGTTTCTTGGGGTTTGGTTCTTTCTGTGAATGACAAGTCTTCTTTTAGGAGATAAACATTTATTTCGTCGACGTTTCGACCGTGTCCACGTTCTTCTTCAAGAACTACAAATATATTTTACGTTGACACTATTTGTAGTTCCTGAAGAAGACCGTGGACACGGTCGAAACGTCGACGAAATAAATGTTTATCTCCTAAAAGAAGACTTGTCATTCACAAAAAGAACCGAAACCCCAAGAAACTCAAACTCCATTGTATATTCCTGGTTCAAGAAACTCAAAACTACTATATATATATATATATATATATATATATATATATATAAAACTTTATTATAGTGGGCAAAAAATAATATTACATGTGGTTGGCTATTGTTGCAATTGTGGAAGTGGAGCTGTATGCATGGGGAAGAAGCAATAAAATGCCGCGCCCCACTCTCAGAACATATTTCAGTTAACGTTGTGACAGCAGAACGCCAAGTCAGTAAACCGCGATGTTGATAATTCCAATACCTACTTAATATTTTTTGGGGAGGTGGCAATATATTCCCCTGCATTTTTTGCATATATTCCCCTGCAATCAACTTGAAAAAATCAAAGAAAATGCGTGTGATATCTAAAATCTAATTCAATTGATATCAACATCACTTGTTATGTCACATACGAACTGAAATGGCGCTGTTTGTATTTGATTCAATTTAATTCTGTCAAGCGTGAGCATATGGAATACACTCATTTGTTGAAACGACTCGCGCGTCACCTATTGTGAAATGGTTGTACTAATTCTGAAACTTTCGCAGGCATGCGCACGCACAACAACCCATCAAAGTTTCATCGTATAGCCGTCATAAGTACGTGCAATCACCAACAATGAAAATAATTTACATTATCACAAACACTCTGCAATATTACTACGAACAAGACGACTGCACCCATCGGGTGAAGACACTACTGCGAGGTTCGCAGTTGAGGGGGAGCTGGACAAGTGCGCCGGAAAGTAAGCAAGATCAAATAAATACAGAGAGAGGAAAAGACAGAAGTTTCATTGTAATTGGATGAATGGTATAGGAACGCATATGGGACAAACAACGGAACATTATTTGTTTTATATATTTTCAACATAAAATCAGTTATTTTAGCGTGGAAATATATAATATTGCGTATTTTTTGTAGAACTATTCAAGGCGATATTTCCGCCATACAATGTTCTCCTATCAAACGGTTTAATCAGAACACGAGTAGAATCATTTCTTTCGGACATGATTGACAAAACCCTTTCCATATTTTGTTTTCTCATAAATATTCGGAATGAAAAACATATGTGCTTTTCCAGGTCCGAAGCTACCTCTTTGTCAAATTCCTTTACGGTCGGTTCAGAGGTTTAGTCGTGAAAAGGTAACAAACCGACAGACAGACAGAGTTACTTCTCGCATTTATAATATTCGTGTGATTAGTGTAATTGAAAATCTAACAAGGAAATCAATATTATATTTGAAGTGAGTGTATCTGATGGGGAATCTTATTCAGCAATCGTCCCGTTGAACGGAAACTTTTGAATGAATTCAACTCAATAGGAATATGTGAACAATTCAAGCAATATCACTCCATAATCTTCAATCACGTGTCGGATTAGAACAAAATATTTGCACGTACGTTTATCGATAAAAGAATTTCGGTCGTCACAAACATAAACTATGAGGTACGATAACCAGATGAGTAATATTCGCTTATCCTAGTAAAAGCAATTTCAAATTGTGACAAAGTGTGCCATCCAACCATTCATAATTCAATAACAGCTTTTTTTCCTGCATGCATTGCCGTTAATGGCAGTTGTTCACGACTGGCTAGGTAATTTAGAACTGACAAATGGAAAATAATTTTTGAAAAAATATACGACTATTGTTGTCCCTGTGGAATAGGTAGCTTTATTAACGGTAAAATATTAAGTTCGTGTATTTCACACGATTTCTGAGGGTTTTCATTGGTTAGTTTCACCCACAAGATGAAAAAATATGAAGATAAAAATTTACATACATATTAATTAACAAGTTCTGAATATGCAATAAAAATTATAACAAAAAATATATGATTACTTTTGATTGAAAGTTATTTTTTGTGCGGGAATGTTTTTCGTCGAATCTAACGATGCTGATTTATTTGCGACAATTTATTTATTTTTGTCAAGTGTGTCATGGATAATAATTTATTAATTTTCATTGTAGTAAATTTTCAAAATATTCAAATTTCCCTCGTTTAAGACACATTTCAGCTCGTTCAATTGTTTCTCTCAACACGTTTCGTAACATTTGAGACGTTATACTTCTAAATGCTCGTAGAATTCTTTCTTCTAAGATATCAAGAGTTGCTGATTCTGTTGCATAGTAAACCTTTTTAACCGACGAAACCAAAAAGAAGGAGGTTCTCTATTCGACGCGTATATATTTTTTTTTTATGTATGACCACGCTTAACTTTTTACTTTTCACGTCCGATTCCGATAATTCTTTTTTCAGTGGATAGGGTGTACTTCGAAGTTGGTCCCATTCGAATTAATAAGATGAAATCCACTCACATCAATGGCACACTTGACAAAACTAAATAAATTATTATCCAGTATTTTCCTTAGTTAGTAATCGCAAATAAATTAGTATCGTTCGATTCGTCAAAAATCCTTTTTTCGGAAAGTGCTTGTCAAAAAATGGTCGCCATTTGAAAAATTATAGTAAGACATGAAAATTTAATTTCTCCAACTTGTCTTATTCCTATTTATCATACTAGTCACTAAAACTTTGCGATTGTAACTTTCTGACATCACCTGAGGTCCTCAGATTAGTTCACGTCCGATCATGGCCTCTGAAAAAATGAAGTAGGCGTAAAAACTTCTTAAAATGTCACATTCTGATCCAGAGTTGTTCAGAAATCCAAAAATGTTACAATATCGGGTGTGCCGGAAAGTGAAAAATATGCGAAAACTCTTCACATACCATTTACCTATAACGTATCTCATTTTGATACACCTAATATTCTTGAAGTTATGAATTGTCTAATAGTACTGGAATAACTTGACACATAGAAAAAAACTTTCAAAAAAAAATGCGTAGTTATTGTTCTTATAATACTAAGAATTGATCTAACTCAAAAAGTTTTAAGCATGATTTTTGGCATGAAACCGAAGCAGCAATATATTCACTTACAGTTCACGTTGTTCCTTTTCATCTGGGTTGCCAACACATAACTAGTCAAGAATACGCTGCTAATCAAATACTACTTCTACTTCAAATCGCTTGTGTCACGTTATCCTGATTCATTGGTAGCTCTTGTTGATGCCATACTTGTACCATGAAAAACCTCGAGATGATCCTCCTCAGCGAAAGACATATTATTTGCCAAAACGCTCGAATTGAGTTAGATTCTCGGTTGTGACAGCACTAGAAGGTTGATGTTACTAGCCCACATGCTTCAGTGCTAGAAACAATGATTCGTCTATATTCAACGCTATGGCTGTTAAAGAGAACGGATTATTCCCTTTTTTTTCAAGAAGGTGACAACATTGTATACGATCGATATTATCGAGACTCAATTGCAGTTTTGCCAAAATCTGACACATTTTTATGCAATTATTCAAAATAAGTTTCGGGTTTTAAGAAATGTGCCAAACAGTTGGGGATGTGAAACATTTTTATAGTAACATGTGCTTTGTCCAATGCGTTTTTATGTCTATAAACGGGAGTTGGCCTGAAGATGACACATTCTGTGGCATAGTTCTGGAACGTTTGGATCTCCCAAATCATTTACTAGACATGTTTGCTTTCACCTCGGTAGGTAGGTACCTGCAGATCTTTTCGAGAATACTTAAGTTGGTTGGTTTTTCAGATTTATTGATTCAAAAATGACGGTTTTCTATACAAACTTTTATCCCGTTTTTCATCACCTTAGGAGTCAAATTTCCTTAGTACTCACCTACATTGTCAAAGAAACCCACATGCAAATTTTCACGGTCCTGGCACCAGGACTTTGGGCTGTGCGTTGATATGTCAGTCAGTCAGTCAGTTATTCTTTTATATATTTAGAAGATATTGTAGTACACGAGTATATATAATTATTGTACTTGCTTTTGTGAAGAAATTCTCATAGATTTTCCAATAATACTTACTACTAAGGTTTTCTAATAATATTTAAGTGTCAGCATTGTAATTTACATAGTTAATTAAAAAATGTACATGCGTATTTCTGTCCTGATTAATAAATCAATGCTTGACTTTCCTTGTTTTTCATCTCTGTAGCTTAAGTTAAGATGTCTAAAAACCATGGTGTATGCACGTATTTATACCTGTAAAATATTGGGACAAACTGGGGGACAGCAGCCCACTTGATAAATGGAGTTATCTAGAGTTTCAGATGGCGCCGACGTCGTTTCTTGTCATAATTCAGTAAACTGCAATTACAGACCACACAGGGTGTTTTTGTGATTTGTGTCTCTGATCCGTTCTGTGGTTGTGCTTTTGTCGCCTTTAAGGTTATGTCAATTCATTGTGAAATATTTTGAGGTTGATCGATCGATGTCACATATTTTGGAGCAAACTATTCCATGTTCTTATGTCAGTGTTGGATAGTATTTTCGAGAGGTGTTCCGAAATAATTCTTATTATGAACCGTACCAATTTATTTTGAATGATTAATTTTCTATTGACACGGCTCCACCGAGTTGGTACTTATGTATTTCTGTCCCTGTTTGCTCATGATAAAAATCTTATGATGGAGCGGATAATGATTTTATGAAGTGCTGTAAATTACATACAAATACTTAATTTAGCTTTCAAACCAATAAAAGTACGCTTTCTGAAAAATCTCTATTCTAGTCTGAAGGAAGTGTTTTGCGACATATCTAAAGCTTTTGACTGTTACATAAGCTGCATCTCTACAGCTTCAGAGGACGAAGCTTCAATTGTTTCGAATCATATCTGAGTGAAAGAACCCCTCAGCTTTTGGACAAATTAAGAGGTGTTCACTATTTTGGCAGACAACACGACTATCTTATCGCAAGAACCCAAATTACCTTCATATAGCGGAGTAAAACATTATTTTGGAATACTGGAGGACTCCATGGATTTTCCTAAAACCTTCTGATATCACTTAGAAATTACTTGAGAAATAAGTTATAAACTTATATTCGTGAGCTGCTTGTTTATTAATTGTTTAACCAATGAAAAACACTTAGGCAAATTTTACCCAAATTGATGCTATAGGGGTTTTTGAGGTCGCTGAACCAGAATATGACATTGAGAAATGATGGCGTGGCAAGTCGTAAAGGTAGATTTCAGCTACCTATTTTATTTATGTGTACATCTCGGAGAAAAAATTTTCGGGTAAAAGTTGTGGAGCTAATGAAGCTCTATCAAACAACTTATAGTTTGCCGATATTGGGTATGGAAATGAAATATTTCGAATTTTTTTAAATCTTTCAACAGCTGCCATTTTGTGACTATTTGACCATTCTCGAAATTAGCCGAGGGGTTCATGAGAAGTATTTTTGTTTCATTCGGTTGAAAAATGTGTTTCAATATCACATTTCAAACTAGAGTTTTTAAAGCATGGCCTCAAAATTCAAATTTGTAATTTTTTTAAATTATTTAAAATTTTGAACTCTTTATTTTTGTAAAAGAAATTTCTGTAATTTTCGAAATAAAATTTGTGTATTTTTCGAAATAAAATTAGATCAAAAGTTTTAACAAATCAAGTGAAACGCGCTCGTTGCGACGTGCTCCTCAAGAGATGCACTTCAGTGTCGCTACCACACGTTTTAGTACGTTAGAAAAAAAAATCTGCAGCTTACAGTTTTTATTTAAAAAAAATATTTATATACCTTTTTTATATAAACTCTTCCTTTCCGATTAGAAGAGAAGCATTCAGATTATTGTTTTCTCCCCTCACCTTTGTTAGTAGAGCTCACTTTTTCCTGAGAAGTCATTCTAAGATAGCTGCAAGCAGCCTAGACTGTCGCAGACCAGGATTCGTCGATTTCTCAACTTCATCAACAGATTTTATGATATCTACAATGAACTCTCTGATGTTGTTCATATCAGAAGATTGTTAGAGAGGTAATGGTCCGGCAGAGATGGGCAGTGGATGGCTTGGTAATAGTTTGTATCGGAAAGTTTAATGGAACAATGTCATCGGGGACATTTTCCAATCCCCTCAATTCTCAAGTTCTGTTAAAGGCTGGACTACAGGGTGTTATGAACTAACACACCACACCTGTAATACCAGACATTACTCGTTAGATTGGAAAAACAGTATGGAGAGCAATCGACTGTCTGAAGATGGTCGATACTGAAACTAGGTTCTGGAGCGGCTCAGAACTAATATCATTTCTCTCAAATACTGGAACATGGGTTGTTTATCTAAGAAGTACTACCGTTCAGAAAGAATTTCGAAAAACAATAAATAACCAAAGAAATAATAAAAAGGCACTCATAAAATGTTAAGAATGTACATATATATTTAATAAAAATTGATACAATTATCTCAATCGTTCTATGGACGAATGATAAGCAACAATATTCAAACAACGAAAACGAATGTAGCTTATTGGCAGATTATTTTTCAGTTAGTTACACAATAGAAATAATTTTACTAAAAGAACAACCTTGAAATCAATTGCCACAAACGGCTAGAATTAATTCTTTTTTTGGGCTCTTTGTAATCTTGAAAACTAATGGAGATACTTTACAGACACATACACCTGTCAATAGATTGGGTTTGCCATAAACATTAATACAGAAAAACAAACATTAGACTCATCCTGTTCAACACTTATTCACAAGGGTAGTTTTAAACGACAATTATTTCTGATTGTATTTATTATTTAGATTTCTCCTGCGTCAATTTGTTATTTTATTTTTATTCGCCCGATATAGTAGTAATCGCTTAATACGGCTATGGTTTTTCTGAGAGATCGTGAACTATGGAATTGCGGACTCCCGTTGTATTATCTCTGTTCTGGAAGCGTTGACAAAATAGACAATTTGTGGAAAACTATACTGTTCACTCGTGTTTTACTAAGAGCTTCAATACTTGATTTGAATTGGCTGAGTTTTTATGTTTTCTGAAGTTCACTACACTGATTGGGAAACTCTCATTATTATTGTAAGATACTGTAATTCGAATGACTTTTTAATCTCACTTTTGAGAATGACATGTTCTCCGGTTCACTTTTGAATACCAAATTCTCTCTGACACTTTTCACTGGCCCTATGGCGAAGGCATACTATATTTCTTTTCGTCTAATATAAGTGATTACTGAACGGGCTACTGTTTGGAACTGAATTAACTCTTTCGGCTTCCGGCGTCTTTTATAAGATCTTCGACACAGTAGCTAGGGGGCGGCATTTATGTCATACTATTGTTTTTCTTTCCGTTAATTGGTTGGTTCGGGCCGATAAAGATGTGGCTCGTAAAACTGATAAGGGCCTTGTTTGTCTGATATATTCATGAATAAATCGCGGTTCTTATCTATGTTATAAATGGGTAAAATTTTACTGAATGACAGGTATTTATGATGGGCTGTCTGGTTGTCGTTGAACTAATGACCAACAAGGGTGGTTTATGAGTCTAGACGTGTCTATTCCCGGTGAATTTCGAGTTTGTTTACTTCAATTAATGATGCGGGTTGGTGATGCTCGCGTTATCGAGTTTTTAATTGTTTTTCGGGTAACGATATATGTTTTTTTTAACTGCCCTGTGTTTATCGACGTTGGACGGGTGCTAAATTTATGACTATGTTATTCGGTTGTTATTGAAACTGATTTTCTTATCTGGCTGTGAATGTAACAAGTAGCAATCAATAATCTTTGTTTACCCTCCTAGATGAGTTAATTATGCATCCGGTGTACAAGGGTTACTTCTTGATAATTATTTTTAAGTGCATTTTAATTGTCTTCCAACAACAACGTATGGTTTAACGAACGTATGCTTATCAGCTGTTTCCGTCCAGCATATGGAGCCTATTGACCTTTTCTGTTTATCAAGTTTTCATTTAAGAATATTACGTTGTTTGGTAGCGAAGAAAGTTTTTCTGTAATTACATGGCATAACAGTTCATTCATCATCTAGATACATCAGTCCACTCTCCTACCTTTCCTCATTCCTTCGTGGATGTTTCTATAATCCCAAAAAGGCCATTTGAGAAGAAATCAGTTTGAAAAAATCGCCAGGTAGACTTTAAGAAAAATCTGATTTTTGGCAGACAGATGTAAACATTGTAGTAAGTTTCGAGGATTTCATCTCATTTTCGCGCCAACTGTTCTGAGCGGGTTCTTGTTCGCAGAACTATAATCTTTGTAAACGATCAATTCACAATTTTTTGCATGAATTAATGTTGATAGAAAAAGAAAAGTTCATAGGTTTGAAGTTTGACATTTTGCGACACACAAACAACAAACATTCCTTAACCGCGCCATCTACTAATGAAGTTCTAAGCAGAATTTTACGTTTTTCATTTGTTGTCCCCCAAAAATTCTAAACAAAATCGAATCAGTGAATACACCAGGGTTTTTAGGCATCTTAGCTTAAGTATATCACTATGCTATGAGCATGATGGATTTTTTGAAGAACTTTTGAACTTACGGTGCTCTTTTGTGCTGCCCAGTTGCAGATCACCATTATCAATAACCGAAACTTTAAAATGAGAAAAGAATGAATTTACTGGTGATACTGGGTTTCTTCGAAACAAAATCGCAAAAGTAAACCTTTATGTTAGCTGATTTTTACTGACATCTACCTTTATCAGTGCTTTCAACACCGCAAGAACTTTTGAGATTTTTAAACCTTCGCCTAGTTTAAAACGCTTCTATGACACTTAGTACTTCATCGATTCAGCAACAAGTACTATGTATTGCAACGAAACACAGCATGCGCACATAAGCTGAAAAATCGAAAAACGGACCTATCGTCTAACTGACGTGCTATACAAAACTGTCATTTCTTCCGTGCGGTTGTGTAAAACTTATTACATTTCAAATCGTTTGTAAACGTTGTGGATTTCAAGAAACGTCTTGGTTAAAGTGAATTTAGGTACACTTTGTGAAGGTTTATCATTTATTTTGATCTGCCATTATATTTACCTATATTGACTTTGTAGGTTTAGACATAACCATACATTTTTTAGTTTGAGGTTAAAGTGAAAACAATGTTCATTACAATGCTGACCATAGAGAAACTAAAAATAAAGAGAGTTGTCAAACCTGCAGTAAAAGTTGGCACCACGTTTAGACAGTGGTGACGTATCTCGCAACTGGCCGAACTAAGTACAGTTGGTAACACCGATTGAGATAAGGCGGGTTTTTCAAATGTGTTACTTTTATATGATTGATATGGTATATATTTTATAAGTGATCGATTTGCCATTCTTGTATTCCATATGAATGGTTGTATCATATAAAATACTGGAATGGCAAATCGATCACTAATAAAATATATACAGTAATCGATTCGTAGAATCTGTTAGTTCGTTCGTGGTTAACATAAAGTTCCAAAGTAAATCTTTATTTCATGATATCAAGAACAAAATTAAACATCTTATAAAACAAGAATAATAAGTTGAACACTATAAAAACACATTTTATTGTATCTAGGCCAAGGTACAACTACAGACAAAACAATAATGAAACTCCGAAAAACAACAAAATGAAAAATATTCTTCAGTCGCTTATCATCAAATCAACCAAAATAAAAACATATTACATTTACAACAAACCTTCAATAATTTTGTTAATTTATTAGCACAAAGGAGACCATGTACTTCGTACTTCCTCAAATGGTGATAGGAAATGAAAACTGATGGATGGAAATAAGTACCAGTTTGTGAAAAAAATCCTGCAACTGATGGATGGAAATAACTATCAGTTTGTGAAAAGCAGCTTATATTTTACCTTGTGAAAGAATATTTCGAGGAATTTCAGCGTCAACTCGAATAACATTCCATTTTCGACGTTGGGTTCATAATTCAAGTCCATGGTATAATTTCTATAATTAATTTTTCGATGACAATTAACAGTAGAATTATTCTGAAATTATTACGTGGTTTGTCATTTTCTGACAAATGTCGAAATTGGAAAATTATCATGTCGCCAGTCATCTGTTGATTGCGGGCAGCGCCTCCATGCGCGACTGGCCGTACCAAAAACTTGGTGGTCAAGATCGCCAATGTTTCAAACAGTCTCTTTATTTTTAATTTGTCTATGATGCTGACATAGGTCGTCGAAGTCAATCAAATGTGTGACGAGCTACCCCACGTGCAAACCCCAGCGAGTGACAGAAAATGTTGATAGTCGTATTGGTATGTCCGAATTGGGAATTCAAAATTAGATGCCAGCGCCAGATTGGCGAAAATTCAAAACAGACAGACAAACAATGTTGTCTGTTTTCTCAGAGGTTAGGTTTTCACTCGTGTTTGGAGTTTTTCTTAAAATATTTCCATTTGGTATTATTTTTCAGTTTTGTTTTGTTTGGTGTTAGCCATTCCAGGACTCTGGTGAAGTGGTGAATTTATATCTTAAGACAATATCATTTGCGAAAACTCACTTTGAAGGAGACAAAGTATGTTCAATTTGCTTGCAAAAAAAGTATCGGGAATTACTGTTATGAATTATTTTGAAGAAATGTTAACATTATTTGTAAATGTTCGAATTGAAAATAAAACTAACAAAAACTTTTTGTTTATTTCATCTAAAACAAATAAGATGGTGTTAGAATGTGTCCTTATCACCTAGATATACATATACAGGGTGTTTCATAATTGAATGCTGATCCTAAAGGGCGATAAGCCTTGGATAATTTTAAAAAAAATCTTCATATGAACAGAGGTCCGCAACCGCTTCATTTCTGAGATGCAGGATGTTGAAATTTAACATAAAAATCAGTTCCTCCCCAGTATCTCTGAAACCGCTTTGGCTTTCTTTCAATTCTTGTACAAGCAAAGTACGCATAAAAATACATTTTTTTCATGATAAAGGATTTCTTAATTTTCATCAGTGGCGTCCCTGTTAACATGCCCTGCCATATTTTTGATCAAAATAATGATACGCCACTGTCTTCTTCACGAATAATTTTTTTTTTGTAATTTTCCTCTATCTTTTCATAAAAATGGGCTCCTGCCTTTTTTTTCGTCCGGCAAACGGTTTTTGAGTTATAAATTAAAATGCATTCATTTGCTCGTCCCTATGCGAAATCAGCCGTTAAAGAGAAGTAGGATTATCTGGGGTAGAAACATCTAGTATGCTAAGAACACATTTCGTTGTTTCCAACATAAATAATTTTGACACTTCTTCAGCTAGATACGTGATATTTTTTCCGTTATAAAAACTTGTTTATTGAAAAAACATGGTCAATTTTACAAATACCGAATCAGCGGACATGCATTACTTGTATGGGCTTGCTGATGGGAACGCTGTATCAAGAGCTCTTCCCAAATAGAATGGTTTCTGATGCTCGAACGATTTCAAGCACCCACAGAAGGTTATGTGAAACAGGAAGTTTTGAGTCAAATCATCACTTAAAAGGAGCACATCGGACTGCAAGAACTCCAGCAATTGAGGTAGCTGCTTTTAATTCAGTTGACGAAAATCCTGAAATAAGTACGAGGCAAGTTGCCAATAATTTGAATATCGCCAATATTCTAGTATGTGGGATTCTTCATGATTATTTATTATATCCCTATCACATTCAACGCAGGTTCTACTTCCTCGAAACTTTCCATTACGAGTGAATTTCTGCCAATGGTTTCTCCAAAAAGTCACCGAAAATCCTTTATTTGACAGGGAAATTTTACCCATGGACGAAGCTAGTTTTACTAAAAACAGGATCAGAAATTTTCATAATAATCATTTTTGGGCCAAGGAAAATCCGCATGCAATCGTGGAATCTCATCACCAGGAGCAGTTCTCATTGAATTTCTGAGCTGGAATTATTGGAGATTACCTAATTGGACCTTTTTTTTTTACACGCAGATTGAATGGACATAATTATCGCCGATTTCTTGAAGATAATATGCCAATACTGTTGAAAGATGTTCCTATTTTAATGTGGTTTATGCACCATGGTGCACCTGCTCATTTTAGTGCTCTGGCACGCAAATATTTAAACCAATGCTTTTATAATCGCTGGATAGGTCGTGGGGGAACAGAGTCATGGCCAGCTAGATCCCCAGACTTAAACAGTCTTGATTATTTTCTTTGGGGACATCCTAAGACTTTGGTGTACAGTCAACCAATTCCATCTGAGGAAGAATTGCGAAACCGCGTAATAGTTTCCTGTGTTTCAATAAGGAATGCTCCAGGAATTTTCCAAAGAGTACGCGAGTCAATGACAAGGAGGGCTGAAGCGTGTATACTTGCAGGAGGCGGACATTTTGAACAGTTCATTTGATTTTGGTATTTTTTGTTTATAATAGTTGTTTTTAAAAATAAAAAATGGATTTTTATGCGTACTCATTACAAAAGCTCAATAATAGTTACCATGAAATTATAAAAATATTGCCTAAATCCTTTTTAAGACTAAGAGAATAGGAACAAGCAAATTAATGTATTTTATTTTCTAAATCGAAAACCGTCCGCCGGACGAAAAAAAGTCAGGAGACCATTTTTATGAGAAGATAGAGAATAATTACAAAAATAATATTTATTTGGAAAAAGACAGTGGCGTATCATTATTTTGATCAAAAATATGACAAGGCATGTTAACAGCCTCTGATTAAAATTAAGAAATCCTTTATCGTGGAAAAAATGTATTTTATGCGTACTTTGTTTGCATGTATCAAAATTGAAATAAAACAAAGCAGTTTCAGAGATATTGGGGAAGAACTGATTTTTTTGTTAAATTTTAACATCCTGTATCTCATAAATAAAGCGGTTGTTCATATGAAGAATGTTTATCAAAATCATCCAAGGATTATCGCCCTTTAGGATCAGCATTCAATTATGAAACACCCTGTAAAGTCACTCTTTTTCCATACTGTTTGAATTATCTTCGGTATGTTGAATAATATCTCTTTTTTCTCTTCTTAACTCTCTTTTTTTCTTCTCAACTCTCTTTGAAGGTTTTCTCTTTCACTTTTTTTTCGTTGCCACACGATACAGAAACATTTTGGGAAGGAACTCCATTCTTCTTCAAGATCCCAAGAGCTCGTCGTCTGTCGATAGACTCACTCCATCCTAGATTAGTCTGCACCAGTACGTTACATTAATTTTCTCACGGAAAATACAACGGTACATCGTTTGGCCTGAGAGTCACATTGAGGTACACAACAATAATGATTTGAACTTGAATCACCCATTTTTTCACTCGAGTACGTACAATAGTCAACAGAACATTCACCAGGTAAACAAGAATTTCATTAAATGTAACAAAACAAGATTCAAAAAAAAAATCATATATATAATTACACGTGTTATACCAAAACTAAGTTGTAATTGATTAATGAAAGTCAGATCCACGAACCTAAAACCCAAGAAAAACAAGCCAAAAATATATATATATATATATATATATATATATATATATATATATATATATATATATATATATATGTGGGAAGTATTTACTGACTAGTTAGGTACAAAACTAGGGATATTGGGGTAAGCAGCAATGAAAAAGTAAACCCTTCAAGCTCAAATATAATTGCGAGATCAATTCCTAACCCAACAGTTGCCCTTGTCACACCACATAGAGTACACAGTTATATTTATATAATTTTAGACAACGCTAATGTGGTTGTAGTAACTTTGAACTTCGTTTTATTCCTCGATCTACGTTTTTTTTCTTGTATCACCATGTTAGATGAATATGTTTAACATCATTGAAACCAACCTCAACAAAGTTTATCCCTGATGAGGGAAATAAACATTTCCGAAAGCTTGGATAAACCTTAAAGAGTTTACTTTTTCATTGCTGCTTACCCCAATATCCCTATATATATATATATATATATATATATATATATATATATATATATATATATATATATATATATATATATATATAGATATATATATATATATATATATATATATATATATATATATATATATATATATATATTATATAGATATATATAGATAGATATATCAATGAAAACAATTTCTCGGCATTCAGACAGGAGGATGAGAACTTAAAACTGAAGAATAAAAATGTGGATCGGCCAGGATTCGAACCTGGGACCTTTCGATTCCTAGTCGAACGCTCTTTCAATTGAGCCACCAGTCCTTGTTCGAAACCGGCGATTCACACCTTCAAATTCAGTTCTGTGTTGGTGACGAAGATGATGATGAGGGTTAATGTGATGCATGAAAACATTAACGTATACAGCCTAATGAAAATTAATTGGTTATTCCTGGCGTCAATCCTATTTTGGATTTTCGACCAACTTCAAAGCTCGAAATTTTCAGGTGTGTATAACTAAAGCCAAGTAAATATAATATGAAGTGGAAATTAGGTATGTAATTAAATATCAATAAAAACAATTTTTCGGCATTCAGAAAAGAGGATGAAAACTTAAAACTGAAAAATAAAAATGTTGGTTTTTCGATCAACTTCAAAACCTAAAATTTTCAGGTATAGGATTGACGCTAGGAATAACCAATTAATTTTCATTAGGTTGTATACGTTAACACATTAACCCCCATCATCAGCTTCGTCACTAACACAGAACTGAATTTAAAGGTGTGAATCGCCGGATTCAAACAAGGACTGGTGGCTCAATTGGAAGAGCGTTCGACAAGAAATCGAAAGGTCCCAGGTTCGAATCCTGGCCGATCCACATTTTTATTTTTCAGTTTTAAGTTTTCATCCTCCTGTCTGAATGCCAAAAAATTATTGTCATTGATATTTGATTACAGACTCTAATTTCCACTTCATATTATATAGATATATATATATATTAATATATATATATATATATATATATATATATGTATATATAACCTCATAACGGGTTAACGGAAAAATGGCATAACCGGAAAACGGGATAACGAGAATAACGGGATAACGTGGGATAACGGGATAACGGGATAAAAAGAAAACGGTATAACGCGGACGAGGGTTTTCAGGAAAACAAATTGAGGGAATTTAGAAATTTGGACAGGAACGTCTGTCGGGTCAGCTAGTATAAAATATATATATATATATATATATATATATATATATATATATATATATATATATATATATTTCTATTTCATTATCCACCAAAAATAATTCAAATTCGTTATAAATTATCTACTTTTTATATGTATAGTAGGTAACAAGGTAAATATTGGAGACGGTCGTCATTCAGCGTTAATCCTTTGTTTTTCAGGTTTTTCCATGCATCAGTGCTTTATACAATCACAGCATGGTGGATTTCGGTGTGAGTGAAACACGATTTATTAGTGGAGGGATCAGCATGTTTTCAGTGGAATTGTTCGTATAGGGAATTACCGTAAAGGCCCCTTTTTTTTTAGAGAGTTTCGGATCTCTTGGTTGAAAAAAACGCATTGACGGTCACTAGGTGAATGGTATAAACTCTCTACTTCACTTTTGCCGATAAAAACTGTTTGGATAAGGTTTCTTCACTTCAACTATGTAGAATACAGTGAGTCCCATTAAGTATGGAACATGTGAATAAATATATATATATATATATATATTATATTATATATATGTATATATATATATATATATATATATATATATATATATATATATATATATATACAGTGCGGTCTATAGGTATGGAATAAATTCATTTTAGCGTTATGTATTTGTTTACAAAAACCTGAAACACGTCGATTTCTATTGTCAATTTACAGTATGAAAATACATATTACCCCCTTCTTGCACCCTCTCTGAATTATGAGCGCCCCCTCAAAAATTTAAATGAGATGGGTGGTCGTGTGGCACCTTGTTCAAAAAGGATTTTCATTTTCTGTTCAGCAATATTTCAATAGACCAGACAATATTGCGGATTTAAAAGTCATGATAACGGAAGAAATTAACAACATAACCCCTGAGGTCCTACAAAATGTTGTACGAGAATTCCAAGATCGACTTGCTTATTGTCAAGAAGAGAATGGTGGTCATTTTGAACATATAATTCAATTGTAAAATAAGTTGAAAAATACTTCCCAAACATTATGTGACATTGTTTCCTTCAATCTACGTAAAGTATAACAATTTTACATTTTCAAAATAAATTTCCTCAGTTATGATTGCACCAAATTTGAAAAACTTGATATATATATATATATATATATATATATATATATTTATGTTATGAAAGACCAGAAATTGATTTAAAAGGAAAAAAGAAATAATTTCAATAAAAAACCCACAAAAATAATAATTACTTACTAGTTAGTAGTTTAAGAGATATTGTTTTTACATATTTTTAAGATTCTATTTCTTTTATGAAGCCTCTGTAAGATATTGATAGATAAAAAATATACAAATACTATAATGCAATCATTTTCATACATTGTCAAGATCATTACAACCTAGAATTGTACAAAAGATAACAAAAAGGTCTAGATTTACAAAATCATCCTGAATAAAATATGATCAACAAAATTATAAGCTTGAAACATACAGTATATGTAATTATACCTAACTAAAAATAGCCAATGGGAGAACAACAAACTTCTTGATGACAATAGCCAATCAGGGAACAGTATGGTCAGATGTAAGATTTGAAATTGTGAGAAAATAAGAACGGAAAAGTGTCAGAGACAATTATCAATAAATATTGTACATAGTTTGTAAGAAAAGAAAAATATTTTAGTTAATAAGTTTTGACAAATAACCCCAAAGAGTGAAAATGTGACAACAAAGTGCGCGAATTTGAAAATTCAAATGATATGGAAAAAGGAGAAATGGTATCCAGGTGACAGAAAACAAAGCCACGGGGATTTTGAAAAAATTTTTGAAAAGAACGCCACGTTCGGACTTGAGAGAAAGAAAAATTCATAAACTTCATCAATATAAGGTAGTTTCTCTATTAGAACCCCATCAACTCAACTTCAGGAAAATTTCAATAAAAATAAATAGCAGCAAACGACATTACCTTTTATGTACTCCACATGAAACTATTTCAAAGCTGATTTCTGGATTTGTATGGTTCCTTTTTGGTATTGGAGAGCCTGAGAGCAGTACATTGAGGAGGATTCAATTTCATGGTGCATATTGTAACAGCGACAGTTCCAGCGTCAGGTATAAATTTTTCTAGTGCACATCACAAACTGAATAACCTCACAAATAACTCGTATCATACCAGAAGAACTCTATTTCACTTTGATATTGAATTACTAAAGAATTTTCAACCTTCAAAGTAAAAAGTGAGGTTGTGTATTTTTATTCATCACCGTTTCTCATGATTGTTCTTGAAAATTTGTAGAATGCCATAGTATAAGTTATCTATCGTAGGACAGGTTAATATAAGTTTTCCTGAATAAAGGAAATAATTGTTTTTCGACATTTTCTCGTTTGTTTTTCACAATGATCTGCAATCTTACTTGTAAACACTGAATAGAAATTTGACATCAAGCAGTGGCTCTATTGCCTGAACCGGCTATCTGAGACAAAAGGCGTATCAACTGAGTTTAGTCGTGGTAAGAAAAGTGATAACAATTGGCAGCAACGTGACGAAAAAACAGTGAAGCTAGCAATTATTATCACATTGCAATATATTATACAGGGTGAAAATAATTTATCTATCATATCAATTTGAACCTAAGAGGGATAAAAATCAACAACAACATATTATTTTCACAAATCACATTTCATAACAATTTGGCACCCAAAACGTGGGGCAAAATTCACTACAACTATTGTTTTTACAATTTATTATAAAATAACAATATATATATATATATATATATATATATATATATATATAGGGTTAATAAAAATTGAATGTTAATTTGCAAAATTGTACTTTTTCCATTTAGGCGAAACTTGCAGAACAGTTCAATTTCTGTCACTAATTTTCGTAATCCCGACAAATGATTTGATACATAAAATATGTCGTTCGTATTCGTCATCGTAGATAAAGATCATGTCCCTCATAGCTTAATATTTTCTCATTTTAGGAATATAATACTCTTCGATTGACATAAGAATGAGTAATATTTCCGAAACACGATAAGAAAAAACAAATAGATTACAAAGTTATATTTCGGTTTCTCGTAAATACAAAAATAATATGATAATAAATAATTACTAGGAACTATCACAATCGCAAAGTTGATGCATATTGGGGAACGAAAACTACGTTCCAAGTCAGGATGATGGCAAAAAGTCAAAAATTAAGATGACAATCAGTGTTTAAATGGCAGACTAGTCGTTAAGATTCCGAATTCAACCCAACAATCCACAGGTTATGATGTTGATACAGTTCCTGAAAAATAAAACTCAGTGGTAAAACTTTATTATAAGTTTGTCATTGATTTTTCTCCGGGGTGCTATTTCTTGGTGCAATATCAGGTTAAAAACAAAACAAAAAGTTCGACGGCAAAAATGAATCACAATTATTTCTTCAAGAAACTTTCATAATTCACATACGTCCAATCTCCAATTCAGAAAGAGAATTCATTGACTCAGTTTCGGTAAATCCCCCTAAGTATTAGTATAAACGGAATTCCCATCAACAATATTCGTTTTGCAGATGATACTGCTGTATAACCAGATAGTTCAAATGACCTACATTGCAGGAACAAGGTAAGGATTAAAAATAAAATAATTAATAAAAAAAACCTTTTTAAAATCAAGCTTTTAGTCAAATACCCTAAAAAGTACAAAATAATTGCTTTGGATGTGTGACGTAGGTTATTTCGTGAGTTACAGATTCAAAAGCTCGTCGAAGTTTTCATTTCAAATACAGATGCGACATGCTTTTGAATCTATAACTCACGGAATAACCTACGTCACACATCCAAAGCAATTATTTGCCATCTTGGAGCCGCCATTTTTTTTTTCTTCTAACAAATGCATAATGCATTGTTACGGGAACTATGAACACCCGCCAAATTTCACGTTAATCGAACAACTAGAAGTGGGTCAAATAATAACCCTGAAAACCTAACCTATGGTTCTGAGTTAAAAAAATATACATTTTGAAGAATATTGGGGATATTGAGCAAGTAACAGAACATAATTACTTCGCATATCAAGAATAAAAAAGCATTGGTTTGCCTATCGCCTCCCCCCCTTTCATTACACAAACAGTTGAATGACTTCACTGAAGAATGACCGGCCAATTTATTCAGATCTACATAAGATGAAAATTTCGTTCTTATCACACCGACGAAAACGCCAAAAGAAGTATGAAGCTGAACGAGTTGCCGCTCTCCCGGCTTCATATTTGGTTTGGTCCTATTGAGAGTCTGATTTAATTCAAATTTTTATATTATATGCAACCTTCATGTTCCTTGCTATGTTTTTAATGCACAACTGTTTTTATAGCTTGAATGAATTTTTGGATATGAAATGATTTTATTTCATGGAAAAAAGTTCAGGTTTATTGAAAAAATTCAACCCATTGTATATACTCCTACCCTGAACTTTTGTTCTATTGACTATTCCTATACATTGTAAAAATGTCAATATGGGAAATAAATGAATTGAATTCCGTTATCTCGTTTGGGTGGCATAATTGATTTGACAGCGAAAATAATTTTATGACGACTATTACAAATACACTAACCACTTGCCACCACTTTGGGACGGAATTTTCAAATAAGGTTGAACACAATCCAGAGAGCCAAAACATCCATTTTTATTACCCTAACTTGAAAACTAACAGAGACCCCAATAAAAATGTTCACCCCAAATTTCACCCCTTTAGGGGTTGAATTTCTAAAAACACTGGAACAACTATTTCTTTATTTGTAACAAAGTCCTCAAATACCAATTTTCATAACCCCATCTTAAAACTAACGGTTTTCCTATATAAACGTTCAACCCCCCATTTTAACCCCTTTGGGATGAATTTTCAAAAACCCTGAAATACGTATCCTTTAATCGAAAAAAAAACCAATATGCGGAAAAAGTAATCACTTTAAATGTATCATTTAAGCTGATATCGAGGAAAAATGGGGTAAGAATAAAAAATCACTGAAGCTTTTTGAACGGCTTCTTGGGAAGAATAAAAATTGAGTAAGAAAACTTAGTAAATATTTGAAAACAAATAGATTGATATATTGGTTTTTCGTACGGCAACTATATTTCAGGATTTTCTTTAGATCCATTAACTCCCCAAACGAAACATGTTAACATATTTTTTTTTTGGTATATTCCACTCACCTGTTGATGTGTTATCTGAAGAAGTAGGACCTTTATTTTTAATCTGTTCATTTTCTTTGGTATTCTTCTCAGTCTTCTTATTTTTCTTCTTGCGCTGCTCCTAAAGAGAATTAGAAAAACGTATCATTTTGAAATAGAGAAAATATAACGCGTCATCCTGGTATGAAAAAATATTAATAATATGTTCAAGAAGGGAAAATTAGGAAATATTTTCCCGATTCGTTACTGTAATAACTTCAAAACTACAATGAATTATCATATTTAAAAAATAAAATGGTAATTTCTTCCAGCGCAATATCAAACTCCTCGAATGTACTTTGAATAGTTGAAGACTAGTTCAGAAATTCTGTAAACTATATCAGTTTGCCACTTCAAGGGCAAGGGAAATCACTTCTTTTTCCTAATGAATATTTTCTAAAAATCAGATATGCCATTCCAAACATTTCGGAGACAAAAAATATGAAAATTAAATAAATAATTAATTCTTAACACTTCCGAATTGATCAATTACACAGTTTTCTCCTGTATTCTGAATTATATTATAAAATCTTCTTTATTTCCATTGTTGCATATTCTCACGTAATAACCAATAAGTGTTTTAATGTACCAACATTTTTCGAGAGCTATTTAATTTTTCAAATTGATGCAATATGTTTCTAGTTCACAAGTTTTAATAGAAGGGTTTCCCAATGATCGTATCGAAGTTTGATTCATACAGTTTCGTTTGTCTTCAGTCTGATTGTATAATTAAAATAGTCCTGACTTGTTCAAGGCCTGGCTCGATTTTTTACTTTCATGTTTATCTTGCACCAACTCTCTTTCAAGTTGAAAAAAAATTAATGAATATTAATATGAAGTTAATGTGATGCAAGAGATAGATCGATAAGACAACGGCAAATATCAGTATACAGGTATAATATGTTTTCTTAAAAGATTCATTATTTTGATTTTTTCGATAATATTGAAGTTTTTTTGGATTTTTGAGATGAAACCTCTCCTCAACCTTCAATTATTTCATAAGGTATTCTAAGAGTGACATTTTTTTATTCATACACCCTCGGTTCTTTATATGAATATACATGGTGCCCCACAAATATGCTTCTTTCTGTATTGAAAATATGAACTATTTTCATATCAATGCAGATTTAGCGATCTCCATAATCAACTGATATTGGGCTCAGTTTCATCATTGGCAATATGCATTGAAAAAGATCAAAGGCTGCATAAAAAGTAATCAACTTATACCTTAATGTGATAACTTGAATCCCGTCATTTTCAAAGCTTACGCTTAAAAGCAAATATTGACTATCGAAATGTCTTTAAATTACTCCTAAAAAATGAGTTTTCTAGTACTTCCGTTTTAACTGATGATCGCGTAGGCGTGACATAGATGTTTGTCTACAAAAATTTATTGGAGGCTTAGTGAATGCGATGGCATATCAATGGTTCAGTAAATTCTGGTTAGTACTCCTTTATACAGAGTGTAATCCAACCTCTTGTACACCTGTGAATGACGGGTGTATAATGCCATTTTGTAACAAATTACAGTGGTTAAAAATTCGAAAAAAAAGGAAAAACATATTTTTTCTTTGTCAAATTCGATAAAAATTTGGGAACCGCTGTCCGCCTTACCTTAGCTGACCTACGCAGAGCCGTAATAAAACACTGGCAATTGCTGGACGCAAGAGTAATTTGAATAATGTAGAATGTTCAATTGATTGTTTGGTAAATGTACAAAAAGAGTCTAAGCAGTTATTGTAGGCTACCGACGATAGTGATGGAAACAAACAAACTAATAGATCAAGTCAGAACTAGTACATGACGTCAACAAACTTTGAAGCACTTAACGAATCACAATAATCGGAAAAACCAGTTTTAAGAATTCAGAGACACGAATAGTATTTTATTAAAAATAGTATCGATGGCCATTGTGATCTAGTGATCCAGAATAACAGATAAACAGCTCACCCGTCATTCTGGATCACTACTGTTTTCTGATTGGCTAGTGAATTTAGCAACCAATCAGAAAACAGTACGCGATGTGCACGAGAAGTAATTTGAACATTCTCGTCTTTGTCTTTTGTTAAAGTTTGTTCTTACAACATTCCCCGCAAAAAAATCTAACTATACCACGTGCTGATACATTTTCAAACATATTGCAAAGAAAATGGTTGAATTCTATATTATACATTACCTCAACAACTTCACCGATTTTATATGTCTTAAGTTGCTTCTTAGCATCCCCAGAATGCCCAAAGTCGTCGAATTCCTTCGTTCCATCTTTTCCAGCCCATTCTGTAATCAGCTCGGCTCCTCCAGGATGCTGAAAAGGTTTCATTCGTTCAAATACCGATAAATTTGTTTTGTAATGAAAATAATTCGGAGGAATTCATTATGAGAATTGAATCAGTTGTTTCTGCGATTTTTGACAGTTAAATACCAACCAATCACAATTAATAATTTTCACAAAGAAAAAATCTCGTCAGTAAACACTTCATTAGAATCTATAGAATATAATATATTATCGCAGATCCGATGGAATATAAAATATATCACATATCAAGCAACATTTTTCAGAAAATGTCTCCAAAAGTGGCTTTGTGCACGGAATCCCAATCAAAAGAGAATTGAGAGAAATAACAGATGAACAATGTTCAATTTCTTATTAGGCCAATCAATAGAGATTTTCTGCTCTATTGATTCTATGACAAAAAGACTACCTGGAAACCGACTGTGCCATCATAGTCGCAACTGTCATTGCTTAATTTGTTATAAACATCTAAAAGCATTTTTTTTATTTTTCATCGTTTTTGACTTGTGACTTGAAAACTTATCGATACTCTCAATGGACGAATTGTAGAGAATTGAAGTGCAAAAAAAAATTAGCCTTAGCGTGACTCGATCGGATCATTAGTAACGGAGAAAAACCCGGAAACGCCGGAAAAAATAACGTAATAAGTTGCAGGCTTCCCACGACATAGTAATGATTAGTATGAACTTTATGTGCGAAAAACTCATGCTCTGCCGGATCATTAATTTTGGCATAATTGCAATCTAAATTTTCCAATTCACTTTATTGCAACAGACCAGGATGCGTCATAGGTGGTCCGCTTCCAATTTCCCAAAAAGATTTCGATAGTAGAAGTATAGTATTACAAAACGTATATTCTCATTTCGCGTTGAAATGCTGCAAAGTAGAGGAAAAATACCTGCAAACATGACCGAAAATGGGCGAGTGCGTGAAAGCGGCTGAGTAGTGGGTGGGGGTAGAGCAATGCGATGCGCCCGTTATGAATCTGCTGCTCTACCCCCACTCCTCAGCCGATTTCATGCACCTTCCTGTTTTCAGTCATGTTTGCAAGTATTTCTCACCTATTTCGCAGCATTGTAAAATGAGAATATCCGTTTTGTAGTACCATACTTTAACTCTCAAAATATTTTAGAAAAATTGAAATCGGACCACCTATGACGCATCCAGGTCTGCTGCAATAAAGTGTATTAAAAAAATCAAATTGCATTCATGCCAAAACTAATAATCCAACAGTGCCTGAGTTTTTCACACATGAAGTAGTATGTCGCAGAGAGCCTGCTTCGAAACTTGAAAAATGGCGGTGTTGTGAATTTTTTGAAAAACGCAGATTTTTTTCGGTTTTTCCAGTTTTTATCCGTTACCAATAATTCGATCGAGTCGTGCATTTTACGTTTTGATTCTCTACAATTTGTCCATTGGGAACATCTAGATTGATTCATTAGTTTTCATGTAACAAGCAAAAAACTAAACAAAAAAAGATGTTTTGCATTTAAATGTTTATAACAAATTAAGCAATGACAGTTGCGAGTAGGAAACATAACAGGACCGTCTTTCGTATGATAGCACAGTCTGCTTCCTGGTAGTAGTTTCATCACGAAAAAATATCTATTGATTGGTCTAATACAGCGGCTATTGAGTCTGCGAATTTGCAGTTTATCCAAAGTTGAGTTCGGTAGATGAATTAGTGTTCAGTTGTAATTCTGAAGTGCTAGCGTTTTGGACCACCAATGTGTGGAGACTTAGTTTTTTTGTGGATAGCTGACAGTGCTATTTTTGATAGGCGTTGATAGAAAGCCACTTCAGAGAAACATCTGAGACACCATATGTACGTAGAATTCCAGTGTGCATGCATATACCCATAATTCAGAGTGTGTTCTAGGCTGCCCAGTTTTGTTCATGTATTTTATTATATTAATCAATTCATTTTCGTTTCAGTATGAAAACGATGATATTTTTATATTATATAGTGTTGCATATATATTCAAATTACGAATTTGTTTATCATTATGGGAATTTTGGGAATAGTATTGTATTTTATTTTTGGAACCTTCAAATCCAGTTCGGCTCCTGAAACTTGCCGAGATGATTGTTCATCTTTACGTTGACTTCAATATAGGAGTTCTAGCCGTACGCTTTCGCTTACCGGTTATAGCATTTTGACGGTTCGGCAGTTTTTGAGCCTAACTCCAACTGAGAGTCTCGCTGGCACAATACATTTTTTAGTCAAGGACTGAAATCTCGGGCATTCAACTTGAAATATTGCGAACAGGCTGGTTGGTTAGTATGGTTCCATCCTTACTGTAATAGGGGGCTCTGAACCAGAAACCTGATAAAGGTGGAGGAGCGGTAGGCTAATCAGTTGACGGTCACTCGCAGTGATTGTTTCACAAATAGCCCTGTACCTTGTCAGGAATGTATGATTTATGGTTATTGGTTTTTCTAAACTATCTACTCGGTAGCGTGGTGTAGAGGAAAACATGTAGGGGTATGAATAATAATAGTCCCTCATAGTAGATTGTAGGGGGTCGATATGGCTTTTCAGCCTATCTGTACCTCGACCTATAATGTCTTCTGCCTTCATTTATTCAAGACCCGGGATTCCGAGACTCCTTGCGAAGCGTATTAGTTTCCTGGCAGCTAAGTTCCTGATGCCATGAAATCAAGCAATTGGTTGAAAGAGCATACGCCGCTTATATTCAGGAAATCGAAAGAGATATCAACCATGACCCAGCTAAGAAATCAATCTAGAATTCCTGGTAGCATGACATACAATAATTCAACTTTCAACAACCCGCAACAGTCCAATCCTGACAACCTGCAAACTCTAACTGATACAAGAAATAATGCAAATATATCTCTGAAAACTATCATTACTACTTCAAGGAAATTATCAGTAAAGGACACTAGTTTTTGATCCACGCTGTATATTTTATGTATCTTCAGAGTGAACTGTCACCGTAAACGATCGAGTTTGTAAACGACTTTTCCGGAATTTCAGGCACTTGGATAAATCAATAAGCAGGACTGGTGCAGTTTCATGAGAAATACATAATAGATATGTCAGTTTGATTCAGGAGATGCTTATAGTCCAGAATCCATGGTCCACTTTTGCACTTGATTACTATCAAGCTAATTTTCCGTGAGTACCTTCATTTTGATGAGACGCCCAACAATTTCCTGTACGAAACTCTCGATTGTGGTAGCTAACAGAGGTAGCAAGGATAAAATATGTCGATTTGATGATTCTCAAAAATTTATTACTAACTGGCTCATTTTTTGTTAAATCTCAAGATAATTATCTAAATTATTCGAAAAAACATTTGTCCTACAAAATGTATGGTTTGATCAAAGAGTCCCCTCCTTCCAACATGTATCGATAACGGAGTCATCATAAATGATTACTAACCAGCTGATGATTTTTTTTTACTTAGTTAATATGTATATCATTCAACAGTCATATCGTCCTACAAATTGTGTGGTACGTTATCCCGGTCCTACGCTCAGAAATTGTTAATACCACAAGACCATTTTTCTCATTACTAACTGTAGGATCAAAATATTACATAATAGGTCAGTGTGTTCTCTGCTCAAATGAAACAATGTCCTACAAGAAAACAGGTATGAATCACTAGTCCGACAAGAATTGTCATTTTTTCTTTTTCCTTTTCGTAACATGAGATACAGTGAAAAAATCTTTTTTTAAATTCAAACAACTTTATTTTTTTGTAAACTGAGTACAAAAATTTGTGTATTTATATATAAAAAAAATTATTAATCTTCATCAGATTCATCTGATAAATCTTCCTAATCTTCGCTACTAACATCGCTGTCATCTTCATCTATTTCACTTTTCCCATTCGTGATATCTGACTCTGTAATAACATGAAAAAATTAAGTAAATTATATAATAATGAATACTCAATCAATAAATAACAATAGTATTAATAGGGTACCTTGTATGTCAGAAGATAATTCTTCAAAAGATGGACTTTGGGGACCATCAAACCAATAATATTCATATTTGCCATCAATTATCGTCCATCCAAAATTTTCTGGCAATTTTCCCGTGGGGCACCGCATGTGTGCATCACACCATTCATTGCAGATAAATGCAGTTCTTTTAATTTGGTGCAAAAATTCTTGTTTTGTTGGTGGCAAACTGGAAGGATCATATTCTACGATTTTTTGTTTTAAAATTTCTTCATTTTCATTTTTTTATTTATACCCTTTTTCAAATAACTCATACCGTCCTTTGTTGACATAATTTTTTGTTTTTGATGAATACTCTGCATACATACTCTTCAATAATTTGAACTACCTCATTCGATGTTGACGATTATTGATTTTTTAACTTTTTGTTGAGTGAAATCTACCAAAAAGTCAACATTTTTTTTGTGACGCTTGGGAAATAAATTGATATTTAATTTCATGAATTTTACATATATTCAATTGGAGCACTGCGATAACGTACCACGCAATTTTTAGGACAATGTGACTGTTATTAACTAAGTAAAAAAAAGATCAGCTGGTTAGTAATCATTTTCAATAACTTCATTATCGATACATATTGGAAGGAGGGGACTCTTTGATCAAACCATACATTTTGTAGGACAAATATTTTTTCGAATAATTTAGATAATTATCTTGAGATTTAACAAAAAATGAAACGTTAGTAATAAATTTTTGAGAATCATCAAATCGACATATTTTATCCTTGCTACCTCTGTTAGCTACTCTAATCGAGAATTTTCGCACAGGAAATTGTTGGGCGTCTCATCGAAACGAAGCTATTCACGAAGATTCAGCTTGATAGTGATTATTTTTACATCAAGGATCTGTACTACTACTTTTGAGCGTAGGACCGGGATAACGTACCACGCAATTTGTAGGACAATATGACTGTTAAATATATACATATTAACTAAGTAAAAAAAAAATCATCAGCTGGTTAGTAATCATTTATGATAACCCCGTTATCGATACATGTTGGAAGGAGGGGACTCTTTGATCAAACCATACATTTTGTAGGACAAATATTTTTTCGAACAATTTAGATAATTATCTTGAGATTTAACAAAAAAAAACAGTTAGTAATAAATTTTTGAGAATCATCAAATCGACATATTTTATCCTTGCTACCTCTGTTATCGAGAGTTTCGTACAGGAAATTGTTGGGCGTCCCATCAAAGTGAAGCTACTCACGGAAAATTAGCTTGATTAATCAAGTGCAAAAGTGGACCATGGATCCTGTACTATCATATCATCAATCGCAATTGATATTGGTATACTACAAAATATCGGTAAATGAATGAAATTCCACCGCTCAATTTTTTTGAAATCACTGAAAAACTTGCTATCTTTAGACTTACCCTGTAAATCGTCTGTACGTGCAGGAATCATTGATCTCTATGTGTATTCAAATCGGCCGTATGAACAATCGATGCATATTCGATTTGGTTTATATATTCGAAAAAGTCTCTTCACAATGGCCATTTGAAATTTTGGAAAAGTTAAATTATCTTTATATAATCTAAACTGTTGAATTTGGAGCGGTGGTGCAATGGAGACATTTGATCAGCATCACGAGTTCTGCAATATATAGAAAATTCGAGCAAATTCACCGAAAGCCAATTTCCCATTGATGCGGTGCGAGGTCCTTTCTATGACTTTAACTTCAAAACTAACGGTACTTCCATACAGACTTCCACCCCTTTAGGGGTAGAATATACACTTCAGGCTGATATTCCTCAACAAATTTCATATATCTGGATTGTTATTGGACGGTTTGTGTCAAGCTTGCAACTGTTTTATCATTTCCCATTTTCGAATATTCTTGGAATATTGGAAACCGTTTCCTTAATTTCATATTAGTATAAAACTTAAACTTGATATTTATCGATGCTTTTTTCATTAAAAAAACAATTCCTATTTTCAATTGAGAATCTTTAAAAATTGAATCTTCTTTACACCGAATCATTGAATGCTCATAGGTGGGCTAGTCCTACACTGGTAATTTCAAACCAACCATATCGTTAGAGGTCAAAAGTCGGTGAAATACATTTGCATACACTGAGTATGCTGGTATCGTCTTGGAAAACACTTCATCTAATAGCTCTTCGAGAAAAAAAATGGTGGTACAGCCTGTTGTGGTATTTTTTCGGAGAACTGAATGATACTTGGGAATTATTTGAGGTTTTCCCAAATTCAGTGGTGTGGTTTCCCAATTTAGTAGGAAATTTATGGAAATATGTCTACAAAATTCTGGTAATTTTGTCATCTTTCTGTTACATATACGACATTTTCATCTCGTTTATATTAATACTCTAATGCGCCTCCGTAGATAGCAAGTCCAGGGACGGACACTAGATATTCTCTTGTAATAATCTAATACGCATACCACCAAAAAAACGGCAATAAATCTGGAGAATTTCACAATGGATATTTTATCAATGTGTTTGCACCACGCCCTTTATTTTGGTCTCAATGGAAATTCCACTGAGGCCAATTATGCGTTTTTTAAACCATTCTCAGTGATCGGTTAAAATTTTACCCCCAGAGAAATTACTTTATTGATTATTCAAACGAAATCAGTACAAAAACAGGCAATTTTATTTATATTTTTATGGATATAGCTTCAGTTATTTCCTCCAAATTAGTTGCCAGTAGGCATAACCCATAAGTAACAGAGTACGCAAGCTTGGTGGCGTACAATTAAAAAACTTTCAGCTTTCAGCAGATTATAAAGAAAGAAGCGAGGTTGGAAAATGGATTGGTTACTGTTGTTTCTAGAACTACTAGATGTTGGTGATGTGTATGTGTGGTGATGTGTAAAATTAATAATTTTTCATGATGCCATATGCATTTGTGAACAAAATTAGTTACTTTATATCGGGCCCAATAAATCGTAACGTCTGTAGGAGCCTTTAAGCTGTACAGGTAACCTCGGCCTGGTAGTCAAGCATATAATTTGTGGCGATTAGCACGCGTATCTAAAGCGGCCGGCTATTTTTTCATTAAAAAATTAAAAACTTATCATTCCTCAAGAAGCTGACTACACATACCTAAACAATAGGTGTATGTTGGTCGAATATTCATCAAAAAACAACTACTACCCCTGGCAAATGCCTCGACGGACGCAAAATGCCACTTTAGCGGACTTGTACTTAAAGTTGTCATGGCAACACTTTAGTGTACTCTTTTTGTTCACGATTCCGAGTCCCGACGTCGCGTTGGCACACCCATATCGGGTCCGATAAATTGGCACGTCTGTTGGCTCCTCAAGACTTATAGTCCAAGAGCTGGCTGCAGAAAACCTGGCCAATCGAGTAACAGAATGAAATGATTTTAAAATGTTAGTACTCACAGCAAACATAAGAAAAATCATTTGATGCCTGTGCAGAACTTGTGCATAAGTTTTGTTCGGCCGTTTTTCGGAAAAAAAATTATTTATAACTCAATATTGACAATACAATTAGAACAGTTATTTATGGAAATATTTGGATTTGTTGTTTTCTGTTGTGGCAGATAGTTACTGATTTCAACTGATTCCTCATTACTAGAAGTCTGAAGAGAATGCATGTTATTATCTGGTGTTTCAGAGTAGTGAGCAATATTTTCAGATTGTCTGCAATGGCTAGTAGAAGGCTCATCATTTTCTACAATTTTCTTAGCAATCTTCAGCTTATTTGCAACTGAATTTTCAATATAACCTTCCGCAACAGTCGTCGACTTCCACCCAGCATGTCTTTTAATGTTGATTATATCCTCGCCTGCATCTGCTAACATAGTTGCTGAGGAACGTCTGAAGCAGTGACCAGTATATTCTTTCGCATTAGAAATACCTAGGTAAGTGGCTATTCTGAATGGTATTTGACCGAATGTATTTTTTTCGATAACCTGTCTCGTATACTTGCCATTTTTATAATATAAAAAAAAACGCTTTTGATCATTCTGATCACGCAAGGAAGAATATTTTCTGTAAATATCCAAATAACTTGGCGATTTCTGTTCTTTATCGATTACAGTAAATACTCGATCTATCTTCATTTTGGTTTCTCGTATAGTTATGAGTAGGAATGTCTCGAAATCTTGAATGTCGTCCACTGTGATATTTGCCAATTCTTCGCGGCGACATGCTCCACAAATACCAAAAATCAGTGCTACCTACAATAAATTCTCAGATTAACATACTGAACATTGAGAAAACATGAAATTAGAACTTACTTTCATCATAAGATACAAATCGTCTGGTGCTTCCCTCAAAAATAACTCGATTTCTTCTCTGCTTAGAATCTTCGATTTCTTTGGTTTATAACCATCAAATTTTCGTTTCAAAAAAGCTATCAATCTTGCGTATCTACTGATATCTATATTATCATGTACATTTAAAGTAGCTTTCAGCATGGAATAATATGACCCCATGGTAGAGGGCTTACAATATTTTGATTTTTCCAGAAAATAGGCAAGAAGTACAGTCTCTGTGTATTTCTTATTTTTTACATTTTTCCCGTTGCACCACCTCACGAATTCTTCATACACCTTGTCGTATATTTTCTTGGATTTACTTGGCAATATACTCAATTTTGCATCCTCAGCTGCCTTACTTATTTCTGGTGGAGTACAATTCACACTTTCTTCGTCGCTTGAATCCATTTCAAAATCAGTAATAAATTATCTGTGATCACAAAAATTGACAGCAAATATGGCTACTAGCCTATATAATCTTATTTCGAAAAATTGACTGAGTTGCCATGGTAACATTAATTCCATTACTTCTTGATTTATTCTGTTTCCGATATGATATGAATATACATCCTCACGGCAGCCTTGATGTATTTTCATCATGTTCTAGATATAAAGAGGTATACATGACATCAAATATACCGGTCGTGCATAACATTTTGTATGTATTTCGGGCGTAATTTGCTTTTATGGACCTAGGCGTGTTAATAGCCCTCGCTATCGCTGCGGTCCATAAAAGCCTATTTTACGCCCTTGATACATAAATAACTATTATTATGTTTGTTGTGAGTACTAACATTTCAAAATCGTTTCATTCTGTTACTCGATTGGCCAGAATTTTTGCAACCAGCTCTTAGTCTATTATTGTGACCGCGAGGATTGAAATACCTAATGCGGCTGGGTTTACACTTGATGCCCGTTCAAGTATAACATAAGCATATTTCATTTTTGACCTCCTAAATAAAAATGTATTTAACCATAACGCGCTTCAGCTTCTTACCTCATTTGACGTTTTTATCTAGACTTATACGAATCTTGTGTCCCCGCCTAAGTTTTTCCCCAAAAATCAGTCTGGCCAAACTGTACTTGAAGATTCAAATCCATTTATGATTTATGTTTAGTCACTTATCGTTTGAGAAAATCCAGATGATACTTTTCTTATCTACCTCTACGTGATCGACACTCACCATAGATTATGTATTGTTGAGATATGTGACGAAATTGTTTTGAGTTATCGTGATGATAATCGATGAGAAGTTTGCCAAAATTTAAGATGGGGTTAATACGTACGAGCAAAATGTTACTATTCATTCAGACTGAAGAACATTTATCTTGGTGACAATGTCGAATAAGTTTTCAATTTCGAGTTTATATTGAAAGACCCATTCCAGAATTCAATCAAAACCATTAATTTCGGTTCTTAAATATGTTCAAGGATATGTTCAAGGAGCTGGGGCCAATTTACATTTTATATGGGCTCAGAACGTCTTTTCAAGAAATTTTCAAGTGGCATGATTAGAATCTAATACTCAAGTACTCCTTAATATTGACTTCAACATGATTGATCATCCAATTTGCAAATTTTACATACACGTGAATATATTCATAGTTGTAGTTTAGATTTCAAAACGTTTTTGACGATATATTCGATTTTGAGAGGAAACATTCAACAAATAGAGAGAGAGAGATAATTGTTTATGATTGAATATTTATGTTAATGGTTGATTTATGCAGAATTGACCAACAATCAAGTCCGAGACTAATTACTTAAAGTTCATCAATAGCAATAGGGAGTGTGGTAATTATGGATCTTTCAACTTTAAGAACCGAGTCAAAATGATCAAAAAGGGAAATGAGTACGGCTAAATCAATAAATAATGGCCCAAATGTAAGATAATTTTTCAGGTGCAGTAAATATGTACGACAAAGCACAGAACCAGATGAAGTTTCCACAAAAATTATCAAAGAAAGCGTGGATATATTATATGAAGTTATAGGACATATTATAAACTTATGTATTTCTTTTGGAGAATATCCTGACATGCTTAAAATTGCGGTCCTTGTCCCTACACTAAAAAATGGTGACAGTAAAAACATAGAAAATTATCGTCCCATTTCTATAATCAGTATATTCTCAAAAAACTTTGAAAAAATTATATGTCGTAGAATAAACGACTACATGGAAACATTTGATCTACTGACAAATTGCCAATACGGGTTTAGAAAAAACCACTCGACAGAAATTGCAACGTTTAACTTTCTACAACAACTACATGATTTAATTGATGAAAATCATTATTGTGGTAGGAATTTTCTTCGATTTAAGTAGAGCCTTCGACACCTTGAATATTAAATTCGTATCAGAAAAACTATTTAACATGGGTATTCGAGGAAACATGAATCAGTTAATTGTATCTTTCTTGACAAATAGATACTTCCAGGTGAAACAGAATGACAAAATGTCGGATAAGTTTGCTGTAACAACTCGGACACCACAAGGCAGTGTTCTCGGGCCACTGATATTTATATTATATGTAAATGATATATTTCTATTATATGTAAATGAATAAGTAATGGGGCGATATACCTTTATGCAGATGACACTTCCATCATTCTTTCGAGTAAAACATCAGAAGAAATGAATAACCTCGTCAACTCAGTCCTACACGAATTTGATGACTGGTGTTATAACTGATAATTAACCCGAAGAAAACAGTCGGTATGGAATTTGCAAATTCATTCGTAGCCTGCATGATTTCAATTTCTTTTTCCGGAATGAATCCTTAGTTGATTTGTTGAAAATATGAACAGGATGTTCATAAAATCAGATGTGGAATCATCTGCGACTGAAAGATAAACTTTAGTCACTATCTTCCATCGTCAAGATAACCTCTTATGGGGTATTCATGTTGAAAAGGGAAACATTCTCAATTAGATATTGATAAAAAGATTTTTCTATTGAAAGTTATTTTTTGTGAATGTCTAACAGAAAACAACTTCCCCGCTAAAGCCAGGCTGGACATTGAACTACATCTGATAGATATTCTGAAAAGACCCTAACTCAAAAGAAAAAATCTGAAATTGAAAATTTGCATTTTCATTCAGATAGTTATTTGATTTTCTATTCCAGTCTCAATTGAGAACTCATGAAGATGATTGAGGCAAAGAAGAATGTTTCCCAAAAAAGAGTACTCACCAGACATAACTTCATTTTTATCGTGGATTTTTCAATTCACAGAAAAATATTTTTATCAATATCCAATTTAGAATGTTTCCCCTTTTCAACATGAATCCTCAGTATTAACGAGCTCAACAAAATTCGTAGGAACAATAATTGACTCTTATTTCACTTGGCTTGGCGAGAACATAATATGTTCACATCTAAGAAGCTGAATCAATCGTATTATCAGAAGGCACTACTGAATCCTACTTCTGAGAGAAAAGGAACTCATGCGAACCATAGACGTCCCGACTGAGCTGGGAAAGGTAAAGAATACAGGTAAAAAAGTATTTGGAAAATGGTAAAGGTAACATAGCCGGACAATTCATGATTGTGTGAAAACTATTTATTTTTCAAAAGTTTCTTAGCACAAATCAAAAGTATCACACAAAATTACAAATATTTATAAACAATTTGTTGTAATGAGTGGTTATCAAAAACAAAAATAATTATTTATTTTATCAAAATAAAATGAAAGAAAAAACCAAACCCACCCATCATACCAATATATATATATATATATATATATATGATAAAATCTAAGCAGAAGGAAACATGAGAGTGAACTGTCGAAACATTTCGATGGAATGTGATTAAAAATAAAAAGAGTGAGTACAGGAAATTGTCAAAGATGAATTTCAACAACTTTGTATATATAACATAAGCTATAGAATTAAAAACTGTAAATGAAATCCATAGAATAGTTAAAATGAGAAAAATTTACCCAGGAAGGTAAGCAACAAACCTAAATTTTGTGAGATAAAAAAAAAGTTATGGTTGCCAGGAAGAAAAATAACAAGTTCGGAGAAATGTTGAAATTTTGAAAAAAAGGAAGCAGTACAAAAATTTGATCAGAAAAAAATGTGAAAATACTACAAGAAAGTAAGCAAATCAACCAGTATACTATATAAAATATTCAGAGACAAACAGGAGGAGAAATTACAAAGAAGAAACCACTCACTTTCAAAATAGTCGAAGTCCTATCTGTGCGCTGCTACAACAAAGGGGCCTTCACAGAGAAGCTACAAACGAAGGACACTTCCAGAATTTTTTAGAATACCCAACATAAACTAATCACAGGTACTTTTGAACCCAAATATAAACCAAGTGAACGTATTCGTATCAGACACTTATTTCGGGTACTTTTATTACTTTTGCCCACTGTTTTGAACATTATTTCTTATATTTTCTCATAACCTGAATCTAACCCATTAGTCACTTATTTGCTCATGAGCAAAGATCTTGACATTATTAGTTTTTTTTTTTTATTAAGTTAGATATCGCAGGTTAGGTCGTTTTTAAGGATTTATTTGAATAAAGAAAACATTATTTGACCATTTTCTGAATTCATTAATTATCTGTTTGATCACATAACCAACATTTCACAAAACAGTACATTCCAAATTGACTTCAAGCAGAGCAACGAGGTGGCACCACTGAATCCTAACTTGAGAGAGGGCAATCTCATGTCTCCATAGGTGTACCGACAGAGCTGGGTAAGGTAAAAGAATACAGGTAAAAGAGTATTTGAAAAAAAATAAGCATACATAGCCGGATATTCATTACTTTGATGATAGGTATTTACTTTTCAAAATTATTAAATAAAAAAGAAATCAATTAATCAAACTTAGCATAACAAATATTTATTATGATGACTAGTTGTTATTAAAAAAAGAAAATAAATAGCTATAACAATCTTTATAACAAATTAGTCCCATCATAATAATATATATGTTATAATAATCTCATACAATTCGGAATTCCGACTAACAATTCGGAATTCCGAGATACAAGTCGGACTTCCGATTTACAAGTCGGAAATGTAAAATAAAAAAAAATGTGGCACTTCTACGCCTTCGTACATCTGGACAATCCAGTTGTGTTATGTTTCTTCATATTCATGCTATGCCTTCGATAAAGAATTGTGGCGTACCGCCGCGCCGCCAACCTTTCATGCTACACTTTATCAAATGCCAATATCCATGAATAGATACAAAGTACGTTCTATGATGTCAATTATGAAATTTGCCTGACTGAAATTGAACTCATTGTTCGTTTTTTTTTTTTCAATATCTTGACAAAAAATATATCAGATATGTTGGATATGACTCGGTAACAACTCGATGTCATTTGTTGATATGATTGCCTCCGCTTCCTTTCAAATCGAGTACGTATCTCAATATCGAGTACGTATTTCTATCGCACGGGTTTCTTCATTGTTTTCACTTTTTTGCAGCTTTTCATTATTTCTGCTGGTTATTCATTTCGACTAAGATAAATATACCTGATTGTTTGAAAGCAACTATGAAATAATAAAATAAAAATATAATTTCTCCATTCCAAACAAACCGGCTTCAGATGCAAGTAACATAAAATTACAAATATCAGTTTACTTTGACAAGTTTCATTCTATTAATTACTACAACATTGCTGTCCAATAAAAAAAGGATAATCCAAATCGGATAACCCAGTTCAAAGTTATGAGTGGTAGAATCAGTTAACGGGTAAAAATTCAGTGGATGAACGATAAATATCCCCTATTTTTACACGCTTTATATTAGCTGCACTTGGTGTATGTTTGTTTGTAACCGTATGTTTGTAACCGACTCCTTTGGGCGCGATTTTGACCCACTTCCAGACGTACGAATGATTTGAAATTTGGCAGGTGTACATAATTCCGGTGACAATGGATTAAGAAATTTTTGTTTGAAAAAAAAACAAAATGGCGTACGAGTTTTGTGATTATGGTCCGATTCGCTTCAAAATTGGTATCTGAGGGTTTTCGTGGTCAGAGATTATAATTCTTTTGTCAAAACTGGAAAATTCAAGATGGCGGATCCAAAATGGTGGACGAGTTTTGTGATTATGGTTCTATTCTATTCAAAATAAGAGAATAATAGTTAAAAAAATTAAATAATAATAATAATAGTTTGAAAAACTAAAAAACACGCTTTACTAGAAAACAAAACTAAAAAGTTGAAAATAAATAATAGTTTAAAAACTAAAGAACACGCTTCAATAGAAAACTAAACTAAGAAGTAGAAAATAATTTTAAATGAGTTTGAAATAAGAATACAGTGATTAACAACAACAAATTTATTTCATCGTAAAAAAGCGTGAGGTGCTTTTTAAGATATTTTCATAATGGTTCTACTTTTACTAATATCTGTCCATGAAATATTAACAATAATTGACATCAAGCACCCCACGCTTTTTTACGATAAAATAAATTTGTTGTTAATCACTGTATTCTTATTTCAAACTCATTTGAAATTATGTTTTACTTTTTAGTTTAGTTTTCTATTGAAGCGTGTTCTTCAGTTTTTAAACTATTATTTTTCTAACCTCAAGGTCACATTTTTTTTCAAATTCGAATGGGACCTACTTCGAAGTATATCCTATCCAATAAAAAAACAATCATCAAAATCGAACTACTCTGTGAAAAGTTATGCGTGATCATTCTTAAAAAAAATAAAAAATATACGCGTTGACTAGAGAAACTCCTCCTTCTTTTTTCGTCGCTTAAAAAACATTTGAAATTATTTCTGAAAAAAAAAATATTTTCACACAGTAGATGAATTCACACTTGAGGTTGATAATGCCGGATCACTTTCATTGTGACGAATTTATTTTAATATGTTATTTATTTTTTTTATTTATTTTTATCTTTATATGTATCGTTTGTTTCACAACATGTATCACATTTCATGCGGTACTGATAATCATATGTGTAAGTTCTACTGACCTGACCTATTAATGTATTTCTATGTGTTTTCATGTCATTTATTATAATTTATTTTTTCATTTCACAGTAACTTAATTAATTATTTTATACATTTTATATGTTCCTTAGAAATATGACCTGTCCTATCTATACAGTGCGCGTCAAAATTATGGAACAAATTCGATATTTTGCAAGCCATGTACTTTTGACAAAAATCCTAAAATAGCTCGATTTTTATTTTAAAATGCCGATTTTTGATGTATATTCTAAAGAGGTTATGTCACTGGTTTTGACATGGTAACGTAATCGGTAATTTTTTTAAATTGGAATAGATGTCTTGTGATACCTCATCTGAAAGGCCTTTCAATACTGCATTCAATGATAATAATTAATTAGATTTTTTTTTGTACAGGGTGAACAAAAATTAATATTTTATTTCAATAAGAGAATAACTTTATATCCAACAAAATAGAACAGTTAAATAAGATGTTCGAAATGCCATCCACCAGTATCTTGACAATAAGCAAATCTACGGACACATTACTCTTGCACATTGCGAATAACTTCCGGAGTCATTCTGTTAATTTCGATCCTAATTCGATTTTTCAACTCTTGTAGATTTTGCGGCCTATCTACATAGACCTTCGATTTCAAATAACCCCACAAGAAAAAATCCAGGGGCGTAAGATCTGGAGATCTTATGGGGCCACTCTATGGGTCCGCGTCTACCAATCCACCTCCTAGGAAAACAGTTATTCAAAAACTCGCGAACATCACGTGCATAGTGCGGGGGTGCACCATCTTGTTGCAACCAAATACTTTCATTTGGTGAGTTAGGATTGTTGGCGTTTGGAAAAATATCGGCAAGGGTAGGTATGAGTTCATTTCTTAAAAATTCCAAGTAACGCTCCCCTGTGAGATTTCCTTCGAAAAAATACGGGCCAATAATCCTGTCGTTTATTATCCCTGCCCAAACATTGACTTTCTGAGGGTATTGAGTATGCCCGTCCATCATCCAGTGAGGATTATCCCTACTCCAATATCTGCAATTCTGACGATTTACTGAACCATTTAGGCAAAACGTAGCCTCATGGGAAAACAGAATTTGTTTTATAAAACGTGGATTGCGGTTACACAAATCCTGTATTATTTCACAGAACTCCACACGGCGATCGGGATCATCATCATTGAGTTGTTGATGTAGCTGTACTTTGTATGGATGGTACTTTTCTGCTTTTAGAATACGTAATACAGAACTCTGGGATATGTCAAGGTCTGCTGCAAGTATTGTGAGTTTCACGTTTTCTTCTATTTTAGGACGTTCAGCATTCGGAATACGTTCGATATGACCAGTTTTTCAAAAAAATTTCTCAATCTTACCGACTGTTGAACGACTGATAGGTCTATTTGGATACTTCGCATTGAACAAGTCGCATACCTCTTGCTGAGTTCTGGTTCTATCTCCGCATCCAATAAAAATTAAAATTTCTATGCGTTGGGTTTCACTTAAAGTAGCCATAGTTTACTTTTAGAACCTTTTCACTTAGAATTTGTGAAGAATATTTGTTGATATTTCAACTGACATTTATTTGACACTAACTTACCTATTATGGCATTAATTTGTGATTGTCTTTTGTTTCCATTTTAGACTAGGAAATAGCTTACTATTAATATTTGGAAAGGATCCATTGGTGTAGTAGAGCACTGACTCACTAGTCTGCCAGGGCAGTCTAAGGGATTGGAGCCTTGGCTCAAAAAAGTAAAATTTTGCATTTTTCAACACGCTTTTATTATCTTTACTTGTAACTAAATAACTCACAATGTAATAAAATCTTGGAAGTAAATATTCACCCACTTCCAATCTTCCGAATAATCTGAAATTCGTCACACATATCAAGGACCGATGACAATACAATACAAATGAAAGTATTTGGTTGCAACAAAATGGTGCACCCCCGCACTATGCACGTGATTTGAATAATTGTTTTCCTAGGAGGTGGATTGGTAGACGCGGACCGATAGAGTGGCCCCCAAGATCTCCAGATCTCACGCCCCTGGATTTTTTCTTGTGGGGTCATTTGAAATCGAAGGTCTATGTAGATAGGCCGCAAAATCTACAAGAGTTGAAAAATCGAATTAGGATCGAAATTAACAGAATTACTCCGGAAGTTATTCGCTATGTGCAAGAGGAATGTGTCAGTAGATTTGCTTATTGTCAAGAGACTGGTGGATGGCATTTCGAACATCTTATTTAACTATTCTATTTTGTTGGATATAAAGTTATTCTCTTATTGAAATAAAATATTAATTTTTGTTCACCCTGTACAGAAAAAAATCTAATTAATTATTATCATTGAATGCAGTATTGAAAGGCCTTTCAGATGAGGTATCACAAGACATCTATTCCAATTTAAAAAAATTACCGATTACGTCACCATGTCAAAACCAGTGACATAACCTCTTTAGAATATACATAAAAAAATCGGCATTTTGAAATAAAAATCGACCTATTTTAGGATTTTTGTCAAAAGTACATGACTTGCGAAATATCGAATTTGTTCCATAATTTTGACGCGCACTGTATAATGTAGCTCAAAGGATGAATACATATACCTATCTATTTACTATTGTGTTATATAGGTACATACAGGGTGACCCAGGAGTGTGTCCAGGCTCCATAATTTCTTGTGTATCCAAGCTATCGACTTGTTTTTTTTAACGATAGTTCCGACAATGGGGCACATTCTAAAAATATTTTTATTTATATACAGGATGTTCCAAAATAAGATTGACACACACACAACTTCAATGATTGTACACGTCTAATTGTTAATAATGAATATCACTCGCGAAGAATTAGTGAATATGGTCTACTGTATTGGCGAAGCTGACAGAAATCCTTTATTAGCAAGCTGAATCTACCATAAAAAATATCCAGAAACAAGAACTCCACGGGTGTCTCCATTCCGAAAAGATCGGTTCGAACTCATTGGTATTGCGTCTATGGCCCCTCTTCACGTTGGCCAATATATTGGCCAATGGTGTGGCACACATATTGGCCAACAAATTTGAGAAGTTGCCCACACGTTGGAAAGTCGTACAAATTGCATCGGTTCAGGCCAATGTGCGGACATCAAAGCTAAAATGGCAATCGAGGTGCCAACGGCTGCTGCGGTTTTATTTATTTACTGCATATAAGTACTACCTAAATGTGTACAGAAACAGAGTGAAGTGTACTGAAATCGTGTGCAATCACTCTGTGAGCTCGTTGCAAACTATACGTGTGACCAACGTGTGGACGCGGCGGCCAGCAACCCGCCAATACCCTTTGATCTGTGTTGAAAAACCGACACCACTCGGATCTCGCTCCAACGTGTGTGCCAACGCTCCAATCTCCAATATCTACCAACGTGACACAAACACCCTTCCTACATGTTGGCCATACGTATTGGCCAACACCACTGGCCATTATATTGGCCAACGTGAAGAGGGGCCGTTATACCAAAAAGGAAATTGTTGGTAGTCGGATCAATGAGGAAAATGTGTTGCCAGAATTATTGATGCTACAGGAAAATCCTCTCTTAAACACTAGAGAAATAGCAGCGGAAACGGATATCTCACAAAGTTGTGTAAACAGTATTCCACCCTTATCATCTGAACCACATCAAGAATTGTATGGTAATTATTTTGCAAATAGAGTTGCCTTTTGTATTCGAATGAATGCACAGTGGTCCCCATGTCGTAAAAAATGGAACTAATTTGTTTTGCTAAATCGCCCTTTGGGGTAAAACTCATGAAAAAAAATGTCACAAAGGGGTAGTTTGTAGAAGGGGGTTGAAAAAAAACATTTTTTTTCCGCAGAATTGCTTGAAGGCTGACGAGAATATGATAAAAAAATTAAAAAAAAACTTGTCACGAAGGGGTGGTTTTTAAAAGAAGTGGTTAGACAAAAAAAAACAGATTGAAGCTTCTTCTTTCGCGGAATTGCTTTTAAGGCTGTGGGAAATCAAGAGAAAGATATTGAAAAAATCTTTTTTCAAAGGGGTGGTTTTTAAAAGGGGTTGTTTGAAGAAAAAATCAGATTCGCGCCTTTTTTCGCAGAATTGCTTCTAAGACTGACGAGAATCATGGGAAAAATATTTAAAAAATCTTGTCACAAAGGAGTGGTTTTCAGAAGGGGTGGTTCGAAAAAAAATCTTATTTGATCGTTTTTTCGCGCGCGGAATTGCTTCTAAGGCTGACGAGAATCATGGGAAAAATATTTAAAAAAAGCGTCACACAGGGGTAGTATTTAGAAGGGGTGGTTCACGACAATCATAGAAAACATTGTCGCAAAGGGGTTTCAAAAGGGGTATCTTTGGTATTAGATCAAATGTTTTAAATAATGACTTTTTGAATGTTTCACTTTAATTAGCAAAATCAGTACCAAAAATATTTTTGAAATATCGTTTATAATATAGGCAGTCACATTCATCAATAGATTCTTTCACAAAATAATGAGATGTTAATTCATAGTGGTTCAAAATAAATTAAATATTTTAAAAAAGTGCAAGTATGAGCAATCAAATTTTTTTTATGTTTTTAAAGAGACTTCAGTCTATCCATTATATATTTTTTCAGAGCGGGGACTCGTGGGGCATTTTTTGTAGGTTTAACGAAAGTTGAAAATGTACGCACGTTCATCCTAATAACAGCACAGAAAATAACAATTAATAACTCAGTAAATAATCGACCAATTTATCTCATCAAACATGAAATGAAAACTTCATACCTTGATTGACTTTTCACCTGAGCTCCACAGGAATTATTCACATGATGTTCTTTCTGGAGCTAATCGAACTCGGAAGAAAAATTACATGTATGACGCCGATAAATGTACACGATATAATGATCGTCTTTAAGGGGCTATAGATCGCAAATGATTCGCAATAATTACCTGCAATTCTGAGGAAAGGATATTCGGTCTTTTGTGGACCATCCCACAAAGTTAGCAGCGTATACGAAAACTTTACCAAAATGTAATTAGTTCCGCTTTTTCGTTATTTTGGACCACTGTGGAATGGCATGATTGTAAGGGATTTTGATACTTTAAACTAAATTTTGTTATCTGATGAAGCAACGTTTAAGAACAACAGGACGGTCAATAAACATAATATGGGTTATTATGCCATCGGAAATCCCTCACTGATTGAGGACATCACCAGAAGCGATGGTTGCTTAATGTTTGGGGAGGAATAATTGGAAATCACATTATTGGACCCTACTTTTTCGACAATGTGCTGATTTTTCAAGGAAATAAAATCCAAGTCGTCTCCACAATTTCCACACAGTGGTTAGTTACAAGTAAAATATCTTCAGTTACAAATACAAAAAACGAAAAAGATGGGCGCATATACGCCCGAAACATGTTTCACTTGTAACTAATCCCTGTGTGGAAATAAAATTGTGAAGACGACTTGGATTTTCTTCCCTTAAAAATCACAAACTCCACTTTGAGAATGGACTATCTACTTCGAATGTGCTGAATGTTGAAAGGTATTCACATTTTTTTCGCGAACATCTTTCCAGAATGTTAGAAGAAGTGGATTTGAACACCAGAAGAGTCATGTGGTGCTGCAGTGTATAACCATAGGATAGAACGAAAATTTTCAGATGAATCCTATCCTAATCGTTGTATAGGCAGATGGAAGACTATTTCTTGGCCTGCGCGATCCCCAAACCTTACTCCTATAGATTTCCTTCTTTGGAGTACGTGAAGGAACGGGTTTCCAGAGATCATCCAACAACTGCAGATGATATGGAAAACAGGATCACGGAAGCCTTCCATTTAACTGATGGAGTAATGCTTGCTGGAGTTCGGGGCTCATTTACTAGAAGACTAGCAGCCTGTGTGGAACACGATGGTGACCTATTTGAGCATTTATAAGTATCCTTTCCTCAAAATGTTTATATTGTTTCCTGTTAATAATCCCTTTCTGTTTTTGTTAAGATTACTAGAATTATTTCCTTTGTGATATACTCCTGTTTCTATTACAATTTCATTTCGTTGAAACATATTCTTTTCAGAATTGTATGGATGTATCAAATTTTTCCGACAGCGGCCTATTCAATTCCTTTTTTTTTCCGAATAAATCCTCAACATTTCTTATTTTGCAACAAATTTCACCAAGTAGACCCCACAAAACCCTCTATCGATAAAAAGCTCTTAACAAACGCATTTGAAAATGTCAAGTTATTGCCATTTGTACATTATTATTGAAAAAAATCGTAGTAGTCGACGAGACATCGACTCCCAGTGCGTCTCATCTCAAAACTGAATAAAGCCCAAGGAATCGACTGGAAAAAAGTTATGAATTTTGACACATACAAGCCAAAAACTATTGCAGAACCGAAATGTAACAAAAATGTGGGGTTGCCATTGAAAAAAAGAACTCAGTTGTGTATCTTATTTTGGGACATCCCGAATATAGATAGAAATATTTTTAAAATGTGCCTCATTATCGAACCCATCGCTTAAAAAAATCAAGTCGATAGGTTGGATTGTAAAAAAGTTATGGAGCTTGCACGCACCCCTAGGTCACTCTGTATTTCATCTTTTTGAAAAAGTATCTGGGCGAAAGTAGAGTGGCCATTGTGATACAACCCTTCCTTGATCGACGATTTCTTTTAATATACTTCTGATAGAAATTGTTTACTACAAAAAATTGCTGTAACTCTTCTGACTACTTTTCCCTAGCACAAGTTCTTGTAGACATAAAAAGACAGTATAGTCAAGTAGAGTGGCCATTGTGATACAACCCTTCCTTGATGGTCGATTTCTTTTAACATGCTTTTGATAGAAATTGTTTAATAAAAATAATTGCTGAAACTCTTCTGACTACTTTTCCCTAGCACACGTTCTTGTAGAAATGAAAAGACAGTCAAGTCAAGTAGAGTGGACATTGTGATACAACCATTCCTTGATGGACGATTTCTTTTAATATGCTTTTGATAGAAATTGTTCAAAAAAAAAAATTGCTGTAACACTTCAGACTACTTTTCCCTAGCACAAGTTATTGTAGACATAAAAAGACAGTATAGTCAAGTAGAGTGGTCATTGTGATACAACCCTTCCTTGATGGACGATTTCTTTTAATATACTTTTTATAGAAATTGTTTAATAAAAAAAAATTGCTGAAACTCTTCTGACTACTTTTTCCTAGCACACGTTCTTGTAGAAATAAAAAGAAAGTCAAGTCAAGTCATTGTGATACAACCATTCTTTGATGGACGATTTCTCTTAATATGCTTTTAATAGAAATTGTTTACTAAAAAAAATTGCTGCAAATCTTCTGACTATTTTTCCCTATCACAAGTTCTTGTAGAAATAAAAAGACAGTGAAATCAAGTAGAGTGGCCATTGTGATACAACCCTTCCTTGATGGACGATTTCTTTTAATATAATTTTGATAGAAATTGTTTAATAAAAAAAATTGCTGTAACTCTTCTTACTACTTTTCCCTAGCACAAGTTCTTGTAGAAATAAAAAGACAGTCAAGTCAAGTAGAGTGGCCATTGTGATACAACCCTTCCTTGATGGACGATTTCTTTTAATATAATTTTGATAGAAATTGTTTAATAAAAAAAATTGCTGTAACTCTTCTGACCACTTTTCCCTAGCACAAGTTCTTGTAGAAATAAAAAGACAGTCAAGACAATTCACTGAATTAGTTTCTGCATAAGCCAAAAAATAAGTTTATTTCACTACTTTCTTTTTTCGCAATAAGAATTATTCTAAGTACTTTTTATCATTTTTAAATAAATCCCACTTATATATTTTAAATCGCCAAAAAATGTGTTTTTTTCAATTCTTCTTTGTTTTAAACCGTTGCATTCATGACTTCTTTCATTCAGAAATTAGATGAATTGATTTTGGAGCTTAATTTGTCCGTATTGATAACGCTCAATTTTCGCCATGGTAACTTTTTTCGATAGTTCAGAATAAAGGACATTTACATCCGAAAACGATATAAATAATAACAAAATGTGATTAGAATCGTCTCAATTCCCAAAGATAAAGTAGGAAAAGAATCTTGAATGACCTCCGAAGGCCGTTAATCCGAAAGTATTCGATAGCGCAAAAGTACCCCAAATTTAATTGGAATCGGAGGTGGAGGCACCTAACAGCAAATTTACCCAGTAAATTGTTAAATAAACCCATCTGCAATATTCGCAGTTTTTGGTGGAGGTTCCAGTTCCAGCATCATAGTAAAGTTTTTTCACTGCTGTTTTCCAAAACGTGCATTTCTTACAAACTTCTCTTTCGTAAAATGATAACTGAGTATTTAGAACCGTGCAATTCGTTTTAAAACTTACGTCGTCCAAATAATCGGTCACATCGTACACACTATCTTTTATGATAATCCACGTCCTTGAGTCATCCTTTCCGTCATGTTTCGAAACTTCTTCGAGGCTGTAAAAAGTTGTAGCGGCAGTGTTTTCACCCATTCCTATACACTATGGCACAGTTCGCAATCCCGTTGTTACGAAAAAACAAAATAAAAATCAGCTGTATTTCAAGTTATTAGTCAGACGAATCGTCGGAATCTTAACGAAGTGCCGCCATAAGTTTTCGTTAGGAATTTTATACGTTTCGGCTTATCGGGGATTTCCGATATACTGTTAAGACGTGACATGACGTCGAGGTTGTAGAACGATACTAGGAATGATATGTTATATATTTATACTCGTATGTATATTTCAATTGTATTATTTATATGCTGATTTGTCTGCATTGAGCAATAACCGAGATGAATATTTCACACAATTTCAGTTAAAACTATCATTAATTTTTACTGTTCTTATCGATACAGTTGTAGTGTGTGGGGTCAGGGCAGGATTAAGATGGGGGTAACTGGGGCTGCAGCCCCGGGGCCACCTCAAGAGAGGGGCCCCCACAAAATAAAATTTTAGGTAAAATTTCGTAACGAATACCCAATGATATGCAAAATAGGGAACACGCATGTGCCCCTTTTCTAAAATATTTTGATTAGCACATAGAGATTACCAGCTAGAAAGTTCAGTAACAAACTTGGAAAACGAAAAAATGTTTTTCATAATTTTGAAATTGAACATGCCAAATTTTTCATCACATTCAAAAACGTACTCCTAGCGCCCCTGATGGACGTATGCATCGGTACTTCACACAGTTCAAAATTTTCCCTACTACATAGTTGCTTCGAACTGTCAACTATAATTTCATCTGTCTTCGTTAAAGGCTATTGCACACACGCCAGCACAGTTGGCCAGGCCAGCGAAGCAGGACAGTATTGGCATCGTGTGAATGGAAATTTCGAGACAGCACAGTAAACCAAAGCCAGTAATCAAGACAGGACAGTAGAACGCAGACCGTCGTTATTTTCGAAACAGCAGCCTGCCCCCACTACATAATTTTTATGACTGGCTTGCTGCTGGCTGGGTGTCCATGCACAAGCCAGGCTAGTGTTTACTGTGTCGCCCGAACAGGGCCGGATTAAAAGGTCAAATCAATCAAATCAAAATATACTTTATTGTCTAAGATAGTTTCTTGTTGACAAAGCTTTGTGGAAGGGACATAAACAATTAAACAATTATTAATAATTAATAATAAAAATACTTACTCATAAATACATACAAATATATACAAACACAACTAATAACATTCCAAAACATGGTAAAATGTTATTAGTTGATTGTCATACTACACGTTAAAATTTAACAATACTCAACAATTAAAAATTACATTTATACGATATATAAACTACATTTAGTAGTCAGAGGAATTACAATATAATAAAATAAATAAATGGGTGTACAGTGCTAGTCATACATAATGATCTAACTAAGGTTGTCACTATAGAATTCCTGAAGGTTGTAATATGCCTTTTTGAAAAGGATATTCTTAATTGAATTTCTAAATGGTGCGAGATTTACTGTATTCTTGAGAATGCCAGGTAGGTGGTTATAAATCTTACTACTCTCGAATATAAGGCAATTTTTTGTCAAAGATGATGTTGGTATGGGCATACTAATATTATTGTGTTGACGGGTAATATAACAGGGTCTATTATTTGGCTCTTTTGATTTTGTTTTATGTATTAAGCACACTGTTTCAAGAATAAATATACAAGTTAGCGTTAAAATTCGATGTTCAATAAAAAGAGGCTTACAATGAACCCTTGAACGACATTTACAAAAGTACCTCAATGCTCTCTTTTGAAGTACAAATATTGAGTTCATCAACTGGTTAGAGCAGGAACCCCAGAAGGAGATGCCATATCTTATGTGAGATTCAACCAGTGAGAAGTACGCTATTCTACCTGAATTGAGGCCAAGTTCATTGGTAATGACTCGAACAGCATAACATCCTGATGCTAATGTTTTACTCAGTTTTTTTATGTGCGCTTCAAATTTCAATTTGTAATCTAGGTATAAACCTAGAAATTTGGTGTGGGGTTGGCTAGTTACCCTCTGATTGCCTAAAGCTAGGTTATCAAAGTTGAATTTGAAGGTTAGTATGCTTGTTTTCCCAATGTTGAAGCACAGCAAGTTGGAGTCACACCATCGTTCAACTTTCTCCAAATCAGAAGTGATATTTTCTTTCAAGAGTTCAACATTTTTTCCGTGCCACATTATTGTGGTGTCGTCTGCAAATATGGTGAATTTTCCGGAAATGTTGATATTACCAAGATCATTTAAATAAATAAGGAAAAGAAGTGGTCCCAATACCGAGCCCTGGGGAACACCATAATCGATATTTGAAGGGTTCGACAATTTATTATTACATTTTACCATCTGAATTCAGTTAGAGAGATACGATTTCAGCCAGTTATAAGCTACACCTCTGATTCCATAGCAATCCAGCTTCTGGAGCAGTATTCCGTGATTCACACAATCGAATGCTTTGGAAAAATCACAATACACTGCTCCAACAGCTTCACCGGTATTCAATTCTGTGTAAACTGCCTTCAACATGTTGAAAATAGCATCATTGGTGCTTTTACTGGGTTGGAACCCAAATTGAGAGGACGAAAATATATTATGTCGATTTAAGAATGATACAATTATTTTCGAGAGGGTGGACAGTAGTGCGATTGGTCTAAAGTTCGAGGGTTCTTCGAGTTGACCACCTTTATGCAGTGGAATTATAATAGCAGTTTTTAGGCAAGTAGGGAATTCACCTGTCATAAATGAAATGTTAATTGCTTCGACTAATACATGCAACGCCTCATCAGGCAAATTTTGTAATATTTTCACTGATATTTCATCCAACCCACAAGATTTATTATTTTTCATTTGGTTAAAGATCGATTTGAGTTCGTCAATGTCAGTGTTATATAAGTAAAAGCTATCTGATATGGATATATGTTTGAGATAATGCAAGGGGTCAGTCATTGGTACTATGTCTCGGGTCAGTTTTTTAGCTACTGTACAATAAAATTCATTTAGTTTGTTTGGTTCAATGTTCATATGGGAGGGGAGATGAGTACTTTTGCCTCTTAGGTTGTTTATTATAGACCAGTTTTCGCGCATTTTGTTTTTTGCGTTCACTATTCTGTGTTTGTAGTAGTTTTCCTTAGCAGCTTTTATTACGACTTTATAGGTGCGCCTGTAATTATAGAAGTAGAGTAAAAACCACTCATTAGTGGTGTGCTTTCTTATTATGTTCAATGACCTAAGGTTTGCAGCTGATTTTTTTATTCCTAGGGATATCCATGTTTTTTTATTTTTTTCTTTGTCCTTTATTTTCTGTAGAGGAAAACAATTTTGAAAGGCAAGCAGAAGAGTTTTGTGAAATGCATTGAAGGGTTCAGGGGAATTCAGAACTGGCACCCAGTTTATTGTAGAAGATAATTCATTGAATTTGTCAAAATTCGCTCTACTGAAGATTCTGCCTAACCTGTGCCTCTTTTTCTTCGGAATCTCATTTATTAGGAAGGAGGTGTAGATTGCCTCATGGTCAGAGAACCCTGCATGAATGACAGTGCAATCAATACTATTACTATCAAGGTTGGAACAGACATAGTCTATGACAGTTGATGAGTAGGAGGCCCTGGGGCAACAAATGAGTGGAGGCCCCTAATTATTTTTCAAACAATTTTTTTTTATTTATTGCGGAACAAATCAAATTATTTCGACACGAGCATATGTAGGTATAATAAAATACAAGAAATAATTTAAATTACAGCGTAAACAAATGGATTCTTGCGAGCTTTTTTCGACGAAAAATTATTGATGATTTCGGTCAAATCCAGCATCCGGAGAAAATCATTCTCAATGCTAAGAAGCGATAACTTTGATAGGAGGCTTTGTCTCATCGTAATTCGCCTATTTTTTTTATTTTGGAAAATTAGCGCTTTCCAGTGCAATTTGACATCATCACATTCTCAGTTGTAATATCACAAGAGAGTGAAAATAATTCGACAGATTTTCGAAAACTTGTTGCCAGGCAATAGACAAGAGAGACCAACTGGCTCGAGTGGCTATTGCCAACAAGTTTGAGAAAGAAATCTACATAATTATTGTCTACTATATCGAACTCTCGTGTGGTATTCTTTAGATTATTTTTTGATGTTACGATCATAAACACATTTCCTTGCAAAATTATATAATGTACTAAACCGGTTTTGATTCATTTCACACTTTTCATGCGAATTGATGACAGACGTCAAATTAAAAATATAGGTTTTCAGACAATAAAAACAAAATACCTCAAATTATTCCCGCGACAATTTTCTAGGTAGAATTCGCCCACTATTGATTGGCCAATACGTATATGAATTATTTGAATTGAACGTTCCCATTGGTTTCTAGCAATGTCAAAAAATAATCACTGTAATTTCAATGTTTGAGAATGTAGCTCTGAAATTTTGGTTTTCAAGAATTTGACAGTAGAACATCTTAGATTGGTCTTTTTGATAGTACTTTTTCAGAAGGATTTACATTTGTTGCGGAATGTCCTCCTTCTCTTAGACTCACACTTTCAGATTTCGGGGATTTCTCTGTTACAGGCGCGCCACTCAGCGGACACTTGTCAACGCCAATAAATAGGAAAAACAGGTATAGACGGGCAAAGTGTTTGTAGAATCGGCAGAAAAATAGTCAACAGAATTTGAACTTTTGTTCTATTATGGAATGCGCACAGGGCTCTTATAAATAATTTGATGCAATCATATTCATAAATTGAAATATTATTTTCTTCTGCTTATGATTATTGAATTTCATTGTGTATCTAGATCGCTTGTGTCATTCGAAGAATACATCGACAGAAAATCCTTCATTTAATAAAAAAAAATGTATATATTTTTTTAAATTCAATTGTTCTTGTTTTTACAGCTAATTTCGATACGATATAATATTTTGTATAATAGTATGATGTTTTACTTGGTGATTGTTTCTCGCATATACACATGATTCATCAGATCGAAGATTAATATTAACCATGGATTTTGACAAGAATACGAAACATGTTTTTGAATGTTTAAAACGAAAAATGAGAGGAAAAAGTGGGAGAACTGCTCTTTCGTTGTCAGATTTCTTATATATAATTTTGCATATCCTTCGGTATTTGTTAGGAAAGTTCACCTAAAAATTTATATTGTGGAGGCCCCTCTCTTGTGGAGGCCCCGGGGCTGCAGCCCCATTTGCCCCCCTCTTAATCCGAATCTGCGCCCGAAAAGAGAACTGTCGCAGCGTTATAAAATAAAAACAATGGCTCCCAAGTTGAATCACGAGCAAACAATACATTTCATAACTTTTCTTTTTGACCATTTTCATATACATTATGAATTCTTGAGGAATTAAGCCCGAACGTCTTCTGGACATCCCAAATTTTGCTTTTTTTAATTATTTCTTTATCGACGATATCTATACTCAAAAGTAAAGCTAATGCTTTTGTTTGTTTTAATAAAATTTGTAGACGGTTTCTACGACGTATGTTACTTATGGTTGCACAACTGAATATGTACTGGCCTCTCAAACTGGCTCACATGTAGTAGGCCAGTAGAGATAGACATGATTTTCCCAAAATTTAATAATAATTACAAAAGTTTTAAAACTCCAGTAGGGTGAAGAGTACGTTCGAGTGATATTTAGCCTCATTTTGCAACCCGTTTTTCTGAACGGAAAATGTTGATAATCAGAATTTAAGGAATTTTCACATTATTAGCGCGAAAAAATTTGCAAAAGTTCTGCAAACTTTCGAAGTTTTGAAAAATAGCAATATACATGCTCTGATAGATTTGCAACCATTAAAACAAAACGGAAATGTTTGATTTAGGGAAAAAAAACTGTTGTTAATCCTAATTTTTCGATGAAGATTCTAAAAGTTCTGCAAACTCGAAAAAAATAACTAGAATAATGTTCTTGAGAATAGTTTTGATTTGCAACCTTTTCAAACGGAAAAATTTTTGTTTCATGTATTTAATTTTTTTTATTACAATAAGTATCGAAATTATTATAAAAGTTTCAAATAATGGTTGCAAATAGAGAGTTCAACGTACAATGTTTTCATTAATTTGCAACCTCGTCTGCAATACGGAAATGAGGTTAAAAATATTTTCGAATTTGTACTCTCCCAAAAAAAAACAAAAGTTCTGCAAATCGGACAGACAACTTATTGTACCAACTGGTGGTGGTATAATAATTTGCAAACTATGTTACAATGCGGAACATTAGAAATCAACAAAATAGTTATTTTTGCAACACCTGTGTTATCGGAATGATGAAGATTTTTATATACATAGTTAATGACATTCATCAGTTAACTATCGACAAGAAGGTGAAATTACTCAATGTTGAAAGCTAACGTTTTCGATATGAATTCATAACATCATATGACAATTAGGAATTTGCATAAAAAAATCCTCTGTGTACGTTTGATGGAGGATCGAGACTCTCCCGAAACATTTTCATAATTTTCTTGACGTCATACAGTTGTAAATTAGTTCGATAAACCTACAACTGTGTTACGTCACATGTTTTTCCCCTCGTTATTTTTTACATTTTTACGTGTCGATTACATTTCCGTCCTCCATTCGAATTCAATGGAATTTTCCATGTGAAACCGCAATTGGAGTAAGCTAGTTGAGTGGAAAGGTAAATTATAATTTTATTCAATTCAATAAAAACATACCTATTGTCATGACCCGAGAATATGCATACATACATGGAATGATTCTATATATGAAGGAGTGCCCACCTCAAATATGAAAAGTAGGTTTAGAGAATAATCCATTCTAAGAAGTCGACAATGCATTCAAAAATAGCTACCAGATGTGGTTAAGGAAAATATCCATTAAGTAATAAACATGTCAAAAGGTAAAATAAGATCTTATAAAAACAACCAAAAACATTCTTAACACCCCAGCTGAGTAAAAAATAATTTTTACCATATGTGTTACTCCCATCTGAACGGCTGATGCAAGGTAATAAATGTTATTTTGTTACTCATCCCAATAAAGTAACATTATAAATTAACGACTAATAATAATTAATACGAAAACATCATCCACTAGAAGGATATAAGAAGCCAGAATTGGTTTAATCAACTTTCATTCACAGCTTTCCATTCCAGTCAGTACACAGATAGATGTACCAAATATTTTGGATACTAAATATTCGATGTAGTCGATTAAAAATTCAGTTGACGGTCAATATAAATCATTGAAATGTATACTTAAAAGTGTTATGAAAATATCGGAACTAGAAAATGTTTTATCTAGAATCAGTGCGCGTCATAGAAAAGTCGGTTTTCAATAACTAAAAATAATAACTAAAAAAAACAGTGAATAAATTGAAAATTAATAATCCGAATGTAGAAATCGTTCGATAAAACTATTGTGTGTGAAATCCAGAATCTGTAACAGTGGCAAAAGGGTAAGCTTTATTTTTGTTTTGTATTAATCTGGCATATTGGATCTTTTCCAACTATAACTAACGTCAATGGCTTATTCGATTTTCTACGAAATCTCTATCCAAAGTGAAGATGTTTTTTATGAAATTTCAACCACATATTTGAGTATGGCAATTCGTATTTTCAAATCATAGAATAAATTAGCCATGAACTTTCAACTACTTTATAGAATCTCCAGTTATGTCTAGCATACAGGAATAAAAACAAGACTCCATCACTGCGGAATACATTTCGAAATATTTTGAATTGTTGTAATGCAAATCTGTACTTAGAATTTTTTCACAGTTTTATTATTGACTCAAATTAATTTTATATCTAGTGTTAGTAAATAATTACCAAAATTTATGAATCATTCGTTGAATGATACGTGCTCATTCAACGAATATTATTTTTCATTATTGTTTTTTTTACTCATTTAATAGAGTTTCAAATATTATGTAAAAAAGTATGTATAAGCATTAAACATCTTTAAATTGTAGAACTTTCTTACAATTGATTTGGAGTGATACTTGTTCATCCACCATAGTTTCCTTTTTTCAAATAGTTAAAATAATGAAATATTATATACAGTGTAGTTGGAAAAAGCTGAATCTATTTTATAACGTGTTTTAGACAGATTATTTTATATGAAAAATTGTTGTTCATCTTAAAGTCATTTTTGTAATAGTATATAAGATTCTTGAAACATCAGTTCCTCTATACAGGGCCTTGAGAAAATTGATACAACTTACTGTCAGTTGTATTGCAATTATTATCCAGGTTGTATTCCATTATTTGGAACATGTATTGAGTACTATGAAAGTACTGAAGTTGTATGGATTAGAATGTCATACCATACAGTATGTTTTTTTGTAACGAAGTAATATTTTGTATTAATATAGTTTGTTTTTATAAGTGCTTTAATTATCTGCATATCATCCTCAACTAGATTGGCGAGGTACACAATTTGAACCAGTTGTCTGAAAGTCTATAACATCTATATATTGGGAGGACGATTTTTATCTACCGCTCAATAAAAATCGCAAGTGAGTTTTCATGAATTATTCACACCCAGTATATCCTTTCATAAACTTGGTAACATCTCAACCAAGTAACCTAAAGTGTGGGGTTTCTAAATAAATAACACTCTGTACGAAGTCATATCACTATAAAAATTGAATTTGAGATATAGTATGGATTTCACAATTTTTTTATTTTCCAGCAACGTTTCTGTTTGAAGATGAAAATTGATTAATTGTGAGATTTATAATCGATAACGTTTTGATATCCTCACTTCCATAGAGCGTCGAGTTTTCATTTTAAAATCTTTTTGATTGCTATAAAGTAATGTTATAACAAGTAAAAAATTAGAGTGAAGAATGATTGCATGTCGTTTTTCATGCGATCAAAAATTAATGTCTTCGAATAGTTTTTTAGCAGAATATCGTTTAACGGTAGAAATAAAATTGTTTACTCTTCGATTGTTGCATTCGAAAATGTTAGATGGTACGTAAATTCAAATCTTTCCCGTCGAATTGCTGCACGTCATTCCTTGCCAAATTTTCACCGCAAATTAAGCATGTCAGCCATAGCGGAATTTTTTAATAAATGTCACAAACGATATCAGTGGACACCACATTCAACTACACATCTGAAACATCGCAGAATAAATTTCCAATCAACCAGTAAAAAATATAACAGATATACGCGATGCCAGTCTACTATAGAAAAAAAAAAAAAAAAATTCCTTAAAATGACGGTTGCAAATCTCTTGGGTCGCGTAAAATATTAGTCGTAATTATAACTGCAATTTGCAGAACTTTTGCAATTATTTCGAGAGTTGTAAAAATGAAAAAAAAAAATATATATATATGAGGTTGCAAAGTTACATATCTACTGAGAGCGATATTTTCTTCATTTGCAACCACAATAAAAAACTTTTGTAATTATTCCAATGCTTGTGTGTATTGAAAATGGCGGCGTCGCTAAAAAAGTTTGATAAATCAATGATCCGTTTTTCAGAAATGGTTGCAAATGTTCGTGAATATGTTAAACTTTTTTTCCGTTCACTTATCCAATTTGCAGAACTTTTGTAATTTTTTTAAACAAATTCCAATGAAAAACTTAAACAAATGACAAAAAACAAGGTTTCGTAACTTTTAAAAGGTTGCAAACTTAATGCATGTTGTAAAACATCATTACTATCGGTATGCCTACTTTGCAGAACTTTTGCAATTTTGAGTGCAACAATAAAGCATTGAAACTATTTTTGCAATTAAAACAATGTTCCGTTCATCGCAGACTTATGCAAAATTTTATAGTTTGTTTTCATTAATGCACTAACATACCACTGAAGTTTGAAAACTTTTGGAATTAATGTTAATTGATTGTCTATATCTACTGGCCTATATGTATATACCGCTGGCTTTCGTTTACCTGGCTGGCAGGCCTGGCCCACTGTGCTAGCTTTTATGTGTTATGCTAATATTTATATAAAGGCTCGTTTACATTTGAAAAGTTTACTGGCGGAAAGTACTTGCCAGTTGTAAACCAGACAAGAGTGCGACTTTCTACTTGCCGGTAAGTAAGCAAAGTTGAGAATTCGGCTAGTTTAGTGGCCTACTTTCCTGTCCAGACGTGTGAACCCAAACGCTTGGTAAGTGGCAGAAGAAAATTGTGAAAAATGAAGTGGAACCATTACCAAATTTTTTTTTTTTCAATATTTATCAAAAGTATGGTGGGATATAAGACAAAATGATTATACGAATCAGTTGAAGAGAAATGCCTTTGGCCGTCCTTTACAAGAATCAAAAGAAATTCACATGGATTTGACTATGCTGAGGACAAAATTATAAACAATGAAAATTATATGCAGTCAAGAATTAAATAATATTCTGAATTCGAAAAGAAGTGGATCTGGTACAGATGATCTGTAAGGCCCGATTTCACTAACCTCTTTAAACGAGTTTTGTTCAAATTAAACTTGGATTAAGCTTTCTACACGTCATATTGGATTTCACCAGGAACTATAAACCGCGTTTAGTTCTAAACGGCGTTTCCACTTAAAACGGGCTGAATTTGGCCAGTTACGAAGTTAAACGACGTTTATAGTCCATTAGTTTCGTGCACGTTTGATAGATGGTTGACATTGGCGGTAAAACAACCTTACTTTTCCGATTTGTTTATGTTGGAGAATTGAACATTTTTACCTATTTCAAAAAGAATTCAGTAGTTGCATTACATGTGTTATTGTTTAATTCGTAGATGATCATGCCTTCATATTGTTCTGTTGTGAAATGCAATAAAAATGCATCAAAAGACGGCCGAATACGATTTTTCAGGTAAATTGTACATGTTTGTATTTTTGACCCTGTTATCAGAATTTCATCTGCTGTTGTAAGAAATAATCTCCCAGAGAAGGCAAGCAGTCCCAGAGAAGGCAAGCAGTCTGATAAGTTAACGAAATATGGTAGAGTTTGTTCCAGACATTTTCACTCTGGTAAAGGAAATATGTTGTACCAATGTATTCAATAAGCTGGGTGCCGAATGAAGTCCAAAGATGGAATTTATTTGATGAATTATATTTTCACATTCCAACTTTAAATTCATTGTAGAGGATATTATCACTTTTATCAAGTTTCTTCAAAAACAAAACTTTGAACACCGAACACAAATATAACAAAACATGAGCCAAACACGAAAGTTATCAGTTTTCAATTTTTAGGTTATATTGTCACTTGGCTTTGGCTCCTCTACAAAACAACGAAATCTATGCAAAAATGACAGAAACGTACATATTTTACTATGTTGCCAGCTTTTGACTGTCCTTAAACTATGTTTCAATAAACTCGGTTTAGCTTTCGTCTGTTTGTGTCGGTGAAACTGGATCGAGGTTTATCAAGATTAAAATCTGAGTTTAGTGAGAACGGAGGTTAGTAAAACGCCGTGTATCTGTCTTGTGGTGAAATCGGGCCTAAAAGATTAAACTGATTCAATTTGCCAAGGCAGATACAACAGAAAACATGGTAAGAGTGTGTTTTCATATTCAGAGAACATAATCAGACATAGGGGGGCACATTCTACATGTGTGGCCTATTATAGAGTACAATAAGTTTAACAGCAGATTCCTGATATTTTTCGAATATGGAGGGTTGTGCCCATCAAGACTTTTGATCAGCATACCGAATACTATATTTTTGCAGAGTTTCAGCGAATTTAGTCGAGAGCCATTATCAATAAGGATTTTGCGGGGTCCTTTCGACATCATTTTGGGGTTTGAGAAATTATTTTGACAGAATATAATTTTTGAGGATTGAACTGATGTAAAGAAAAATTCCCTATAATATATAAAAAAAATGTGACAACGGAAGAGCAGTTCTGTCACTTTTTCCACTCATTTTGCATTTTAAACATCCCAAAGCGGGTTTTGTATTGTTGTTATACTGACCAAAAGACTATTGTTCTTTTTAGATAAATTAAAATGAGATACGCAAGAAAAACCTATCCCAACAACGCTGTCACCATTTGTAATACTAGTCTAGTATTACAAATGTATTTCATTTTAATTTTTTCGAGAAATAATGAATTCTAAAAGAAATTATATTACTGACGACACCATTTTACTACTCGTCAATTGATTATGTACCGGCTTTTCAAAGTTGTTGAAGAAAAGGATATTTTAATCTGCCCAACAAGTAGACGACAAAAATAAATTTGGCATCCTCCACTCTTGCCAGTGAACGCACGCTGTCACCAACCTGACCAACCTGGAAATGTTCTGGCTTCTTTCTAACTCCCAAAAAGCTTAAACTCGCCTGTTCGAGCAGTATAAATCAAGATTGCGAGAGCACAAACAAAATGTAAAGTTGTCAAAAAAAAAACTATTTCAATTCTAAAATAAACCAGTCAGAAAACAAAACTAGAGAGACATGGAAGATTATTAATGAAGAACTAGGAAGAAACAAAAATAACTTTAAAAAATCAATATCCCTTGAACAAGATGGTGGGTTAAAAACAGACCCAGAGTTTGTGATCTCGCCTATTATGAACACCTTTTAAATTTCAAGGTAATCGGACGACGGGAAGTGGGTCAAATTTAACTTGATTACACACATCGGGACGGGCGAAACTAAATAAAATAGTTATTTATGCAACAAGTGCAAAAAGTAAGGGTTTATTGTACTCGACGTGAAGTTGCAATAAACACTTTTTGCACGAGTTGCATACAATATTTTTTCTACGTTCATGCAAAAATCAAAAAATGTTTTATTTAGGAGGCACTAAGTGTGGGAAAATAAAAAGCGTAATTCAATAGCAAAATATTCAATAATTAATTAGCACTATCGATTTGCATTGAGAAAGTTAGGAACTAATACCTATGTTAGGAACAATTCAACCCAAACTTTATTTTTGATAAATTGCATTTTCTAGTAATTCCGTAATCCAGTATGCAATAAATATGATTGAAAATAATATAAAATATGCAATTGTTTAAAATGTAATACAATATCAAAGAAAATGGACTAAAAATGACGTCGATTTGAACGTTTATGTTTGTCATGATCATAAAACGCTGTAGTAGAGTGCAATAACGAAGCAGTTTTTTCACTAAATATAGTTCAATAAAGTTTTGTGTTTTGCATGAACGTAGAAAAAAATAATTATTTAAATATTTTTTTAATACCTATACCACATTTTTAAACAAACTAAAAAGTATAAAATAATTTTTTATAGCCCCATACAGATGTTAAACCCCATACGGATTCATAGCTCCATACAGATTGTCCTGGAATTGTGCATGCAATAAATAATTGATACATGAATAGTTCACGTAAGTCATTAACAATTTTATTGTCTGAATTGGTAGTAAGTTTTTATGAAATCATCCTAAAAACATGGATAACTCAGTTATGATCATGTATCAACCAATTTTTTTTTAAAAAAGGAATTTTTTTTTTTAAATTTTTTTAGAAAATAATTTATTAAAACATCCTAGGAGATTAGGATACTATATGGTCGAGATGTATTTTTCTGAAAAATGATGTATAGTTTAACCATGTTCAATTGCAGAAGCTGTTTCTATTATATAATGGATGAACTTTACTGAACAATGTGTTCGATCTACGGAATGATATACATTTTCAAGAACAGAACTAACTCTTCACGCATGGTACCCATAAATACTCGTCAGAAACATTTGATTCACACTAAAACTGCTAAATATAAAATTAGTCAAAATGCTCTATGCTCCATTTGCGCGAAAATTTTCAATAATTTACCTAAAACAATGAAATCCATTAATAATCCTATGGAATTTAAAAGAAATCTGAAGTCGTTCTTGATTTTATATTGTTTTTATACACTTGACGAATTTTTAAACGATTCACTCTGATATCTCTTATCGAACGTATTTGTATTTTATATACAGTGCGGATGTTTATAGCCCTGTTAACTTTTGAACGGTTTGACATAGAACAATAGGACGAAAACCGTTTTGAATGATATCACCCCAGACAGCACTGGATATACCATGAATATTCATAGAATATTATTTTTGGGATAATGGAATATTCTTAAATGTGCCAGGGATATACATATCTTTTTGAAATATTCCTAGAATGTGCTGGTGGAAAATGTTTAGATATTCCTTGAATATTCCATGAGGAATATTCCCGGAATATCCAGAATATTCCCAGAATATTCCATGAATATTCTAGAAATAATACTCCTGGAACATCCTCTGGGAATATTCCCTGTATATCCAGAATATACCTACAATATTCCATGAATATTCCAGAAAGGATAATCCTAGAATATTCCATGAACATATTCTATGAATATTCCCAGAATATTCAAAGTAATTCAGGAATATGATAGTAATGTTGAAAAAGGAAACATTCTCAATTGAATTAATTAAGACTGGAATAGAAAATCAAATAACTAGCTGAATGAAAATGCAAATTTTCAATTTCAGATTTTTTCTTTTGAGTTAGGGCCTTTTCAGAATATCTATCAGATGTAGTTCAATGTCCAGCGTGGCTTTAGCCGGGGAAGTAGTTGTTTTCTGTTAGACATTCACAAAAAATAACTTCATTTTAATCGTGGATTTTTCAATTCACAGAAAAATCTTTCTATCAATATTCAATTGAGAATGTTTCCTTTTTCAACATGAATACCCCACAAGAGGTTATCTTGACGATGGAAGATAGTGACTAAGGTTTATCTTTCAGTCGCAGATGATTCCACATCTGATTTTATGAACATCCTGTTTATATTTTCAACAAATCAAAAAATACAACTGTTTCCCCACTGTATCCTCAAATATAAAATCTTGAATGGCACTTATACATCAAGAATATGAACTTCTACAATTATGCCTGACAATTCAAGCAATGTTTTTGCTTACATTCGCCAAGAAACAAAACTTCATTTCAAAAGTTATGTAGTAGTTCAACACGTATTTGTTCTCAGAGTATTTGTGGATTGGAATTGCAGGTTCCACTTAGAAAAAAAACATTTGATTTCCGCAGACTGCGCACCCCTTCCCTACAATGAAATAAAACAACATGAATTTAAACAGGTCTATTTCTATATAGTTATAATAATACTAACACATATTTTATTAACACGTTTCTTCTGTCACTACAGGGATACCTCTGAAAATCAAGAATTGCAAGATCGAACTACTGCTATTTGAATCAGAATAACTTGAATCCATTCTATCACTAATAATTTCAACTTGATTACTTAACTGTCCTTTTGCATGCTGTGACGGAGTTTGTGTGAAAATTGTATTGAGAATATTTTCAGTTTCCTGGTGTACTTCCTTATACCAAGCACTGCTTCTTTTTCTTTTAGGCACTTTGAAGAAAACGCCTTGAAAATGAAATGATCAATGAATACAAATGAAATTTTTATGGAATGAAATGAATGGAAACATAAAAGTGTACTTACCACACTGTGGTGATTATTAAGAATATTTGTTAAACAATTCCAAAGACAGTAGTTTCACATACAAATATGCAAAAGTAACCCATACCAGTAAAACAAAAGCAAAAGATGTCAAATGTCAATTTAAAATGCATTCAACTTTACAGCTCTGCCACAGTAGAATTGCTCTATAGAGCATTCTACTGTGGCTCTGCTATCGGGTTAAGCTACGACTACCGGATGAACGACAGACGCTGACGCGCGCGGAATGGTTTTGATTGGTCGTGAAAGTGCACCTCGATATTTTCCGACCAATTATAATTTGGTCAGTACAGTAGTGTATTTTTGTCAGCTTGGCTGAACAAAAACTCTGTTTGCAAATCAAATACATCTATTCGCACTTTTTCTCATACTTTTCCCATATTTTGAACACGAAAATGGTTAGTGGTGTTCATTCCATAGAAATAAGGGAGAATATTCCATGAATATACAATACAGAATATTCAATTTTGATTATTCTATGAATATTCATACATGAATATTCCATGTATATTCGGAATATACTTCTCTTTTCGATATTTAAAGAATATTCTAGGAATATTCCGTGCTGTCTGGAACCGATACTACTTTTTGAAATTGTTCGATAAATGGCGCGGGGGCCACATCAACTTAAAAATTTCAAATGGCATGGAGGGTCAAGTGGCACATCGTTGAACAGATAATTCAATTCTCTTTTCAACCATTTAATTTTTTTCAAATTTCGTTCGCACGTTTTTTGACATTATGCATTTGAAATGTCAAGTATAAGTGCGGATCTGAATGGTATCCTTACCTCGATAACTTTTGAACGGTTCGATGTGAAACAATAAGACATGAAATATATTGAATGGTTTTATCGGCCCAACTCTTTGAAAGAAGTTACTCGACAGAGGGCGCTGGGGGCACATCAACTTGAAAATTTCGAAAGGCATAGAGGTCGAGTTGCACATCGTTGAAAAGGAAATTAAATTTTCTTTCAACTATGGTTGTTCTACGGAATCATTATGATGGCTTTATAGTATCTTCTGTTAATTTGAACTGATTCATAGAACAACGGTACCAAAACTGTTTTGAATGATATCATCGATAATACTCTTGAATTAGAAGACATCGTAATTGCTCGAAAGATAACTGAGGGCAATCACTTAAAATTTCAAATAGCATGGGGATCAGTGCACATCGTTGAAAAGATAATTCAATTATATTTCCAACCATCTAATTGTTTTTTGAATTTTGTCAATTTTTTTTTTTACAATATGCATTTTAATTTCTGTTATTCTTGACAATTCAAATGCATATTGTGAAAAAACGTATTGACGAAATTAAACAAAACTAAATGGTTGAAAAGAGTTAGTTATCTTTTCAACGATGTGCCATTTGAACTCCATGCTATTTGAAATTTTTAGGTTGATGTGACCTCCGCGCCATCTATCAAGCAATCACAATGCCTTTCATTTCAAAAAGTAGTATCGGTGATGTAATTCGAAATGGTTTTTGTCCCATTGTTCTACATCAAACCTTTCAAAAGTCAACAGTGGGGGGGACTATAAAAAGCCGCACTGTATATATATATTATTTTATTTGTATATTTTTATTGCCTTTGGTTAGTTTTTAATTTATTTTTAGTCTTAGGTATCTTTTCGACTAAACTCTAAACAAAATGAGAATTTTGTCATTTGAAGGAAATAAAAAATTCAATTGAATTTGAGCAGCATCTAGCCCGTATTTTTCCCTAGAACATAGCTCCATTTGAATAATTATATTTTTCCGAAAATTAATACTCAGAAACATCTAGTTCCTAGTGAGTGAAGACTCTATTATTTTTTCCGTAGATCCTACCAGTTCCTTGGTCTTGATTTATAAATTTAGATCAGACGACCTTGCACCCAATATTCAAAATGAACATCGCGCCCTAGCCACCTCCTTAGTAGCGAGATTACAGCGAATAAAAATTGGTATTTTCGAAAATTGCAATTTATTTCAGTTTCGGGATACAAATTATTACGATCAGGTTTTTGCGAGAGATAACGATCATGTCTTGTATAATTTCAAATACAACATTCTCAGTATTCAGTTCAGAGATAGTAATTAATCAGGAGGGAGAAAATTGGAAATGTCCTTAAACGTATAATTATTTCCAAAATCAGATGAAGACGAGATTTTTCATGACGCAATTCTCGATTGATCCAAAAAGGCAATTAATATGTACCGTCGGTTGGTTTTGGGCATTATTTGTGAATAACTTTATCATTTTAGCTATCAGCAGTTGACCACGCCCCTGTCGTTAACACTTGGGCAATGAAAATAGAAATTATCTTAAAGTTACTGTGGGTCCCTGGTCATTCCGGTGTGCCTGAAACGAACGGGCCGACCATTTGGCCAGACAAGGTGCAAAAAAGCTCAACGATAGGACCAGAACCAATCCTGGGAGTTTCTAGATCATGGAGCGTCTCAAACCATGAAGAAAATCCTGAAGTAAAATTCCAGGAGGCATGGAAAGAGGCCCCTGGTATGAGACAATCGAAACTCACATCGAAGGCCCCTACTAGGAGGGGCCAAGACTCTGCTCACACTGAGCAGAAAGGAAATCAGAATAGTGGTAGGGCTCCTCACGGGGCACTGTTATCTAAACAAGCACCTCAACATTATATGTATCACGGATGATACTGAATGCAGGTGGTGCTTGAGGATGAGGAGTCAGCCACCCATATCCTCACATGAAATGCCCAGCAGTCCCATAGAATAACACGACATCCATTGACGTCCATTTTAGGTCCGTCTCAAGTCCAAACGTCCATGAACATTGAATGGATGTTCATTGTACGTGAACATGGCCGTCCATTGATGTTAAAATGTTCGTCCATTGTACATTCATTCAATGTCCAAAAATATTTACATGAATTTCAGTTTGATCCCCAAGAATCTTATTTTCATTTCAAATAAAACTGAAATTCGTAAGTAACTTCATTCAACAATTTCAACCGTGATGGAATATTTTATTGGGCCAGTTTATGTACATTTCTGGATATTCATTGTACATTCAACAATTAACATCCATTATACGTCCCATTCAAATACAATCATTAATTTCTTTTATAAAAAACGATATATGAACATATACATTGTCACGTATTAATTGATTATCATTATGGTCACGCATCTTCCAAATTCAACAATACTTTAACAACTGTATTCTTTCGGTAATGTTATTTTTCCTGTTACTATTTTTCTTGTCGCCTATGAAATATTTTTGAAATTGCGGGCAATTTTTGGTCGTTATGAGCGCCGCGAACGTTTAGTGGAACGTGCTTTAGTGTTGTTGAGAAATGTGAGGTTAATGCTTCCGCGTCTTTGCTCTCCATTTATGACTCCGTTTCCTTCGTTCATCGATAGTAATAAATAAGTATACTTTTCATTACTGATTAATATGGGTTCTAGACAACTTTCGAATAAATATTATAAGATAGTGCGACTGATGCATGGTGGTGAATCTCAGATGAAAATGAGTGTGCTGCAGGTTTCAACATAAATGCAACCTATCTACAGAGATATCTTGGAAGCAAGAAATAAAACAAAAGTGGCTGAATACAGCAGTGATCTGAATGATGATGATCCTTAGTCTAGAAAATATAGAAAGAAGAAGGGTGTATTTTCTTCAGAAGAAAGTGAAGCCGATGAAGCAAATGAAAATTACCTCTACGTCCCCCATTCAAGCCTACAATGAAAAAAGGATTGAGTCCCTCTCATGTGTCTCCTGTCAATACTGAAGCAAATGGCAAATTACCTCCATTCAAGCCTACAATAAAAACAGGATTGAATCCCTCTCAAGTGTCTCCTGTCAATAGTGAAATAAATGAAGGTGTATAATTTTCCAAGTAGTCTTGAGTACCTAATGATCATATACAGTGCTAGTCAAAAGTCCCCTCCCCCCCTCGTATCTTTTGAACGGGTATACTTATAATAATGAAATTTGGAGGGTGGAAATAAACGGATGTAGGCTTCTCAACTAGTCATAACAGGTGACGAATATCATAAATACGTCACAAGGCCACTGTGACCAATAATTTTAAATGGGACCCTATGGCAAGTGACAGTTTCGTTTGAAAGGTATTGAAAATACCTATTCAGTCACACCAATTTTGTTTGGGTTTCGGCTGATTTTGATTGATAAATTGAAGAAATACGAAAATTATAGTTTCGCATTTAATTAATAAAGATTTTAAAGTACGCCTCTGGTTAATTGTGAAACAGGTTGACGTTTTGAATTCTCTACTTGTCAAAAGTGTTTATACCTTGAAAATTTACCTAAGCTATTGTTTAACGAGACGTTTAAGTGTTTACATAGGCAAATGGTACGTACCTGTAGCCGACAAAGTAGCAGCTATCTTAATAATTGGTGAATGTAGAAACAATTTCCATGCAGCGGAACGACTGTTTAATGAGAGGTATCCCGATCGCCCCATATCGAGGGTTTATTTGAGGGAGCTTCTTCGGAAGTTTGAAGCATCAGGTAGTGTTCAAGATGCCAAACGATCTGGTCGACCAACAATTAGTGATGACAAAAAATTGACATAATTGGAGAAATGGTAGTAAACCCTACTTCTTCCACAGCCCAAGTTGCGTCTATCTGTGAAGTCAGTCAAAGGACAGTACATAGGGTGTTGGCTAAAACAAATTTCATCCATACAAATTAAAAATGGTGCACCAACTTTCAGATGATGACCCCGACCGAAGACTAGAATTCTGTGAAACTATGTCCAATAAAATGAACCAACAACCAGGCTACATACAGACAATTTGTTTTAGTGACGAAAGTACTTTCTTTTCAATGGAAATGTTAACACTCAAAATGTGAGGTATTGAGTGACACAAATCCTCACATCTTCGTGAAAAACATACTCAATTTCCAGAAAAAGTAAATGTTTGGGCAGGTATTTTGGGAAACCACATAGTTGGGCTTTTTTTTCTCAATGCTAACTTAACCGGTGAATTGTATCTGGAGATGTTACAAAATGATATTGAGGCGTTAATTCTTGAAATTCTAGAAGATAATCCAGATGAATTCGACAACTTGGAAATAACGTTTCAACAAGATGGTGCTCCTGCACACTATTACGGTGCAGTAAGACGTTACCTAGATGAAGAATATCGTGGTAGATGGATTGGACGACGAGGTTCGATCGAATGGCCAGCTCGGTCACCGGACCTTACACCATTCGATTTTTTTCTATGGGGTACTTGAAATCTAAGGTTTACGCTACAGCACCTGACAGTATTGCCATTCTGAAACAACGAATTGTTGAAGAATGAAGGGAATTTCCGCTGACACACTGGGACGAGTACGACAAGAGTTTAGCAATAGGATGCATTACTGCCAGGAAGTAGATGGAGCACATTTTGAACACTTATTATAAGAACTGGTTCTTAAATCTTTATTAATTAAATGCGAAACTATAATTTTCGTATTTCTTCAATTTATCAATCAAAATCAGCCGAAACCCAAACAAAATTGGTATGACTGAATAGGTATTTTCAATACCTTTCAAACGAGCTGTCACTTGCCATAGGGTCTCATTCAAAATTATTGGTCACAGTGGCCTTGTGGGCGTCATTTATGACTATTGCGTCACCTGTTATGACCAGTTGAAAGCCTACATCCGTTTATTTCCACCTCCAAATTTCATTATTATAAGTATACCCGTTCAAAAAGATACGAGGGGAGGGACTTTTGACTAGCACTGTATAACAAACTCAAACTTGGCAAATATTTCCTGTACGTACTCTTTGAAGCAAAGTTTTATTCCTTTATGTTGATTATGCATTTTTCAGTCAAATTAGATGTCGAAAACAGGAGGAGGGAACACATATGAGTTAATAAAAAGGTGTTCATCCCGACTTATAAGCAAAGGTCTCGCATCTCAATATAGTTACCACGTCGAAAATGAAACAATCATTCAAGGATTTGAAAATGGCCGACTTCCTGATCAGTGGGTGGAACAAAAGATATATTGTTGATTATTATTGAATATATACATACAGGTGCTGCAGTACAGGCGGATGAAAAAACGAACAAAAAAGAAATAGAGGAGGCAAATATGAAATGGTTGAGGAGAGCAAATGAAAGAAAATGAATCGTTCTCAGAATATTTTTATTTACCTATACTTTTCACCAGTGTTGTTATTCTTTTGTTTTATTATATTTTTTTTTAGAAAATCTACTTACATTTATGTTGTTATTTAATGAATTCCTTTGGTGGATGATGTGTAAACAGTTAGTTTTTGAAAGTGTCGTCAATTTTGATATGTGCAAGATATAAAAGAATAAAACTAGAGAGTTCCAGTAGCTCAATTTTGGTTGTATCAATTTTCAGTTGGATTTCAACCTTTAAAATATTTGAGAAGACAAATTTCATTAAAATTTATATATTTTTTATTGGAAATGGAATTGTTGAAAAATTTTCAACAGTTGTTAAATATTGGGCAATACTTTTGCTAACATATGGTATAGGTAAAAAAATAACACTTGGTACTTTTTCCCTTTCGAATATTGTATCACCGAGATTATTGTATCAACGAGATTTTTGTATTTACTTCATCGGGACGTCTTTGTGATTCTCTATTCAAGTAGAAATGATGTCTAAAAGGGGCACACTACAAGAACAAGGTATGTATGAGAACTTGTCTTAGTTTTACCTTTACAATATGTTTCCAAAGTATTGCCCATTATTTACAAGACACCTTGTATAATCTGTATCCTCTGGATTCATTTTGGATATACAATGGATGTACATTGGACGACCACAGTGGTTGTTATTTGGATATGTTCTGGACATCCATTATACTGTAACGAACCTAGGCCGGACCTGTCGCCTCACGTGTTGCCATCGACAGCGATGAGATCATCCCCGGAGATATTCGAGAACCATCCAGTGCGCTCTTCCGCGGAAAACAACGGTCAATATTGGAAACAATTGGAACATGCCGTCGCCAACCGTCCGAATTCGAAACATCGAGAATGCTGTATCGGAGATAAATAGGAAAACCTCAAGTGGAGTAGGACAGTCTGAACGAGCCCATACCATCGAGCTATACAGTGGCGTAGTAATATAAATTAAGTTGTAGATTCAGTGTGAAATAAATTAGTAGAACCAAGTTAATTTTTTTTAATTGGGTCGAAGTGAGATTTTGAAAATAAACAAGTGATCGTGGAGTGGATAGCAGAAAAATAAATTGATAGCCTTTTTGTACGCCCAAAAAGACAGTGGCCCGGTTTTCGCGAAGTGGACAATTGTGCGTGGGAATATAAACTGATACGCTGTTCGCGTGAAACAGAAAATAGACAGTGGCCCGGTTTTCGCGAAGTGGACAATTGTGCGTGGGAATATAAACTGATACACTCTTCGCGTGAAACAGACAATAGACTGGTGGCCCGTGGAAAAGAATTCGCGAAGTGAATTTTTAACAAACTGATAAACTTTTCGTGTAAAACAGACTGATACCTCGTCAAAGACAAAATGTGTTCAAGAAAAGTGCGCCTTGCGGATTTGAAGGTAGCGGAATTGAAACAGGAATTGGAGGAAAGGGAACTGGAAACAACAGGTAAAAAGCAAGTACTACAGGAAAGACTTGCAGAAGGACTTATACAAGAAGGTGAGGACCCCGAAACATTTTTATTCGAAGTTCCCGGAGGTGATTTAAGTTTGGTAATGAATAAACTGGAAGAAAATTCAAGAAGCCTGGAAGAAAATGCTAAAAATCTGGAAGAGAAGCTTCTAGAAAATTCAAGAAGCCTGGAAGAAAATGCTAAAAATCTGAAAGAGAAGCTTGAAGAAAATTCTAGAAATCTGGAAGAGAAGCTTCAAGAAAATTCTAGAAATCTGGAAGAGAAGCTTCTAGAAAGCCTGGAAGATAAGCTCCTTGAAAACACAGAAGGCCTAAAAAAAGAACTCGTGGTGTGGCGAATCGTCTAGAAAAAAGAATAGGAACCGTTGAGGCAGAAATGGACAAAATAAAGGAAACGATCAGTAAGCTGGAAAAACAAATTAATAATGCGTCCTCCACAGAGATGGTTAACGAAAATGCAATGCTGGACTTGAGTTTGAACGTGGATAAAGTTCAAGAGGGTATAAAAGATGTCAAGGTCATTTCAGAAATAGGGAAGCTTTCCATGAAGCCGCCTCAGTTCGATGGAAAAACTCCATGGGCAAATTACCGCCGGCAGTTTGAAGCAGCGGCCAAAGCAAACGGATGGAATGCAGGGGAAAGAGCTGTAGCACTGACACTTGCATTACGTGGAGAAGCGACAAATATTCTACAAACTCTCACCGCCCAAGAACAGGAGGACTATGATCAGCTGATTAAACATCTAGAATTACGATATGGCCACGCCCATTTGGAACACGTATACCACTCCCAGCTGAAAAATCGCTGCCAAAAATCGGGCGAATCCTTACAAGAATTCGAAACTGACATTGCACGCTTGGTTCGTCTCGCATATCCAGCCACACCAGAAAATGTAATGGACGACAGGGTTCAAGCATTCTTGGATGGACTCCGTGACCAAGAAACCAGACAAGCGTTGATATTAGCTCGTCCAACACATCTCGTAGACACTGGCACGAGCTTTGGAATTTGAGGCAGCAAAACAATGCTGCAAAAGCCAAAGTAAAGTTCAAACGATTGAGGAAGACTCACAGGAGCCTGCTAACTTGGGAAGTTGCCATAGGAAAATTGATGAAGGAAGTGTTGCCTGAGAAAAGACATTTAAGATGCCGGAATTTGTCGCAAATTGGACATGTGCGTAGCAAATGTCCAACATTCATCGACTCCGATGCAGGAAAACTAAGAAAGGTCGATGAGAAGGGGCAATCGTCGGCATGTGTCCGGCAAGCCCCTGTTAACAACGCATATGTCGCTATGCTTCAACGACAGAACAAGGGTGTCTTCGTAGACGGTCTCATCAATAACGAGCCTTGCACCATGCTGCTAGATACAGGTGCGACTAGGACAATTCTCGGCCTTCCTTTGCCAGAACACCGGAACGGATTGAACCGACAACTTGGAAGCTACGCACAGCAACAGGGAGCCAGCTACTGTATATGGCGAGCTACCGATTGAAATAATTTTGGGCAACACTAAAGTGAAACATCAGGCACTTGTAGCGGACATCGAAGACGATGCAATCATCGGAATGGACATCATGAATTCCAGAGGGTTTGAATTGGATTTCAAAGACGGCGTCCTACGTGTCAACGGAGAAGAGCTGGTACTTCATGGGAGAAGTGAAGAGTTGATCCGTGTGCTGTTGGCTGAAGATGTAAGCGTACCTGAGAGGGCTGAAACCATTCTGGAGGCTCGCCTGGACGGGAGTGCGAGCAGTGGAGGCGTGGTGATGTTCGAGCCCAAACTTCATGATGAGAAAATTGGACGAGGGATTGCACTAGGGAAGACCTTGTTGCGTGCTGACAAATTTGTGCCGGTAAGGGTCATGAATGTCAATTATTTCCCAGTGACCTTGAAGAAAGGAACAATTTTGGGGCACTGCTCGTCAGTTCCATCCGTGATCCGGGGCGTACGAGGTACGATTAGCCAACCCAACAACTTGCCCACAGAACTAGAGAAATTGTTGCCATCTCTTCCAAAGACATAAAACCAGCTCAACAGCCCAAACTAAGAGATTTAGTCAAAAGTACCAATACATCTTCGCTCCCGTACAAGGAAAAGGGCGTCGATCTGATGTGGAGTCCAGCACAATATTGCTACTGGGTGTGCCCGACCGATCCGGCAATCAGCAATAAGACCTTCCTCTTGCCAAGCAGGCAGAGGCTGACAAAATAGTCAGCGATATGGGAAAAGAAGGAGTTATCGAACCGTCTGACGTCCCTGGTCCTCTCCAGTCGTACTGGTGAAGAAAAGGATGGATCGACACGCTTTGTGTAGACTATCGCCAACTTAATAATGTCACGAAGAAGGACAGTTACCCTCTCCGAGAATAGATGACACCCTAGACACGTTGGCTGGTTCCACGATTTCTCGACCCTTGATCTGAAGAGTGGATACTGGCAAGTAGAACTCGCTTAGGAAGATCGAGACAAGACTGCATTTACCATCGGCTCAGGTTTGTGGCAGTTCACCGTTATGCCATTCGGGCTCTGTAATGCTCCCGCCACATTCGAAAGATTGATGGAAACAGTACTGAAGGGACTCTCATGGAACACGTGTCTAGTGTATCTCGACGACATAATTGTGGTCGGCAGATCGTTCGAGGACCACGTGAAAACTTGGAGGAAGTATTCCTGCGATTGAGGAACTCGGATTGAAGCTGAGCCCTAAGAAATGCCACCTGTTCCAAAAGAGTACGATACCTCGGCCACGTTGTCTCTGGGGAAGGAGTAGCAGTGGATGACCAGAAGATCAAAGCTGTTAAGGATTGGCCCATCCCAAAAGACATTCACCAACTTCGAAGTTTCCTTGGTTTGTGCACATACTATCGCCGATATGTGCTGGGGTTTGCAAACATCGCTAAACCACTGACCAGGCTCACGGAAGGTCAAACAAAGTTCCAGTGGTCCGAAGAATGCCAAGACTCGTTCAGGAAGCTGAAGGGAGCTTTGATTAACGCACCTGTTCTGAGCTATCCTTTACCCAACGGGAAGTTCATTTTGGATACGGACGCCAGCAACGTGGGACTTGGAGCTGTCCTATCTCAGATCCAGGAGGGACAGGAGAAGGTCATTGGTTATTTCAGCAAGACGCTCAGCAAACCAGAGCGCAATTACTGTGTCACCAGGCGAGCTGTTAGCTGTTGTAAAGGGAGTGGAGCACTTCTACAAGTACGTGTATGGAAGAAGATTCCTGTTGAGAACGACCATGCAGCTCTCAAATGGCTCTTACAGTTCAAAATCCTGAGGGTCAAGTAGCACGTTGGATCGAGAGACTCCAAGAATTCGATTTCGAGATCGAACATCGAGCCGAACAGCCATAAGAATGCAGATGCCTTGTCGCGAAGACCATGTCCAGATGATTGCTCACATTGCCGACGAGCAGAAGAGAAAGAAGCAACACTTTGTAGAACCGCGGCAATGGATGACAACTGGAATGACAGCAAGATTCAGAAAGACCAAAAGAGAGACCCCGACCTTGGCTTAGTCGTCAGCTGGAAGAAGGGCAATCGAAGACCATCATGGCAGGAAGTCGCAGGTTACTCGCCGGCTGTTAAGTCCTATTGGGCACAATGGAACTCTCTTATTCTGGACAATGGGATCCTGAAACGTGTGTTGGAGGCCGATATTGGTGGGGAAGACAGACGCCAAATAATTGTTCCCAGGAACAGAAGAGAGGAAGTGCTGCGGGAAATCCATGATGGAGTCGCCGGAGGACATCTGGGAGTGACGAAGACCCTGCAGAAAGTGAGGCAACGGTTTTACTGGGCCAATTGTCAAGCTGACGTCAGGACTGGTGCAGGAAGTGCGCTGATGCGCTGCTAGCAATGGACCTCGAATACGCCCCAAGGCCCCGATGCGTCAGTACAACGTAGGCAGCCCGTTCGAGAGAATCGCCATTGACATCGCCGGCCCGTTTCCCGTATCCGACCACGGGAATAAATACATCCTTGTGGCAATGGACTACTTCAGTAAGTGGGCGGAAGCCTATGCCCTGCCAACCAGGAAGCCATCACCGTCGCCGACGTCTTGGTGAAAGAATGGATATGTCGATTCGGTATTCCAATGGAGCTGCACTCGGATCAAGGCAGAAATTTTGAATCAACCTTTTCCAAGAAATATGTCTACTGCTGAACATCCGCAAGACAAGAACCACGGCCCTACATCCGCAGTCCGATGGAATGGTGGAACGGATGAACAGGACGATCAACCGCCACTTGTCCAAGGTTGTCTCTGACCATCAAAGAGACTGGGACCAGTATCTTCATTTGTTCCTGATGGCCTATCGATCCGCAGTACACGAGTCAACCGGTCAAACTCCTGCTAGTATTATAATGGGCCGAGAACTGCGACTGCCTTGTGACCTGAAGTTTGGGATACCGCCAGGACAAGACACTGCGGGAGAGGACTACGTCAGCAAACTTCGGCAGAGAATGGACGACATCCACGAACGAGTCCGGTTGAACATCCAGAGTGCCAGCGATAAAATGAAGAAGACCTATGACATCAAGGCCGACGCTGGAGGATTTAAGGTTGATGACCTGGTTTGGCTGTACAACCCCAAACGTCGTCGTGGACTATCACCAAAGTTGCGGAACTCGTGGGAAGGCCCGTATAAAATTGTGAAAAGGATAAACGACCTTGTGTACCGAATCCATAAGCCACCCGAGGAAACCAAGGGTCGTCCATTTCAACAGGTTGGCCCCATACGCTGGAAACCATGACCAAGTTCGCACCCTCAAGCCACCGGAGGATGATATGACGTTCGAGAAGTTTATGTCCTTGTATTCAAACGGGCAGAAAGTTCTACATGGGGTTACTAGAGAGGAGTCACGAGACCTTTTCGAGGTGCCTGCTGACTACGCACTAGCGCACTGTGTGGCAGAAGATCTTCAAATGTCCAGGGGCCTCGCCGTAGTGTTCTCCAAGAAATTTGGTCAACTCCAAACACTGCGGGAGCAGAATCCAGAAGTTGGTGGGTGCTACAGTTGAAGAAAGGCCAGAGAAACATCTACTACCTAGTTACCAAGAGGCATTCCCAAGATAAACCGTCCTATGAAGATGTCTGGAAGAGTCTCACCAAACTAAGAGATACTATGGTGGACCAGAATCTGGTGGATCTAGCAATTCCAAAATTGTCCTGTGGTATTGATGGGTTGGACTGGAGAGTCATAAGAAGTATGCTGGAGGCGATATTCAGATCCAGCGGCGTCAAGATTTTGGTTTGCTGTAACCCTCTTCCACGACCGATCATGAAGACCGTGGAGTGTTACTTCCATCGAACTTACGGTGCAGATATGAAGTCATGCAGATATCGTCACCTCCAAGGATGAAATTTCGGGACGAAATGTCTTTAAGAAGGGGGCAATGTAACGAACCTAGGCCGGACCTGTCGCCTCACGTGTTGCCATCGACAGCGATGAGATCATCCCCGGAGATATTCGAGAACCATCCAGTGCGCTCTTCCGCGGAAAACAACGGTCAATATTGGAAACAATTGGAACATGCCGTCGCCAACCGTCCGAATTCGAAACATCGAGAATGCTGTATCGGAGATAAATAGGAAAACCTCAAGTGGAGTAGGACAGTCTGAACGAGCCCATACCATCGAGCTATACAGTGGCGTAGTAATATAAATTAAGTTGTAGATTCAGTGTGAAATAAATTAGTAGAACCAAGTTAAGTTTATTTACGTTACAATACCAAATATGGACATACAATCCCACACAGCACAGGATATCCTATGGACGTCCAATTCAGATCCAATTCATGTCGGAATATCCTTGGACCATTTTGGATATCCATAGGATATCCAAAATTGATCCACAGGGGATATTTGTGTTAATTAAAAAAAAAAGTTTCAAGATTTCAGTTTCTTAAATGAATTTGTAATTACAGGTGAAGAAGTGAATAATTCCGGAACTATCAACTTTCTTTTGAAAGGAGTCAAATCAAACTGAATGTTGTATAACCCTTCCTACTCTCTTAGGGGAAATAGATATAATAACGGTTTCTCTCTACTGCTTTCCCCACTCTCATAACCTGGACCTATGTCATGATACCAGACATCAGATACCTTTCCCCACTAAACGCAAACGCCACCTATCCTATAACTCATGGCAGTTGGCACCACTAGCAGTCGGTTTCAGTTTCTGACGTTTCTGTCAAACGTCCATTTTTCGGTCTTTTGATTGTTTGAAATGTTTTTTAGCGTTGTGGCGTGTGGAAAGAAGTGAATTGTTTTGTTTCTTGTTGCTGCGCTGACCTTAAAATGGGTAAGATCTTGTTCATTGAATCAATCATCAAATAGACAAAGTTCAATGTAAAGTAGTGAATAGACTAGTTTTTAAAATCAAAGAATACATAGAAGTGGATGATTCTTAATACAGAAATGCTGATATCGGAATATGAAAATGAATATATACTATGAAAATGATTCACAATCAATATTCTTATAACATTTCACAGGTGACACCCTCAAAACATTGGTCAAACATTAAGTGTTAACTAGACACCTACTCACTGAAATACTTGATGATGTTCGAAAAATAAAAATGGATCTAAACGCTAATACTACTCTATCAGCAGAGAGTCATGTACTCTCGTGACTTTTGAACACTTTCCTGTCAACTCGAAAGAAACATTGGGACTTCTTGAAGAATATCTGTCTTAAAGGAAACATTTTAAAGCTACTGTAAGTAGATTTTCAAAGTGATAATTTGTCAAATTGTGCTGTTTCATTGTTTTTTTTTAGGTAACAGATGTCAAAAATAGGAGAAAGTCACCATGTGACTTTATGAAACGGTGCCTCAATTCTATATTCACAAATAGTTTTGCTTTGGAATAGAGCTGGTTAGGAGCCAAAAAGAAAAAAAAATTGGAAAATTGAAAGTAGCAGAACTTGTGCTTGGTGAGAAATATAAAAATACAATAAAATTTCAAATAAGTTCAAGAATAATATTTTCTCTAATTTTCTTAATGTAAATAATAAAGTTACAAATATAAATATATATCACTTTTCATTCAACATTAGTCTAATGAGTGATATGTAAAGACCCATTATGTTCGTTATATAATATTTTATATTATTTCAGAAGCAGCACAATTAAATGGGGTACCTGACAGAAAAGCTTCAGAAGAAGCGATAAAGGCATGGCTACGGAGAGCAAAAGAAAGGCACATCTCAGCCAATAAAAAGATGGTGTCATCATCAGAAGATGAGACACCCAGTGCATTGTTTTTTCCATGACTGATTTTCGTTGACTTTTTATTAATTCATTTTAAGATTAAAACTTTTTTTTAATTATCTTGTCTGCATTTTTTTAAATTGCGAGTTGCAATTGCAATAATTATATAGAACCATGGAGGATATCTTATGGACGTTCGTGAGGGATATCCTATGGACTTCCATGAAGGATATCTTATGGATGTCCAAGAAGGATATCTTATGGATGTCTTGAAGGATATCTTGTGGACGTCCATGAAGGATATCTTATGGACGTCCATGAAGGATATCTTATGGACGTCCAGGTTAGTGGCCTAAGAATTCCATTGGACGTCCATAGGATATCCTTTGGATAAAAACTGGACGTCCATTGGATATCCAAAATATCCTTAATGGATATCCATTGGATATCCACTGGATGTCCATGTGTTGTATGGGATGGAGGCCCGAAATACGGGATCTAACGGCACGTGGAGTGGCAATCCTGGATTGAGGGATGAGTGTCAAGGTTAGCGCAAAGAAATGTGTCGGGCCGTTCCCACGGCGCATGTAGGATCGCGGTTCCAGACGTGGACTCGCAACGGTTGTACTCTGTTTTAAGCCGGCAGTGTTGGCGTTAAAAATATTAATAATTTGGTTTAATTGCAATCACTCATTTGCTCTTCAATTCGCTTCCAGGCATCATGAATTAAATCCCTGGTTTGGATCCAAATAATCGGCTCTGCTTCATGGAGGGATAAAAATTCCACTTCGTTCGCCCACTCCATGGTGAAAGTTTTATACCACGGCACTGACAGTACCACGCTCCTAGCCGCGTAGTTGGATCGGTATACACGATGTTGAACGCCATCGTCGGAGCTCCTTTGAACTGTCTTCATTTACCGACAGACGACGGGACTCACCGCGCCCTATCCGACGGCACGTGAATTGGCAAGTTTGGCGCGAGGAGTGCCACTCCATGAAATCCTGGTGTGACAACAACTTGCTTGTTTTCAACATATTAAAAACAGGCCTTCTAACATCCCTTTGCGAACTTTCGGCCATTGATTTAGATTCAAATTCTATAAGCATGTCACAAAACTGTACAAGAAACTATCCTCCGGATGCTATTTCATTGGGGTTGTATCTCAGGAAGTGGGTTTTATTGCTGTAAAATGGGGAATTCTCCACAATTTGGGTTACTACAGCAAATGCAAGTTTAAACTTAATGATTATGAGTTTCATTTATAATTTTGTCAAATTCGCTCAGAAACTATCTGAATCAATTTTTCAAATATGGGGTTTTAAATTGTTTCTAGTTCACAAATTGCAACAGCGCCTAGTAGGCTAGAAGAAGAACAACATATATTTGTTCATTGTTGTCTCTACTTTTAAAAACTACACCTGTTAAGGAAGATTTATGCAATGTTACAATGTTAACAAGCCCAATAACTAGAACTATACCTAAGAATTTTATGCTGTTTATGCACTTTTCAATTAGTTCTTTGTATCAATTCGCGTATGCTCAAATGAAAATATAACCACAATATTTTCAATCTATTTTCTGTCCAAATTCCAAAAATGGTATCAAATAAAGGAAAAAAATTTTTGGCACTTTTTGTTGCTCATTAATTCTACTGAGAAATCCATGTAAAAACCAGCAGATGAGAAGAAAAGAAAAAGGTCATTTTCAGAACTTAGTGATGTTCAAGAGGATTAAAGATGTGGAGCAATATATTAAATTCACTATGTTGTGAAAACATCAAAATATTGCAAATCGGCGCAAGCACATTTTCCTTTTTTGGTCAACTTTCTGGTAATAGTTCATAGTTCTCAGTTCTAGTAACGATCCCATAAACGTTCGGATCAACATTATTGTTGAACTTCTAGTTATTAGTTCTTAGTCATAGGCTTAGTATTAGGTTGCATTATCCTTCCAATTTTAGTATAACAACTTTACAAGCCAAATGTAAACATAACCTTTAAAAACTGAGTTCTCTTCCTTTATTTCTTGGTCGTTGCCTCCCATCTCCCATAGACAAGAGTTCTATACTGAGATTGCCTCCTTTGCGGTGCATCGAACAGGAATAAGCAGAATGGCACATTTCTTATCAAAATATATCCATTTTTGTTTACCTTATCAACGTAACGAATTTGTTGTCCTTTATCTACGAAATATGCAATTGATGTTGCCAAATGGTGAAATAGAAACAAAGCACTTTAAATGTACATATTTATTTTTCTTTTTTAAGTATTTGAAATATTTTTTTTGGATAAAAGGTTTAAATGATAAGTTTGAAATGAGACGTTTTAAAAATATTTCATAAAAAATACTTCATTATCGTCTAAAGGAGAATTCCCCATAGCCTATTATGCTCTTATTGAATGTCATGACAATAAAATTGATTTGAAAGTGATTTAGCGGTCGAGTTATTCAGATCAGGCACATCTTTAAAAAAAAACAAGCAATTTCTTCTGATAATATCGTATTTTCTTACTCCTTTTGGTGCGACAACCGCATGTTCAGGTAAATGGCCCTGCTCAAACTGGGACATACTGTATTTTCTTCATTTTTTAAGATTTTGTTTTCGTTGAAAAATACTCAACAACGAAAGTCTAATGATAAATTAATATATAGGGTCATAAGGGCTGATGAAATGAAACACCTTTGAGCCGTTTTGATTTTTAAAATCTATTGACAACTTTTCTGGGATTTCACACAATGAGTCTAACAAAAATGAGCAAATACTTTATACAATTTCATGTTTTCGGCATTTTTTCATTTTCATAATGTATTATTTGCAATTAGTTTTTTTTTTCAAAATCTCAATAAAATATTGCAATTCCAAGTACTCACCCATCTTGATTTCCCAACTTTATGTGGTATAATCTAAAAAAGCAATGTGTTGCTAAAAACAAGATTTCTAAAAAAAAGAGAAGAATGGACAGGGTACCTAAAAAATATTTGAAAAAGAGATCACTTCATATTGTAACTTTACAACCATTTATTAGAAATAGGAAAAGGAATAATGTACCAGTTCCAACTTAGGGTGAACTTGAAAGATTATCCTGTCTATATCAACCACTATTCGCATTTGTTGATTACATGATTCTCTAAGTATAAAAAAGTTCTTAAAAAAATGTTTTTTGCTTAACTACCATAAATATGACAAGTTTTTATGTTTCCCACAATTAATGTCACATATTAATGATCAGCAGATAAATTAAAGTTCGAAATATTCATATAAACCCCAGAATTCGAGTTGAAACTCCTACAGTCAAGATCGATTTTTTTTCTGTGGTAGAATCTTTATTTTTCTAATTTAATCCACACAAAACAGAAAACCCTATCCAATGATATGACTGACTTTTTTCTTGAAAGCATGTGAGCTGAAAAAAACAATTAAATCTATAATAACTGATAAATTGGAACAGATCACTATTGAATTCGTTATGTAAAAAACAATCACTACTTTTACAATTAAAATAACGAAATAACAGCAAATATCAGTCTTTAAATCAAGTAAACCATGAAATGATAATATTAAAAATAAACGACTCCAGAAACAGCACATGTTTCCAAAGTAACTAATATTAAAAAGTATACACTAATGTAATGTTTTAAACTTTCACAAAGATGGTCAATAGGCAAACGTAAGTATTTTGAGTACATTTCAGACTGTGGGACATCGGTTTCATAAAATAGTAAATCAAAGTAAAAACTTTTCACTTTGGGTATACCCAAGATTATGGGATATGCACAGCACCCGTGAGTCAAAATCTTCTTCAGTTCTGTTCTTCACATGGTAAGTTTCATTTAGAATGTTAACCACCATATACATACAAAACACCATTTTGATTATTAAAACATGTATATTACAATAATGTTGGTTATTAGTTGAAACGGGGAAATAACTAAGTGGTAGTTAGCTGGGGGAGTATTTTGTGATGTAACATTTATTTTGATTTTTCTTTGCCTCAGTTCGGTCCTCAAAAATACATTTTGTGAAAATAATTTCCCAAATCCCAACATTTTGTCAAAAGTTTCAAGTTTAAAAGTGCTCCTCAAATCAAACTAGATTTGACCTTCACTTGAATAACTTCCCCCAAACACTAGCGCCAGTTGTGGTTGTTTCGGGAATATGTAGTCAATACTATTTCTTACAACCCAAATATGCATTCAAACTCACTTTTAATGTGATGTTTTTGACGTTTTTTAATGTGATGTAAAAATTGGCGTTTTTAATTTTAAATGATGAAAAACATTTTTAGTTTCTACGTTTGTTGCTGATCTTTTTTATTTTTAACGATGAGAATTACAGTTCCCCAGGTCATGGTACCCTGCTTGGATTTGAGTATTAGCTGCCCTATCGCCAACATGGTGGACATCTTGGATTTAGATCCAAGATGCCATGGGGCAGGTAATACTCAAATCCACGCAGGGTACCATGACCTGGGGAGCTGTAATTCTCATCGAAGTTAAAAATGCTTTGAACACCGCCGAATTAGCATCTGATTCGGACTTGGAGATTAGCCGTTATTTACTGGAAATTATGCGATCTTATCTATCCAGTAGAACACTACAAAAAGGAGATTATTCACAGGTCATGTCAGAACACATTCTACGCTAACCAAACTACTACTGAACACTAGGGGGCCAGGTATATAAAAAAAGAAGGGTACTATACGGCGTAGTGCAGTCGGTACTGCTGCATGCGGCCCTGATCTGGGGCAAAGCAATGAGAGTAGAAATATATAGATCGCAGATAACCGCAACGCAAAGGAGGATGCTACCAAGAGTAGCAATGACATCCAGGACGGTATCCGCAGACGCTAGAAACGTCATTACGGCGATCCCACCTATTGACCTCCTGGTGAAGGAACGGATTAGATTAGATGCTAGACCCAACGTTGATGAATATGCAAAAAAACAGGAGAGGCAGATAACAATAGAAGAGTGGCAGGAAAGATGGAACATCAACACAAGTAAGGAACAATGGACAAACCGATTGATTCATAAATACTGGGTACAATGCGATTTTAAAACATCAAACTACTTCATAACCCAGGCACTCAGTGGGCATGGTTTCTTTAAATCGTATACGCTGAGGATAGGGAAGTCACAAGACAGCAAATGCCCATACTGCCTGGAAATAAATGATGATCCAGAGCATATAATCTTTACATGTCCCAGGTGCTCCAGAGAACGAATGGACCTAGAAATATTTGGAGAACTAAATGCAGATAGTATGATAGGTAGAATGATCAGTAATCCTAATCAGTGGAACAAAGGGGCAAACTACCTAGAGAAAGTAATGAAACAAAAAGAGATCGTAGAGAGAACTTTTCAAACAGAAGCCAGGAAGTAAATGGAACAATTTGTGAGATGCCACTTATACCTGACGCAATGTACCATCAGACAGTTCCGGTATAAGAGAGGGCATGGGGTTTTAGTCGGTAGGAGCCCGACACTGCTGTTTTGCGATGGACACCAAGCAACCAGCGTCTATGAGGATTTCCACCCCAAAAAATGGTGGTAATCTTCATGTGCAAATCAAAATATTCTAGAAAGAGGGCACATGCGTGTTCCCCATTCTGCTTTACAAACTTCGATATTATGCCTTCTAAGGAACAAACCAGTGGTTTGAAAATCATAGTCAATTGCTCAGAATAAACCATTCTGCTCATATTGAAGCCACTCAGTGTAGTGAGCCACATGATTCAGAAATAAATATTAATGACTTTAGAAAACTCAATATATCTGAGAAGTTAATATTATTTGCTGATGACACTACCATATTCTGGTAAGCTGAAGATGAGCAATACTTACATAAGTTAAATTGACGAAATCCTGGTGGGATAAAAGCCGGTGTGCATTGCTAGTGGGCAGCTTATTCAAGGTAAAGTTCAAGAACAAAAAACTCGTGAAAACATAAGCACCCTGATCACTCATATTGTAATATTAACATTCAGAACGGGAATCTACACAAACGCTTTGAAAAAAGCTAAAATCACACCGATTTTTTAAAATGGGAACAATCCGGTTGTGGCTAACTATTGTCCAACCTCGCTATCTCCAATCTAGGAAAAATCTTCGAAGAAATACTAAAAAAAGAATAGAAAGCTTCTTGAAAAATTCAAAATACTATCCGATAACCAATTTGGATTTAGAGATGAAAAATCTATGGAAGATGCTCTCACATATTATCTCTAGAATAAATAAGGTTATCGACAGAAAGTATCCAGCTATCTGCGTATTTTTATATCTGTGAAAAGCATTCGATACCGTTAGACACACCCAGCTACTCTGAAGGGTAGCTTTCCGACGAATTCCTTGCAATTGATCACCAGCTATCTCAGTCACAGAGAACAATACACTAGCATTGGAAAGACACTTAGTTACAAAAAGACAGTTACGTATGGAGTTCCCAAGGGAACGGTCCTTGGGCCATAACTATTCAATATTTACTTAATGAACTCTTTTCAATAAGAGTGAAGGGCAAAGTTGTCAGTTTTGCTGATGATACAGCAATTTTTTATGAGGCTAGAGCTAAAACAAAGAGTGGAAAAAGATTTACTTTTGATTTTCAGATGGTTCTGTAACAAATTACTCACAGTTAACTATAGCAAAACTAATTTCATGCCTTTCACATCCTACGCCAAATAGTTACCAAATTATAATTTTCTTTCACTAGACCTAGATGGCGACACCACAGAAATATTCTCTGTTTAATTAACATCAGAAGTATTTTCCTCGATAGTTGACTGAAATGGAATACTTCCACAGATTGTGCCACCAAAAAATTGAGAAGTATGCTATATAAATTCAAACATATTTCACACATACTTGATACAAACCAAATGAAAATAATATCCTTGTTGAATCCCAAATTCTTTATGGTATAATAACTTGGGGCAGTACCACAGCAAATCATCTTTTAAATTTACAGTGCAGAAATTACTAATCAAGAGTTACCCCAAACCTACTCTATCAAACAATTATTTTCCAAAACAAGTTTTTTTGATATAAGACAATTGTATTGTCAAACGCTTCTTCTCAGTCAACATAAAAACAAACACGAATTACTGGAAATCCAACACGAACACAGCACTTGTTTTTGGCAAAACGCATCAGTGATACCGAAAACTAATAGAACTATCACGGAAAGATGTTTCACATATTCAGGTGTTAAAGTATATGACATGTTACCTCCTTCAATTGGAATCATTAACACTATTAATTTATCTAAAAAAAAAGTAAAAAACTGGTTCTACAAAGAAATAAACCTGCTTTGCACAAGTGTTTACTTCTAGAAGGTTCGTTTATTTATATTTCTGCCCATGCTCTTTTTAAATGTACTTGAACATTATTTACTGATACTGAAAATAAATAAATATAAGAATTGTTTTCTTCATCCTGGCAAATTATCAGTGAACTTACCGGTCGTAAAAACAATACAAACCATCAAACATATTTTGATAACAATCTTGAGGGTGCAGATTCATACAATGTTCTTTTCAATGAAAAAGCAGCCAACCTGATTGCAGAGGAACTACCGAAGCTGCATGAGTATAAATGGGACATACCTTACAATTATATCAGTTTCTCTTTTGCTCCACACATGAACTTCATGAAATAATGAATGAAATGGAAGCCAAAAAAGCTCCGGGCATGATGAAGTTTCTACATTCTTACTTAAAAGGTGTTTTGTATGTATTGCTGAGCCCCTTTGTCATATCATAAATGCTACCCTCCTGTCTGGAATTTTTCCTGAAAATCTAAAATTCGCGCTAATCAAACCATGTTTAAAGAAAGGTGATCCTGAATCCCTTGACAATTATAGGCCCATTAGCCTGCTGAGCGCCTTCTCAAAACTCTTTGAAATAGCTGTTTCTAGGCAAGTGGTGGGGTTTTTCCAAAATCACAATCTTCTTAGCTTGAGCAAACATGGATTTCAAAGGAGCAAGAGCATCAAAACTACTATTTGAACTCACTCACTACATATACAACTCCCTCGATAGGGTAGACATGGCCTGTGGAATTTTCTTAGACTTGTCCAGGGCATTCGACTGCACTGACCCCACAATACTACTAATTAAACTTGAACTCTACGGTATCCGTGGTACTGCTCTAAACTGGTTCAAATCATTTATGGAAAAAAGGAAGCATGTAGTTAAAATTAAAAATGAAAGAGGTAACTACATACAGTCGAGTGCTCTGGACATTTCTTTGGGAGTGCCGCAGGGCAGAGTCCTTGGTTAAAATAATTCTCATAATATTCCTGAACGATTTTGCTTTACTTGCCGGGCAAGACAAGACTATCTGCTGATGACAGTACATTACTTCTAACTGCTTCCCATTTCCCCGAGCTTATATCAAACACAAATTCCTTCATAACTGCAACTGAAAAATGGTTCTCGAACCCCAGGCTAGTCATAAATCCCGACAAACCTAATTGGTCTTGTTTAAAATCAATCAAGCCTGGGCCACACCAGACTACACTGTACTTAATCAACATAAAATTGAATTCTCTGACCAAGTTGAATTGTTGGGAATTTTCATCGACGAAACACTAAAGTTCAACTACCATATTGATTATCTATGCTCAAAGCATGAATAAGCATATTTTCCAAAATAAATGAAAAAAATTATTAAAAAAAGAATAGTAAACTTCATAAATAAAAAATATGGATTTGATTTAAATCAATTTGGTTTTTAAGAAAACAGTGGAACACAAGCAGCAGTACTACAAGTAATTAATTTTATACAAGACAGACTTGACAAAGGAAATTATGTAATAGCAATTTTTATGGACCTTAAGAAAGCTTTTGATACAGTTGACCATATAATTCTTTTGAAATATCTCGATTTAATGGGAATTAGAGGAATGACAAATAATCCACTGAAATCTTACCTTAAAAATAGAACCATTAGAAATAAATTTAATAATTTTGAATCCAAGAAAATATATATAAAAGGTGTTCCTCAAGGATCTGTGTTAGGTCCAATTTCATAATTATTATATATTCAAAATAATTCTAAAATCAATTTAACTAGTGAATATACCATATATGCAGATGATACAGTTCTTTTATAGGCAAATAAAAACCCTACAATTCTAGAATATAAGATAAACAAGACCTAAAGAAAATAGAAAAATGGCTATATAAATATATTATTTTCCACCAACGAAATAAACATACGAAGGCGTAGAAGGGCTAACAAAAAAAATATTTTTTTAAACATTTGGAATTGCCACTTTGAACTGACAATTGTCATTTTGAAGTGACAATTGTCACTTTAATTGCATTAAAAAATAAATTGCCTTTTGAAGTGACAATTGTCAATTTGAAGTGACAATTGTCACTTTGAACTGACAATTGTCAGTTTGAGTGACAATTGTAACTTTGAACTGACAATTGTCACTTCTAAAAACATCTAGAATTGCCATTTTGAAGTGACAATTGTCACTTCGAAGTGACAATTGTCAGTTCGAAGTGACAATTGTCAGTTCAAAGTGACAATTGTCACTTCAAAGTGACAATTGTCAGTTCAAAGTGGCAATTCCAAATGTTTAAAAAATATATTTTGTTATTGGCCCTTCTACGCCTCCGTATAAACAAACTATTAATCAGATATTCGTATAAAAAATAATTGCTTAAAACAAACTTCCCAAATCAAATACCTTGGTATTTGGATAGATGAGAAACTGAAATGGGACAAGCATATTAATATACTCAAACAAAACATATCTCCCATTAATGGTGCATTGAGAAGATGTCCCAAACTTAATACATATTAGAAATTTAATTCTTCATTCTCATATCCTCAGTCGAATAAACTATTTAATAAATATTTGGGGATCTTGTTCAAAAAATAATTTCAAGAAAACGTCTGTATTCTATAAGAAATCATGAAAAGTCCTGTATCGTCTTCCATATGATATAGCAACAAATCTACTGTTTGATAAAACGAATACATTTTCTTTAGAGGAACACTATACAAACAACACTCCAAAAATTGCTTCTGATATTATTAATAAAAGGCTGAAATCTAATTTCATATTAACAAGAAACTCCGAAACTCATACTCACACTTCAAAGTGACAATTGTCAGTTCAAAGTGACAATTGTCCTTCAAAGTGACAATTGTCAGTTCAATGTATCAATTCCAAATGTTTAAAAAAAAAAATTGTTGTTGGCCCTTCTATGCCTTCGTAGGTTATACATAATATTCTATTTTTAAATCTATATTTCCATTATAAACACAATTATTGTAAACTCAAATATGAAAATAAATAAATGTTTAATGTTAATATCAAAAAGCTGAGTCAGACCAGCTATGGCATCAGACTTCTACCGAAACACGCTAACAGAAATGTAGTCAAAACATTCTACTATTCCAACTTTCATTCCCATGCTCGTATTTAAAATTCAAAAAGGGTCCCTACGTGTTATGAAAGGTCTTAGATATGCATTTTAACCATTTTAAAACCACTTGGGCTAGTCACCATTCCTGCATTATATATTTTTGAATATATTAAGTTCGCTTTCCGCTATAGACTTAATATAAACTTTAGTGTGCCATCCGAAAGACTATCTTTTGTTAAAAGAGGCGCTCTTTTTTCATGTACATATTAAATTTTTCAACCATTTACCTACTTCCTTGAAATCCCCACTTGACTTCAATGTAATAAAGAAACCACTAATCAAACTACTTTGTGAGCTTGAGCCTTATACAATTGAGGATTACTTGGCCCATCATTATGGCTAGATATACTTAGTTTACTCACTCAGTGTATACTTCTCTGTGACTGTCTTGTACATTTTTGTAATGTCATAAATGCAATTAATTATATTATTAAATAGTTTTTATGTACCAAATAAAAATTTTTATTTCCATTCTTTAATATAAAATAGGACTAATAATTGGCAAAAATCATCGTTTTTTTTTTTATTTGATTCCAATAATGTTTCAGGAAATCAAAGTCGTATTTTGTAATAATGACAAAATATTAAATGTGGTTAACATTGTAAAGAAAACAACTGTGTGATGTGATAAAGTGCAATAGGAAGTGAATTGCTTATTTTCTATTACCATCACAGAAAAAAGGAAACAAATTATTAGGGGGAGAATTATGGAATGTATCCTACACCTCACATAATTTTCAAACTCTACATATTGGACCTATTGACAACCTATTCACACATAAAAAACGCATACCTATTGACCATGAGCAAACTTCCTAAAGAAAATTGTAGCTGAGCGAAGCAGCCACTGCTTTTTAACGAAAATGAGTACAAAAAACAGAGAGCATATATGTCACTAGGTTGCCTAGTTAAAACCTGCCAATTTCCGTTTATTTGTATTTGCTGTATTTCCAAATATCTTCCAAAGTGTATGAAAAATCGGAAAATCACTGGTACTAGACAAAATTTCATAACTATCGCAGGAGCCTAGCATGGTGGAGATCCGTTTGTCTATATCCATATTCAGTAGTAATTTTTTTGTACCCAAAGATGTGAATAATCCCGAGGTGGCCGCTTATACCAAAACCATCACAGTAACAGAAAAACCGTTTGAGAATCAACATCAATAAAAAGTAAAACTAAAACAACCGAGGAGAATGCAACCCGCTAGTCTGATAATCCAACTCAGGATCGTGGCTCCATCCGATGGGACCCCAATCGTGAAGTCCCTCAGAATTGGCGAGTCGATGCGTTAATCGGTGAGCGATTGAAAACCCTCCGCTGCCCTCCAACTGCGTCAAAACGATAATGACCTGTCTGGTCAGAGGCGGTACAGAGTCGACGGTCTTCAACGTTCCCCTAGTGGAGACTACATTGTAACTCTCCTGGCAGTCGCATTTCACGTGGATCCATTTGTTTTCGTGCCTATTCTCCACCATTACGACCAAGCCAGCCCAGCCCTTGGTGAGGTAGTACGCGGTCATGCCTTCGCGACCTTCGTGGCGCTGTCCTCTGGCCAGAGTCAGAGATATTATGGCGTCGGCCAAGATGTAGGTCGGAGGCTGGATATTTTCTGCGACTATATTTTTCGAACTGTGGATCGCTAGAACATACCTGCAGGCAAAAAAATTATTAGGTTTGGAATTAACAAATCTGGATTTTTTCATCATGGAAGTCAAAAGTACTGTTTCAGTAGCTCTATTTGTCATAAAACTATGTTGATTCGATGACCATAACCTATTTTTTATGAGAAAAGAGATCAACTGATCATAAATCTTTAATACGACGGTAGGCTGGAAAATAATCGACATAGGCAAAAGAGGGCGCCACCAGTATAAAGAAGTTTTGATTTTCGTAAGTACTATCTTTCAAATGTCTTTTTTTATTTTATTTTCATGGTAGTATACCAGAGAATACATAAAATTCCAAATGGTACATAAAAAAAAACAACAAAATATACAATAAAACAGAAGAAAAAAGACAAAAATATATACATCATATTGTTAAGGTATTTATAATAACAGGACAATTTTCAGGTATCTTGCTTCAATGTCAAAGCAGCTTGTGGTTTAAAACGATTGAATTACAGATTCAAAATATCAACCGAGACAAAATTTTCATTATCATTCATTTGAAGTCTGGAAGTTAGCGCTGTGCTACCATAATTAGTTCGGTGATTTTGCAAGTAGAAAAACTGTCTGTTTCTAGTGTTCCGGGGATTAGCATGTATGAATAATTTCCCTAGAATTTCAGAACAATCAGTGGAGTTATTTGAAATTTTATGAAGAAAAAAGATCATGGCAAGTTTGCGTCTATTACTTGAAGTTTGTAGGTTAACTATAGATAGCCTAGTATGAGAATCAAATCCATGATGACATTTTCATTTTATAAATAACAAATTTAGTGAATCTACCTTGCACTCTTTCCAGTCTTTCCTTGTGACCAAGATAGATTGGGGACCAAATAATACTGTTGTACTCTAGAATACTATGGACCAAAGAAAGATATAACGTGTTTATTGCATCAGTATCACTAATGTTTTGGGTTTTTCTCTTTATGAACCCAAGCATTCTCAAAGCTTTATTGCAGATACTATTTATATGATAAGTAAAACTGAGATATTTATCGATGACAACATGTAAATCGCATATGTTCACATTTGATTTCAGATGGACATTGTCGATAAAGTAATCACATATGATGGGATTTTATATTTTAAAGAAACGCATCACTCTGCATTTTTCCACATGGATATCCAACAGATGAAGTTCGCAATAATTGCAAAAATTTGCCAGGTCTTTTTGAATAAGTTGGCGATCAATTCTACCGTATGGATTACGGGCAGCTAGAGGCCAAAGACCTGGAAAAGGTATCACCAAGCGTCATCATCTACTTCGTCAGAAGCGCGGGACTTGAAGGTGAACTCTAATTTAATTAGGATCGAGCCACAATAGATCTGAAAGGGGCGGTTATCGCCCCACTCGAAAAGAACCTAACCTAACAGCATATAGTGAAACCTTAGTGTTTTGAAATATGTCGGTTACATCATTTATAAACAAGAGGAAAAGTATTGGACCAATGTGGGAACTTTGGGGAACACCAGAAGTCACTTTTATTTCATTTGATAAACTATTTGCAATTTTTACGTATTGTGTTCTGTTACTCACATATGATCCAATAAGTACTAGGTAGTTGTCTTCTGTAAAATTTCTGCCACCTGGGTCATTTATTTATGAATGACCCTAGATCATATATGCTACGCTAGATACGGCATCGTGTAGCATTTGTTCGGTATTAGACCCACAAAAACAATAACCTGAACACCATATCTAGGTAGTACATATGATCTAAGTGTATGACAGTCATTGAAAACGAACAAATTTTGTATTTTTATAAAAATGAATAAAATAGAATATTGTGCAGTGATTAGATACTTGTTTTCGAAAAAGAAAACGAATACCAAATTGAACGATGTTTATGGGGACTCTGTACCTTCAATATCGATAATCAAATATTGGACAGCCAAATTTGAGCGTGGTCTTACAAGCATTTTTTATGATGACGTTCCAGGCCGTACAGAAATATTCAATAAAGTCTACTACAGTTATTGACGAAGATGAGTGAAGGTGCGCGATATTGCAGAGGCTGTGGGCATTTCACGTGAACGAGTGGAGAATATATTTCATGAATATTTGGCAATGATGAAGCTCGCTTCCAGGTGGGTGCCACATTTGCTTCTGACGATCAGAGCTGAAGAAAACCAAGTTGGGTCTGTCGGCCAACAAGATGATGGCCACATTTTTTTGGGATACGCACAATACCATGCAAATATATCATCTTGAAAAGAGCCAAACAATAACCGGCGAATATTTTGCTTTTATATAGAGAAGAATGGAAATGAACGGCCAAAGCGGACAGGTGCAGGCGTTAAAGAAAGTCTTTCCGCAGATTTCATTTGGCCAGACACTTTTGGTGGGAACAGAAATCCCATCACGACGGTGACCAATCCTATCCCTTCAATACACATAAAGCATAACGAGAAAAACAAGTTCTCAGCGCTCCATACTCGGTATAGAGAAGAAACATTTAGCTTTAGACAGTGTTTCAAAAAGAAACAGACCTATTTTCCCAAGAGATAAATCAAAATAATATACATAGCATACAAGAACTCACGAAGCCAAAGATGAAAATTGTTAAAAAAATTACATTAAACTTCAGTGTGAAACACTCACAAGTACAATCAAAAGTGTATCATCTCCAAGGCGATATAAACATGACAAACTCTTAGCATGGTATGCCATGGAAAAATATTTTCCTCCCTACTTTGATGGAAATCCGCAAGACTGGCCTTTGTTTCTCAGACAGTATAAAAACATTATTTGCAATTTATGTGAATTTTACAAAGAAGAAATTATGATTAAGCTCCAGCAGTGTTTGAAAGGTGAAGCTGAGTTTAAGGTTGCTAGTATGATGTTGACAGCGAATAATGTTGATTTAGTAATTAGAAACATTCTTTGGTAGATAGGGATATATAATAAAACGTGAGCTACAAGTTAAAATTGGGGATGCTCTGAGTCCACCGTGTCTGGTGGAATGCGGTGTGCCATAGGGTACTGTCCTTGGGCCCTTATTATTTTCCATATATGTGAATGGCATTTTTTCAGTTGTTACTGGAGATTGTCTGGTATGCTTTGCTGATGATACATGTATTTCAAGCTGATACTTGGAAAGATGCAATTGAAAAAGCGGAAAAACTTATTTCTACTGTAAAACATTGGTTAGATTGTAGCTTACTTACTGATAAAACAAAATTCGTATGCGATTCTATGAGAAAATCTGGTCTACCACATATTGATTCTATTGTTATTCATGAATATGATTGTGATAATTACAATCAATGTAACTGTAATATAAAAATTGGTTCAGTTAATAATATAAAATACTTGGATGTAAATTTTGATAATCTTTTAAAATGGGATACACACATTAACTACGTTAACTACGTAAATTACTACACAAATTTTACATATTGCGAAATTCGATGTCAAAAAAATCTTTGATAAATATCTATTATGCATTGGCAGAATCGGTTCTAAATTATGGAATTTGCATATGGGGAGCTACTTTCAAAAACCTCTTACTACCATTGGAAGTAACTCAAAAAGCATTATTGAAAATATGTTTAAGTCAAAAAGGTTTCCATCTGTAGACCTATTTAATGAGGCCAATGTCTTCCAAATTCAACAACTATATATTAAATCTGTGATAAGATTATTGTGTAATAACAAAATCAATGATAGTATAACTAATCACCAATCAGAGAAAAATACTAGATCTAAAAGTAAACATGCACGTATGTTACCTAGAATTTTTTATACTAGTGTAAAGAGATCCTTATTATATCTGGCTCCAAAGATTTATAATTCCTTACCACAGGAAGCTAAGGCAGTAAAATTTGCAAAGATAAAAAGAAATATAAAACCATGGATTTTAAGCCTAACTTTAACCATATATTCCTGTAATTGTATTATTCAACCACATTTGTTACAGACCATTTTGTTTCAACACAAAATTCCTTTTACGTTATGAACTTGATATGTTTAGATACATAATATAATATAAACATGCAATATTATTTAAATAGAAGCACGCACAAATTTTCAAATTTATTGTGCTTCTTAAGTATTTACTGAAATAATTTTTTACTTGAAATAACGATTTTTTATTTTATTTATTATTTATTTATAGATGGAATTATTCAAAAAATCAGAAGTGTACCCATTTTGAAAGACTCTACGGTGTCAATACTAAAAGCCCTTGAATCATTGGGCCATCACAAGAACCCTCAGCTCATGAGAGATTTTTTGAACAAACTACCGGATAATTTGAAGTTGAAGTGGGGGTAGAAAATGGCCACAAATGGATTGTGGTGGTGGGATACAGAAAATGATGTATTTCTGTTCAAACTTAATATAGTCACAATAATAATATTATTTTGTATTGTGCTCAATGTTCTAAGGGAAATAAATCTCTAACAGTAGAAAGTAGAGGCCGTAATATAGATTTCACTAAAATGAATGAGAAACTATCAAAAATAAATTGGAACTACACAATAATTGGCATGAATGAAAAATATAGAGACTTCTACAATAAAGTGTATGAGGTTTATGATGGAATAGCGCCTAAAAAAACAGTAAAAATTTATCCACATTATAGAGAATGGTATGATGAAGAAGTGAGGGAAGCAACAAAAAACAGGGATGATTGTTATAAAGAGTGGAAACAGAAGGGAACAGAAAATCTCAAAGAAATTTACAAACAAAAAAGAAACATAGCAGTAAAAACTATGAGAATGAAAAAGCGAGAATATTACTGAAAGAAAAGTTGAGGAAAATAAAACAAACTCGGTTGAACTGTGGAGGGTAATGAAAATATTTGTCCGAATAAAAATGAAAACCAGATAATAAGTGAAATAGAAATTAGTGATAATGAAATTATTAGTAATGGAAATGGTATGTCCAATAGGTTGAATAACTTCTTTGTGGAAAGTATCAAAAGTATAACAGATAATATCGAGCTAGCAGAAATTGACTTTCCAATTGCACCTAATTCAAATCTGGGGTCACTTATGATACTATAGAAAACTTCTCACTATTAGATTTTAGAGAATTGAGAGATATTGTTTTTCTGTTGAATAATAAGGGAGTCCAGATGAATTGAATGTTGCCTTTTAAAAATTGTTTCACTAACCTTGCAGAACCATTACTAAACCTCATTAATACTTCATTACTAACAGGGGAGGTACCAGATGATCTGAAGATTTCTACAATCATTCCTGTTCGAAAAAACAAACTCTAATAAAGCCTCGGATCTAAGACCAGTAAACATGTTGGCGAATTGAAAAATAATTGAAAAAGCAGTCTATAACCAATTAGTAGATTATATTGAAAATAATAAACTGTTAAGTAAATACCAATCAGGGTTTAGAAATAAACATAGTTGTGAAACAGCAGTTCAGTGTGTACTAGATGATTGGAAAATATGCCTAGAAAAAAATGAGACTACTGTTGCAGTATTTCTGGATCTTCAGAGAGCTTTGAAACAATAAAAGAAATAGATTGTTAAAAAAAATTAGTAGCAGTAGGAATAGATGGAATAGTCTTGAAATGGTTGGAAAGCTTTCTGGAGAACAGAAAACAAAAGCTTAGGATAAATAATAAAGTATCAGATGAAATAGAATGTAATCAAGGAGTACCACAGGAAGTGTTCTAGGCCCCTGTTGTTTCTGTTGTATGTTAATGATTTGCCGGAGATAGTAGGAGAGAGCTCAGTTCATTTATTTGCAGATGATACACTGATTTATTTCTCATGTAATGATCACACCAAACTCACGGAAACCATCAACAAAACTTTAAAATCGATTTACAGTTGGTGTTGTGCAAATTATTTGAAGATCAATGTTGAGAAGACCAAGTACATGGTAATAAGTAAAGAAAAAAAATTCAGAAACTTCTGTAACAAACATTTTGAGATAATGTTAGGTCCTGATAAGGTGGAACGGGTCAACCAATTTAAATATCTTGGGGTTCATGTGGATAGGGGGTTACATTTTAAAGAACATGCCAACTTCATTATAAAGGCGATAGCATTTAAAATACATTATTTATCTCAATTGATGCCCCATATTTGTCAAGGTGGACAAAAATTTTACTGTACAATTCATTAGTGCTTCCTCATTTTACATATTGTTCTACAATTCTGTATCTACTGAAACAAAATGATTTAGCTCGTTTACAGAAACTCCAAAATAGGGCCATGCGCATAATTCTAAATTGCAAAAGACTAACACCAATAAGAGATATGTTAAAGCAACTAGAATGGTTACCAATTGATTTATTTCTCCTCTACCAAACATTAATCCTTATTTTCAAAATAAGAAACAAAATTTCCCCAACATATTTACAAGAAAAAGTTATGTACAATGACCAAATCCACGGATACAATACAAGATTCAGAACTGACTTCCATATTCAACAAGTCACATTAACACATACCCAAAATTCTGTTTTTTTCAAGGGACTTGATAGCTATAATAATATGCCAGAAGAGATCAAACGTTTAACATCTTTAACATCCTTCAAGACAAAGTTAAGATCATATTTTCTTAATCAATAAAAACCTAGTAGCCACTTCCTCATTTTGTTTGTTTCGATTTAATATTCAGTAACGACAGATATACAAATGTTTTAGTATGTTTAAAGTATTTTGTGTATTTATTAAATATTTTTTAGAATTTGTAGGAGCGTATAGATGTATGGTGTGCAAATAGGTGTAGTATTTGTGTATATGTATGTGTATATGTGTTGTATATACATTTTTATTTTTTGAACTTAGTCTATTTTAATCTGAAAGCATGCTATATATCGTTCTCATTGTAATCATTGCAATGACTTGACAATGTAAATTAGTAAAATGAACTAAATAAAGGATTTATATATATATATATATAGAAGAAAACCTCATCGATATGAAGAATACATCCAAGAGAATGGTATGAAAGCCCACAATGTCTCTTTATGACCTGCTGAGCTTGCTAGCTTCCATTCTTGCCTAAAATTACAGATATTAAAATTCCCAGATGTTATAGTTTCATGATTCCAGTAGCAACCAAAATGGAACTCCTTACATTTTGCGATAGTACTAAAAAAGCCTTTGCAGTAGGTAATCTAGCTGAGGGTATTAGGAAAAGAAGACGGACAGGTTGATATTTCACTGGTATCATCAAAAACTTTAGTACCACCCCTGAAACCTTTATCCATACCAAAACTTGAACTACAAGCAGCTGTGATAGTAGGCTGGCCCAAACTATCAAGTTTGAATTGGAAATAACTATCAACCAATTATATGTTTGGTCAGATTCCAAAGGTGTTCTATTCTAGATCAGAACTGATGGAAGAAAATTCAAACGATTTGTCGCACATAAAGTGGGAGAAATTCAAGAAAGAACAAGTTTAGAAGATTTGAGGTGGATACCAACTGAGTTCAACCCAGCCAATGAAGCAATAAGACCTCAATTTCGACAGAAAGTTATTTCAGATGAATGGTTTACTGGTCCGACATTTTTAAGACAACCTGTACAAAATTGTTCATTGTATATGCATATTTTTCAACTCAATGTCAGATGTTATATATAATTTATTCGTTAATAACCTAGCTCAATTAGTTTCATGGGAAATGATATACATATCTAGGTAATATCTAAATATTCTATAAAAAGTTTCACGTTCGGTTTTTGGATAGTATTTAAAAAAATCTAACAATTATATTCATTCCTAAAGAGTTGTCAGCTTTGAATTGTTGTATTTCTATGTTCTGTGCATAATGATGTGATAAATACAGGTCAATAATTTTGGAATTGTATTGAGAACTTTTGATAATCAAAAAGTTGTCAATGTTCCATTTAGGTGATAACAACCTTGCTGAACCTATTATAAGTCCAGACACTTATCCCTCAGTGTCAAAATGTTGCATTTCGGGTTATATGTTAAATTAAAAAATGCACAGAATGAGCACAAAAGAGGGGATTTCGAAAAATAGGGTTACGTGCATGCATAAACTGAATAACTTCGATAATATTTCAAAATTGAAAGAAAGATAAGAATGTCAATTGTAATTGTGGAATTTTTTTATGGAATTTTATCTATTTCCTACCGAAGAAGTTTCCCAGTACAAGGCAGTTTTCAGGCAAGGGTACCAACCTTTAATTATCGTGAAAAGGCTTGTTGATTAGTACTGTTCTATCCTTGCTGAAATAGGTAGGGGGCTCCTGAACAAGAAATCTCATAATGGCCTGGGAAAGGCAGGCTAATTAGTTAGCAATTCCATGTTAGGGGCACCCTAAATCAGTCAAATTTAGGGTGCATAGTTTGATGTCTCGCGACGGAGATCCATCCCTGTAACTTAAGCGGCCACTTTCATAATTATTTACTTCTTTCCCTTGATGAGGCTTGTGATTGAGAGTGAGCTTGTGCAAGTCCTCGACTTGTGGGTTTTTATTAAATTTTTGAGAATTCTTTCATTTTTTCAGAACAGAGACCGTAAAAATTTTACAGTAGTTATATTCTGCTCTTGTCGTACTCATATAAATTCACATTCGATCATGATTTGTTTTTGGTGAAACTTTGTAAACCTAACCTAAGTCATATATTTTGACACTGACGGATAAGTGTCTGGACTCAATATATCATCAAATGCATACAGGGACTCTAGCTGAACCGAGTGCAGCCGATCGGTAAATTTTCAACCCAATTATATTATGAATAAGTAGAGGAAAATCGAATGATTGTGATTCACTTGACATTTGAAATTTCAATTTATAAAAATAATGAATATCAGTTAGACTTGAATCAAATGATTGTGATTGACATGAAATTTTAAATTTCAATTTTCAAAAATAATGAATATCAGTTGCACTTGAATCGAGAGTAATTTGTTTTTCCTGATATCAAAGATTATCTGGAATGAAAAATGCTCCACCTTTCTGTAGCTCCCAACATCTCTTATTTATGAGGGAATGTCTTGATTCGGAAGATTGTACACAATATGGAGCCTTCTTTGAAAACGAGTCTCAACTCATAACACCCTTAAAAATAATGTTCCACCATCTTCCAGAAAAAGGCACTATCATCAAGAGTTACTGTCAAACCTTGCAGAGTATTATGGTTTCTTGTTTTTCAATGAAATGGTATGTGCCGTAAAAAATAGGAATCAGACTGTACTCACCTAGGAAAAAGAGTTACATCATCTATCCCAGTGTGCCAGTGATTGAACGCAAGTGGTACTACGACATATGCACCAGCTTCCAACATTTTGTTGCAACCGACGAAACCTCTAACTTGCCTTTTGCTGTGCTCCACCAGACTGCCTATTGTTGAGGCCGGTCTAGCTTTGAACATCACCACACACAAATCAAGCTGAGATCGCTGCGACTTTTCAGACTTTCTTTGGCCCTCCTGCCGGGAGATACAAAATAATAATGGCATTCAAAATATTACGAAACACATTTCCATGACAAGAGGTTTGCATTGAATTATTTATCTCACCTGAAATAACGTGAAATCAACTTCCGTTGGTTCCAGAATGGTGAGTAATATACAAGATAAATATTGCTGGCTAGCTAGTGGCGGCAGTATGCCTGTTAGTCTCACTTCGTTCCACTCATTCCTTGCCTTACAAATATCGATGCAATCGAAGTATTTCAGAACATCGGGAAAAGATATCCAGAAAGTGCCATCTTGAGACCCGTCAGGCATCAAATCATCGCGCAATGCTCCAGTCCACAAGAGGGAATCGTCAGACCAATCACCCTTCCAAACAAAATGGCCTATAACACATAAGTAAGAAAAAACCTTGATTATTAGTACTCAACTTTTTTGGTTAATTAGGACATTATTTTTTTTTATTGAATATTTAGGATCTACGCATATCACTTTATTATTAATTTTTTTTCCTACGTTTCTAAAACAATTTTTGAGAATGCTACAGCGTTTTGAAAACACCGAGTTTCAAAACGGCTCCATGACCTTGGAGAGAGAGAGAGCGTGACATCACAATACTGTTGGGCCCGTTGATCCTCTCTTCTGCAGTAGGGAGCGAGAACGTGTTGCTGCTGCTAATATTAAGAAGTGTTTATTGGTCACGTCGTTATGAATATTCATACTGTAATTTTCAAAATGCCTACTCCAAAAACGAGTTATCGTTGGTGTCATGCGCCTGGTTGTGAGAATTCAACAATAAAAACACCGCAGCAAAGATTATTTTTTTGCGTGCCCTTTGAAGAAAAAAATAAAAAGTGGTTTTGTGTTGCTTGTTGCAAGTACATACCAACAAAAACACAATTGTTTTGCTGCGAGGATAATTTAACTTTGAAGGATGATATGGAAAACTACATATAGTATTCATTAACGGGTACTGCAAAAAAATTAAAAAAATACTTTCCGCCCCACATTTTCAATGAGCAGCTTGATGCAAATTTAAGGCTGTAACTCGAACTACTCAAAAGCTCTGCTAATTCATACAATTTTTGTGTCAAAACAATGCTCGCAAAAATAATAAATTCATCAGCTGAAGTTTGATTCGATTTTTTTTAATTCTATCACGATTTGATAAATAGACAAACGCATGATTTCACGCTCTTTAATATTATAATAATATCGAGTAAACTGCACGTCTATTTTGTTTTTCCTGAACTGTCACAAAAATTATATTTTCGCATCGTTTGTGTATGGCGCAGAAACAATAGCAGAATTATCGAATTCAGATAGGACTATTATGAATTTTTTTAGTTGTTCCTACTGTAGATAAAACTGATTTTTTCCAATAGCACAGTACTTCGGTAACAGTAGGTTCTTCATTCTATCGATATAACCACATTAAAAAAAGCTATCACATGTTTATACAACCCCCTGAAAACAAAAAAAGGGCTGCTGCTTAAAAAATTTTGTTACAAAAGTTACTGACAAATTTTATGAATTTTCAGATGGTTTCCGCCAGCGTAAAAAAGAGTAATGCAATAAATTTCTAGTTGTAAGTTCCCAATATTAAGTAAATAAATAAATATGAATGTACTACACTCTACAAATAGGGAAAATAACTAAATTTTTGATGTATTGATGTATTTTTGCATAGTTCCATCACAAACAAACAGGGATTTTCCCAAAAAAATCTATAAAATATCCTGATTTTCTTGATTTACTAGCGATTCGTCCTATATTTTTACCTTTCGCAGCTGTACAATCCAAACAGGAATTGTTTTGAATGACATCTTCTTCATCGACTGTCATTTCCACATGATAGATGTGGCCGGTCCGAGTCCCAACAGTTTCGTGACGTCACGCTACCGAAATGCCACTTCGAGCAGACGGAGAATTTACTGATTTTTAAAGTCATTTTTAACGAAAAATTGATGGCGAAAATAGTTTTTTTCACCTTTGTTATTGTTTTTGGTGATCAATCTCTCTAATAAAAGTGGTTTTATACTGATTTTCCACATCATGTCCCAACCTGATTGGGTTCAATTGACCATAATTGATTTCTAGGAGGAAATATCGATATTTCTTTCATTTTCAGTGGAGTAATAATTTCTATAAAATAGCAATGATAGCATTTCGTGATTCGCATTACATACACAACTGATAATGCATAATTAAGGAAGTCGAATTTTCTAATCGTAAGTTAGCCCCTCGTTGGGTGCCAACTTAATATTACGCCGAATTTAATATTGCAATGTATATAATATAATTTTGACTCACCCCAGGGATTCCTCAGCTTGAGTAACCTATGACCATCAACATCTCGAACATCTAATAGTGAATATGCATGTCTTGGTCTCAAGCCTTTGGATTGGTACTCTAGCTCATCGACTTTCATGTTACCTCCGCCACAAGAAGCACCCATGAGAAACAAAGCCTGCCTGGAGGAGAGCAACCTAAAATTCAGAAAATGACATTACACACACAAGCTATGCTTTCGTGACCTAACTACGTTTATTTTTAATTCTTTTAATTATATATCACTCCTGCAGTGTAATGCATTTATATAGCACTCTTGCAGTGTAATGTACTTCACCTTCGAAATAAATGTCTTATTATTATTATTGAATCGGTCCTAGAATTCATCAAAATACCATACAGGATCTTTTTGATGGTGTAAATGGTGTTTATTTTTGAGTTAAATAAATTTAAGTTACCAAGTTATTAAGGTGGAAACTTTCAATGTCATTGGTCACCTTTGGTGAAGGAATTCAGTTTTTATGGTTTTTTGAGAGAGAAATGAAATTATAAGCTACAGTATCTCAAGGGCATCTGTGTTTATAAAACCAGAAGCCCCGAAATGGAAGCTTGTAATCATGTGAACAAAATGTAGAGAGAGAGAGAGAACTCACTGTGCCCAAATCAGATCCACATCCAATTCTTCTTCTGCTAGTGCTGGTATCGACGGAGGCTGCAATGGGATACTTTCGCAGGGAGCACCCGTCAATGTCGCCAAACCTTCAATAGCACGTCCTGAAACGAGTGCCTCGTAACACCCATGAATTTTTGCGACTGCCTTCTCAATCAACGGTACCCAGAGCTGTCTCCGTTTAGCCTGAAAGAATTCATTTAGAAAAATTCAACAATGACCATATGAACAACCAACTTGTGAATAGAATAAATGCCCTTTTTTATCACAAGGAAAGTAATCGTCCAAAAGAACCGTGATCCAATTTCCATCTTTGCACAATCTGACTTGATAAACACCTTGTGGACAATAATCCCGAGTGATGAGTACTGCTCTGACTAGGTCTTCTCTCTCTGCCAAAACCGCTAAAGCACTCAGAAGCCAACAATTACCCAAAACGCCTAAAAATAGGAATTAAAATGATTAGAATTCATGGTCACTGATAACTCAGAAATTCTTTGAGAATCCTGCCATGTATTCCATCAACGTGCACCATAGCCAAAAGTGTTTGAAACCTCCGAATATAAATTTATTGCCCAATCTAACCCCAATTATAAATAGAGTGAATTTTCATTATGAGGTATAAGTTTTTTGCAATCTAATCAGGTTACCCTGTAACATACGTGAGAACACCATAGTATCTAATCTAAAAAAAAAAAATACAACCTTACCCCTAACCTATCTATCGAAGTTGATTGCTGGGCAATCATTGTTCAGTGTATGTATAGCCTTATGTTACCCAAATTGTGATACTCGAGTTAATCAGAACAACGCATTAGTAGATGGAATACATGACCATTGTACATTCGATGTTTTCAAGTTGGCAGCCATGTAACAGTGACATTTTTTCTTAATTATTCTCAGGTGGTGCCAAATGGTATTTATTGGTGTACTTATAGTTAGTGCTTTATGATATACCAATAATCTCGGATCTTTAGTACCGACAAAAGCATATACATCTTTCTCTAGACGATTTTATGTAAAAACTGAATAGGAAAATAAAGATTTTTTATAGATTTTTTTTTCAGGTAAAAATGTACTTTTTCAAAAATCAACTATATATTCACCTATGTTTTATGTTATTCTTCACAAAACATGATTCATAAAATTAATCAAATAATGGCATTTACAAAAACGACAAAAATTAATAGAAAAATCAACCATCACGAACAATGGAGATGAAATATTGCACAATTAAAACAACAATTTTGCCAAAAGTAAATGATGAAAAACTTCAACATTCATAGTAATCAAGTTGTAAAAAAAAATTTTTCGATTAAGAATTATTAAAGAAACGAACAGAGGTGTAACCCAAAACGTTTTTCATTAATTTTTGATAAATTTTTTGATGTAAATTACTTAGGCAAAATATCTTTGCATGGTATGTTACTGACAAGTTGAAAATTCCTTCATTCCCATATTCAATGGATACTTTAATCCAAATGTAGGTCATCAAACTTAGGTAGTGTGTGGATCCTTCATTTTAAATTTGATAGTGCATGGATACTTTATTCCAAGTCAAAGAAAAGTATGGATCCCTCATTCCAAAGTAAATAGGGTGTTTTATTTTAAATTTGATAGTTCATGGTGTGACAATCTTCCACCATCCTTTTATTTCAAATGTAGGTAGTGCATGAGTTCTTTATATCAAATTTAGGTAGTATATGGATCCTTTATTTCAAATTGAGTAGTGTGTGGATCATTTACTCCAAACATAGTGTATGGATCCTGTATTTCAAATTTGGTATCGTAGACCATACACTATCATTATTTCACCATCCTACATGCAATTGATGTCATGATTTTTTCAGAATTGGAATTAAAAGGGAAGCACTTTGAAAAGATGTTTGAAACTTTATAAAACCTAAATTTGAAATAACGAACCTACACTTCCTAAATTTGAAATAAACTACCTATATTTTGAAATAATGAATGTAAACACTACGTATATTTGTAATAAATGATCCATGCACTATCTAAATTTGAATTAAAGGATACCTACACTACCTACAATTGAAATAAAGAACCCATACATTACCTACATATGAAATAAAGGATCCATACACTACCTACATTGAAATAAAGAACCCATTCACTACCTACCTTCATGCACTAGAGTGAATTCAGTATGGAGACAGCACAATGATAGGTAAAGAGGGGGAAAACATGAGTGGACACTATTGTCATCGTGTGCTGCAGTGTCATGACATGCAGCAGTTGAAAAGTTACGTTTGTTAGGTTAATAAGTGGATGACTAGTGTAGTTTATTAAACTTTGTTTACTGTTAGTTTATAAAATTGGACTGGGGTAAGTACTTTTCAGTAGCGGAAGAAGAAATTGTGGTGAATGGTATCAAATTCATGATACGTCTTGTGTTTCGCTTTTATTAAATCATTTGGTACGACTAAGGAATTTCTCGTAATAGCTTCGCTTTGGACACCTTCAACCTAGGTTGTGTTACCAACCCTCAGAAGTTGAAAACTTGTACGTTAAGATACCTATTACACTAGGATCCGATCCACTCTTGGAGTATTGAAAAATGTTTCGCTGGCAGAAAGAGTCAAACCCATGTGGAGTGGGAAACAGGTAGAGACTAACGCTTCTACTGACCGCTGGCCCCGAAGGCATCATAAACAACCTACATTTGAAATGAAGGATCCACAAACTATCTAAATCTGAAATGAAGGATGAGAAACTACCTACATTTTAAATAAAGGCAAGTGTTCTAAGCTCATCAGCTCTTTTCTAGTTGATGAAGGGATGTGAGCAACTTCCACAGGTCAGGTCGATTCGAAATTTGGTAACCTGTTACTTCAATGATATTGCAAGAACAGGTAACCTTGACCTGATGCTGCAGCATCACCTGGAATCTGCAGTATACCCAACTCCTCACCAACTTACAGAAGAGGTATGATATTTGGGATAATTGGAACGGTCACAATGTTTAGATAGATGGTGATCAGGGTCTGATGATAGAGAAGGAAAGAGAAATGAGGATAAATTGGTGAGTATTCTAAGCTACTTTCAGTTTTCAATCGATATGAAATTTTGGTATACGATGTAGTACCGTTTGTGGCGAATTAGTGTATGAATGTGTAAAGTTAATGAAAGAATGAATGAGTGAATGGAATTGAGTAAATGAATAAACACGATTTGATATGGTACGGTGCTGAATATAAGGCACGGTGGCGTACGTAATGGACTACGAACGTGGGAGGTGATTAAATGGGATTAAGTGAATGAATTATTACGATTTGGTATGATACAATAAGGTGCTGAATACAGTATGGTATGGATGGTGTAGTACGGTACAGACTACAAGAACAAAACAATAGTAAAATACAATGATAGTGTTTAAGCATTTTAATTACTAATCGTAGCTTCAAGTAAGAATTGCAAAGTATTCTGAATGTTAAAATATTTTTAAATAATAAAATATGTTAAAATAAAATTTGTTAGTATGGCTCCATTCGATTTTTTAGGGATTTTATATAGTTTTGAGGAAAATTGTTAGGAATTGCCAGGAATGGAATTTAGCCGGTAATTTCGCCAAGAGCTGTTGGCAACACTGAATAAAGGGTCCATACACTAGCTACATTGAAATAAAGGAACCATACAGTACTACCTACATTTGAAGTGAAGAATCCATTTATTACCTACATTCGAAGGTAGGATACCTGCACTATTCCGAAATAAATGCTGGTGAACAGACTGCCGCAGTGTTTTGTGACCTGTCAAAGGCATTTGACTTTGTTGATCACAAAATACTGCTGAGAAAGCTACAACGATATGGTTCAATTCCTACCTAAAGGGAAGGACACAAATGGTCAAAACAGCAGAACTATAAAAAAAGGGAAATTAATTCGGGAGTTCCGCAAGGTTCTGTATTGGGTCCCATCCTTTTTTTATTATATGTGAATGACCTCACCAAGCTCAATATCTCTGGGAAGTTCACCCTCTTCGCAGATGACACAACCATACTTTGGAAGAATAAAAACACTTGTGAGTTGCACAACATAATATCTGCCCACTTGGGAAAAGTTAAAGATTGGTGTGATGCAAACATATTATCTTTTAACTTAACAAAAACTATTGTAAATCGTTTAGATGCTCACTCAATGAACTTTTCTTTGAAGACAGATCATTGGAAACAATAAAAACTTTTTAACAAAAAATTAAACCGACGAAATACGGAACTGAAAAGTAAAAAATAAAATAAACCTTCTCAGTCTCAATAACTAGGCTCCTAAACTAATGTAAGTAACTAATTTTGAGTCGGCGCCAAACAAACAATCAACGAAAATCATTAAATTACTTCAAAAAAATTATCAGAATTTCACCGCCCAACTCGATGCCTTCATTTTATGCCTTACCTAATTCATTTGCTTGTTTGTTTGGCGCCGACTCAAAATTAATTACTTACATTAGTTTAGGAGCTTAGTTATTGAGACTAAGAAGGTTTATTTTATTTTTTACTTTTCAGTTCCGTATTTCGTCGGTTTAATTTTTTGTTAAAAAGTTTTTATTTTTCAATTTTTTGTGGCTAAAATTACCAGTTAAATAATATGATTATCAATGAAAGATAAGTGCCATGTGAAGTGGAATGAATAGAAAAATCGAATTAAACGGTTTTCTTCACATAAAGGATTCAATATAAAATTGAACCAGAAAATGGTAGATCTCAGGTGAAAAACAACTACTTTCCTGGCAAATACCACGCAGACGTTGAATGATATTCACCTAAGGTGAATATCACCTGAAGGTGAATATCATTCAACTTTTTATGTGAAGAAAACCGTTTAATTCGATTTTTCTATTCATGATTATCAATGTTACGAATGATTTCTGGTGAGTACTCTCTTTTGGAAAACATTCATCTTTGCCTCATTCATCTTTATGAGTTCTTAATTAAGACTGGAATAGAAAATCAAATAACTATCTGAATGAAAATTCAAATTTTCAATTTCAGATTTTTTCTTTTGAGTAAGGGCCTTTTCAGAATATCTATCAGATGTAGTTCAATGTCCAGCGTGGCTTTAGCCGGGGAAGTAGTTGTTTTCTGTTAGACATTCACAAGAAATAACTTCATTTTAATCGTGGATTTTTCAATTCACAGAAAAATCTTTCTATCAATATTCAATTGAGAATGTTTCCCTTTTCAACATGAATACCCCACAAGAGGTTATCTTGACGATGGAAGATAGTGACTAAGGTTTATCTTTCAGTCGCAGATGATTCCACATCTGATTTTATGAACATCCTGTTTATATTTTCAACAAATCAATGATTATCTACTTTTACTATTTGTTGTAATATACATTATTTGTGTTGTTCTGGTTAGTTTATTTCATTACTTTGTATATCATTCCATCCTCTCATAGAATATAATGATTGTGATAATGACACTAGCGATCTGTCATTGTCAACTACATATGTGTGCCAATGTTCACAAGTAAAAAATCAATTAGCCTCTATTTTTCTACCCGTAAGGGTGGATAATTCCATTCGAAATCCAAATATGTCAACTATGAGGTATACTCTATCTGATAAAAGAAGAATAATCCAAATCGAAGATCCCAGTACAAAGTTATAGCTGATAGAATCGGTTAACGGACCAGAATTCAGAGGGTGAGTGATCAATATCCTTCATTTTGCTACCTTTAGGGGTGGATTTCATCTTTTAAATTCAAATGGGACCACCTTCGAAGTACACCATATCCACTGAAGAAAGAATTATCGGAATCGGACGTCTCAGTAAAAAGTTATGCGTGATCATACATAAAAAAAAAAATATACGCGTCGACTAGAGAACCTCCTCTTTTTGGTTTCGTCGGTTAAAAAGATCCATGCACTATCTACTTTTGAAATAAAGAATCCATAAACTTCCTACGTTTGAAAAAAATCATCCATACACTTCTTCAAATACATTCTGTTGTGTAAAGCTGGATTTATAGTTAGACGGACTGTAAACGTAGACGCACTGTTTGTTACGTAACAAACGGACTGTAAAATATTATTAAATTTATAAATCGACGGAACGGAATTTTTGCGCTTGTGTAGAGGTGATGAGTGACTTTCAACATAACCTACAAATTATACGAATCATAAACAGCCTGTGTTGGTTTGGATTTGTATTATATTCTAAATACATTTCCTATATGGTATTCAAAAGAATTGAAAAACTGCGTAATATAAAAAAAAAGCACATATAAAATTTAAAGCAACCAAGTCACCACAAGACTATCAGTAGTTCGCAAGACTAAGATCAATATGTAAACGATTATCAAAGGAAGCCTACCAAAACTATATAGCAACAACCGAATCCTCAATACCTCAGAATATGAAAAGTTTCTGGAACTATGTTAATGCCAAAAGAAAAACCTCCAACTTTCCCAGCGAGCTTTCATTCAACGGAACAACAAGCTCACAAGGTATTGAAATAGTAAACCTATTTGCTGACTTCTTTTCTTCAGTTTATACCACAACACTTGTGATATCTCTAGAATACCTTTTCAATATAACAACTTAAACATTCCCCTCCATAACATCAAAATATCTGACATCTATACCAAACTCTCCAACTTAGACACCAATAAAGGTCCTGGACCTGATGGAATACCTCCATCTCTTTTAAAAACGTGTAGTTTTTTACTAGCACAGCCGTTGTATCACATCTTTAACTTATCACTGACCCTTGGGATCTTTCCTTCTGTATGGAAAACAAGTTACGTCACACCAATATTTAACTCTGGCAATAAATCAGATGTATCGAACTACAGAGGCATCAGTATTTTGAGTACTATACCAAAACTGTTTGAAAATCTAATATGCGACTTCCTAACACCTCTGGTTGACAGTCTGTTGATTGACCAGCAGTTTGGGTTCAGACACAAACGGTCCACTGAACTAAATCTGCTGACGTATGTTGACGACATATCGAATGCTTTCGAGACTACGGGTGAATTACATTCAATTTACACGGACTTCTCAAAGGCATTCGATAGGGTAAATCATAGGGCTTTAGTTTACAAACTGAAGATGTTCGGTATTGAGGGAAGCCTCCTAGCTTGGATTGAAAGCTATCTTGAGAACCGACGTCAGACTGTTCGTATAGCCAATTATAAATCTTATGATATCAACGTTACCTCCGGGGTACCCCAAGGTTCTCACATGGGTCCTTTACTGTTCAACGTATTTGTAAACGATATCAAGTCCTGTTTCCACCATGCTAAATTTTAGATGTTCGCTGACGATCTGAAATTGTATTCCAAGATAACATCCAAACTGGACTGTATGTTGCTACAGTCTGATGTACAAAACGTAACTAACTGGTATGAGCTAAATGACATGGAATTGAATCCTAATAAATGCCATGTTACAGTCTTCCACAAATCTCATGCTACGACTCAGTTTCAATACAGCATCAATGGTGTTAATCTAAATGTCTGTGAACACGTGAAAGATCTAGGTGTTACGTTTGATCCACATCTGACCTTTACCACACACATATCAAATATGATCACTAAGTCGCTTCAACTTTTAGGCTTTGTGAAAAGGATCACTCAAGACTTCACGAACACCCACACTCTTAAGCTACTATATTGTTCCTTAATAAGAACTCATTTAGAATATGCCTCAAGTATTTGGTCACCTTATTACCAAAATTATATAACTAAAATAGAAGCAGTAGAACATAAATTCTTGCGCTATATAGCTTTTAAACAAGGGATCAGTGCATCAAACATTGACTATGTAAATCTGCGATCCGAGTTGAATCTGATGTCAGTTACAACCAGACGCAAGCAGAAAGATCTGAAAATACTGTACGACATCTTAAATTCGTTTATACCATGCCCCCAACTACAGGCGCACCTATAAAGTCGTAATAAAAGCTGCTAAGGAAAACTACTACAAACACAGAATAGTGAACGCAAAAAACAAAATGCGCGAAAACTGGTCTATAATAAACAACCTAAGGGGCAAAAGTACTCATCTCCCCTCCCATATGAACATTGAACCAAACAAACTCAATGAATTTTATTGTACAGTAGCTAAAAAACTGACCCGAGACATAGTACCAATGACTGACCCCTTGCATTATCTCAAACATATATCCATATCAGATAGCTTTTACTCATATAACACTGACATTGACGAACTCAAATCGATCTTTAACCAAATGAAAAATAATATATATCTTGTGGGTTGGATGAAATATCAGTGAAAATATTACAAAATTTTCCAGATGAGGCGTTGCATGTATTAGTCGAAGCAATTAACATTTCATTTATGACAGGTGAATTCCCTACTTTCCTAAATACTGCTATTATAATTCCACTGCATAAAGGTGGTCAACTCGAAGAACCCTCGAACTTTAGACCAATCGCACTACTGTCAACCCTCTCGAAAATAATTGAGAAGCTAGTTAAGAAAAGACTAGTATCATTCTTAAATCGACATAATATATTTTCGTCCTCTCAATTTGGGTTCCAACCCAGTAAAAGCACCAATGATGCTATTTTCAACCTGTTGAAGGCAGTTTACACAGAATTGAATACCGGTGAAGCTGTTGGAGCAGTGTTTTGAGATTTTTCCAAAGCATTCGATTGTGTGAATCACGGAATACTGCTCCAGAAGCTGGATTGCTATGGAATCAGAGGTGTAGCTTATAACTGGCTGAAATCGTATCTCTCTAACCGAATTCACATGGTAAAATGTAATAATAAATTGTCGAACCCTTCAAATATCGATTATGGTGTTCCCCAGGGCTCGGTATTGGGACCACTTCTTTTTCTTATTTATTTAAATGATCTTGGTAATATCAACATTTCCGGAAAATTCACCATGTTTGCAGACGACACCACAATAATGTGGCACGGAAAAAATGTTGAACTCTTGGAAGAAAATATCACTTCTGATTTGGAGAAAGTTAAACGATGGTGTGACTCCAACTTACTGTGCTTCAACATTGAGAAAACAAGCATACTAACCTTCAACTTCTACTTTGATAACCTAGCTTTAGGCAATCATAGGGTAACTAGCCAACCCCACACCAAATTTTCTAGTTTTATACCTAGATGACAAATTGAAATTTGAAGAGCACATAAAAAAACTGAGTAAAACATTAGCATCAGGCTTTATGCTGTTCGAGTCATTACCAATGAACTTGGCCTCAATTCAGGCAGAATAGCTGCTTCTCACTGGTTGAATCTCACATAAGATATGGCATCTCCTTCTGGGGTCCCTGCTCTAACCAGTTGATGAACTCAATATTTGTACTTCAAAAGAGAGCATTGAGGTACTTTTGTAAATGTCGTTCAAGGGTTCATTGTAAGCCTCTTTTTATTGAACATCGAATTTTAACGCTAACTTGTATATTTATTCTTGAAACAGTGTGCTTAATACATAAAACAAAATCAAAAGAGCCAAATAATAGACCCTGTTATATTATCCGTCAACATAATAATATTAGTATGCCCATACCAACATCATCTTTGACAAAAAATTGCCTTATATTCGAGAGTAGGAAGATTTATAACCACCTACCTGGCATTCTCAAGAATACAGTAAATCTCGCACCATTTAGAAATTCAATTAAGAATATCCTTCTCAAAAAGGCATATTACAACCTTCAGGAATTCTATAGTGACAACCTTAGTTAGATCATTATGTATGACTAGTACTGTACACCCATTTATTTATTTTATTATATTGTAATTCCTCTGACTACTAAATGTAGTTTATATATCGTATAAATGTAATTTTTAATTGTTGAGTATTGTTAAATTTTAACGTGTAGTATGACAATCAACTAATAACATTTTACCATGTTTTGGAAATGTTATTAGTTGTGTTTGTATATATTTGTATGTATTTATGAGTAAGTATTTTTATTATTAATTATTAATAATTGTTTAATTGTTTATGTCCCTTCCACAAAGCTTTGTCAACAAGAAACTATCTTAGACAATAAAGTATATTTTGATTTGATTTGACTCAATAAAATCGGTATCCATGTCCCACATAGGATCACTCGCTCAACTATTACCTTCAATATACCTTTTAGCAGGACCAATTACGGGCAACATACATTCATTTCGAGATCCAGCAGTCTAGCAAACCAGTATAACCACTCCCTTGATTTCTTTGATACTCGTAGTGCATTTATATTTCAATTGACAGATCTTATTGTTTGAATATTCATCTGTTTCTGCCTACCTTGGTCAGAAATGTTTTTGTTTTTGTCTTATTTTTTTTTTATTTTTTTTTTAGTAATAATATCTTTAACATTAGTATTAGTGTTAGTATTAAGGATTTATATTAACTTTGTTTATCTGCATATGTAATTAACCGAATTGGGGATTTCCCCGTTTATAAATAAATAAATAAATATTTATATCTATGCTTCGTTTTCCGTGTCACAATGGATTATGAAATACATGAAGATATGCTTCTTGGTGCCTTGGGGCTGTTATTGTGTGCAGTAGCAGTGGAAATGTATCGACTAACTCAAATAACAAAAATTAGGTGACCAAGAAGTTATAAAACAAGACTCATAAACCGTAACAGAAAAGTAGAGAATGCCTACAATTAATTTTAAAGATACATTTTTCAAGTATACGCGAATGACTGTTCCAGTATTTAATGAATTATTAGTCATGTAAAAAACATCACACATAATTCTTTCTTTTGATTGGCCGGATGCCAGAACAACCGCTAATCATTTGGCACACCATTCAACATGGGATGGTGGATATATAAAAACGGTCACAGATGCCAATTTGAAAAAATTGAACAGTTGGTTATGTTTAAATATGAGAATGACTTTTTATTATCATATGTATCCTGATCAAAACCTTGAGATATATCTGATGGTTGTGGTCTCCTGAAGACGGCCCAAATCAAGTCCCTATCCTCTCCTACGACAATATCTCTCAATCTTTTCCATTTCACAGTGTGGGTGGTGGTCTCCTTCATTTCTGCAGGATTATAGTAAAGGCTACTCGGCATCGGCGGGAAGTCATCGTCAAGATAACTCTGCTTTCTCAATTTACAATATTTGACGATGTAATTCCAATGCTTGTTACTCATCTCTTGCTGGGTCAGTCTAGCGGGATCCTTGGGATGTGTCGACTTGACATCGATCCTCATCCTTTGACACATATCACAGATTTGTTGAGATTTCGTATTTTCAAATGTACAAACTGAACACTGCCATGGTTTATAAGGCGCTGTTAAGATCGAATCTGAAAAATAAAATCACCTGAGTTTCATATTTTTCCAGGCAGTACACACAACAATGTTTTAAGTGATCAAAATTTGAATGGGTATCGCACACAACGTCACAAAGCAGGTTTTCTACTCTGCACAGATTCTATTCGTTTTTTTTCAATGTGTTGTGGCTGCTATTGTTATCTGATGACCATTTTGATGTCACAAAATCTGAATCAAATATAGAAATATATTTTATAATATTTATTGATATACAATTAAAACTATAATATAATAGGAATCAAATAAACTGTAATATCAATGAAGCTGTTCTAAACCCATCTTTTTCGCACACAAAAATGTTGTAGGTGTGTGGAATCAAAGGGACAATAAACTAAAACACTTTTTTATGTATAAAACAATTGTTAAAAAGGCATTTATAGGATGAATAAATAACAGAAAATTTGTAGGCTTACAACCAAAGTTTAGTTCTCGGTAAGGTAGCTTCAATCATTGAATGAACTAAAACAGTCAAGTGTTATGTATTCAAAATATCACCCTCTTATTACATATAGTTTTACTTTCTGACACTCCCCTATAATTTAATGTCAGAGTAGCTGACACCTCCCACTCTCAAGTGCAATTAAAATTCAAAGATTAAATTAACCCAATGAATAGAGACAAAGAGAGAGAGGTTACCTTACAAATGGTCCGGTAGTTCTAAATTTTCGATATGTTGTCTAGGATGCACAATTTTGAAAAACCCGAAAAAAATCGGAACTTTCAGATTTTCGCTTATGTCAATGTTGTGAAGAATGAAATTTCCTATAATTTACGTTTTATATTTTGTTTCTAGGACTGATAGTTACAAAGATATGCACTTTTTATTTTTATTTTTTTTAAACGCAATTTTTCGGAAATTTGTCACACTTTTAACTTCAGAACGCTATAATTCAGTTATGGCCTATTCTAGGAAAACAAGTATCAGAATAAAATTTGTAGGGAATTTAATTACCTACAAAATACATGTACTTTTTTCTAACCAACCCTACGTAGTGGGGGGTAAACATAAAAGTTAAAACACTAATTATTTTCCAGTTTTGGCTTGAATTTGGAGTTTATACCAATCCTACTTGAGTTACTTACATGTTACAGCACAATGCTCATGAGGGAGGCACTATTTCACTTGAGTACCTACTGGTGAGAGGGGATGTTCAATTTTAAATAACCCACCAACACAGCAGATACATTTTTTAAAGATTCATTTATTTAAAAAAAAGTAAGAACAAAAGCAGTAATAATCATACAAAAATCGGTAGTAATTGAACTAAGAACTGAAAATAAAACAAATTTACATGCGCTTCGCTCGTTTCGTAGGGGGTGAGTTAATGAAGTCTTCATTTTTGTCAAATAGTAAAGTTACTAGATCGGCGTCGTCTTCGACAACGATGATGACTTCATTCCTGTTATTACATTCTTGGTCAACACAGAATTTGCAAAGGGTGGAACACTTTAGGTCCGCCTTTCTACAGCCACCCGCCCCCATACAATCGGTTGTGCATCTGCATAAGATGGCCTCGAGCCGGTTTGGGGGAGCAGCATGTCTACTTATCCTGATGGGATCCAGTCTTCCAGCTTATCTATCTATCCCCATCCACTCCTTGACCTGGTGGTATGTCCTCAGGAAGTGGAAATGTGCTGCGTCAGTGGTCGGAGGTAGTTTAGCCAGATTGAGCTTGGTGGTACTTGTCTTCAATTTGCTATAGCGAGGGGAGCTCAACCACTGTTCTCTACTGCCACCATACAGGGATACCAAGATTTTCTCCCCTGCTGCTGAAATTTCTTGGGGACTGGCAGCAGGGTCCTCGAGCCTCTCCGACTGCTCCAGCAATGATGGGTCTTCCCTAAAAAGTTGGCAGAATTTATTCTTCCCAAACCCAAAAATGTTTGTTGAAGTGGTGTCGCAGCCCGATATTGCGTGCATGAGCAAAATACAGCCTGTGGTGTTGTACTTGTAGGAGGAGGCGGAGTGATTGCGTCTGGATGTTTCCCTCTCGCTGTTTTTTTGAGGTGGACATTGTTTGCCGCAGGTGTTGTGCCAGTCAGCAGGACGCGTAGGTCAATGTCTTCCCTGACAATGATGACGGCGTCGTTCGTGGGGGAGAGGCATTTAGCTGTGGCAACTATCAACCTGTCAGCATCTTCGGAAGCTTGGTCTGTGGCTATGTTTGACGCTTGCATTTCACTGGAGAGCAGCTCCGCGAATCGGTCCTTGTTTCCACCATTGGCCAGGAACTTATCCTGAGGTGTGGTGTTGACAGTTGTTCTGTCAAACACCATGTCTGATGATGAGTTGGTCTTGTAACTTCTTGCTCGTTCAGCAGTCTTGGTCCCTTTCTGAGAAGGATCTGTAGTGTAGCCATCAAAAATCACCCCATCACATCAGTGCCATAGTGACGTTGAACATACTTGACGTAATCCTGGCAAATCCCTCTGTTCCATACAACCTTGTGAAGAAGGTACCCACCATCAATAACGACCATGGAACGTTGTTTCAACTTTTTTGTTTACTCCCTACTGCGTAGCGTTGGTTGAAAAAAATTTACATGCATTTTGTAGGTAATTAAATTTCCTACAAATTTTATTCTGATACTTGTTTTCCTAGAATGGGCCATAACTGAATTACAGTGTTCTAAAGTTAGAAGTTTGACAAATTTCCGGAAAATGCGATCTCCATAACTATCAGTCCTAGGAACAAAAACGTAAGTTATAGGAAATTTCATTCTTCACAACATTGAATGGAACTCTTTTGTAGCTAAAATGCGCCGAAACAAAGATATAAGCAAAAATCTGAAGTTCCGACTTTTTTCGGTTTTTTTAGAACTACCGGACCGTTTGTAAGGTAACCCCCCTCTATTTACTGGATTAAATGAAACAATAGAAATCATAAACATACAGATTTCATTTAGGGAAGGAAAGACACTTCAATGCATTAATATAGAAGAACTAAACAGAATAATTTTTTGGAAGGTATTGCTGATGACAATCAAGATTGAATTATATTTCAATCATTGGTCCAATGCTCATTATTTGATATCCTTGTCAATTTATACATGTCTCCATGTTGACCCATTAGTGCATAGGATTTTTTTAAATCGTGTTTTTTTCTTTTTTAGAGAAAGATGTTGAATGCATTTCTTCTGGCATGTTTTTTCACAATTAATAAAAATGAATGTCTGTGTTGGTAAGCTCATAACTTGTGAACGGCTGGACCGATTTAACAATTTTTTTTCGGGAAAACGAACGGAAAAAAGGGATAATGGAAAATGGGATAACAGAAAAACGGGACAATGGAATAACTGGAAAATGGGATAACGCGAAAACGGGAAAACGTGATAACTGGAAAAACGGGATAACTGTAAAATGTTAAAACGGGATAACGGGAAAACGGGATAATTTGTTAACAAAAAGGGAAAAGGAAAAGGAACAGACAAAAGGAAGCGGGAGAGCAAAGGCATAACCTAGATAAAACAACACAAAAAAAAACATGAAAAAAAATAAGTTTTACCCAGACGAGAGTTTTTAGGAAAAAAAAATAGGAATATAGAAATTTGGACAGGACCACGTCTGTCGGGTCAGCTAGTTTATTAATATATTTAAATATTAAAGCTGATAAATGTCTTCAAACGAGAATCTTTCAGCTGGTGTGTGGAAAATGAAGACAATGCAAAATTTGTCTGCGTGACAATATTTAATATACCTGTATCCAAGTCAGTACGAAGATTAACTTTGCCTTGTTCAGGGGGCAGGAGAACGGGTAAGTTACGAATATCCTGAACTTTCGAGATAGAAGTGATCCGGGAATTATTTCTTCTCGATTTACCGTGTCTGGGTGACGGACTTCTGGCTGATTCCAAACCAGCCCTATCGGTTTTGCAAACTTTGCAGGCAGGTGAAGTTAGAGAGTTTTTCAACGTACATTTCGAGCAAGACCAGAATTCACCTTTCTTCAAAGTCATATCATGGTTCATTGATACGGATCGAAGTTTAGAACCAAAACAAGCCTCGCAAACAAGTGATCGGTCGCTATTTACCAGAGTACACTTTTTACAGGTCCAATTCTGTTCTTCGCCAGGACTGCTGGCTTCTAAAATTAACGAGTATTAATTTTTTCTCCAATGCTATTAGTCGATAGTAAAAAATAAGAGACCTGATAATAGTTGAAAATCGTCATCTAGATCCTGATCCAAAGTGGCTATTGGAACCTGAAGTTTGTCATTCCAATTCATCGTCCTATAAACAAAAAATGATACCCTAGAAGTTTTATAGCCTTCAATACCAGAACCAACTGAGAACACAATTCATTCAAATACTTCTGGAAACTGTACCACTTATAGTTCAATTGTCAAAAAAGTGTTTATTTCGCTTCAAAGAGGGCAGAAATACTATAATAAAAAGGGTTTCAATGTTCGACACATGAAGTTGACTGTTTACCATATAATGAGCACATATTTTACTCGACTCACTTATGTGAAGAACCGGATCCAGCAATACTTCTATCTTCCGTAACAGTTACCGTGCAGGGCTGATTCAGAGAAGGTGGAGATCTCCAACTTTTGCAAATATCACATTTGTCAGCACTGAACCCGTTGTAGGCAAAAGAACATTGTCTACAAGTCCAGCGCCTCTCATTAACAGACCAACTCAATTTCGTAGTATTATTCTGTTTCATAATCTGCATTCTGAAATTGAATGTGAATATTCACAATTTGATGGTATAAATAATATCTTAGGGACAATTCGGTAGATAAGATAAACAGCAATATAATATATCATAAACTATGTATATTTCCATGTTAAAAATATTTGTTATGTGGCACTAAATTTTATGAATACTTCAACAAGTTTGTTCTCTGGTCACTTCAAAATAAGCATGTTACATCAATACTAAAAATTACGGGATCAAATGAGGCAGCAAATTTTGTTCCAATAAATAGTCTTCCAACCTTGGAAAGAGTACTAGAAGTAGCCCATTTAAAAAACTCAATACCTACTTGAATAAAAATAATTTATTAGATTGTCGGTTTTAGAAAAAAGCCTAAATTCCCGTTTTGACAGAAACATAACTGTATAGGAAGAGCTAGAAAACATAAATTGAAAACTTTACCTAAACTACAACTTAAAATGGATATCAAGACACCCTGACAAAAAACTCATGTACAGAATAAAATGCATTTTCAAATAAGAAATGGTATTTGTCATTTTGAAACATTTCCATAATTCCTAATTAGAGTGGAAAGTGCATAATTTGAAACTTTTGAACCCAGATGATAGTATGAATTAATCATAGATTTAAGTCTCGCAAAAGGTATATGAAAATCATATTTTTGTTATGTTTTTACTCATGGTAATTCTAGTTTAGTTTGTAGAACTTCCCCAAAAAGAAATTCCATAAACGAAGTCGTGATTCGACATGTGAGAAACAAAGGGCCATTATTACACATGCTTTATTAGCTTTACCTGTGTGTATTGATGAATGTATGTAATGGAATATTTGAAATAAATTTTCATCCACATCCAGAAGCCTGAATTATTTGAAATTTTGCAAACGTATTAATTAAGAACATATTTTCAAAAATTGGATATATTAAGACCAAATTTAGTGGAACTATAATAAAATTACTTTATAATTAGCTATAATGATTTTTTGTACATCAGGTGTTCCTATTATTATTATTATTATGATTTGGGAAACTGTGATACTCTGATTGAATCTGGCCCCAAAAGTATGGAAAAACAAGGAAAAAATCCAAACAACATCACTACAACATTTGTATTCAAAAAGTAAGATGGTTCGAGATAAATTCAAATGAAAAAGTGTTTGATTTTTAGAAGCTATTCAAAGGGAAAAGGTATTAGCAAAAACAAATCTATGAAAAGGCCTAGACTTCCTGATGATATATTATTGGCCAATTAATAGTTATTTAATCAACTAGTGTATTAATGGTGGCAATTAATAATCGAGATATTTTTACGCGAAATCGAAGCGAGAGCGTTAATGTTTGAGATCATTAATCGCTATTTTAATATACAAGTTGATTACAAAAAAAATCCGTTGACCCCGTTCCTGGGGTCAATGTAAAATTTTTGATATCCATTTGCTTCAACTAGGAGGAAACTTACAATATTTGGATTTTGAAATACATAAATTTGACAGCGCGAAGGTAATATGATTTGACATTTGAATTTGTGTATGTTTAGTTGCATATACCACAAAGATGAATTAATAGATAAATCGACCATTAATAGGATATTAATGGTCGATTTCAGTGTATGTTTGGCTGCATATATCGCAATTATGTTTCTATAGGGCAATTTATTGATTGAAATAATGAATATTATGTAGTTTACACTAGAATTGAAAATACAAAAACTTACATTTTATCATGCTGCTCTGCATCAAACTCCAGGTTTTTTTTCTGAGCATCTATGATGCTGTGATTTTCATAAAAATGCTTTTTGTTATCAGGATCTGAGATTCCAATATAAGTGTACAGAGTATTATCGGTTACTCTCTCCTTCGGAGAACTATCACAAACTTTTCTACTGAGATTATTTTCTTCCATACTCTTTAGATTCTCGAACACATGCGGATATTGAGACGATTGTATATCAGTCATTGAAGTACTTGATCTGGGAACGGGCAGTAGCAAAGGGCTACTTTCAAGGCTTCTACGGTTTATATTTGGAATATGTAATTTTTGTGCAGAAGGTAATTCGGAGAATGATCTTCGGTATATTGGTTTGTGGATGTGACCACGCAAGCTTTCATTATCTGCCCAGTTATCAACCTATAAAAATAAATCAGTAAACTAAAAAAAAAATGGTTTCGGTATATTATTTCAAAATATGCAAAGACAGAGAAATTCATGCAAATTATTTTGAGGTTATCTAATGTTTCAATTTCAACAGAACCGCATAAAAAAATTATCACTTATAGATAATCTTTATATACAGGGTGACACAGGGGTGGGTGCAAGCTCATAACTTTTTTCTATCCAAGCTATTGACTTGCTTTTTTTAAGATAGGTCCGACAATGAGGCACATTCTAAAAATATTTGTATTTATATACAGGATGTCCCCAAATTAGACCACTTCTTAGTTGTTTTACCAACCCTCAGAAGTTAATGCAAACTTGTACGAGTTAAGATTACGGGGTCCTTAACTTTTATAGTGGGATCCGAAACCAGTCTTGGGACCTTGAAAAATATTTCACCGGCTGTGGAAGTCGAACCCCGTCGGGTGGAAGCAGAGGGTACAAGACTAACACTAATACCACTGACCCACTGGCCCTCTATACAGTTAAGAGATCGATTTGAACTCATTGGCAGTGTGTCTTATACCAAAAAGAAAATTGTTGGTGGTCAGATCAATGAGGAAAATGAGTTGCAAGTTTTATTGATGCTACAGAAAAATTCTCACTTAAGCAATAGGGAAATAACAACTGAACGGATATTTCACATAGAAGTGTAAACATTGGATTCAACATTGAACTTCAATTTACCTATCTCCTCTACAGTTAGCAGAAGTGTAACTATGAGAGTTCTACCCCAAAATCCCATGCTTTTTCTTATGAAGGATCATTTAGGTACTTTTGGTCCCGCGGCTATGATGTCCAGGTATATTCGGAGATACGTTCTTCCACAGATGGTGTATATATATCTTTCGATTGTCTTTTATTTACTTCATCACTATATTTCCTATCAAGGTGTCCTCCAGAAGTTATCTCTTCCACCTAGAATATCTGCTCCCCAAGACAGACATACCCGTGACCATCCTTGTTCAGTCGGCCCACGTGAGCATCCATGAACATCCGTGACCGTTTGCGATCACCCTCGTGAGCACCCTTGGCCGGTCGGCCAGCATGACAACCCGCTACTACTTGTAACCATTCACGACCAACCACGAACATCCGTGACCGTCCACGATCATCCTCGTGACCACCCTTGTCCAGTAAGCTTGCGTGACTATCCATGAACATCCGTGACCATTTGCGAGCATCCTCATGACTATCCCTGTCCAGTCGGCCTACGTGATCATCCGTGTCCACTCGTGAGCATCCTCGTGAGACAGTTTGAAAAACTTTCTAAAGAAATAAAAAAATTATTAGAACTCTATTTCTTTGTTGAGAATCAAAATTACAATTTTAATGAATAGTTTCCTGAAAAGTAAAAAAATAGAGTTTTAACAATTTTTTATTTCTTTAGAAAGTTTTTCAAACTGTCTCATGAGGATGCTCACAGGTGGACACGGCAGATCTGAATGGTCTATATATAACAGTATCCATCTCAATACTGAGAAAACATAGGTAATGAAATTTAACCTGAGAGGAAAACCGGACAATTTCAGTATTTTTGGTGATAGTGAAAGAACAGTGGGGGCATCTGAAAACTAAGATTCTTGGTATAACTTTGGATCAAAACATAACCTGGGAACCCCATATTGTCACGCTTTGTAATAAATTACGAAAAAGTTGCTTTGCACTAAAATTTCTTTCCAATCATTTTCATTGTAATATATTGTTAACTCTCTACTATGCAATTATACACTGCCATCTGAGGTACGGCATTCTGGATAGGGGTGTATCTACTGCAATCAAAAGGGTATTTATGCTGCAGAAATTTGCAGTAAGGGTTGTTGCTGGAGAGATACGTGTAGGAATGCATTTAAAGAGATTAGAATATTAACACTCATAGGTATAAATATCTATGAACTGTACATATATGTACATAAAAATCATGATAAATTTATGAAAAATATAATTACCCATAGCTATAACACAAGAAATGGAAATGTACTTGGCCTGATGCACATCGTACTTCTTCATATCATTCATATCAGAAGTCACATCTTTTTCTGTGTTGTAAGGTGTATATATAATACATATTAAGGCAGCCCGCAACATACCTATTTTTAAATCCCGACTAAAAAGATAACTTATCGATAGGGACTTTTTATACTCTTGAGGAGTTTTAATATAAAATCATGGATCTAACTGTATTTTGTCAACTATATTTTGTAAATTATTATTTATATATATATATATATATATATATATATATATATATATATTTTCTATTTTTATTGTGTGTTTTTTTTTTACAATGCACTGTGTAATATTATTTCATACCTTTGTATGTGTTAAACAAAGAAATAAACTATATTATTATTGTGGAATATGATGGTGACCTATTTGAGAATTTATAAGTAGACTTTCCTCAAAATGTTTACGTTGTTTGCTGTTAATCATCCATTCCTGTTCTTGTAAAGATTACTAGAATTGTTTCCTTCGTGAAGAACTGTTTCTATTACAATTTTATTTTGTTGAAACATATTCTTTTCAGAATTGTATGGACGTGTCAAATTTTATGACACCATCCTAGTCGATTCCTTTTTTTTTTTTCAAAAAAATCTTCAACATTTCTTACTTTGATACAAATCTCGCAAATTTTACGAAGTATACCACACAAACCCTATTTCGGCAAAAAGCTCCTGAAAAATGCGATGCAATAAAATATAGGGTTTGCAATTGAAAAAGTCGAGTTATTGCCATCTGTAATTTGTCATTTTCAAAAAATCGTAGTAGGCGTTTCAAAAGATGCGCTAAAGCCTAAGGAATCGACTGAAAAAAATTTGGTTGAGAGTTAAGAATTTCTCTGTGGGTCTATGCACGACGCGATTTTGACATAAGCCAAAAACTATTGCAGGTAAGAAGCCCGGGTCCGTTATACAGGGTGTTATGTAAGTACGTGGCCAAACTTGAAGGGGTGATTCTTTGAGTAATTCTAAGACGAAAAGTTCATATAGGTCCGGTAATGGTTCGTTTTCAAGATACAGGGTGTCAACATTTAAAAAAAAAAAAGTTTTTTCCTAAATATCTTAATAATCCTTTAACCGATTTTGTTAAAAATTTGACAGTGTTATTTGAGGTAGCAAGGGACTAATTTAGCCCTAGCTAGATTAAAAATATCATGTCTAGTGGCGCCCCGGAAGGCACCTTAACCAATATTTTTGACAACAAAAAAATGTGCGCCACTGATTTTTTTGCAATTTTTGTATTGTTTTCGCATTAAGCTACTAAAACTACAACTTTTTTATTTCTAGCATTTTTTCGTATCTTGCTTTGTTTTTGAGAAAAAAATAAAAATCACTTCATTAGGTGGTAACGCTGGAAATTAAAAAAAACATGAAACAAGAAGATCCCTTCATTATAACCACATTCCGGCGTATGTCTTATCTGATCACATGAATCCCGTATCAGTTGGATTAGTTCTTCTTCAGTGTTGACTGGAGTTTTATAAACGAGGGTCTTTAAATGTCCCCAAAGGAAGAAATCTAAGGGATTTAAATCCGGTGACCTGGGTGGCCATGACTTTGGACCTGCGCGACCGATCCAGTTTTCTCCGTAAGTTGCATCCAGAAATTGACCTGCTACTATGCTAAAGTGAGGTGGGGCCCCATTGTGCATGAACCACATTGTCAAGTCAAGTCAAGTCAAAATATACTTTATTGTCAAAGAAAATAAATCTTGTTGACAAAGCATGAAATACACATATAATAGAACATATGTCAAAAAAACAAATATATAGGCATTACAAACATCAAAATTTCAGATTTCACAAACAAAAACGCAAAAACTAAAAAAATGATGGTTTGTTTAGGTGAACATTTAAAGTCTGGTTAAAATTACAGGTTATCTCTCGTTAGAATTTACAGGTTATCACAGTAGAATTCATAGATCGAATAATAGGCCTTTTCGATTAAAAGATCTTGGACTGATCTTCGGAATTTTTTTAATTTTGTAATATTTTTCAGAATGGTAGGAAGATGCTTGTATACCTTGATACTTTCATAAATCAGAGAATGCTTAGTCAAAGCGAATTTTGGAATAGGTAAATAAAGCATATGGTCCTGTCTGGTACTGCGACAATTGGATCCGGCAGAGTATATGCTAGTTTTATTTTTATGTATTAGGCATACTGTTTCCAATATGTATAAACAGGTTACAGTTAGTATTTTGTGGCTGATAAATAGGGCTTGCAGTGATCTCTCGATTTCGACTTTGTAATATATCTCAATGCTCGCTTCTGAAGAGCAAATATCATATTATGTAAATGTAAGTTACAATGTCCCCAGAAGGCTATTCCATAGCGAATATGAGATTTGATCAAAGTAAAGTAAGCCATTCTAGCTGTAGTATACCCTAGTCATTCGATATCACTCTAATTGCATAACATCCACTAGAAACTTTTTTACTCAAATGGGATACATGTTCTTTGAAGTTTAATTTATTATCTATGTAAATACCTAGGAATTTAGTGTGCTGTTTGTTTTCTATGTAGTGGTTTTCCAATTCCAAATCGTCTAGTTTACATTTGAAAGTAACTAGTTTAGTTTTGTTCAGGTTGAAGCATAGAGAGTTCGCGTTACACCAGGTTTGAATTTTTTGAACTTCTATTTTTATCATATTTGATAGCTGATTTATTTCTTTATTGCTCCATATAATAGTGGTATCGTCGGCAAATACAGTAAATCGTCCTGCGATATTAATGGTCATTAAGTCATTTAAATATATTAAAAACAACATTGGTCCCAAAACAGACCCCTGAGGTACTCCATGTTTTATGTCACTGAGATCCGACTGTCCACTGGATGTTTTCACAACCTGGCAACGTCCTGTCAAATATGAACCGAACCAGTTCAAATGTTTTCCTCTTATCCCATAATGGCTGAGCTTCCGCAGCAGTGTTTTATGATCAACGCAATCGAAAGCTTTCGAGAAATCACAAAACACCGCTGCAACAGCCTTGCCATCATTCATGCTCTAGAAAAGAGAATATAGCATCTGTGGTACTTTTCGAGCTTTGAAATCCGAACTGAAGATTTGATAGAATATTGTTTATCGAGAAGAAGGACATCAACCTTTTTTTCACCAATCGTTCAATAATTTTTGAATGGGTCGATAATAATGAAATGGGCCTGAAATTTGCGGGATCTTCCAGATCTCCGCCCTTATGTAGTGGAATAACCATAGCTATTTTCAGACAAGTCGAAAATATACCACTCCTGAATGATTTATTTATGCATTCAACCAGGACCTGTAAAGCACTTTGGGGTAGATTTTTTAATATTTGTACAGATATTCCATCCATACCCGCCGAATTTTAATTTTTAATTTCATTGATTATCTGTATAAGTTCGTACACATCCGTATCTGTTACGAGTGAAATTTTCAACAACATTTATGTTTTTGAGGTATTCAAGGGGTCACAACTGGCTTTTATGTTCTCTTTCAGTTTTTCGCCAATAGAACAATAGAATTCATTGAGTTTTTTTGGAGATAGGTTAATTTTAATGGGATTGGCCTTATTTTTACCCCTAAGATCATTTACTATAGCACAGTTTTCTTTTGTTTTATTATTGGCTATTTTGATTCTCTCTGCATAATATTTATCTTTAGCACTTTTGATAATTTGTCTATAAATACTCCTATATTTAGTAAAATATGTTAAAAAATATGCATTATTGGTATATTTCCTAATTGTATGTAATGACCTTAGGTTGTTTCCTGAATTTCTTATACCAGTTGTAATCCATGTTTTCTTATATTTTTTTATTTTCAGTTTATAAACAGGAAAAGATCTTTCAAAAATATCTGTCATAGTTTTATGGAAAGCAAGTAAGGGTTCGTCTTCATCTAGCGTACTATTCCAGTTGATTATTTCACAACATTCTCTGAATTTATTGTAGTTTTTTCCGCTATAAATTCTACCATATCTGTAATCACAAGAGTGTTTAGTTTTCAAAAATACATTCACATATAAAGCCTCATGGTCCGAGAGACCAGAAGGAATAACCGAACAAGAGACATTCGCTTCATCGAAATTTGAGCAAGCATAATCAATGCTCCTCTTACTGCCAGTGGGACATTTTCTAATAGTACAGGTAACACAAATTCAAAAAAATTACGATACTCTTGACTATTTAATCTCGGGGGTAAAAAATGAGGTCTAATGAGATAATCACCCACAATACCAACCCAAACATTCACAGAAAACTGTTGTTGATAATGATGTTCTATAACCGCATGGGGATTTTCTTCAGCCCAGATATGATTGTTATGAAAGTTCATAATTAAATTTCGGGAAAAACACACTACATCGGTAAACATAGAAATGTCAGAGATGCTGTCTGTTGTTGCAAAAGCCAAGTAGAATAAACAACTCGCTTGGGAAAATCCGCAGGTAATAATGCTTGCACACTCTGTAGGTGGTAATGATACAGTTGATAGTCCCTTAAAATCTTCCATACAGTAAAGTGAGAAATGTTTAATTGTTGTGCAATTTTGCGTGTACTTGTATCGAGGCTAAGCTCAACTTCACGTAAAACTGCTTCCTCCAACTCCACTGTTCTTACCGTTGCAGGTCTCCCAATAAGAGCAGCCGAACTTTGGAAGGTGCCTGATTCGCACAGCCTTTCGTGTATTCTTACAAATGTTTGTCTATTTGGTACAATGCGATCATGATATCTTTCTTGATAAATGTGTCTAGCCGCTCTGCAATTGCCTTGGGCCATTCCATAGACAAAATGCATATCGGCCATTTCTGAGTTTGTAAACCGAACCATTTTCTAATATCAGTAACGAATTTTATAGTCTAAAACTCTCAAAAACACTTCAAATAATTACTATCAAATAATTACGTATGCACTGCCAAAGTCAAATTTGTTTCATCAAATCATCAAATCAAATCATGCTTTATTGTCAGAAGATACAAAAATCTCATAGACGAAGCGATAAATAATGATAATAGTATATAAATGAACTCCTATAAACATAAAAATATATAAGCATATTTGAGCACATATACAGACATATAGATATATACATATATACTAAGGGTCAAAATGTTTGAACAATTGTTTTTCCTTCCATGGCACTTTACTTTCAAAACACTGCAATAATAATTAACGTTCTTTGTTTCATCGAAAACGTTAATCTAAAAATTCAAAAGATGACTTTTGTGTAATTTTAATTATTTAATCATAAATAAAAATCTCGTTATTGCATATCCATGGACAATAATAAAAACATTTTTTAATAATTAATAAAAAAATGTATGCTTGCATTACTTTTGATAACAATTTCTAAGACTAGAATAGACTATTGATATGGAAAAAAATAACAAGTACACCCCAGTTTTTGATGGTTTGGTAGTTCCATTTTTTTATTATGTTGTCCCAGGAAATGCAAGAAATTAATTTTTATGTTTTTTCTCAAAAACAAAGCAAGATACGAAAAAAATGCTAAAAATATAAAAGTTGTAGTTTCAGTTGCTTAATGCAAAAAAAATACAAAAATTGCAAAAAATCAGTGGCGCACATTTTTTTTGGTCAAAAATATTGGTTAAGGTGTCTTCCGGGACGCCACTGGCCATGATGATTTCAATCTAGTTAGTGCTAAATTAGCCCCTTACTACCCCAAATAACACTGCCATATTGCAACAAAATCGGCTAAAGGATTATTAAGATATTTAGGAAAAACTATTTCTTTTAAAAATGTTGACACCCTGTATCTTGAAAACACAGCATTACCGGACCTTTGGTTATATAAACTTTTTGTCTTAGAATATCACTCAAAAAATCACCCCTTCGAGTTTGGCTACGTACTTACATAACACCCTGTATCGACAATTCAGTGGCTTATCCAAAAATGGGAGGTTTCGTTTAAAAAAAAAACAGAACTAAGTTGTGTATATCCTGTATATAAATAAAAATATTTTTAGAACTTCCCTCATTGCTGGACCTAGCGTTTAAAAAAAAAATCAAGTTGATAGCTTGGATAGAAAAAAAGTTATGGAGCTTGGAGGCACCCCTGGGTCACCCTGAAGGTAAGTAAATTCACAAGTACAGTAAAATAATAGCTATAGTAAGAGGGGACAATTTCCGAAAAAAACACCATGCACGCTTCTAGTAAAAGCAAATAAAATTTCACAAAGGATATTCCTTCAGACATGTGGCATTTCAACACCTGCAAAAATCATACAGAGCTAAGGTTGCAAGCATCAAATTGTCGAAAAATCGAATTTAAACGGTTTTCTTCACATAAAGGATTCAATATAAAATTGAACCAGAGAAAGGTAGATCTCAGGTGAAAAACAACTACTTTCCTGGCAAATACCACGCAGAACGTTGAATGATATTCACCTGAAAATCCATGCATACTTCCATAAAATATCAATGGACATTGAATGCAAATGTTTCTTTCTGATAAAAGCTCGATTATGTTTAATTTAAGTCGTGTTCACCTAACAATCCGCATACCGGTTTCAGGCTTCTTGGCCCTCATCAGTACGGAGTAGTCAACCAGCCAAAAGTCCAAAGAACTCTGGCTGAAGTGAGACACAACGTAAACAAACCATCATCGATCTTGTAACACCTATAGGTACTGAAAGATAAACTTTAACTGGCGTACCTAGTGACAGAAAGAAACACTGAAAAATCTCCCACCTCGATAGGTTTCTAAATAAAAGATTCCTTCAGCAGTGGCATAGCACCGCTAGATATAGTAGAGATAAGGTTGCATGTAATGAATGATCAGAAAAATCGAATTTAAACGGTTTTCTTCACATAAAGGATTCAATATAAAATTGAACCAGAGAAAGGTAGATCTCAGGTGAAAAACAACTACTTTCCTGGCAAATACCACGCAGAACGTTGAATGATATTCACCTGAAAATCCATGCATACTTCCATAAAATATCAATGGACATTGAATGCAAATGTTTCTTTCTGATAAAAGCTCGATTATGTTTAATTTAAGTCGTGTTCACCTAACAACGCATACCGGTTTCAGGCTTCTTGGCCCTCATCAGTACGGAGTAGTCAACCAGCCAAAAGTCCAAAGAACTCTGGCTGAAGTGAGACACAACGTAAACAAACCATCATCGATCTTGTAACACCTATAGGTACGCGAAAAGATAAACTTTAACTGGCGGTACCTAGTGACAGAAAGAAACATCTCAAAAATCTCCCACCTCGATAGGTTTCTAAATAAAAGATTCCTTCTCAGTAGGAGTGGCAAGCCCGTCTAGCATATAGTGAGATAAGTGCTATGTGAAGTGGAATGAATAGAAAATCGAATTTAAACGGTTTTTCACATAAAGGATTCAATATAAAATTGAACCAGAGAAAGGTAGATCTCAGGTGAAAAACAACTACTTTCCTGGCAAATACCACGCAGAACGTTGAATGATATTCACCTGAAAATCCATGCATACTTCCATAAAATATCAATGGACATTGAATGCAAATGTTTCTTTCTGATAAAAGCTCGATTATGTTTAATTTAAGTCGGTTCACCTAACAACGCGATACCGGTTTCAGGCTTCTTGGCCCTCATCAGTACGAGTAGTCAACCAGCCAAAAGTCCAAAGAACTCTGGCTGAAGTGAGACACAACGTAAACAAACCATCATCGATCTTGTAACACCTATAGGTAGCCGGAAAAGATAAACTTTAACTGGCGGTACTAGTGAGTGTTTCTTTTGTCACTAGGTACCGCCAGTTAAAGTTTATCTTTTCCGCGCATCTATAGGTGTTACAAGATCGATGATGGTTTGTTTACGCTTGTGTCTCACTTCAGCCAGAGTTCTTGACTTTGGCTGGTTGACTACTCGCACTGATGAGGGCCAAGAAGCCTGAAACCGTATGGATTGTTAGTGAACACTGACTTAAATTAAACATAATCGAGCTTTTATCAGAAAGAAACATTTGCATTCAATGTCCATTGATATTTTATGGAAGTATGCATGGATTTTCAGGTGAATATCATTCAACGTTCTGCGTGGTATTTGCCAGGAAAGTAGTTGTTTTTCACCTGAGATCTACCTTTCTCTGGTTCAATTTTATATTGAATCCTTTATGTGAAGAAAACCGTTTAAATTCGATTTTTCTATTCATTCCACTTCACATGGCACTTATCTCTCATCAAATTGTCGTCTATAACATATTGTTCACCAGATGCAGGTGATAGTTTTCAGCAATCCATTCAAATAGAAGCAAAAGTCACTCTCAGCCAAAAAATTAATATTAGATCTAGGCAAACAGCATTACCTTTATAAAGACACTAGGCTTTATATTGCTATTTAAATCAGGTGAATACGGTGATTCACAAGCTTCACACACTGTTAAATTAGCACTATTCAATAAAGTGCATTGGTTACAGGTCCACATACTTTTTGGCGTCAAACTCTTGACTGTCCACATATAATTATTAGAAGGGTGTACACTATTTATGCCACTAGCAGTGGTTCTAATATTTTTTGGTTGCTGACCATCTATCGTTGAATCACAGCTGCTTTTTTGGGCCACAGAACAACTTAGACTTTTAATCAAAGATAAAGATTTGTTTCTCTGACATTTACACATCGGCGGTCTATCACAATGGAAAATATCATAATTACGATAGCTTTCTACGGGTGTTAATGAACAAATTTTACAGGGAGATTCGGTTATGTTCATCTTTACCAGATCACAATTACAGAGGATACATCTGCTTGCAGTTGTCTTGAAATCAATTTCGCAACTCCTGCAGTAGGTGTTTACAGACAAACAAGGAAGGCTCAAGTACTTTTTCAAACTAGAATTTCCGGTGTGTGTAGTCGGTGAAAAAAGAGTACTTTCCTTCAAATCGGTACAAAACCCTTCACCTACAACACTGAAAAAAATTGACCCATCAATATTGATCTTTTTATAAATGAAGGCCAATATTTTTTGTTTCCCTACCTGCCTGTTTTTCTTTTGTTTGTAGATTTCAGTCGAAGTACGCTGTGATTATTGTCGGTTGCTAGTGCATCGAAAAATGGGTTGATTTCATTCAAATTCACTCTTTTTGTTCCGCATCGAATACATTTCAATTGTTCTGTAGGATTTATTGAACTGCAGAATGTGCAATGCCATTGCAGCACAGATGCAATCGCTCCCATGGTAGATGGTACATGGCTAAGAGACCCATTAAAATAAATTGGTGGATGGGTTTCAGTTAACAGAAACAGCTGATGTTTTATTGATATTTTGAAAAACGACCATAGCTGATTTGACAACGAAACGTCGATCAAACACAAGTGAATTCTAGTTGCGCATGCGCCTTAGCGCGAGGAGCACGTTTACAAAATTGATACATTTTTTAGTGTGTCACTTATATGAGATGACAAAAGTCTGACCTAATTTCTAATAATCACTCATTTTTAATTTTCCTCCACAGATATCATGGAAGCAGTAAATATCGCTTAGTACTTTAAATCAATACAATGAAAATAACTTCGCCCCCCTGGCCGCCATTATCATCCAATTTGACGTTGGCACAATTGATTGTAGGTCGTATGCTCCACAGAACTATAACATGTTATAGTTCTGTGGTATGCTCTCTTTTGAACTTTGAAGAGGAGCAATATGTTAATAAATAATATTTCAGTTTTGCAAGCGGGAAATTGGCGCGAGCGTATACCTCAGAGTAAAAATAAATATAAATAATTCGCTAAGAAATAGAGCTGAAAGAGAAATAACAGACAATGTGCCATAAATAACGCGATACTGACCCTGTTCTTTGTGGCACCAACATACCTATATTGGGGTCATAATGGTGCCTTAAAGATCTCAGCATGTCATATCTTCTTGTACAATTCACATGGTCAGATGTCTCCACAACTCCTGAATAGTGCTTGCTGGGGACAGTTGAGAGTCCCCAATGAAAGACACCAGCTGGGAAAGTGAAGTCATCAAGGGCGTAAAATAGGCTTTTATGGACCGCAGCGTGTAAGTAATAGCCCGAGTGATAGCGAGGGCTATTAACACGCCTAGGTCCATAAAAGCAAATTACGCCCGAAATACATACAAAATTTTATGCACGACCGGTATATTTGATGTCATGTAGATAGATACCTCTTTATATCTAGAACATGATAAAAATACATCAAGGCTGCCGTGAGGATGTATATTCATATCATATCGGAAACAGAATAAATCAAGAAGTGATGAAATGAATGTTACCATGGCAACTCAGTCAATTTTTCGAAATAAGATTATATAGGCTAGTAGCCATATTTGCTGTCAATTTTTGTGATCACAGATAAATTATTACTGATTTTGAAATGGATTCAAGCGACGAAGAAAGTGTGAATTGTACTCCACCAGAAATAAGTAAAGCAGCTGAGGATGCGAAATTGAGTTTATTGCCAAGTAAATCCAAGAAAATATACGACAAGGTGTATGAAGAATTCGTGAGGTGGTGCAACGGGAAAAATGTAAAAAATAAGAAATACACAGAGACTGTACTTCTTGCCTATGTGGTCATATTATTCCATGCTGAAAGCTACTTTAAATGTACATGATAATATAGATATCAGTAGATACGCAAGATCGATAGCTTTTTTGAAACGAAAATTTGATGGTTATAAACCAAAGAAATCGAAGATTCTAAGCAGAGAAGAAATCGAGTTATTTTTCAGGGAAGCACCAGACGATTTGTATCTTATGATGAAAGTATATAAGTTCTAATTTCATGTTTCCTCAATGTTCAGTATGTTAATCTGAGAATTTATTGTAGGTAGCACTGATTTTTGGTATTTGTGGAGCATGTCGCCGCGAAGAATTGGCAAATATCACAGTGGACGACATTCAAGATTTCGAGACATTCTTACTCATAACTATACAAGAAACCAAAACAAAGATAAATCGAGTATTTACTGTAATCGATAAAGAACAGAAATCGCCAAAAGTTATTTGGATATTTACAGAAAATATTCTTCCTTGCGAGATCAGAATGATCAAAAGCGGTTTTTTTATATTATAAAAATGGCAAGTGTACGAGACAGAGGTTATCGGAAAAAATACATTCGGTCAAATACCATTCAGAATAGCCACTTACCTAGGTATTTCTAATGCGAAAGAATATACTGGTCACTGCTTCAGACGTTCCTCAGCAACTATGTTAGCAGATGCTGGCGAGGATATAATCAACATTAAAAGACATGCTGGGTGGAAGTCGACGACTGTTGCGGAAGGTTATATTGAAAATTCAGTTGCAAATAAGCTAAAGATTTCTAAGAAAATTGTAGAAAATGATGAGCCTTCTACTAGCCATTGCAGACAATCTGAAAATATTGCTCACTTCTCTGAAACACCAGATAATAACATGCATTCTCTTCAGAATCAGTTGAAATCAGTAACTATCTGCAACAACAGAAAACAGCAAATCCAAATATTTCCATAAATAACTGTTCTAATTGTATTGTCAATATTAAGTTATAATTCATTTTTTAAATTAATGTATGTTCATTGTTTTCGTTATATTATTGTTAATAATGTTTTGGGTTTGATTATATGATCCATCGGAATATAGATTTCTATCGATATGAGATTGAAATTCACTTTAGCGCCTGTTCGATAAAGTAGTCCGGGCGATAAAGTAGTCCGCGGGTGCTAAAGTGCTACTTTACTCCCGCAAATCCGGGCGCTAAAGTGCTACTTTACGCCCGGTCGTGCATACAATTCTTTAATCACTGAAGTAATTGTGAGTTCTTCGAACTTTGAATTGTAGCAGAAGTCAAAATCTCTTCAAATTATTTATGCCAACTTTCTGTTCTAAAGAAGACGCGATAGGGAACATCATGCATGATTTTATTTTCCAGTTTATTTGCAATACATTAGGTGGAAGTGTAATGTACCACCACCCTGTACATTAGTTTCACTCTTGTAATTGTTGACATTCATTCTAGAAGATAAGTTGTTTTGAACTAGTTGTTTATAGAACAGACAATATTCCTTGTTATTATTTGTTTACTGCAGAAATAAGTTAATTATTTAGTGATTATAGAATAAGAAATATTGACTACTCCCAAGGAACTTTGTTTTGCTCATTAGGATTCTGTTTACATTCTTATTAGTTGAAAGGGCAGAACAGAGAGAACAATTGGGGGGACTATTATTCAATTCACCATCACAAATCTATTCATACGCTTACTTTTACGCTGCCAATTATTATTTCCTGATTGTACGTAATAATTAGTCTTGATTCTACTCGAAATATACGAAGTTGTACGAAGATTCAGTGTTTCCTCAAAAGTCCATTACAAAAAATTGGTGTCAGAAGTTCGGGATCATCTCCATTAGCAAGAAGAAATTTGTATTTTGGAAAACCCATCAACGATCGAAGAAAAAAGGCCCAGAAAACAAAAAGTGGAGGATCTCACGCTTCCATAAGGTACCACAACAAATAGTCGTCAAGTCCTTAAGATCATCCGGTCTCTTTCAATGACCAGGAATTACAACATTTCTTTTGTGAGTAAACCAAGATTTATATATCCCTATATCCAAAAGTCTCCAAGACAAAGATAACTCTCAGTAGTAATAATGCCAGTCAAAATCAGTTCCATTAAAATTCATCTAGACTAAATCGAAAATCTCCAAGAAAAACAAATAAACTCGATCTCATCTTCAGACAGTAATAACAATCATAATTCAAGTCGATTAAATCAAATCAGAAATTTATTGAGAACATCTCATATGAACGAAGAAGAAGGAAAATCATTAATTTCTATTTGCGAAGAATATAATAGAAATGTTCACTTAGAAGACGACAAGCTTTCACAAACAGAAGGTATTATGTGCAATATTCCCACTACAGCTGAATCTCCTATGAATGTTAAATCATACAGATATCCCGAAATCCATAAACAAGAAGTTGAAAACCAAATTACTAAGATGTTAGGAGAAAATATTATTGAACCATCTACTTCTCCTTGGAACGACTCCTTATGGGTCGTCCCCAAAAAACAAGACGCTTCAGGCAATAAAAAATGGAGAATCGTGATTGGTTATAGAAAATTGAACGACATAATAACTATTGGTGACTCTTATCCCCTTCCCAATATCGTCGATTTTCTAGATCAAATAAAAATACACCCTGAAGACTCATCAAAAACAGCATTCTCAACCCCTTCAGGTCATTATCAATACTCTAGAATGCCTTTTGGTTTGAAAAATGCACCTAGCGTTTTCCAAAGGTTTTAGCAGGTATACAGAACAATAGATGTTTCGTGTACTCAGATGACATCGTCATTCACGCTGACACATTAGAAAATCATAACAAACGCTTGAGAGAAGTCTTCGAAAAATTGTCGAAATTCAATTTGAAAATTTAACCAGATACATGTGAATTCTTAAGACGGGAAGTCATTTACCTAGGCCACGTAATAACCGAAGATGGAGTTAAACCCGCTAAAAGGAAGGTTAGTGCGTTATCAGAATTTCCGAGACCCAAAAATCCCAGAGATATCAAAAGTTGTCTTGATCTTATAGGATACTATAGACGATTCATTCCAAATTTCAGTTCTCTTTCTCAACCCCTAACGAAATTATTAAGGAAAGATTCGAATTTTGACTGAACTAGTTTACAACAAAATTCATTCGAAAAATTAACAGAAATCCTTTGTTCAGAACCTATTCTTCAGTATCCAGACTTTTCCAAACCCTTAATTTTAACTACAGACGCGAGTAATTACGCAATTGGAGCAATGTTATCTCAAGGCTATTTATCTAAGGATCTCCCGATCGCATACGCAAGCTGATCTTTGAACAGAGCAGACACCACCGAAAAGGAATTACATAGCAATTGTTTGGAGTACAAATCATTTCAGATCCTATCTATACGGTAGAAAATTCTTTATTTACACAGATTACAGACCTCTGACATGGTTATCCAATGTTAAGGACCCTGGTTCGAAACTCGTGAGATGGCGAATTAAAACTTTTAACCCCTCCTTACCTAATTTTCCCCAAAAAGCTCACCAGGTATTTCCTACACCTTAAGATGTAACCATGAAAAACACCAAATACGATAATCTAAACGAAACCAATTCAGAATTCCTCTCGAAATCAGGAAAAATCCTGATAACAAAACAACGTCGAGGAAATAAACGAAAAAATATCCTCTTTCACAGATAACCTAGCAATTTTCCTTCCCGTTGACTTAGAATTCAACGAACAATTTCAAAAAAAAGTAAAAGAAAAATTTGATCACTCAGAAATACTAAAAACTAAAGACATAAAACTAAACAAAATCATTCACATAGAGGAAAGAATAAAAATGTCCACTATATTTTCGTCAAAGATCACTATTGGAACTCATTAACGTACGAAAATATTTTCAACACCTTAGTTAAACTGAAAAACCAACTGACTAAAGATAGCGTACATGCCATTTTTTTACCAAAAATCTCCTATCCTACGATACATTGAGTTGGAACAAACTACGTTCTATGATCAGATTCATTTTCAGGTAATCCGATATACAAGTGAAAATTTACCAAAATATATTAACAAACCCTGATCCAAAAGATATTCCTCAAATCCTCTTAGAAAATCACTCATCCCCTACAACTAGACATTCTGGTTTTCATAGAGCATACAACCGAATAAAACGAAATTTTAAATGGGAAAAAATGAAAACGGACTTAAAAAACTTCATCAAAAATTGTGAATCATGCCAAAAGAATAAATTAGCTCGGAGAAAGATAAAGAAACCAATGGAAATTACAGCCACTAGCGAAAAACCCTTACAGAAGATATTTTTAGACATTGTTAGTCCTTTACCCCCTCACAGAAAACGGAAAATCTAGACAAAAACGTGCACTCCTAAATGCCATGGGAACAATCTTTAAAGGTTTATCCGGAACTCTAGATTCAGAAGACGCCGAATATTTCAACGCCGCTATAAACAAAGCTGAAACAAACGAAAACCATATAACAGAACTATTAAAAGACCAAATCCAAATTGTCAAAACAACAATAATGCATTTTAATAACACCATAACAGATCTGAATCGCAACAGAGCCATATTTAATAAAAACTTCGATGCAATTTCTAACTATAGTGCCAATATCAGAAAAACATATTTTAATTCAGAATGGAAGCAAAAAATTGAACACTTTACTATCTTAGGTACTAACATTCTTCACGACGGAATTACAAAACGAATATTCCACACTGATACACGCCATATTATTCGCGAAATCTAACAATCTCCATCCTTCTATTATTTCACCGGAACAATTAATCGAAGAATTATCAAAAACCTTGAGTTACCTACCAACCTCGAGCAATTATCCATTACCTTTGAATATATAAAATTCACGTAAATACACCGTCATCGACACGATAAGATTCAAATTGATTAATGATAAAATCATATTTGAAATCAGCATCCCGTTAATAAACAACGCTCAGTATTCCTTGTGTAAATTAATATCTTTTCCTATCTTTCACCCCGGAATTGATCGATTAACCTTTATTTTACCTTCTTTCAATTATTTAGCACTATCGGAGAATAGACTCGATACATTAGATAATTGTTTCTCATTTCATGAAGAAGATCTTATATGCGAAAATATTCGTTTCATTTTACTCATGTTAGAACAATATGCGAAACCAAATTGCTTCAGTTAAACACTGATTTACCCCCGAATATTAGAATCATCCACACAACATACGAAATTTGGCATAAGCTCAAAAAACCTAATAGTTGGATATATGTTCTACCCAAGAAAATTGCTGCTCTCCAGGTACACCAACTTCACACTCCTTGAGTCATACCGGAATTTTGACAACAAAAAATAATTGCAAAATCTACACAGGATCTACTGTACTCGTTTCAGAGAGTTCTTTTAAGGAAAGTGCCTTAACGATCTATAAACCCAGACTAAAATCTATAATCCGAGAAAAAGAAGCCTTGAGTATAGCAAGTTTTAAATTGGATGAAATTTACAAAAAGCCTGAAGAATTGCAATCTCAGAATATGCTTCACTCTGTTCACCAGAATGGTTATTTCATTTACGGATTATGCACACTTCTAAAAATGATTGTATTATATTTACTGTACAAATTGTATAGATTCTTAAGGAATAATTGTAATAGATGTGAGCCTTCAGGTACTTGTCGTTCGATTTCAAATTGTTCAACCCTGAATTTTTGTCACTAATCCAAAAGGAATGAAACCGAAATAAGTGTAGAACATTCAAAAGGAGACTGTGACATAAAAATTTAATTTAGTGAAAATACCACCCTACGACGTAGTGAACGTATTGCAGAATTAAAAGAATCTACATAATGTTTCCTTTTTATTTACTCTAAAAGGGGAGAGAGAGAGAGAATATGTTTATTGTTGATAAGAGTTATCTCTTGTTTACAAACACAATGTTATACATTAAGATTATCGATAATCAGTCAATTTAAAAAATTTGTACAGCTTATTTTAAAATTATAACAGACATTAGCTTATTGTAAATAGATAAGTTTTCACAATAACATTAATAAAATGTAATATAATACAATAAAAGAACATAAATAATATAGATTAAACAGATAATATAAAAAGATGAAAAGATTGGTATACTTAATGAACTAGGATATCACAGTGTGTCATTAAAGTAATCTTGTAGATTATAGTAAGCTTTATCACTCAATATGCTTTTTGTTTTTTTTTTTAAATAGTTTTAGCGATGTTGTTTCTTTAATTTCTAGCGGGAGTTTATTGTACATCTTAATACCGTTATATATAAGTGAGTTATGCGTCAAAGTTGAATTGGGTATTGGAAGCCTGAGTTGGTTAGATTGACGGGTTGAATATGCAGTGTTTGTGACTTCATAATTAGCTCTGGTCTTGTGGATTATGGTCACTGTTTCCATTATATATATTGAAATGACTGTTAGTATTTTATGCTCAAGAAAGAGGGGTTTACATGAATCTTGCCTCTTGGCCTTACAAAGATATCTGATGGCTCTTTTCTGTAAGACAAAGACTGACTGTATAAGTGTGTTACAGCAACCTCCCCAGAAGGCTATACCATACCGCAGTTGGGAATCTATCAATGCGTAGTACACAGCCTTAGCGTTGGGAAAATCTAACTCTTTCACAACATTTCTTAGCGCGTAACATCCAGATGCTAATTTTTTATTGAGCTGTCTGATGTGTTCGTCAAATTTTAGATTTTTATCTAGATGGACTCCTAGAAATTTCGATGTGGTGCTGTTTTCGATAGTGTTTGTTCCTAAAGAGATATCTAAAAATGTACATTTGAATGCTATTACATTGGTTTTTTTGGTGTTAAGTGTTAGGAAATTAGAGTCGCACCAATCTTTTACTTTAATCATATCTGCACTGCAGGTGTACCATCTCACCCTGTACATTAGTTTCAGTCTTGTAATTGTTGAAATTCATTCTAGAAGATAAGTTGTTTTGAACTAGTTGTTTACATATAGTCATTTAAGAACAGACAATATTCCTTGTTATTATTTGTTTACTGCAGAGATGAGTTAATTATTTAGTGATTATAGAATAAGAAATATTGACTACTCCCAAGGAACTTTGTTTTGCTCATTAGGATTTTGTTTACATTCTTGTTAGTTAAAAGGGCAGAAGACTATTATTCAATTCACCATCACACATCTATATAGATGTGTGATGGTGAATTGAATAATAGTATGAATATTCATACGCTTACTTACTTCCTGATTGTACATAATAATTAGTCTTGATTCTACGCGCAATATATATAGTTGTACGAAGATTCAGTGTTTCCTTAAGACTCCATTACAGAAGTAATTCCCCAAATCCCAAAATGTTGTTGAAAATTTCATGTTTGAGGTTGCTCCTCAGTTCAAACTCAATTTGAGGTTGACTCGAATAACTTCCCCAAACAGTAGCGCAACTTGTTGTTTCAAGAATATGACAGAAAATAATTAAAAAAAAACAACTCAAACATAAAACCATAGAATTGGAATTATAATATACTGACTATTATAATTACAATTATATGCATAAAACTCACTTTTGATCTTATGTTTCAGTATTGGGAAACGCGTATGATTTTCTTTTAATTTTATTAATTTGCCTCAGTTCGATTCTCAAAAATTACATTTTGTGAAAATAATTTCTCAAATCGTAAAATTTTGAAATTTAAAAGTGCTTCCCAATTCAAACTCCCCCCAAAACACTAACGCCAATTCTGATTGTTTCAGGAATATTTCTTACAACCCTAACATGAATTCAACCTCACTTCTAATGTAATATGTTTCAGTAACAATTTAAAAAAACAATAATAATAAAATATCAATACAACATACAACATATAAACAAAGACAAATGAAATAATGGTTGATAGTTCAAAGCAACTAGCGGTAAAAGCTTGAACTGTATGAAGTAACGATTCATACGTCCGTCAGAGGCGCTAGGAGTACACTTCTGAATGTGATGAAAAAATTGGCGTTTTCAATTTTGAATTATGAAAAACATAAAAAAAACAGTTCTAAGTGTAGCGGAGCTCCCTAGGTGGTAAACTCCTTGTCCAAATCAAAATATTCTAGAAAAGGAGCACATGCATGTTCCCTACTATTGATGGTATAAATAATTATCAATAAAAATATTACAGCACATAAATTAGAATAGATGAAATGATAGTTGACAGTTCGACGCAAATGTTACAACACTAGTGTTGAAAGTTTGAATTGTGTAAAAAAAAAGGATGCATACGTCCATCAGAGGCGCTAGGGGTACTTTTTTAAGAGATGAAAGAATCAGCATTTAAATTTCGAAAAGATGGAATATCTGTTCAAATTTTGCCTTTTCCTCATTTTTTCAGGTGGTGATACTTGCAAATAAAAATCTTTCGGAAAAGTGACCCATAATTGTTCCTTATATATCGAACCTTAGATCATATATGCTACGTAGCATATATGATCTAAGTATCGAACTAATCTGAAGTCTGTATTATCGATAGTTTATTAGTTCAACAGCGAGATATGTCGATATGTCACAAGTCACAAGGGCACAACCACATGTTGCCAACAGTTTTACTGCAGGTTTAACAACTCTATTTTTATTTGCTAGTATTATAACTACAAAATGTGACATTTGTGTTATTGATAATATGATATTTGATCCCAAAAAGCTGTTTGTCAAAAAACCTTATTGGAATTGTTCGTGGTGAGTTTTCAATGATAATGCAAATTATTTATATAAGTCCATATTTTCGAAATTCATCAACATTTCATTCGTAAACACTGTTATTTTGGAATGTGCACATATGATTTTGACCCGTTAGTTTACCCATGTTTATTTAATTCGATGAACCTTCATTACCATTAATTTGCGATCTCTTACCAAGTATAATTAATTTCCAGAGTTCGTGCAATAAGGATTGACATTGCTCACAAATGAACACTGAGGTGGCAGTCCCCCTGAAGATGTCTTTCGTAAATATTTCCTTTATCTAAAAGGTGTCGCACGTTTCTTGCATGGATATGTTTAACGGCTTGTACCATTTGCACGAAGTACATGTATATACAACACTATGCAGCTTTTCTCAGGTAGGTGAACACTACACACATAGTTTTGCACCGCATATACAGGGTGACCCAGGGGTGCGCTTGGCTCCATAACTTTTTTCTATCCAAGCTATCGACTTGATTTTTTTTAAATGATAGGTTCTACAATCATGTACAGGATGTCCCAAAATAAGATTGGATTCGCCACTAAATTGTTGATATAACGCAACTTAGACTTTTCTGCAATAGTTTTTGACTTATGTCAATTTATGTTTCAAAATAGCGTCGTGCATAGACCACAGAAAAGTTCATAACTTCAGATCCATTCAAGATAACTCAACCAATTTTTTTCCAGTCGATTCCTTAGGATTTAGCGCATCTTTTGAAATGCAGGCGAACTGGGAGTCGATGTTCCATCGCCTACTACAACTTTTTGAAAATGGCAATAGGTGAGATCACTAATTTTTGGAATAAATACCACAATGTCCAGAACAATGAGAAAAGTGGTTGGATTTTTTTTCAATTTTTTTTTCGATGAAGTTTTTCCAAAAAAAAATCCCAAAGAAATGTTCCTGTTTGAACATTTTGAAGTTCAGATCCAAGATAATTACAGAGTTGCCCAGCGTTATTCATAATATTTCTTTACAATGTGAGCAGGCCGAAAAAATAATGACATAGCACTCGGTATCCATACATATTATTCAAGAATAACTAAATCAAGAACAGCTATCCAATACGAAGTCTTCTTTTCAATATCACATATGCTGAGACAACTTCTATTTTATTCATAGGATGAAACAGAATAACATTTCCTCAGAAGTTCCACAAAATAGTGACACTGGCAACTCAAGTAAATGCCAAATCATTGAACATATGACGTCAAAAGAAGCGGCAATAATGCTGTGTTTGAATGTCTCACTGAATTTGAGGGTTTTAGAGCAGCATTTATTCGAATTTTACACAATATCTTCTAGGAAAAACTTTGTTCACATAATATTTTATCGCTATATTTCAACTTCAAGCACATATGAAGCAAATTTACGAGTTTGTGATCTCACCTATTAATGGACTTTTTTAAATGCAAACCCTAATTTATAAGGGTGGAACTTATGTTTCAATATTATTCTGATCACACTACTTTGTGAAATATTCGTTTCTGCTGCTATTTCCCTAGTGTTTAAGTGGGGACTTTCCTGTAGCATCAATAAAACTTGCAACTCAGTTTCCTCATTGATCCGACCACCAACAATTTCCTTTTTGGTACAAGACACATTACCAGTGAACGTAGACACCCGTGGAGTTCTTGCTTCAGGAAATTTTTTATGGTAGATTCGCTTGCTAATAAAGGATTTCTGTCTGCTTCGCCAATACAGTAGACCATATTCACTAATTCTTCGCGAGTGAAATTCATTATTAACAATTAGACGTGTACAATTATTGAAAGTACACGGATGTGTCAAATTTTATGACAGCGGCCTACTCAATTAATTTTTTTTTTTTCAAAAAAACTATTTTTTTTTATTTTGCAACAAATTTTGCAAACTTTACAAAGTAGACCCCACAAATTCTACATTGACAAAAAGCTCTTGAAAAATGTCATGCAATGATGCAATAAAATATAGGGTGTTGCATCTGAGAGAGAGAGAGAGAGATAATATGTTTATTGTTTCTAAGAGAATTCTCTTGTTAACAAACACAATTACAGTCATTGTGGAAAAAGTATCTATAAAATATTATATTATTAAAATATCACTATTAAAGCGATTTCACATCTATTCGAGTTATTATACAATATCATCAATTGAACATAAAACTTGTCTTCATGCAATTAATATTTTTTGATAGAATGATAAACAGAAATAAAAAGTTGCATAACATAAAACGAGAGAAATTAGTAGACTTGTATCATAGAGTGTCCTTAAAGTATTCATTTAAATTATGAGCTCTATTTTTTTCTGAATATTCTAAGTGACGCTCTATTTTTTATGTTATTGGGTAGCTTGTTATAGATTTTTATTCCGTTATATATCAGTGATTCCTTAACTAAGGTTGAAGAAGGAATTGGTAGCCTCAGTTGATTCAATTGTCGTGTGGGGTATGGCATAGAAGGACCTACATAGTCAGTTCTGTTTTTGTGTATTATGGTCGTTGTTTCCATTATAAATATTGAGATTACAGTGAGGATTTCATGTGTAATAAAGAGAGGTTCGCATGGGTCTCGCCATTTTGCTTTGCACAGATATCTTATTGCACTCTTTTGCAGGACGAATACAGACTGCATGAGTTGAGTGCTGCACTCCCCAGAAGGGAATGCCATGCCTCAACTGTGAGTCTATTAAAGCATAATAGACCCTTTGCATTGTAGAACTCTAAAATTCCTTTGCGACACTTCTCAATGTGTAACAGCCTTTCGCTAGTTTTTTGTTGAAGTGCCTGATATGTTCAGTAAATTTTTGATTGAAAATGTCTAGTTATTGCCATTTGTAATTTGTCATCGTAATAGGTGCTGGAACATTGACTCCGAGTCGCCTGCATCTCAAAACATGCGCTAAAGCCTAAGAAATCGACTGGAAAAAAGTTGGTTACGTTATCTTGAATGGTTCTGAAGTTATGAATTTTTCTATGGGACTATGGACGACGCTATTTTGTCACATAAATTGTCAAAAGTAAAAAACTATTGCAAATAAGTCTAAGAAACCTGGGTGCGTTATATCGACAATTTAGTGGTAAGTCCAAAAATGTAACAAAAATGGGTGATTGCCCTTTAAAAAAACAGAACTTAGTTGTGTACCTTATTTTGGGACATCCTTTATATAAATAGAAATATTTGTAGAACGTGCCCCATTGTTAGACCTACAGTTTTATTAAATTGAAAAAAGTTATTGTGCTTGCACGCACCCCAGTGTCACCCTGTATTTAGAATCCAATGTCAGTAATATAAAGTTTTTTAAATTATACAATCACAATGAATATTCAGTTCCTGAAGTTGCTAAATACCTTATCTTATAAAAGGGCTTGACAAGTGACCAAGCCTATATAAATAAGTAAATTAACTGTGGAATCTCCAATATTCTTATCGCAATAAAAACCTCAAACCACAAGTGGATTCGTGTGTTATATATTCGAGGCTTCGTGAGCTAATACCCATCAATTTGTCTCTATATTTCCAATGTATATAAAAGTGCAAATGATACGTGAAGTTTGAGAGTAGTAGTAAAATTTATGTAGGTACAGTATCTATGAATTTGTCATTTATTGAAAATCTTTGACTAAAATTGTCACATGTGGTATCATTTTGGTGTACCTAAAAAAATTTTCAATATCTAGGAGAGCCCAGGCATGTTTTTTTTTGTACTTCTATACTCAGTGCAAAAAAAACGCAACAAGTTAATATTTCATAAAATTTGAGGTCTCATAATTTTTTTATAATTAGTTCAGTTTTAATAAAATGTTTAACCAAATGTAGATAAAATGACTAATTTCAACTTGCATATCCAGTCTTTTGTTGAAATCTGGCGTATTAGTCATCATACAGGGTTAATTAAAATGTTGTTATACAACCCTAATTTTAAAACACTCTGTGGAATAATTTCGTAGCCAAATTCTTTCAAATAACCAATTTTTATTGAAAACCATTCCTTTCCTATATTTTGTTCATGTCGTTAGGTGCACTGGTTCATTTTTGACAAATGAACTTGTCACCAACAGTTAACTTTAAGAAATGTTATTTTTTGACGAGGTAGCGTTGCTCGTTGTTGCCCTAATGTCAGTTTGTCAGCTCAGTTTATGAGTCTAGCATTGAAATGGTAACAATATATTGTTTAGTTTTAATATGCAATTATTGCGACTTACACAAAAATAATAAAATAAGAAATTTGTTTTATGCTTCAATTCAACTTCAAAATCAACCTTCAAAACAAACCAGTTTAGTTATAACATAACTAACCTAAATAAACGTACAAATTCAGCTTAATGTTTTGTATTGCCACCTCTAGCTCTTATAACTGCCTACATACGTCAGTTCATACTGTTAATAAGGTTACGAATAGCACCTTGGGTAATATTTTGCAATTCCTGCTGAAGGGCTAAACGAAGCACATTTACCGTAGCTGGAGCTACTTCGCGATCTCTGACTCGCCTACCAAGCATGTCCTACCATGCTCCATGTGGTTGAGATCAGGCGAATATGCTGGCCAGTTCATTTTGTTAATACCAACTTCCGCGAGGTATTGTGTAACACACATTGCTGTATGTGGCAGTGCATTATCCTGAATTAGGATAAAGCTATCGCCGATAAATCCACTAAAAGGTACAACGTAATTGCTTAATATCTCCTCAATATATCGGTGGCCTGTCAAGGATCCATCGATGACATCCTGCCCAAACCATTACTGAACCTCCTCCATAGCTCAGACAGGGACTGAACGTGCACTCTGCAAATCTTTCTTTGGTCCTTCTCCATTTTCTTTTCCGTCCATCTGGAGAATGTAAGCAGAATCTGGATTCGTCAGTAAAAAGAAGATTGTTCTATTGCCCTAAGTTCCAATGTAAATGTTCAGTGGCAAATTGCAGTCTAGCTACTCGGTGATGCCGAAACAATTTGGGTCCAGTTGCTGGTCTGTAAGCAGAGTTATAATAACGTGAAGAAATCTGTCATCAATAGCAGTAGTTTTCCGTTTTCTGCCACTACCTGCCCTACACTCATTTCTGATAGTTTGTCTAAAATGTTCGACTAGTCTTTTAATGGTAGTACGATGAACATGAAGGATTCTTGCAACATATTTCGCCCATCTTCAACAAGAGCAACAGCTTTTGCGCAATTTTCCACACTTATAACCATGGTACGAGTATAGGTCTTTCATAAAAAATCACTGACAAACTGACATTAGGGCAACAACAAGCAAAGCCACCTCTTCAAAAAAAAACATTTCTTAAAGTAAACTGTTTAGATCAATCAATAGAGATTTTCTGCTCTATTGATTGTGTGACAAGTACCAGGAAACCGACTGTGCCATCATACGAAAGACAATCCGTAGTTATATCCTGTTATGTTTTCGACTCGCAACTATCATTGCTTAATTTGTTATAAACATTTAGGAGCAAAAAATCGTGTTTTGTTTTCGTTTTTCGCTTGTAACATTAAAACTAATGAAGCAATTGCGTTGCTCTCAATGGAACTGAAAGTGGCTGAGTAGTGGGGTACGGCAGCAGACTCGAGGAAGCATATATAAAAATAAAAGCGCTCTGCTCGCAAGTTATGAATCTGCTTACTTTCACACGCTCGCCCCTTTTCGGTCATGTTTGCATGTTTCTCACCTATTTTGCAGCATTTTAACGCAAAATGAGAATAGATGTTTTCTAGTACTATACTTCTTGCAATATCTTTTTGCAAAATTGAAATTGGACCACCTATGACGCATCCAGGTTTGCTCCAATAAAGTGCATTGAAAAATTCAAATTGCAATTATGCAAAAACTAATGATCCGACAGCGCCTGAGTTTTCTACAGATGAAGTACATATGAATCATTACTATGTCGCAGAAAGCTTTAGCTACAAACTCAAAAATGGCAGTGTTATGAATTTTTGAAAAAAAAAACGCAGATTTTTTCGGATTTTCTTTGTTACTAATAATCCGATCCAGTCATGCCAGGGCTCTTTTTTTTTCATTTCGATTCTCTACAATTCGTCCATTGAGCGCATCGAGATTGCTTAATTAGTTTTCATGTTACATGCAAAAAATTAAGAAAAACGATTTATTGCTCTTAAATGTTTAAAACAAATTAAGCAATGATAGTTGCGAGTCGGAAACATAACGGATATAACTACGGATTGTCTTTTGTATTATGGCCTAGTTGGTGACAAGTTCATTTCAGTATTAAAAATGAACCAAAAAACAAAATGTAGGAAAGGAATGGTTCTTAACAAAAATTGGTATTTTGAAAGAATTGGGCTACGAAATTATTCCACAGAGTGTTTTAAAATGAGGGTTGTGCAACCTATTAATTAATCCTGTATAATGACTAATAGCCAGCATTTAACAAAAGATGGATATGCAATTGAAATTAGTCATTTCATCTGCAGTTTGCTGAAAAATTTGTGAAAATTGAACTAAAAATAAAAAAATTATGAGACCTCAAATTTTATCAAATATTAACTAATTGCGTTTTTTGCATGTGAGTGTATATAATGTGCTTTGAGGAAGAATTCTCAAAATGAATTATTTTCTGAATTTTAAATTCGAATTGACGAAAAAATAACATAACTTTTCTTGGATTCAATAAAATGTGATGGGTTCCATTTGAAGAAAAGTTTTGCCATTTCATAATAACCAAATTTTAGTAAAAACTCTTAAAATTTTTGCAAGAAATTGTGATTATGGTAATTATAAGTTTACAACAGAATCAGATTGAAACCAAATGATCCTCACAGAGTATAAATCACATTTTTGAGCTATTTTTCGCAAAAACTAATAAATGATAAAAAATGGCTCTATGTGGCCAATTCAAAAGGAATATTTTGCTGAGCCTTTTGATGAAATACCTAAATTAAATAAAGAGGAACTTGTTCATATATACAAATTTCATTATAAGCCAAACATTGTTATCTTCATGGTACCTAAAATTACTGATTTACTTACTATAATTTTAATTTTTGATAACTAGGTAACACTTGATTTAAGCTAACGATCAGTGGAATTTGTTCAAAATTTGTTTGGATCAGATAAATTATAAATGGAATCTGAATGAAAATACATATAATTTTTATAACTGACCATTCATTTTTCTCACATATCCCAGGGTTCAAATTGAGAAAAATGTATTGGAAAGCCAAAGTTATTTGGTGATAAATAAAAAAATTATTTTCTCGGATACTTCTCATTTTTAGTTTTTGGTCTAGATCTGATATTGTGATAACCTTGATTCATAACTATTTATCTATATACATGGTTTACGGAATACAATATAATAATACATTAACGGGACGAGGCGCCGAATTTTTATTTTTCCATTGACCTTGGTCATGGTATATTAGTACTTTGGTTAAAAAATTCAAAAATACTAGCACACATATATTCCCAATTTTAATGTTTTTGATGATGATGATAAGTACTATGTAATTGATTCCAAAATCTTTAATTCAATTGTTTGAACAATTACAATACTTTCTCCTAGAGTAAAAAAATCCTAAGGGCAACTTTTAACATAACATTTATATTTTTCTGCATATTATAAATTTAAACATTTTAATATTCCTTGAGAAATGTAAAGTCAACTACATTTTTCATATATTTCAATAAATCCTAGTAAAACTTCAACAGCACCTATAAATGTTTTCATACATCATCTACTTAGTACCGTATATAGTGAATTTCCCACCTTCTCATATTTTTAATCAGAATTGTTGTGCATGACAGTATAATGGAAATTCAAACGTGACACGAACCATTATTTTATGAATTGTCTCCATGAATGTTAATAAAACATGATTATAACATAAACATTGTTAAATAATTTTTCAATGGCATTGTGAGCTTTGCAAATGTTTTGTTGCTTCAGCTGAATATTCTTTAACCTGAGACACAACTCATTTATAAAAAAAATTTATGTATGATATGGGAACGAGTCTTTAGCCAAATTAATTCGTAATAACCACTTTGAACATGAGAGTCATATGAAAATTATATTGAAAATTTCTACAAATGGTGTTGTGAAAAAAAGTGAATATTTGATAGTAATTTTCAATATAATTTTCAGGTGGCTCTAGGAGAAAGCATTGTGGTTATTCACGTGCCAGGGGCGACACAAAAAGTAATTCAATATCTGGAATTTGATTTCTACATCAATAACAAGCAACCAACAGGAACAATTTTCAAAAATATTTGCAGATAGATTGAATTGTCTATCATTTAACTGATTGTCAAAAGTGCTGTTTTAAGTGAAAGTGATTGTGACATTTCAAAAAGTTTGTGTTACTGTACCATGATCATCCAGAAGTATTTCAGTGCCTAACTTTTTCTAATTTGTTTTAGATCCAATTATGACTCCGTTAATTGGACAACTCGTTAAAAGAAGTGTTGATTCGTGAAGCTAAGAAGTGCATGGTAATACAGGCGAAAAATGGTTGCTCAAGCTGATTGCGACAGCTGGAGAGACTGTATATTAACCCAAATACATGACAGAAATCGTCGAGAAACGGACATTTTCCAAGATTTGATCCTGCAACATAACAAAATTTTTGAAAATTACAATACCCTCCATTTGGAAAATTTGCACTTATCCATTCAGATTGAAAAGATTAGGACAGAAGGACGTGGAGGCATAGGTTCTAATAATTCGAGTCTGGGCGATATACGATACCAAGAAAAAGTCCAGCAACTAGAACAGAAATTGCTAGTACAAGCCGAAGAACTCACCGAATTACATAGGAGAAAGGGTGAAAATTCCCAGCAGATAATCGATCTGAATGCCATAGTACAGGAGAAAGATAAACAAATAGCTTCGAAGGATGTTCTTCTCGCTGATAATGCAGCGAAAATCGCCGCTCTCCAAGCAGAAGTTTCTTTATTAGAAAAATCCAAAAGTGAAGTCCAATACCTCAACGAGACCCTCAGAGATGAACACCATGCTCTGCAGTTGCTGTTTTCTTCGTTGGAAGAAAAATTACGCAAACTACAAGAAGAAAACGGTCAGATGGTGGAAAGACTGATCAGATACAAGGCTAGAGATGCAGACAAGATGAACGAGGAAAACGACAACTTTCTCAAGAAAAGATATGCCAAAATGCAGAAGGAAATCGAAGAAGCCTGTAGAGATGCGAGGGGTGTTTCCCCGGAAGAGCTAACAGAAGGTTATGGTCCTGTATGCACTTCGTCATTACCGACAAGGATTAATGTCAGGATAGATGCACACGAGGGCGAAGTGAGTGCAGTCAGATGGAGTCCCTTGGAAAATGTACTAGCCACGGGTGGTGCCGATAGAAAGGTGAAGTTGTGGGAAGTCTCAAAGGGGACTTGCGAGAGCAAAGGTGCCCTAGTCGGAAGTAATGCAGGTGTCATGGCGATCGATTTCGATTCTTCTGGATCACTGATCCTAGGTGCTTCCAACGACTATGCTACAAGGGTATGGACTATCTCAGATCAGAGATTGAGGCACACTTTGACCGGACACTCTGGTAAAGTGATGGCTGCCAAATTTTTGGGGGAAGCATCCAAGGTTGTGACTGGGAGTCATGATCGAACACTCAAAATATGGGACCTCAGGAGTAGAGCTTGCATAGAAACCAAATTTGCGGGATCTAGCTGTAACGATTTAGTGACTGTAGATAGTGCCGGGTCGATAATAATCAGTGGTCATTTTGATAAGAGCATTCGTTTTTGGGATAGTCGTTCGGAATCGAGCGCGAACAATGTCATTCTGAACGGAAAAGTCACATCGTTAGACTTGACGAGAGACTCGAAATATCTCGTGTGTTGCGTCAGGGACGATACTTTGAAGCTTCTCGATTTGAGAATGAATCAAGTCGTGACGCTGTTCAGCTGTGATGGGTTCAAGGTGGGGTGCGATTATTCTAGGGCAACTTTCAGTCCCGATGGTCAGTACGTTTCTGTGGGCTCTTCTGATGGTAGCGTGTACGTGTGGGGCGTAAACACTGCCAAAGTTGAAACGATACTGAAGGAACATGGATCTGCTGTGACCGCCACTTCTTGGTGTCCGTTTGTGAATTATCTCGCTAGTGTTGATAGGTCCAAGAAAGCAATGATTTGGTGTGATATTTAGGATGTAAGGAGTTTTGTGATTTTTTTTTGGAAGCAAGTACTTGAACATTATTATCTAGAACATAAATCAATTGTGATGGTGACTTCAGCCATGTGAATCGTAAAGAACGATTTTTATTGATGGACTGCCTAAGTTGTGATATCAGACACGATGGGCAGAGCAAATGCATGTCAAATGCCCATAAAGAAATTTTATTTTTTAGTTTATCCGTGCTTGAATTATAAATAAGGGTGGAAATATCAATATTTTGTTATAGCGAGGCTAACTTTCCCATCATATGTTATAGAGAGGTAAGAGTTATAACATATTTATGGCTTATTCAAGATAGTTGAGGTTATGTCATTGTTTTGTTCTAATACAAAAATAATTTAATTTTGTTTTGGAGCATTCCAAGTACACATATCTGTTATAGATAAAGACTGGCAGAGGTAATATCATCTGATTTACTCAGTGTGATCTACATCATAAACATGATATTAATGTGAAATTTAAAAAGTATCTAAAGCCTTACCTCTACATTATAGAGAGAGAGAGAGAAGTATACTTTATTGTCCAAGAAAAACCTTCTTATTGACAAAGCTTCTTAAAATCTAAATTGTATAACACTTTAAAAAATACAGACACAAGTGACAGAGAGCATAAAAAAACAAGAAAAATATACACAGAGACATAATTTAAAAGTAGGATCACATGTCGTTACAATACAATATGTTTTATCTTTCATGTTAGCATGTATTTCTCCTCTGATAATCATCATATCAGCATCAAATTGCATTGTTTTTTAATGATTGGATTACAATACAATACAAATATGCTACAATGTCAGAAGAAACAAATCTTATCAACAAAGTCGTTCTGAAGGTATTACAAACTAAAAAACATTACAAACTAAAACATTAAAAACAATGAGGTGGTACTGATACAGACATATTGAAAATTAGTGTAAGTTAGTAAAATGCACAAGCCCAAGTGTTGAATGGTATGACATTTTATTGTTTCCTAAGTAAAATGAATAAGTAATTACAGCCACACGATACAAACATATTATCATCATTTTATAATGTTAGCAAAAGGGTTCACTACTAAAAAATTCCTCCATGGATGACAGAATACCATTTTTCTTAATAATCCAAGTAATTCAATCTCCCTTAAATGTAATGGTAAGCAATTATAAATTAGTGATTCCTTGACAAGATTGTTTTTTGGTAGAGGTAAAGTTAATCTCAATTTTTGCGATGATGTCGTGTTATGGTTAGAAGGCATTGTAATATATTTGTGACGATTCTTGTGAATTAAGCAGGTGGTTTCTAAAATGAAAATTGAAGTAACTGTGAGGATTCTATGAGTTTTGAAAAGGTCTCTGCAAGAATCACACAATTTTACTTTAGAGAGCGTTAATGGCTCTTTTTTGTACAACTTGCACAATCTGTAATAGTTGATTGCAGCACACTCCCCAGAATGCTATCCCATAGACCAGGTGGGATTCAAAAATAGCAAAATAAGCTGTTTTAGCTGCTGTAAAACCGACTTCACGAGATATTATCCTGATAGCGTAGCATCCGGATGATAATTTCTTGCACAATTCAGTGACATGGTCGTTGAATTTTAATTTATTGTCAATGTGGAGTCCAAGAAATTTAGTGAAGGGAACATTTTCAATGTTATTAGTGCCTAAGCTCAGGGCAGAAAGCTCGTAGCGGAATGTTAGTAGGTTGGTTTTAGAAGCAGGTTTTAATTAGTTCAATGTCTACTTGAATCTTGTGGTGTAATGTGCGCTCATCTTTGTCATGCAAAAATGTGGTGGTATCGTCGGCAAACAATGTATACTTCCCTGATATATTAATTTTTGTGAGATCATTTATATAGAGAAGGAAGAGAGTGGGGCCAAGTACAGAACCCTGCGGCACATCGCATTGAGTTATCTCCATTCGATAGAGGTAACTAGTTTTTACAATTTGTGAGCGATTTTCTAGATATGATTTGAACCATTGCTGGCTGATAGTTCGAGTTTACACAGTCAAATCTCTTGGATAAGCCACAAAACACTGCTGTGGCTGCCTTTCCTTCATTAAATTTGTTATAAACTTTACTGAGAAAGGAAAATATTGTGTTCTTCTGCCTTTGAAAACCAAACTGGTCACGCAAGATATTATTTTTGGCAGGGTAGGTATTAGTGATATTGGACGATAATTTGATGGGTCTGTTGGTTCTCCTCCTTTGTGTAGTGATATTATTATTGATGTTTTTAAGAAATCAGGAAAGATCCCTGTTCAAACGATTGATTGATGAGATCCACCAATATCTCGAGAGCAGAGTCTGGGAGGTTTGCAAATATATTAATGGAAAGTTCATCCAGCCCTGACACATTTTAATTTATTATATTACAGTATTCTTTCAGTTCAGTTGCATGGATCGAAGTGGAAGTTTTCATCGACGTAGAGATTTTACATGTAATAGTCTGGTTTATTAATGGGGGTCAAGTGTGCACTTAGTTTCGAGGCTATAGAACAGTAATAGCCAGTAAAGGTATTAGGGCTCCATGGGCTTTCATGTGCAATTTTTTGTTTTCCTCTAAGGTCATCCATAATTTTCCAGCTTTCTTTGGATTTGTTGGAAGATTCATCAATTCTAGTTTTATAATACATATTTTTTGCTGATTTCACAACTTTTTGATATAAATTATGATATATATTCATGAAAGAAAGGTTCACTGGTGTGTTTTCTAATTGTGTGTAGAGATTTTAAGTTTTGTAGCCAAAGTTTTTTCTTTTGAATTGGAAAAGCTGTGTTTAAGTTATTGACGAGGTTATAAAATCTAAGAAAAGGATCTGGAAGGGCGACAATATCATCCCTTCGAGTATATATGGAATACTCTTGGAATTTATTATAATATTTTTTACTAAATACTCGGCAATATTTGGTACTAGATTTAGGAGTTTTTTTTTGCAAGCAGTACGTGCTGAGAATCGCTTTGTGATCGGATAGGCCTGAGGGGACAACTGAACACGTATTTTCTTTTGAATTACTGCAGAAGTAATCAATTGTGGTTGCAGAGAATTGTGATACTCAAGTGGGTTCCTTGACATGCATATTTATATTAAAAGACCTTAGTAGATTGATCAGATGTTGGGTATGCAAGGACTCTAGATTAGTAAAGTTGATATTTAAATCGCCTGATTCCAATGCATTTTCTCCTTTTCCAATTGTTTTATTGTCATTTTCCAGGAACTCCTTACTGTTAAAAAGCATTCAAACTTGTTTTGAGGTCATTCTAAGGTAGAATTCTGAAAATAAAACGAAATATTTAAGCAAAACATACAGAATAACAATACAAAACAATGACATAACCTCAACTCTTTCAAATAAGCCATAAAGATGTTATAATCCTTACCTCTCTACAAATTAGGTTGGAAATTCCTAAATTTGACCTTACTTCAACACAATATTAGTATATCCACCCTTATTTTTAACACAATCATGAAAAAACTGAAAAATTAAAATTTCTTATGGGCATTCAACATGCTTTTGCATTATTGATGGAAAGGTTCGTACGCTCCTTCCTTTTGTGACATCAGACTTGGGCAGTCCATTGTGGATGTGATATCTGTAAATATAATAAATTTCAAAAAACTGAAAAAACATGCCAAGTCCTGGATATATTGATAAAATACAAATTGTAAATTGGTGTTGATAGGTTTGTCAACCCAAAGAAAAACTGTAATTCCATAATTGCCATCCAAAATTGCAAAGACATGTTCCTTAATAATTTTGTGTCCTCGAGAGACTGATTTGATACACCAAAGGTACATAGGTACACAGAAATTGCTTGCTAGTTGTTTCTAATTTCATATTTCTTTTAGAAAATGATTAGTTTATAGGTACATGCTTTCAAAAATTTACTGATAAATCATGTACAAAAACTGTTATACTCACAAATGCTAGTAGCTATTACCTATATTATCCTTTCTATGACAACACATTTTATATGGGATTATCGGATTATAATGAAAATAATTATTGTACATAAAGGTTTTCATATTATTACTGTAAATTTATGCCATTATTTTTTATTGAGATGTTGATTGAAATACATTTTAATTAACCGAATAAATCTGCTTGCAGTTTGTAATACTTTGATGAGATCATTTATGTTTTTGTTGTTTTTATTCCTCCAAGAATTTTATTAATATTGGAACGCATAACTTCAAGTTGCTTATTTTTCAAAGAGACAAATCAGAATTTGAAGAAAATAGTGTGTTTAAACCATTGAAATATTTAATACTATTCTAGAACCATCCATGGAGTGTTTAATCTTTTCTCAGCAGAAAACTTTAATCTTAATCCAGTAAATAGAGGGGGGTTACCTTACAAACGGTCCGGTAGTTATACATTTTTGATATGTTGTCTAGGATGGTTACTAATGGTGGATTTATGCAACGTCAATTAACAATTAACCATTAGCAATTAACAAGTAACGAAAATTATGGCATTTATGCACATTCTATTAACAAGAAAAGTAAGCATGTGCATAAGTCATAGGGTAGGTTCGCCAGTAGTCGGCCTTTTTTGTTAAACTTTAACTTACACCTTTAATTGCAGACAGCTCTCAAATTCAGTTTTTAAAGGGTGAAGAAAGAGAAAGATTGAAATTGAAGAGGTTTTCTGTCTAATTTTTTTTCTTAAAATTGAGCACTTGTGCCAGTAGTTGGCCGTTAATATTTCACTAGTCGGCCAGGCGTGGACCAGTAGTCGGCCCTGGTAGTTTTGGCGATTAACCACCAGCTCCGTACAGAAGTATTTTGCCACTCGTCACCTGCGGTTTACTTATTCATGAAAATTATTAAGAACAAGTATCCAAGTGTAGGTAAGTAATAATGACAGTGAAAAGAAAATAAAAACGAAAAAAAAGTTTAGAAAAAATAAAACAAATAACTAATTTCTTCAGCAAAAATTCTTATCCATGGGTAGGTAGTCAATTTTACAAAACCATAGGCAAAGAAAATAATATCACTGTCTTGTAGGTGAATTGTGCCCGTGATACAAACAATATATAAAATATTTGTTTTTTAATAAAACTCCTTAATAAAAAATGCAAACAATAAAACCTTTATACTAATAAAATTAAACAAAACAGTGAAATAAAAAACTTTTTGAACTGATACTGATTAGGTATCCTGATATATAATACTGATAATTTGTCCGGGTTTCCCTTCTTTAAATGACGTTTTTATTTTTTCTTCCCCAATAATTTTTTGGAAAGTTTGAATTAATTTTTGTTTTTTAACTGGAAACCCACATTTATCTAAATTGTTTATCCATTTAACCAATTTATTTTCGTTCTCCAGACTTAAAATCGGATCTGGGTCCATTTTACACGGCTTGTTGGCAACTCGGCCCTTGATCCGATCCTGTAGTGTTGTGCGCAAAATCCCACAGTTCCGACAGGATTTGCGAATTTTAGCGCCATTTCATACAGCTTTGCGCGCTCTTTGCAAATTTTCTTCAGAATATTGATGAAACTTTCGTTTTTTCTTGTTTTTCACTATCTAAAAGCTAAAATTTCAAATTTTAACTGAAAAAATGAAACTAAAACCAGCTTAAAATGTTACGGCCGACTACTGGAGAACTCAGCGATTGATGTCTCTTCCAGTAGTCGGCCATTCAATTCTATCGGCTGTCACCTTTTCATTTTTAAAAACCTCACGGCCGACTACTGGTGTAGATAATTAGCTCATTTCGTACTGTATAATGATGACGGAAATGAATTGATACCTGAATGGACAAGTGTGAAAGGGCCAGAAACAAAGTATAGCTCATATTCCAGTAGTCGGCCGCGGTGGCCGGCTTCTGGCTACTCTGACAAATCTTTATGCTAGTGACCGGCCCCCCTGTTTTCAAGAAAAAATTAATAAAATATGGCTGTACGAACGAAACAATAACATTTTGAAAGTATTTCCCACCATCTAAACACACCAAAATACATTCAATAGTTATGTGTGAATTTATACTCACCTCCAAACACTTTGCTCTAGATCTTGAATCAAGTTTACTAACTACTTCAAACACTGGACTAGTGAACACTGTTAACTTTGAGCGGGAATAACAAGGATGGGTTTGTGGAAAAGAAAAGGTGATAGTTTTATTTCAGATTCAGGCAATAAATTATTTTTAAGTATACTAGCATCTCAAAATTGGCACGCATTTCAAAATATTATAAAATAAAGTAGATTCTGGTCGACTACTGGAGGGGGCCGGCTAACTGGCGAACCTACCCTACAACACGGGAAATTGCCGAACGAGGTCGATCAAAATGGCATCATCAATTTACATTTTTACAGTATATTTTCACAAACAAATAAAATTCCAGAAGACGCCACAACCCACAACAAAAACAAACCAGGATATTTTATTCAGTGAAAGTTGGGTTAGCTTTCGTCATCGCACGGACCAATCCACGGTCATCTGCGTACTAGTTGCGCACTAGAAGAAAATTTGGTTCAATTAAATTAAGAAGTTAAAAGTTGGCCAACTTTCTACTTGTTAATTGTTAATTGATAATTGTTACTTGATAATTGTTAATTGGTGCTGCATAAATCCACCATAAGTGTTTAAAATGCAAAATGCACAATTCTTCCCCCTCCGCGCCCGCCGCCATATTGATAAAACCGAAAAAGATCGGAACTTTCTTCAGATTTTCGCTTATATCTTCGTTTCGGTGCATTTTAGCTACAAAAGATAAAATCTTGATATCCCTGTATGGTGGCAGTAGAGAACAGTCGTTGAGCTCCCTTCGATATAGCAAACTACCTCTGACCGCTGACGCAGCACATTTCCACTTCCTGAGGACATACCACCAGGTCATGGAGTGGATGGGGATTGTCAAAGACCCTATCGAGTGGGGTTGGTGTAGAAAAGCTGGAAGACTGGAGCCCATCAGGATGAGTAGTCTGCTGTGTTTGTGGGTTATTTGAAATTGAACATCCCCTCTCACCAGTAGGTACTCAAGTGAAATAGTACCTGCCTCATGAGCATTTCGCTGTAACATGTGAGAAACTCCAGTAGGATTGGTATAAACTCCAAATTCAAGCCAAAACTGCAAAATAAATAGTGATTTTGTTTAGATACAATTAGAGTCACAATAGACAAAAAAGCAATATGCCGTTGTTTTAACTTTTATGTTTACCCCCCACTCCGTAGGGTTGGTTGAAAAAAATGTACATGCATATTGTAGGTAATAATTCAATTCCCTACAAATTATAATCTGATACTTATTTTCCTAGAATAGGCCATAACTGAATTACAGCGTTCTAAAGTTAGAAGTTTGACAAATTTCCGGAAAATGCGATTTTTTTATTAAAAAAAAAGTGCATATTTCCGTAACTATCAGTCCAAAAAAATTTAAAAAATTTAAATTTCATTTTTACAACATTGGTGGAACTTTTTGTAGCTAAAATGCACTAAAGAAAAGAAAGTTCCGATTTTTTTCGGTTTTTTCTATATGGTGGCGGGCGCGGAAGGGGGGGGGGGGATTGTGCATTTTAAATACTTTATAACCATCCTAGACAACATATCAAAAATTTAGAACTACCGGACCGTTTGTAAGGTAACCCCCTCTCTTTGTCTCTATTCACTGGGTTATCTTGTGAATAAGAAAATACAGGTGCTTAATATAAAGAACATTTTTGATAAGGTTTCCATAAGAAAATGTATCCCTCCAAAATTCAGCACAATGGATATAAACTTTATTGGAAAGGCAGAGATCCTACTTGGGAAAAAGAAGTCAACTTGAAATTAATTAAAAAAAACATTTTGTAATGAGTACATTTGTTATTATTTTGTTGCAGAAAACAAAGGAACCTAGCGCTCTCTATAAGAACAAAGGGAAAAGTTGTTTTTAATCATACAGAACTCTGTAGGAAATACTAGTTTAGTTTCCTCAAGTTTTAATGCTTGAAAAACTCATTACTAGATGGCCATTTTTTTAAATATTTGATAAATACCATATAAAATATTTGATAAATACCATATTCTCCAATTAATAGATTAATAATTCAACAGGATTATTTTCTTAGATGAGAGTGTTCATAAATAAAGGTAAATCAATCATATAAATATTGAAAGTATGTATATTTCCAATTGGAATTTTATGTGAAAGAAAGTTTGAACAATTATTAAGTTTCCATAGCTTGTATGGACCAGGATAAATGTTTTAATCACAATGCTATTACTCAATACAAATATATAAACATTTCTAAGATTTATGACAATATTCTTCACTTTATACATCTGCTATAAATCAGTCTGGAAGAGAGGAAGTATCCTTCAAATCATTCCATTATTATTGCCTAGGGGTTAGTGAAGTGGATCAAATATCCATCAGAAAAAATAAAAACCGAATAGGAAAAAATGGGTAACCCTGTGGCTACCTAAATCTATCGATGAAAAAAAAAAACATTAATCAAAAACCACAAATGCAGATTTAATAAAATATTTAATAAACAACTCAACTCAAAATGCAAATGAACTGACTGACTTGTGCCAGAATAACGAAAGTAAAATTGATTCACCGAATGAATTCAAGGTAAAAATTAAGAAAATTTGGAAAGTTTTATGTTACTGAATTCTACAAACGAAAATGGAGTTTTAAAAATCATTTAAAATCTGAAACCAAAGGAGTCGCCGGGTTAGGACACTGAAAAAAATAAGGGCCCAGCTAATTGTCAGTATTACTTTTATTATTTATAGATGTTTCACAGCTCGAAGCTTCCCAAATTATCTGACATTTGGCATTATAAATCCCTTACATAAAGTGGCAGCAAAAATTTAATAGAAAACTATCGACCTTTTTCAATTTTCTCAGAATTTCCAATTTTCTTAATAAGTTTATTTCTAATGAACAGATGATGCAATATTTGCCCTATTATCAGAAATTTATAAGGCTCCAGATAAAGAAATTCCATCCCTATGCATTTTATTGACCTTTATAAAGCATTTGTCTCGAAAGTCTACTGAAATAATTAAAACAGATTGAGAGGTAAAATCTACCAATTAATTAAAAACTACTTGTGTGGCGGTTTGTGAAACTCAGGAAAATGTTACAGACCATTATGGCCCTACTTTTCCAATCCTAATGCCGTATGCTAACAACCTACCCAACGTAGGACCTTTTAATATCGACCTGCAAATAAAATATTCAACCAATAATCTGAGAGGCCCTTTACCAAATTTAGGTTTATTGTAGGTTATCTGGATAGTATATACATTTCTAAATAAATTATATTTTGCACTCGTACAATCTCTGCCCTCCTACGTCCTCCTAGGATGGGGAGGAGTGGCAGACTGTCAAACAAAAATTAAGTGTTATTCAAAAATGGTTTCTAGTTTGTCTTTATATTTAAAAAAATAACGCCATAAGATACAATTTTACATATTGTGTTATATAATTATAATATCTAATTACAAAAGTGCATTTTTTGCTTCTGTACATATTTGTGTATTTAAAAATTTATTTGTATGTCATGTTTATTGTATTTTTGCATTTTCTGTGAATAAATAACATTCTTATTTGAAAAATATGTTATTGAATGACTAAGAGGTTGGTAAAAAATTAGTGTTAAATATGATATTCAATTATTTGGAAAGAAAGGTTAGTATGATAATTAGGTCTGAATTATTGAAAAGTTAATGTACTTCAACTGATACAATCAAGTAAAAATAGCACATAAAGTGAGGAAACAAAAATTCCATTGTTTTAAGACGATTGGGGGAATATTCTGGCAACGATAATGTGCTACCACTTTCGACACAGGCTTTCTCTTTGATTCGAAGCTTTTACCCGCCGAATTACAACACAAACGCCGTTTTGACGTTTGCGACCGAAAAATTTAAACTATCGAACTTTGTAAACAACCTTTTTATCAAAGCTGTAAATGCGGATACGTGACACTATTGGGAATTCAAAATAAGGGATACTCCCTCTGGTGTCGATTTTGGAAACTATACTTACATTGTTTACTTTTCCAAACATTAATGTTTAATATGATTTTAGCCATTGTATACCTAAAACTTTTCGAATCTCTTGTGATTGTTGACATTTAATGAAATTCTTGTTTAACTGTTGACTATTGTTTGTCCTCGAGTACAAAAAATGAGTGATTCAAGTTCAAATCATTATTGGTGTGTATAGTTTTCCCAATATCAATTGCAGAAGCATAAAAAAGTCTTGAGGCGAAATCCTGTGAGCAGCAGTGGCGGAGATAACTAATTTTATTTAGATATTTTAAGATTTTAAAAATACTTCATAAATAATGAAAAATGAAAAAAAATTAAAGACGAGCTTTTATTTATACAAATACATTAAGAAAGAAAAATAATTTCCTTCATTGTTTGATCTAGGTTATTCTGTAACAGATACAAATCCTAAAACGTATTTCGATCGGCACACACCAAGACCACAGGCGCTACTGGTTTTTAATCTTTCAGAGCTATTAAAACGCAAATATAACGCGTGATTTATGACCTCCCATCGTATAGACACACCTTCAAGCATTGATGTCCGACTTGATTGGCCCAGACGAATCGGTTGTAGAACTGACAGCAGTCACTCAAGTCCACGTTGACCAGCGGGCTCTTTGTGCCGACGGAGACTGTATACAAGTAGTACAGATTATTTTTCGTTCCGTTTCTTCGCATATACGCTCGTGTTAGCGAAGTGAGTTAGTTTTTATTTGCTCCCTATAAAAACAGCTTCTGCAATTGATATTGGATGGACTATACCTCAATGTGACTCTTGGGCAAAACGATCCCGTTGTACTGGAATAAGTTTTCATCATTTTCCATGAGAAAATGAACGTAACGTTCTGGTGCAGACTAATCTAGGATTGAGCGAGTTTATAGACAGACGATGGGCTCTTGAAGAAGAATCCAGTCCCTTCACAAAATCCTCCTGTATCGTCTGTGGCCAAGATAAAAGTGAAAAAGGGAACCTTCAAAGAGAGTTGTGAGGAAAGAAAAGAGAGTTAAGAAGAGAAAAAAGAGATGCAACATACCGAAAAGTATTCATACAGTATGAAAAAAGAGTGACTATATATGTATATAGGTGATAAGGACACATTGTTTACTTTTCGAAACATTAATGTTTACATGATTTTAGCCATTGTACACTTAAAACTTGTCGAATCTCTTGTGATTGTTGACATTCAATGAAATTCTGGTTTACCTGGTGAATATTCTGTTGACTACTGTACATCCTCGAGTGAAAAAATGAGTGATTCTAGTTCAAATCATTATTGTTGCGTACCTCAATGTGACTCTTGGACAAAACGATCCCGTTGTACTGGAATGAGTTTTATCATTTTTCGTGAGAAAATGAATGCAACCTACTGGTGCAGACTAATCTAGGATTGAGTGAGTCTTAGACAGACGACGGGCTCTTGAAGAAGAATACAGTTCCTTCCCAAAATGTTCCTGTATCGTATGTAGCCAAGAAAAAAAGTGGAAAAGAGAACCTTTGAAGAAAGTTGAGAAAAAAAAAAGAGACAAGTAGAGAAAAAAAGATTATTCATACAGTATGGAAAAAGAGTGACTATATATGTGTATATAGGTGATAAGGACACATTTTGACACCATCTTGTTTGTTTTAAATGAAATAAAAAAAACTGTTTTTGTTAGTTTTATTTTTAATTCGAACATTCACAAATAATAATGTGTAACATTTCTTCAAAATAATTCCCGATGACTTCACTAAGCTGTCCAGAAACTTCGAAAACGATTTTTTTTTTCAATCAATTTAGAGCTATACTTTTGTCTCCTTCAAAGAGAGTTTTCGCAAATGATATTGTCTTAAGATTTAAATACACCACTTCACTAGAGTCTTGAAATTAATAACACTACACAAAAAAACTGGAAAATAATACCAAATGGAAATATTTTCAGAAAAACTCCGAACACAAGTGTATAACCTCTGAGAAAACAGACAAACAATGTAAGTATGTCTGGTTTGAATTTTTGCCACTCTGGCGCTGGCATCTAATTTTGAATTCTCTAGACTTGGAGCACCTTTGTAATTGGTGCCGCAGTGGCGGAATCGGGCGAATTCGTCCGTATAGTGCTATTTATCCGCATTTGTCCCTTTTTGTTAGAAACGTGAAAACTGCGGTTGCTTTGTGATTCGGCATATATAAACTTCGTATTAAATTAAGCCCATGTTTCGGAAATCGCGCCAGTAATGAATAAAAAGCGGATTGAGACGAGTCCGCATAAGGCTGCATTAAAGGGCTGAACACGCGCACTGCGAACATGTGATTCGCCTTCCATCGTAGTGTTTACATGTAATTTATTGTCAAATTGAAAAGTGTCTTATATTCGTGATGGAGCAAGTGCTTGGAACTGGGTTTTTACCCACCACAAGCTACATTGTTTTTTTCGAGAATCGGTAAAAAAAAGGAACAGCATTAGTGCATTCGTGTCAGGTGCGGGAAGATTCGATATTGTTTTTCGATAACACCACACTATACCCTGTCACCTGTTATTATATGTCAACGCATTTCAATTCATTATTATATATAATTGAATTCCTGTAAGGAAACAGGAAATGCAAAATGGGTTAAATAAGGGATTTTGAGCTCACTACATAGAGTGATTTGATATTTTTCAGCCTGTTAAATGAGCGAAGTAAATAAGTGAATCATGTAATTCTTATATTCTCACACAATTAAGCAATGTTGTGGAATAGTGGTTCAAACCGCACTAACTCTAAACAATATTTACTCAAATACCACACACCCTTCCACTAAATTATTCAAACTGGTTTTTTGGTGTTTGGCAAAGTGTATCCACTTCCTTTCATCCTTTTCCAGTCAGTAATACACCCACAATTACATTCACACAGCACTGGTAAATTAACTTTTCTTTTTCTTAAACAAATTTGCAGTACTCGCATAAGCTAACGCAGGTGGCGAGGAAATAATTAAATTTTCATAATCACCTCCCCAAGCATATGCCAAGAAATCTGCTAACACCGCAGACCCTTTCCCCTTCGCCCCCTCGTAAAGGAGGGCAAGCTGGAAGGGCACACCCACTGTCCTATGATAGTGGAAGAATAATGTTCTGTATGTATTAGTATTAGTTGTATATATTAGGCTAAGTGAAATGTAATATGATATTTGGACAATAAATATTTTTGATTTGAATTTAATTTTGGTTACGTAACCAGACTGTCGATAAGCGAAGCCAAGCCACGTCCATTGCGGTTCGTACTTAGATGGGTGACCGCTTGGGAACACCGCCGACCATCGTTTCTTTTTTACATTATTTTTAATGATCATATGATCGAAATATTGAATACCTAGATCAAATTTTGATCTAGGTATTCAATATTTCGATAATCAATGAGAACCACTTTTAAAAATACCATTTTTTCAGACTATGACGCGAAAGGCTCGGATTCGATTCCTAGAGTGGATCTTTTTTTTTGTCAAAATCAGTTCCAGCTATAATAATATTTTATTTCACAGTGATTTTTTTTTTATATATTTTAAGTTTTTGAGTAAGTTCAAGAGCAGTGAATAATCAGAATGAATCTGTAAAACGATTCCTGCGATTTTGGATCGAGAAGAATTGTTGTAATTTTCCACGATGAAAATTCTAATATAACATGAATTCTGGTAGTTTTATTTAATTTTAAATTTGATTCGGGAAATATTCTCATCAAATATCATTCGTGCTAGAGGATTTTATCGCAAAATTCAACTCGAGCTTCGCTTTCGTGGTTTAATCACATTTCACAAACAATTGCAGTACATTACACGAATAAAAAAAATTAAGAAATATAAAAGAAATATAAATAAATATATTGAAAATATTGTTTTCTTTTCTACATAAGTACATACCTTTAATTTTTTTTTCATATTTTCCGTTTACTGTCAGAATTTTACTAAAAAAATTATTTTGAATGTGTATTACATGAATACAAATTTTTCATTTGTTTTATTTATGCTTTCTCAGATTACACTATAATAATTAGTATATAAAAAAATTATTTTTTATACCAATGTGAAAATTTATCAGAAATATTTATTAAAAAACTTGTCAATTGAGATTTTTTCCTTTCGTAGATTGATTGTAACAAAGTTGTTACAAGAACTACCTGCACTTGCAGAGCGAATAATGCTCGTGGCGACTGTAAACACGTTTACGTTTTATTTTCATAAATAAACGCTCACCGAGGGACGTCCAAACATTTGATTTGAGGTTATTTGCGACCGAATCGTTCATTGTCGTTCATTTATTGTACGCGCACTTTCGACACTAGGTTTCTCTTTGATTCGAAGCTTTTACCCGCCGAATTACAACACAAACGTCGTTTTGACGTTTGCGACCGAAAAATTTAAACTATCGAACTTTGTAAACAACCGGTTTATCAAAGCGATAAATGTAGATAAGTGACACTATACGGACGAGTTCGCCCGATTCCGCCACTGCGGCGCTGCACGTTAAACTCCTCATCCCCCATGCTCCAAGTCCATTTCGCCACTGCGGCGCTGCACGTTGAAATCCTTCCCCATGCTCCAAGTCGCCAGATCATTGAAATATAAAATGCATTATATTTCAGTGATTCAGATACGAGACGAAATGATTTCTTCAAGTTCAGCTTTCTCTCACCTTAGAAACATTCGAGGTTAGAAAAACAATAGTTTTCAACTTTGCATCTTTTAGTAATAAATTCGTATGCGCAATTTCAAAAAATAATTACTGTAGGTATGTATATTGCGAAATGTACACAAAGTGGATATTAAGATAAGTACTCGCATAGACTGTAGTTAATCCAAGGATGGACTACATTATGATTTATGATAAAAGAACTTTATCTGTTTTATTTATATCGCATATCAATTCGTCATAATAATGGAAATATTTGCAGATAACGGTATATGGTACCTACTGAAAATTGTGCTCAAATTTAGTTCATTAATAATTATACCTACACAGAAATATTACCAATTATACGTGTGGTGACCAGTCATACATAGAAAAACTTTCGGTAAGTTTTAGCTCATAGGTATACATCTCCAGATGGATTGTAGAAAAAAATAAATATTCGTGCAGTGTCCGTCATTAAGTTACAATTTCAAAAAAAGTTATTTTTTGAAAACTTGGCTTAAAAAATGGATCAAAATGCAACAAGATGCCCATGTATCATATCTGAGAACAATACAAATTCCTTCACGTGCCACCACTATAAAATTTGTATACTTGAAAATATCTTTATAAAACTAATTTTATGTCAAAGCTAATACATTATTTAAATTGAATTAAAAATCGTGTGCGGAATGAAGTTCCTTGCGCTTTTTCCCTTTGAAAGTTGACGTTTTCTATTCCATCACATTTAATTGTCATTATATACCATGCAATACTATACCTATATATCATTTTTCCAAACTCCTCCGCCACAGTAAAAGGTATTTTATTCTTGATAATACTATTCATATCAAATTGACATGCTAGGTATTCAATGTAAACCATTAATTCAACTTCGGCATACAAAAAACATAAGAAATAATTTTCAATTAACAAAAAATTAAACCGACGAAAAAATCAACTGAAAAGCAAAAAATAAAATAAACCTTAATCTAAATGATAATTGAGCTCCTAAACTAATGTAAGTAACTGATTTTGAGTCGGCGCCAAACAAACTAGCAATTTAATTAGGTGAAGCGTAAAATGATGGCAGCGAGATGCACGGCTGCGTTTTGATGACTTCTTTCATAGATAATGATCTTCGATAATTGTTTGTTTGGCGCCGACTCAAAATCAGTTACTTACATTAGTTTAGGAGCTCAATTAACATTTAGACTAAGAAGGTTTATTTTATTTTTTGCTTTTCAGTTGATTTTTTCGTCGGTTTAATTTGTTGTTAAAAAGTTTTTATTCTACCCATGGGGGTGGATCATTTCATTCCAAATTGGAATATGATAAACTATGAGGTATACCCTTTCTAATAAAAAAAATCATCCAAATCGGAAAACCCACAACAAAGTTATGCCTGATAGAATCGATTAACGGACCAAAATTCAGAGGGTGAACGATCAATATCCTTCATTTTGCTACCCTTAGGGATGGATTTTGTTGTTCAAATTGAAATGGGACCAACTTCGAAGTACACCCTATCCAATGAAGAAAGAATCATCGCAATCGAACCGCTCTGTGGAAAGTTGTGCGTGATCATACATAAAAAAAAGTATACGCGTCGAATAGAGAACCTCCTCCTTTTTGGTTTCGTCGGTTAATAAAGGATATAATCCTAAACACACGTTATATAGAAATATAAAAGAAACAAAAATATCTGCCACGTATTACCACTCAACGATAATATCCGACTTGTATTCGCATAGATATCCTATCGCTCATGTATCATTTTAAATTTCCCGCAAGCAGAACAGTAGTTCGGATGGTAACAGATGAGCAAGGGCTAGACGCTTGTCACACAGACTCGTATATAATAGAAAGAGACAGAAAGTTGGGTATTCCAAAAATCTGTCGTGCCTTTTCAGCTCAAGCGAATTGACTCCAGTATCAGCCAATGTTGATGCCTTCATAATTTCATCAGAGGCCTCTTTTCAAAATTTAACGATATTCGCACTTATTTTTTTTTTTTTTTTTTTAACCCGCTGAGAATAGCTTTCAAATTTCAGACCGAACCAAAATCTCATTACTCTCAATACAATCCTACCTCACAACGAAAACAGTAGTAACAAGTCTGCTGAAGTCTACCCTACATCAGGTGCGCCCCAAGGGTCTGATCTCGGACCGTTATTTTTTATAATGATTATAAAGGATATAGTTTCTTCAATCGCTATCAGTCACTTACTATATGCGCATGATTTGAAAATACACCATGAAATTACCTCCAGAATGCTTTCAAATATCACGTCATGGCCTTTATCGTCACTAAGCTGAATCTAATAATTCACAATTACAAATTGGATATCACATTGTATCGCCCTGAGGCATTCAGAGTTTTGGGAGTGACTTTTGACAAAAAGCTTTACTTTGGAAATCATATAGAACAAGTTTCTACAAAACGCATACATTTTTAGGATTCATTGTCAGAGTCCCAGAGGATTTGGGAGGATATATATATATATATATATATATATATATATATATATATATATGAAAAGCATCAGATAATAGATAGTGACACCTATAATCTGTGCGGCGAAGCATAGACCTAATATCGAGGAATTTTAATGGCACGAAATTTCGTGCACATTAACAGGTCACCAACAGATGTCAGCATAGGCCAACCCACGATAGCAATAGTCGTACTCCTAGTGCGTTCAGAGTAACGCAAAACAAATTAGGTCTAAGCTTCGCCGCACAGATTATAGGTGTCACTATCTATAATCTGATGCTTTTCACATTTTTGTACTTGCCGATAGGTATTAACTCTACGAGATATCTGATACGAATTTGAAAGAGACCACAGGCCGTCCTGATGATTGGGAAACCATGAAACAGGCTGTAGACGGATGGTGGGCCCTCTTGGATTCGTAACAGATTTCTCTTATTCTCATATATATACAGGGTATCCCTGGACTTCCTCTTTTCCTCTTGGGAATATATAGATGGGGTCAAAATATCACCGGTACTTCATATAACTTTTGTTCCTAAAAGCCTTCGTTACCAAGTTACGGGCCCCCAAAGTTACAAAATGAAAAATGTTTTTCTTTGATAACTTTCAAAGTGAATATTCAAAATCATCTTTGATGATTGACTAAACAAATGAATTCCTTCGATGAGCATTCATGCAGGAGTCAGTTGTCTTGCTACAAAGTCAGGAACGGACTACCCCCGATGGTCCACACCCCAAAACTTTGAAATGACTGGGATTTGTCAATATGTTTTGACAAAACAAGGTTACCTGGACAATTTCCTGAATAAAAGTACTCGTGTGGAAAATCCATCGGAGCAACGATTTTTGATAAAAATGCATTTTTGTTCGACGACACCCAACCTGAGATTAATTTGTAATGAAAATAGAAATGATAGGTACAATGTTCATAACGAATTTTTATCATGCAAACACGTTTACCTTACAAAACTCATGGTGTAAATAATCAATCGCAAGCCTCAAGAGCAAACAGAAATGCAAAATCCGCTACAAAAACTGCTCGATATGACCCTCGTCTCTCTCAATACATTTTCTTTGTCGGCGCAAACACCCTCTCTGCACTTGAAATAGCATGCCAGGGTCGTTTCGTATGGCTTCACAATGTAATGTAATTCTATTCAACAAGGTATCTCTGGTGTGAATAGGTGTAGCGTAAACGAGGCTTTTCAGATGCCCCCACAGAAAGAAATCCAATGGATTTAAATCCGGAGACCGCGGTGGCCATGAATATGGCCCACCTCTACCAATCCATCTATTGGGGAAAATCTGGTTCAGATGGTCCCGCACAATCAAACTAAAATGAGGAGGAGCGCCATCATGCATAAACCACATATCTTTTCGGGTTTGCAATGCAACATGTTCGAAAAGTCCATTCAAATCGTTCTGAATGAACTCCAAATAACGTTCTCCATTCAATCGGTCATGTAGAACGAATGGTCCTATAAGATGGTTACCTATGATACCAGCCCAAACATTCACGTTGAATTTCCGTTGGTGTTTGGTTTGCAATATCCCATGGGAATTTTCTTTGGCCCATATGTGGAGATTATGAGAGTTGATTACTCCATCTCTACTGAAACCTGCTTCATCAGTGAATAAAACTTGAGTAATAAAAGTCATATCCTCTCTTTGCTTATCCAGGAACCAATTGGCATATTCCAGTCGTGCTGGAAAATCTTCAGGTGTCATGGCATGTACCTCCTGGATGTGATATGGGTGGAGCAGTTGTTCCCTAATTATTCTATGAATAGTGGACTTGGATGTATGGAACTGTTCTGATAGGTTTCTGATGCTCATTGAAGGATCATCAGCGACAGCTTCCAAAATATTTTCCTCCAATACAACGGTACGCACAGCCCTAGGAGCGCCCTCACCACCTCGTTTTGGCAAAACTGACGTTTTGGCAAAACTGAACCTACAATAATATCGAAATAAAACAACAGGCTCCAATTAATTGTTGCTTTTTATTAGTTATGTCTTCCGATGTGCGTTTTTTCAGCTAAATTTATCTTCGGGTTAAAAGATTTTCTCCCATGAAATTATACTTATCAGTGAAACTCCTCAACATTTAAGCTGTGAATACGAATTTGCAACATCCAAATGTTGAGTTTCATGAGATTCAGATAACACAATACGAAACGTGCTTATTCCACGCGTACATACAAAATATGGACTGAATTCGATATTTCATAGTGGAGTAGCTTGTTAGTTCAAAAACACCACGAATCTACATTACTTGATATTTCACTTGAAAAAATATCTACATTGTGAATGAAACTTTCAACTACGTACTGTACTTTTTGTTTACGACTTTATTTTAGCATATTTTGTATTATCCCTGTTATAAATGTTGTTGAATTAACGTTAGCATTAGTATTTCTACTGTGAAAATTTTTCATTTCAAATAATGGTGGACGATCGGGTTTGATGTCGTCGAGTAAAACTGCATTTTTATTAAGAATCGTTGCTCCGATCGACTTTCCACACGAGTACTTTTATTCAGAAAATTATCTACGTAACCTCATTTTGTTGAAAACTATTGAAAAATTATCTGTCATTTCAAAGGTTTGGGGTGTGGACCATCGGGGGTAGTCCGTTCCTGACTTTGTAGCAAAACAACTGACTCCTGCATGAAAGCTCATCGAAGAAATTCATTTGTTTAGTCAATTATCAAAATTTAGATGATTTTGAATATTTACTTCGAAAGTTATCAAAGAAAAAAAAATTTCATTTTGTAATTTTGTAACGAAGGCTTTTAGGAACAAAAGTTATATGAAGTACTGGGACACCCTGTATATATATATATATATATATATATATATATATGAGAATATATATATATATATATATATATATATATATATATATATATATATATATATATATATATATATATATATATATATATATATAGTAAGTAAGTAATTTATTCATTCAGATAAACAAAAAAGTTTACAGGTCGTCCTCAGCAACGAGGTACAAATTAGGTGTATTTCTGTTGAGTCTAATGCGATTGACGCTACCTAAGCAAGCTTGTATTGTAGCGAGCAACCAAATAAACTCAACAGAGCAGATAACATGTAATTATATTTAACTTAGATCCTTAAAAAAGGGAGAGAAGAGTATAAAGATGAAAATAGAGAGAAAGAAAGAGAAAGATAGATAAAAAGAAATGTAGATAGGGACAACGCATGTAGCAGTAGTTTATAATAAGTTCCAGCCTATACCTTATATGGATTTTCTATCGAGTATATTTTCAAACATTTTATAATTATTTTTTATGAATGTCTTCAATTCTCTTTTCAGTTTAAATTTACTGTGGATTATTTGTTTTAATTGTAAAGGTAATGCATTATATAGTTTTGGTGCTAAATATGATACAAATTTATGGTTTTGGGTCTACATCTTGGCCCATGTATAGTCAGTTCTTTACATATCCGAGTATTTTATATATATATATATATATATATATATATATATATATATTGTAACGAACCTAGGCCGGACCTGTCGCCTCCCGCGTCGCCATCGACAGCGATGAGATCATCCCCGGAGATATTCGAGAACCATCCAGTCCCTCTTCCGCGTAATGCAACGGTCAATATTGGAAACAATTGGAACATGCCGTCGCCAACTGGAAGAATTCGAAACATCGAGAATGCTGTATCGGAGATAAATAGACAGCCCTCAAGAGGGAGTGAACAGTCTGAACGAGCCCATACCATCGAGCTATACAGTGGCGTAGTAATATAAATTAAGTTGTAGATTAAGTGTGAAATAAATTAGTAGAACCAAGTTAAGTTTATTTACGTTAAATTGGTGTCGGAAGTGAGATTTTGAAAATAAACAAGTGATCGTGGTGTGGATAGTCAGAAAAATAAATTGATAGACCTTTCTGTACGCCCAAAATAGACAGTGGCCCGGTTTTCGCGAAGTGGACAATTGTGCGTGGGAATATAAACTGATACGCTTTTCGTGTAAAACAGACTGATACCTCGTCAAAGACAAAATGTGTTCAAGAAAAGTGCGCCTTGCGGATTTGAAGGTAGCGGAATTGAAACAGGAATTGGAGGAAAGGGAACTGGAAACAACAGGTAAAAAGCAAGTACTCCAGGAAAGACTTGCAGAAGGACTTATACAAGAAGGTGAGGACCCCGAAACATTTTTATTCGAAGTTCCTGGAGGTGATTTAAGTTTGGTAATGAATAAACTCGAAGAAACTACTAAATCCGTGAAAGAAGAACTGCAACAAAATTCGAGAAATCTGGAAGAGAAGCTTCTAGAAAATTCAAGAAGCCTGGAAGAGAATGCTAGAAATCTGGAAGAGAAGCTTGAAGAAAATTCTAGAAATGAAGCTTCAAGAAGAAATTCTAGAAATCTGGAAGAGAAGCTTCAAGAAAATTCTATAAATCTGGAAGAGAAGCTTTCTAGAAATCTGGAAGAGAAGCTTCAAGAAAATTCAAGAAGCCTGGAAGAAAATTCTAGAAACCTGGAAGAGAAGCTTCTAGAAAATTCAAGAAGCCTGGAAAGAAGTTCCTGGAAACACAGAAGGCCTAAAAAAAGAATTGTGTGGTGTGGCTAATTTCCTAGAAGAAAGAATGGGAACCGTTGAGACAGAGATAGATAAAATTAGGGAGCAAATGAACACGGAGGTAGATAAAATCAAAGATGGGGTCGAGGCAGAAATGGACAAAATAAAGGAAACGATCAGTAAGCTGGAAAAACAAATTAAAAATGCGTCCTCCACAGAGATGGTTAACGAAAATGCAATGCTGGACTTGAGTTTGAACGTGGATAAAGTTCAAGAGGGTATAAAAGATGTCAAGGTCATTTCAGAAATAGGAAAGCTTTCCATGAAGCCGCCTCAGTTCGATGGAAAAACTCCATGGGCAAATTACCGCCGGCAGTTTGAAGCAGCGGCCAAAGCAAACGGATGGAATGCAGGGGAAAGAGCTGTAGCACTGACACTTGCATTACGTGGAGAAGCGACAAATATTCTACAAACTCTCACCGCCCAAGAACAGGAGGACTATGATCAGCTGATTAAACATCTAGAATTACGATATGGCCACGCCCATTTGGAACACGTATACCACTCCCAGCTGAAAAATCGCTGCCAAAAATCGGGCGAATCCTTACAAGAATTCGAAACTGACATTGCACGCTTGGTTCGTCTCGCATATCCATCCACACCAGAAAATGTAATGGAGCGACTAGCGGTTCAAGCATTCCTGGATGGACTCCGTGACCAAGAAACCAGACAAGCGTTGACACTAGCCCGTCCAACACATCTCGTAGACGCACTGGCACGCGCTTTGGAATACGAGGCAGCGAAACAATCTTGCAAAAGCCAGAGTAAAGTCCGAATGATTGAGGAAGACTCACAGGAGCCTGCTAATTTGGAAGCTGCCATAAGAAAAGTGATGAAGGAAGTGTTGCCTGAGAAAAGACAGATAAGATGCCGGAATTGTCGCAAAATTGGACATGTGCGTAGCAAATGTCCAACATTCATCGACTCCGATGCAGGAAAACTAAGAAAGGTCGACGAGAAGGGGAATCCGGACAGATAAGATGCCGGAATTGTAGATACAGGACGCATATGTCGCTATCCTTCAACGACAGAACAAGGGTGTCTTCGTAGACGGTCTCATCAATAACGAGCCTTGCACCATGCTGCTAGATACAGGTGCGACTAGGACAATTCTCGGGCCTTCCTTTGCCAGAACACCGGAACGGATTGAACCGACAACTTGAAGCTACGCACAGCAACAGGGGAGCCAGCTACTGTATATGGCGAGCTATCGATTGAAATAATTTTGGGCAACACTAAAGTGAAACATCAGGCACTTGTAGCGGACATCGAAGACGATGCAATCATCGGAATGGACATCATGAATTCCAGAGGGTTTGAATTGGATTTCAAAGACGGCGTCCTACGTGTCAACGGAGAAGAGCTGGTGCTTCATGGGAGAAGCGAGGAGTTGATCCGTGTATTGTTGGCTGAAGATGTAAGCGTACCTGAGAGGGCTGAAACCATTCTGGAGGCTCGCCTGGACGGGAGTACGAGCAGTGGAAACGTGGTGATGTTCGAGCCCAAACTTCATGATGAGAAAATTGGACGAGGGATTGCACTAGGAAGACCTTGTTGCGTGCTGACAAATTTGTGCCGGTAAGGGTCATGAACGTCAATTATTTTCCAGTGACCTTGAAGAAAGGAACAATATTGGGGCACTGCTCGTCAGTTTCCTCAGTGATCCGGAGCGTACGAGGTACGATTAGCCAACCCAACAACTTGCCCACAGAACTAGAAAAATTAGTTGCCATCTCTTCCAAAGACATAAAACCAGCTCAACAGCCCAAACTAAGAGATTTAGTCAAAAAGTACCAAGACATCTTCGATACCGGACAAGGAAAAGGGGGTCGAACTAATGTGGTCCAGCACAAGATTGATACTGGGGTGCCCGACCGATCCGGCAATCAGCAAGAAGACTTCCTCTTGCCAAGAAGGAAGAGGCTGACAAAATAGTCAGCGATATGGGAGAAGAAGGAGTTATCGAACCATCTGACAGTCCCTGGTCCTTCCAGTCGTACTGGTGAAGAAAAAGATGGATCGACACGCTTTTGTGTAGACTATCGCCAACTTAATAATGTCACGAAGAAGGACAGTTACCCTCTCCCGAGAATAGATGACACCCTAGACACGTTGGCTGGTTCCACGATTTTCTCGACCCTTGATCTGAAGAGTGGATACTGGCAAGTAGAACTCGCTCAGGAAGATCGAGAAGAGACTGCTTTTACCATCGGCTCAGGATTGTGGCAGTTCACCGTTATGCCATTCGGGCTCTGTAATGCTCCCGCCACATTCGAAAGATTGATGGAGACAGTGCTGAAAGGACTCTCATGGAACACGTGTCTAGTGTATCTCGACGACATAATTGTGGTCGGCAGATCGTTTGAGGACCACGTGAAAACTTGGAGGAAGTATTCCTGCGACTGAGGAACTCCGGATTGAAGCTGAGCCCTAAGAAATGCCATCTTTTCCCAAAAAAGAAGTACGATACCTCGGCCACGTTGTCTCTGGGAAGGAGTAGCAGTGGATGACCAGAAGATCAAAGCTGTTAAGGATTGGCCCATCCCAAAAGACATTCACCAACTTCGAAGTTTCCTTGGTTTATGCACATACTATCGCCGATATGTGCTGGGATTCGCCAACATGCTAAACCACTGACCAGGCTCACGGAGGGCCAAACAAAGTTCCAGTGGTCCGAAGAATGTCAAGACTCATTCAGGAAGCTGAAAGGAGCTTTGATCAACGCACCTGTACTGAGCTATCCCCTACCCGAAGGGAAATTCATTTTGATACGGACGCCAGCAACGTGGGACTTGGAGCTGTCCTATCTCAGATTCAGGAGGGACAGGAGAAGGTCATTGGTTATTTCAGCAAGACGCTTAGCAAACCAGAGCGCAATTACTGTGTCACCAGGCGAGAGCTGTTAGCTGTTGTAAAGGGAGTGGAACACTTCTACAAGTACGTGTATGGAAGAAGATTCTTGTTGAGAACTGACCATGCAGCTCTCAAATGGCTCTTACAGTTCAAAAATCCTGAGGGTCAAGTAGCACGTTGGATCGAGAGACTCCAAGAATTCGATTTCGAGATCGAACATCGAGCCGGAACTAGCCATAAGAATGCAGATGCCTTGTCGCGAAGACCATGTCCAGATGATTGCTCACATTGCCGACGAGCAGAAGAGAAAGAAGCAACACTTTGTAGAACCGCGGCAATGGATGACAACTGGAATGACAGCAAGATCCAGAAAGACCAAGAGAGAGACCCCGACCTTGGCTTAGTCGTCAGCTGGAAGAAGGGCAATCGAAGACCATCATGGCAGGAAGTCGCAGGTTACTCGCCGGCTGTTAAGTCCTATTGGGCACAATGGAACTCTCTTATTCTGGACAATGGGATCCTGAAACGTGTGTTGGAGGCCGATATTGGTGGGGAAGACAGACGCCAAATAATTGTTCCCAGGAACCGAAGAGAGGAAGTGCTGCGGGAAATCCATGATGGAGTCGCCGGAGGACATCTGGGAGTGACGAAGACCCTGCAGAAAGTGAGGCAACGGTTTTACTGGGCCAATTGTCAAGCTGACGTCCAGGACTGGTGCAGGAAGTGCGCTGTATGCGCTGCTAGCAATGGACCTCGAATACGACCCAAGGCCCCGATGCGTCAGTACAACGTAGGCAGCCCGTTCGAGAGAATCGCCATTGACATCGCCGGCCCGTTTCCCGTATCCGACCACGGGAATAAATACATCCTTGTGGCAATGGACTACTTCAGTAAGTGGGCGGAAGCATATGCCCTGCCCAACCAGGAGGCCATCACCGTCGCCGACGTCTTGGTGAAAGAGTGGATATGTCGATTCGGTATTCCAATGGAGCTGCACTCGGATCAAGGCAGAAATTTCGAATCCAACCTTTTCCAAGAAATATGTCTACTGCTGAACATCCGCAAGACAAGAACCACGGCACTACATCCGCAGTCCGATGGAATGGTGGAACGGATGAACAGGACGATCAACCGCCACTTGTCCAAGGTCGTCTCTGACCATCAAAGAGACTGGGACCAGTATCTTCATTTGTTCCTGATGGCCTATCGATCCGCAGTACACGAGTCAACCGGTCAAACTCCTGCTAGTATTATAATGGGCCGAGAACTGCGACTGCCTTGTGACCTGAAGTTTGGGATACCGCCAGGACAAGACACTGCGGGAGAGGACTACGTCAGCAAACTTCGGCAGAGAATGGACGACATCCACGAACGAGTCCGGTTGAACATCCAGAGTGCCAGCGATAAAATGAAGAAGACCTATGACATCAAGGCCGACGCTGGAGGATTTAAGGTTGATGACCTGGTTTGGCTGTACAACCCCAAACGTCGTCGTGGACTATCACCAAAGTTGCGGAACTCGTGGGAAGGCCCGTATAAAATCGTGAAAAGGATAAACGACCTGGTGTACCGAATCCATAAGCCACCCCGAGGGAAACCAAGGGTCGTCCATTTCAACAGGTTGGCCCCTTACGCTGGAAACCATGACCAAGTTCGCACCCTCAAGCCACCGGAGGATGATATGACGTTCGAGAAGTTTATGTCCTTGTATTCAAACGGGCAGAAAGTTCTACATGGGGTTACTAGAGAGGAGTCACGAGACCTTTCGAGGTGCCTGCTGACTACGCACTAGCGCACTGTGTGGCAGAAGATCTTCAAATGTCCAGGGCATCGCCGTAGTGTTCTCCAAGAAATTTGGTCAACTCCAAACACTGCGGGAGCAGAATCCAGAAGTTGGTGGGTGCTACAGTTGAAGAAAGGCCAGAGAAACATCTACTACCTAGTTACCAAGAGGCATTCCCAAGATAAACCGTCCTATGAAGATGTCTGGAAGAGTCTCACCAAACTAAGAGATACTATGGTGGACCAGAATCTGGTGGATCTAGCAATTCCAAAATTATCCTGTGGTATTGATGGGTTGGACTGGAGAGTCATAAGAAGTATGCTGGAGGCGATATTCAGATCCAGCGGCGTCAAGATTTTGGTTTGCTGTAACCCTCTTCCACGACCGATCATGAAGACCGTGGAGTGTTACTTCCATCGAACTTCACGGTGCAGATATGGGGAGTCATGCAGATATCGTCACACTCCAAGGATGAAATTTCGGGACGAAATGTCTTTAAGAAGGGGGCAATGTAACGAACCTAGGCCGGACCTGTCGCCTCCCGCGTCGCCATCGACAGCGATGAGATCATCCCCGGAGATATTCGAGAACCATCCAGTCCCTCTTCCGCGTAATGCAACGGTCAATATTGGAAACAATTGGAACATGCCGTCGCCAACTGGAAGAATTCGAAACATCGAGAATGCTGTATCGGAGATAAATAGACAGCCCTCAAGAGGGAGTGAACAGTCTGAACGAGCCCATACCATCGAGCTATACAGTGGCGTAGTAATATAAATTAAGTTGTAGATTAAGTGTGAAATAAATTAGTAGAACCAAGTTAAGTTTATTTACGTTACAATATATATATATATATATATATATATATATATATATATATATATATATATATATATATATATATATATATAATATATATATATATATATATATATATATATATATAATAAAAAAAAAATTACATAAACTTCCTATATCTTTCAAAATGGGCCCATTCCTCGGCACAGTGATAGCTTTAACAAGTATTATTCTGAAATAGACTCATCAATATCACTATCACTTTTAAAAACTAGTACCAAAAGATTTTTTTTCTGTGTAATATTAAGGACAGTTTATTAGTTCTGGAGTTTGTTGTAAATCTGAGTTTTGAATTTTAACCTGTTTGTATCCCAAACCTGACTTAATAAAAAATGTTGTTAAAAAAAATCGCAACCCCGAAAACTCCTTAGTTATCGACCTTATTTAGTTGGATTGAACGATAAAGAACATTAGTCGAATAATGTCGAATAATCCTATTAGTGTCGCCATCTTGAATTTCTAAATTTTTATTGAAAATTTAATATCCGCCACCCCGAATAACATTCGTCCGCCATATTGGAGCCGAAATCTTAAATTTCTAAATTTTATTCATAAACGTAAAATTCACAATCCCGAAAACGCTTAAATATCGACTTTGAGATAGATCGAATCATAAATGATAACTTTCATCCGCCATATATTGGAGATCTCATCTTGAATTGCAGTACATAAAATCGTTGAAGCGTATCGTCATCGGATCAAAAATTTCAACACAATTAAATTGGAGAACCAGAAGTACGTCAAAATCGACTAGCAAGATTTGCAGAGAGAACGAAAGCAAGGCAAGTTAAAAACTAAAAATTATAAATAAAATAGTCCACGGATTCTCGGCTAGCCCCGTATATCGAACATCCATGACAACATAATATGTTCGTGAACTTCGACCGTGATGTTTTCAATAACTTGCGAATCAAGTCATTACGTATGTTTAAAACTTAAATTGTATCCAAAGGCTTGTATTTTTACTCACAACGCAGTTCTGATTTCACAATTTATCAATTTTATATAAAAATAATTCGGCCAAACATTCGTCACCCCAACCATAATATTATCAAATGTGAAAGATAAAAGTAAAATATCTCTTAATAATGAAACAATGCCACATGGTGGAGACGATAACAGATTGAACGAATTATTTCATGGTCAGTTTGGATACTGTGTCCACAATTCATTTTGCACTCTCAAAAAAATACTAATTTACGTAGTCCAGAAAATACTGTTTTTTGGACGAGTAGACAAGATTTCAGGAGTGTGTTTACAGGTTTCTGGACGCGGTCTTTTAGATAAGGCATCTGTATTATTACTATATGGTCGTTCTAGGTGGTGTTCGGTATTGGGATCATAGAAATATAATAAGTGTTTATTATATTTCTATGATATTTTCTCTGATCTACGGATCATCAGTAGTTCTTCTGACTCTGTTGACTTGGATGACCTTGGGAGCTTCGCTTTTATCATGCCGGGTCCACATATTAAACCAACAAAACAGAAACGAAACATCAACTCAATGTTTTTCAACGATTTAGCAATAAATCCGAAACATTTAATGAACAAAACGTGTTTTGTTTCTGATTCCAACAACTTTTCGCGTTCCCTCTGCGAGTCGGTAAACATCAAAGGGTTTCTGTTTTGTTGCCATTTCTAACATTTGTCGGCGCGGTGAGTATAGGAATAGTCCATCCAATATCAATTGTAGAAGCTGTTTCTATAGGGAGCAAATAAAAACTCACTTCGCTTACACGAGCGTATATGCCAAGAAACTGAACGAAAAATAATCTGTACTACTCGTAAACATTTTCCGTCGGCAGACGGTACATCAAAAGAGCCGATAGTCAACGTGGACGTGAGTGACGGCTGTCACTGCTCTACAACCGATTCGTCTGGGCCAATGAAGTCGAACATCGATGCTTGTAGGCGTGTCTATACGATGGGAAGTCATAAATCACGCGTTATATTTGGATTTTAATAGCTCTCAAAGATTAAAAACCAGTAGCGTCTATGGTCTTGGTGTGTGCCGATCGAAATACGTTTTAGGATATAATAATAACCTACATCAAACAATGAAAAAAATTGTTTTTCTTTCTTAATGTATTTGTATAAATAAAAGCTTGTCTTTAATTTTTTTTCATTTTTCATTATTTATGAAGTATTTTTGAAATCTTAAAATATCTAAATAAAATTAGTTATCTCCGCCACTGCTGCTCACAGGATTTCACCGCAAGACTTTTTTATGCTTCTGCAATTGATATTGGGATTCGGTAGTTCAGATCATACCTATCAGAACGTACTCAAAAAGTCACACTCCATGGCAACATATCACAACCCCAGACAGTAACTCGTGGAGTTCCACAAGGGTCGGTTCTCGGCCCAATTCTCTTCTTGCTACATATCAACGATTTAGCTTGCATTGATATATCTGCAAATATAACTCAATTTGCAGATGACACTACATTATTTTGGCACAGCAATAATGATATGCAACTGCAGCAAAGGATTAGCCAAGATATAGAAAAAATAAAAGAATGGTGTGATGCTAACCTTTTATCATTCAACATAGCATTATCACACTCAAGTGCTCCTCGCTGGAAATTTACCTAGGCACGCAATTAATTGAAAACAAGGAGTCTGCAAAATTTTTAGGATTGCAAATAGACAAAAAATTGGTTTTTGCAAATCATATAACTAATCTTTGTAAGAAAGTTTCTTCAGGCTGCTTTGCTGTCAGAGTATCAGCAAATGAATTGGGCACTATGTCGGCCAAAAAGGTGTACTTTGCTCTGATTGATTCCCATTTACGCTATGATATATGTTTTTGGGGAACATCTTGCCAAAATTTATTGGATAGGGTATTTGTACTGCAAAAAAGAGTTAGAAATATGTGTAAGGCAGGATTCAGGGACTCCTGTAGGTCCTTATTCAAAAAACATAATATCCTGACCTTGCCTTGCATTCTTATTTTGGAAATGGTATGCCTAATGCAAAAAAAATACAAAAATGAAATTTCTACTATATCTCGACGTCATACTAGAAATACGTTCAATATATGTTTACCAATTCCAATTTCTTCAAAAATTAAGAGATCGTTCATTTACAACGGCAAGAAAATGTTTAATCACTTATCATATGAAATTAAAGGTGAAACATGTTACACTAAATTTAGAAAATCAGTAAAAAAGTTTTTGATATCGAAGGCCTATTATTCATTAGACGAATTCTACTCAGATAGGAATATCAGCATAAAATCTTAAATTATTTTAAATTGTGACTATTTATAATATATTTTATATGTTTTTTTTATATATTTTATATGTATGATACGTTTTATATATTTTATGTTTCTTATGTTAAATAACAATTTTTGTGACTACGAATGTTAATAACGCGATTGTGACGCTATATGTATATTTTTTTCCTATTCACATTGTTATTTATATATTTACATATTTACCTTTAAGTACCCGCTTTGTCAACAAAAAATTATTTTTCCGACAATAAAGCATATTTTGATTTGATTTGTGCATATTGAAGAATGCCCGCTCAGTTTTTGCAAACTTTTAAACAAAATTGCCAATAATCAAACACGAAAAGAAAAACACTCCTATTTGAATCTTCAACAGTACAAGAAAAAAATGTCTCTTGTATACGCAACGCGTGGGATTCTACATTATTAACGTACTTATATGTGATTACAACGACCCGTGCAAATTCTCACATGCGTGCGTATGTCTATATCCCACTTGTCACGTAACTAACATTGATATCAGCCTGATGCAAAATTCCTAAGTTGGCATGAAAAATATATATTGAACATATTAAAGAATGCCCGCTCAGTTTTTGCAAACTTTTAAACAAAATTGCCAATAATCAAACACGAAAAGAAAAACACTCCTATTTGAATCTTCAACAGTACAAGAAAAAAATGTCTCTTGTATACGCAACGCGTGGGATTCTACATTATTAACGTACTTATATGTGATTACAACGACCCGTGCAAATTCTCACATGCGTGCGTATGTCTATATCCCACTTGTCACGTAACTAACATTGATATCAGCCTGATGCAAAATTCCTAAGTTGGCATGAAAAATATATATTGAACATATTAAAGAATGCCCGCTCAGTTTTTGCAAACTTTTAAACAAAATTGCCAATAATCAAACACGAAAAGAAAAACACTCCTATTTGAATCTTCAACAGTACAAGAAAAAAATGTCTCTTGTATACGCAACGCGTGGGATTCTACATTATTAACGTACTTATATGTGATTACAACGACCCGTGCAAATTCTCACATGCGTGCGTATGTCTATATCCCACTTGTCACGTAACTAACATTGATATCAGCCTGATGCAAAATTCCTAAGTTGGCATGAAAAATATATATTGAACATATTAAAGAATGCCCGCTCAGTTTTTGCAAACTTTTAAACAAAATTGTCAATAATCAAAACAAAAAGAAAAACACTCCTATTTGAATCTTCGACAGTACAAGAAAAAAATGTCTCTTGTATACGCAACTCGTGGGATACTACATTATTAACGTACTTATATGTAATTACAACGACCCGTGCAAATTCTCACATGCGTGCGTTAATAATGTCTATATCCCACTTGTCACGTAACTAACATTGATATCGGCCTGATTCAAAATTCCTAAGTTGGCATGAAAAATATATATTGAACATATTAAAGAATGCCCGCTCAGTTTTTGCAAACTTTTAAACAAAATTGTCAATAATCAAACACAAAAAGAAAAACACTCCTATTTGAATCTTCAACAGTACAAGAAAAAAATGTCTCTTGTATACGCAACGCGTGGATACTACATTATTAACGTATTTATATGTAATTACAACGACCCGTGCAAATTCTCACATGCGTGCGTTAATAATGTCTATATCCCACTTGTCACGTAACTAACATTGATATCGGCCTGATGCAAAATTCCTAAGTTGGCATGAAAAATATATATTGAACATATTAAAGAATGCCCGCTCAGTTTTTGCAAACTTTTAAACAAAATTGTCAATAATCAAACACAAAAAGAAAAACACTCCTATTTGAATCTTCAACAGTACAAGAAAAAAATGTCTCTTGTATACGCAACGCGTGGGATACTACATTATTAACGTACTTATATGTAATTACAACGACCCGTGCAAATTCTCACATGCGTGCGTTAATAATGTCTATATCCCACTTGTCACGTAACTAACATTGATATCGGCCTGATGCAAAATTCCTAAGTTGGCATGAAAAATATATATTGAACATATTAAAGAATGCCCGCTCAGTTTTTGCAAACTTTTAAACAAAATTGTCAATAATCAAACACAAAAAGAAAAACACTCCTATTTGAATCTTCAACAGTACAAGAAAAAAATGTCTCTTGTATACGCAACGCGTGGGATACTACATTATTAACGTACTTATATGTAATTACAACGACCCGTGCAAATTCTCACATGCGCGCGTTAATAATGTCTATATCCCACTTGTCACGTAACTAACATTGATATCGGCCTGATGTAAAATTCCTAAGTTGGCATGAAAAATATATATTGAACATATTGAAGAATACACGCTCAGTTTTTGCAAACTTTTGAACGAAATTGTCAATAATCAAACACAAAAAGAAAAACACTCCTATTTGAATCCTCAACAGTACAAGAAAAAATTGTCTATTGTATTCGCAACGCGTTGGATACTACATTATTAACGTACTTATATGTGATTACAACGACCCGTGCAAATTATCACATGCGTGCGTTAATAATGTCTATATCCCACTTGTCACGTAACTAACATTGATATCGGCCTGATGCAAAATTCTTAAGTTGGCATGAAAAATATATATTGAACATATTGAAGAATGCCCGCTCAGTTTTTGCAAACTTTTAAACGAAATTGTCAATAATCAAACACGAGGTAAATATCTAGTTACATCACACATGCACTCCGAATATGGGGAAAACACTTTTCTTACGTGTTTTTGCCTCCTGAACACGAATCCGGAAGAAAAATGCGGCGGTCTCATACCGTTTCAGAGTAATCGCTTTTCGAAATAAATTTCAAGCAGTTTTCTCGCACAAACTCACTCAAATGCCTCCTTCTTTTTACCAGCATAAACAATACACCCTAAATCACTTATTTTCGGCACAACTTTGCACAAAATATCGTCGTTTTTATCGAAAAAGATCCTCCTTCTTACACAGTCCGATTCATTTATTACCAACATGAAAAATTAAAAAAGTTAATAAATGTCATCTGTCAAAGAAATTAGAATTGTTCATTTGTAACTGTGTAAGAAGGAGGATTTTTCGATAAAACGACGATATTTTGTGCAAAGTTGTGCGAAAATAAGTGATTTAGGTGAATGTTTATGATGGTAAAAGAAGGAGGCATTTTGAGTGAGTTTTGTGCGAGAAAACGGTGCTTGAAATTTATTTCGGAAAAAGCGATGTAACTCTGAAACGGTATGAGACCGCCGCATTTTTCTTCCGGATTCGTGTTCAGGAGGCAAAAACACGTAAGAAAAGTGTTTTCCCCATATTCGGAGTGCATGTGTGATGTAACTAGATATTTACCAAACACGAAAAGAAAAACACTCCTATTTGAATCTTCAACAGTACAAGAAAAAAATGTCTCTTATTGATGTTTAATGTTAGTATCAGACGAAACCTGCAAGGTTTTTTACGCAACACATTCCCGCTATATCTCTACCAAAATCTATCCAAATATTTACTTACATTCGTTAATTTATATACAGATGAAGATTCTTTAGTCATATCTCAATGTTTTTTTAAACATTCAACTTTCTCGACACTTCGCGCCGAATTCAATTACACCAACACTTTAACCTCCAATCATAATAACACCATTTATCCTAATCCAACGGTGGCTAGATAGCCCGCTCGGGGCCAGCAACGTTTCCGTCAGTCGTCAGTTACGTTTAGCCAGTCCTCAGAGTTGTGTCAGTCGGTCAACACTCGGTAAAGACAAAGGAACGCTCCTAACTAAGCAAGGTGTGCAACATGAAAAACCAATACGGAACCATTACTGTCACCAGAAAATATGTGAGTAACTTTCTAATTGTTAATTTGGTAGCATGGTAGGTAGATAGCGAATGATTCGATTCTGCCGGCGATTTTTGAATTTTGTGGTTGGTGAAAATAATTTTCGTTGAGAAAAATAAGCGAGGAATCATTCTGTATGCACACGAATGAAAAATAAAAGCTTATAGAGTAATTCAATTGTAACCTAAGAATATTTTTTTATTGGTAGGTAGGTTGCAAATGATTTGATTTTGACGTTGGTAGTATGACAATATTGACAATTTGAATCGTACAACTTATAAACGTCAATATGTTTCTATATACATATTTCCACTGATTGTTTTTCAAATAGACGCGGCCGTTGCAATAAGACAATAAATAATTGATTTGTTTGATAATATGAACAGGATGTTCATAAAATCAGATGTGGAATCATCTGAAACTGAAAGACAAACTTTCAGCATATCTATCAGATGTAGTTCAATGTCCAGCGTGGCTTTAGCCGGGGAAGTACCTAGGTGTTTTCTGTTAGACATTCACAAAAATTAACTTAATTTTTATCGTGGATTTTTCAATTTACAGAAAAATATTTCTATTCAATATTCAATTGAGAATGTTTCCCTCTTCATAATAAATCGTGATTAAAGGACTCTTGGCCAGTGTCAAAATAAACAAAACATTAATCTTGTTTCTATAGTATTCATAAGAATGTTGGATTTGATTTATTATGTATCTATTTTTGAAAAATGTTTTTGCCGCGCCGGCAGTAATACTAATAATTCAGTATTTTTTCGTTGAAGTGTTTTGCATGAACGTACACCCTAGTAGGATTGAGAAATATTTGTTGGATTCATATTTTGTGCAAGATTTAACATCTTAGCGCGGGTACTCAACTTCAAACAGTTCAATTTTATGTAAAACAGTTCCATATTAACATATTTTATGTACACGCTCCACAAAATGCCTACTTTGGATACTGAAAAGAGTCCGCAAGATGCCACTTTACCGGACTAGGCTGGTAAAGTCGTCATGGCAACACTCTATCGGACTATTTTTGTTTATTCAGAAAAAGTATAATTAACATCTTAAAACCGGTTCAGGAGACTCAATGAACTAGAGATTAATTGATATTTCGTAGTGACAGTGCACGTTTGCTTCGAAATATTCTTTCGGAATTGGGAATTCAAAATAACGCATACTCCCTCTGGTGTCGATTTTTGAAACTATACATTGTTTACTTTTCCAAACATTTATATATGATTTTAGCAATTCTATACCTAAAACTTGTCGAATCTCTTGTAATTGTTGTTATTTAATGAAATTCTTTTTTTTTTATTGAGCATATACGCATCAGCCAATAGGCTATTAGCGGCAAAATATTTACAGTCATTACAATTTGTTATATTTTGTACAGGATGTTCGATTCTCGGAGGAATGTAATAATATTGTCTGTTGTGCATTCGTTGAAGATTTTGCTTAAATCACTGGGATATCCGTTATTCAGTCTTTGAACTGCGAAACAAGGACACTCCACTAAGATGTGCTTTATTGTTAGTGGCACTTCACATAAAAAACATTCAGGTTGAGGTTCATTTGTAAGTAGGTGTTCATGTGTAAGGCGTGTGTGACCTAGGCGAAGTCGTACTTCATGGAAGCGGTTGGATGACGTGTCGGACCATGCTTGAAAAGCTGGTTTGATCTCCTTTAGTTTTGAGACTTTTGTTTGCCAATAGTGGTTCCATGTGTCAGCTATTCTAGAATGAAAATAGGGTTTCAAGTCTGCTGCTAGTGTTCTCGTGTGGGGAATGAGTGCTGGATTCTCTAAGGCATCCTTCGCGTGTTTGTCAGCTAGGTCATTTCCTCTTATGCCAGTATGAGAGGGAACCCATAGAAAATGAAATTCTTGTTTACCTGGTGAATGTTCTGTTGACGTCCTCTAGTGAAAAAATGAATGATTCAAGTTCAAATCATTATTGTTGTGACTCTTGGCAAAACGATACCAACGTAACGTTCTGGTGCAGACTAATCTAGGATCGAGCGAGTCTATAGACAGACGATGGGCTCTTGAAGAAGAATACATTCCCTTTCCAAAATCTTCCTGTATCGTCTGTGGCCAAGAAAAAAGTGAAAAAGGTCCGTTAAAGAGAGTTGAGAGGAAAGAAAAGAGATTTAAGAAGAGAAAAAAGAGATATTATTCAACATACCGAAAATTATTCATACAGTATGGAAAAAGAGTGACTATATATGTAAATCTAGGTGATAAGGACACATTGTTTATTTTTCGAAACATTAATGTTTATGTTTTAGCCATTGTACACTTAAAACTTGTGGAATCTCTTGTGATTGTTGACATTCAATGAAATTCTGGTTTACCTGGTGAATATTCTGTTGACTATTGTATGTCCTCGAGTGAAAAAATTAGTGATTCTAGTTCAAATCATTATTGTTGTGTACCTCAATGTGACTCTTGGGCAAAACGATCCCGTTGTACTGGAATAAGTTTTTATCATTTTCCGTAAGAAAATGAATGTAACATAGTGGTGCGGACTAATCTAGGATTGAGTGAGTCTATAGACAGACGACGGGCTCAAGGGATCTTGAAGAAGAATACAGTTCCTTCCCAAAATGTTCCTGTATCGTGTGACCAAGAAAAAAAGTGAAAAAGAGAACCTTCAAAGAGAGTTGAGAAGAAAAAAAGAGAGTTAAGAAGATAAAAAAGAGATATTATTCAACATACCGAAAATTATTCATACAGTATGGAAAAAAAGTGACTATTAATATATATCTAGGTGATAATGACACATTTTCACACCATCTTGTTTGTTTTAGGTGAAATAAAAAAAACTGTTTTTGTTAGTTTTATGTTGAATTCGAACATTCACAACAACATTTCTTCTAAGTAATTCATAACAATAATTCCCGATTTCACTAAGTAGTCCAGAAACTTCGAAAAATATTTTTTTTTGCAAGCAATTAGAACATACTTTGTCTCCTTCAAAGTGAGTTTTCGGATATTGTCTTAAGATTTAAATACACCACTTCACTAGAGTCTTGAAATGAATAACACTACACAAAAAAAACTGGAAAATAATACCAAATGGAAATATTTTAAGAAAAACTCCAAACACAACTCTGAGAAAACAGACAAACAATGTACGTATGTCTGGTTTGAATTTTTGCCACTCTGGCGCTGGCATCTAATTTTGATGGCCCCTTACACTACCGTATGGATGGTAATTGAAAATGTGTGCACGGCGAGGAAATATGTGTGGCATTTCTGTTCTGTTTATTGGGAAAGTTAATACAAAAAAATGTTTATGCAAAACGTATGCAAATGGCTTTAGCGGACATCATCTTCATATGTCACTTTACCGGACTTACCCGGTAAAGTCGTCATGGCAATACTTTATAGGACTATTTTTGTTTATTCATAAAACTTATAATAAACATTTTAAAAACATTTCAGGAGACGCAATGAACTATAGATTAATTGATATTTCGTAATGACAGCACACGTTTGCTCCGAAATATTTATTTCATGAAAATTGACCATTAATATTTGACTATTGTGTCATTGATAAACAATCGCTTGCTAGATTTTTGCACAACTTCCTTACACGACATTATGGATGGTAATTGAAAATGTATGCACAACGATGAAATATGTGTGGCATTTGAACAATCCCTGCTATAATTGCAAACACGTATGCAAATGGCATTAGCGGACATCATCCTCATATTATGATTGCTCCGCTAAAGCCTCACTTTGCGTACTTGTTACATAAACTAATATTTTTCTACGTCAATGCAAAAAACATAACTTTATTGAACTACATTTAGTGAGAAAAGTGGTTCTTTATTGCACTAGTGCAATAAAAAAATTATTGCATTCATATGGCATTCTACTACAGCATTTTGTGATCATGACAAACATAAACGATCAAATCGACGCCATATTTAGTCCAGTTAGTACAAAATAATTCACTAAGAAATATTAATATACACATTGTACATTTACTTTTAACATTAGTGGTAAAAATAAAATTTGAGTTAAATTGTTCCTAACATTCTCAATGCAAATCGATAGTGCTAATTAATTATTAAATATTTTGCTATTAAATTACTCTTTTTATTTTCCTACACTTAATAAAACATTTTTTTGTTTTTGCATGAACGTAGAAAAAATATTGTATGCAACCCGTGCAATAAACACTTACTTTTTGCACTTGTTGCATAAATAACTATTTTGTAGACGCTCCATAAAACGGACACTGAAAAGAGTCCGCAAAATGCCACTTTACCGGACTAGGCCGGTAAAGTCGACTTTATCGGACTATTTTTGTTTATTCAGAAAACTTATAATTAACATCTTAAACACGTTTCAGTAGGCGTAATGAACTATAGATTAATTGATATTTCGTAGGTACAGCACAAGTTTGCTTCGAAATATTCTTTCCTAATACTTATTTCCTGAAAATTGACCAGTAATATTTGACAAATGTGTCATAAACAATCGCTTGCTAGATTTTTGCACAACTTCCTCACACTACCGTATGGATGGTAATTGAAAATGTCTGCACGGCGAGGAAATGACATTTCTGTTCTGTTTATTTGGAAATCTAATACAATATGCAACACAGATGGCTTTAGCGGACATCATCTTCATATTCCGGACTCGGCTGGCAACTCGTCCGTAAACATTCCAATCGTCCGCTAAAGCCTCACTTTGCGTACTAGATACAATACATCAACTACTATTATCGAACGTTGGCATTCTTCCTACGAGTCTGGATAGCGATATTTTCCTAATTCTAGCTTTCCCAGCGTTATCTTCCGCTTCCGCGAATTTGCTTATCGTTTCTTAGAATTCTGCTCACTATAACACTTCTTGTAATCTGAATGCAAATAGAAAAGCGTCTCGAAGTCTCATTGTGTTCAGACAGCGTGGCGCTTGGAGTCAAATATACACCTTTCGAACATAATCGGGAAATATAAAACTTCGATTCGGTATTATATGCTTAGATTCGCTACTACTTACTGCGTTAAGTTTTTGTGAATGCAAATTGTCGTTACTTTCGTTGATGATTTAATTTCTTTGAAAGCCTCGTCACCACCATCTACAACAAAGTTATCACTCGTGCAAATCGTCTCAGTTTACGAAGGTACTCGAATATTAAAAATATATATTTAAAAAACTAAAGAACACGCTTTTAACGCATTAAAAATTAAAAAATTATTTTAATATTCAACGACTATGCCGAACAGCTTGGGCTAGTTTTTGGTTACGTATCTTTAATACTTTTAGAGTAAAAGAACCTAGAGCCGGCAAACCTACCTCATTTTAGCAAAGCTGAAAATTTAAGTATGAATAGTGTGATATGTAGTTGAGAACGTATGCGTACCTACTTGCTAGCTTGAAATTGAGAAATGATTTAGTTTTGGGGTGAATATTCAAATGAAAAAAAAAACAAATCATTTCTCAATTTCGATGAAAAAAATAAAAAAATCGTCAGGCGTGGGGATGTCAAACGCATTACGATATTTCAACGTGAGAAAGTTTTGTATGTTCTTTTATACCTGCTACCCGTAAAAGGGCCCCTCTTTCAAGCTAGCAAGTATGCATACGTGCTTAAGCGACATATTGAAGTCAAAAATTACTACAAATCAGCGAAAAAGGAACACATGCATCTCATTGAAACCACAAAAAAACATGCTATATTAGTCTAATAGAGGAATCTGAAAATAAAAATAAAACTTCCTGGGAAATCATAAACAAGCTCAGAAATAAAAAAAAGAAACTCATCGAACATGAAAATCCTGCATGAGAATAATGAAATTATGAATAACCCCAAGATTATAGCTGACACTTTCAACAATTTTTTCACTGAGGCACCAAAGAATGTGAAAACAGGCAAGTTTCTGAGGGAGAAGCAACATGAACTCCATTGTTCTGATGCCATTTTCTGAAGCTGAAATGTTACATATTTTATCAAAGTTGAAAAACAAAATGTCTACAGGTCCAGATGAAATTCCCTCAGCTTTAATAAAAGAATTCGGTAAAGACATAGTTAGTATCTTAACCCATTTAGTAAACCATTCATTTACATCGGATATATTTCCGAACTGCCTCAAATCAGCAAAGTTAACTCCAGTGCATAAAAAAAAAGAAAAAAACAGCATCTACAATTATAGACCAATATCTGCTCTCTCTCTCCGTTTGCAAAGGTGAACGAGTATTGTATGCTAGATAGACTTATTCCTTTCATCAATAAATACAGACTCATACCAGACCAGCAGCATGATTTTCGAGAGGGAAAATCCACAACAACGGCAACAGTGGATTTTTACAATCGTGTATTGTCCGAGATTGAGAAAAAAAATCCCCAGTTGGAATTTTCTGTGACTTGAGTAGGGCTTCTGACTGTATTCCCCATAACGCAATGTTACAAAAACTTCGGCTCTGTGGCATACTAGGAACTGCAGCCAAATGGTTCAAATGATGTCTCTCGGAAAGAAATCAATTTGTCCAAATTTGTTTCAAAGAAGCAGACGGGTCTGTCAGTAAGCATTGCTCAGATACCTCGCAACTGGAGCTGGGGGTACCACAGGGTAGTGTTCTTGCCCCAATACTATTCTCTCTATTCATTCTACCTGAATACAACATTACACTGTATGCTGATTATTCTCTTTTCTCGTCTCTCAGGAGTGCGGGGAAATGAATGAAATGGCCTGTAACCATCTTCTTGGTAAACTTGGAGAATGGTTTTCAGCTAATCAATTACATCTCAATATAGAAAAAACTGAATAGCTTATCTTCCACACTAGACAAAGAATAACGAACAATCCACTTTCAATTAAACTGAATGATATAAATATAACCAGAAAATCAACAACAAAGTTCTTGGGAATAACTTTGGAGGACGATCTTAGTTGGAATGAGCACATTACAGCAGCAATAAAAAAAATACAAAAATATATCAAATTCAATGTATGCGGAATGTTGTTGATATCTGTAGTTTGAGAAATTTTTACTTTGCCGAAATCCAGCCCATCTTACTTTATGGCATTTTACTATGGGGAAACTCTCCAGCAGCACGGCATCTGTTTCTAATTCAGAAAAAAGCAATAAGAACTATAAAAAATTTATCACCCAGGAGTTCCTGTAAACCACTGTTTGCCGACTTTACATAATGGAAGTTGCATGCTACATCCATAAGATTAAAAACACCCTTCCCAGGCACATGGATATGCATGTTAACCAAACCAGAAACAATCAATTGATCTACCCATATCATAATAATCTTCAAATAACATCAAAAGGACCACTCTCAACAGGGGTAAGAGTGTATAACCATTTACCCACATACATTAAGAATCTATCTACGCACTTCAAATTCCGAAACTCTGTAAAATCTTTTCTACAAGAAAATTTATTTTATGAAATTGAGGAATTTTTAAGGTAACTTTTTAAACAAATATTTTACTGATGTTTTTATTATGTTGTTTATAGTACCTATGTACGTAATTTTATTATATTTATATTTGTATCTACACACACGTATTTCAACACTATATCCTGACATGTTCTATACCCAAATGGGCCTTTTGAATGAATAAACTGATTTGATTTGATTTGAACTACATATCAGCTTTGCAAAATTTCAACTTTGCTAAAATGACATAGGTCTGGGATCTTGGACTATTTTAATAGATTTCGACAAAGCACCCCACGCTTTTTCGCTTAGTCATGGAATATTAAAATTATTTTTTACTTTTCAGTGCGTTAAAAGCGTGATCTCATCCTTGGAGAGACTTCCATGGAAAAAACGGAAATTAATGCTACATAGAAAACTACGTTGTCAGCTGGGGTCAATACCACCAATTGTTCAAATTATGTTATTAATATTTATAATTAGTTTTTACCATACATATTATGTATTGAATAGCCTCAAAATTATAACAAATTTTATTTCTGTATTTTTTGCAACTGGTGTGAAATTTAGTGGTGTGAAATTTAGTTTTCATCACCAGTTGCGAAAAATTTAACTTTTCGCAACTGGTGATGAAAAGTAAAACATTTGACAACGTCAACGAGTTTTGAAAAGTGTCACTTTAAATGTCAAAATTAGAAAAATTATATATTCGTAATCTGATTTTCTTTTTCCGTTCCATTGGATTCTATCGAAAAGAGAATGACAGTTCTAACAGCCAATTAAATTTTGTTATTTTTTGTCATGTCACACAAATCCCCCATCATATCAATATTTCACTGACAACAACACTCCTGGTAGTTTTCAGTCACTATGATACCAAGACTTCAATCATTATGTCACCAAGACTTCGACAGCTTCATATTCCAAATAAATTTCAAAGTGTCACGTTTTGGCAATGCGCATTTTCAGTCTATTAACGCGCTAATTGAAAAAAAAAACAAAAAAGACCACAAACAGTCATAAGTACCCGGGAATATTTATTAATAATTGTTTTGTTGCGAGTTATTTAATTTTGTAGTAAAAAAATATTCTGACCGAATATCCCTCGGAAGTTGACAAATGCCTCATTATTGTATGTCAATCGAAACGTCGTGTCTACTATTGTCGCTAGGCATGTTCTCATTAGTCTAGTGGAGCAGTGAGTTTACTGCGAAAAATTGTTTCAAGTCTACTAAAAGTATGAGTGATGTGATTCTGAGAAAGATGTATTTATCGATTTGTCCCGCCAACGAGAATTTGCAATTTTTTTTAACAAAAAAAAATGTGAATGGCCTTAGTTTTTTGGCAATAGCTCAAAAACTATTGATGATAGAGAAAATAAAAAAACAGGTTCTTGAAGAGGAGGAAATTACCCATGAAAAAGTCCCGGAACTCTGTCTCAATTATTTATAATTATAATTCAACGTTGAGAATAGGGCTCCGCGTGGGCGTTAATGCAGGAGTACAGCACCTCTCGAGAGAGCAATGCACACTATACTATTAAATATGAATTTAAAAATTCAAAAAATTACAGTATCATTTGAACACTTGAAAGAATAAAATTTCGATAGAAACAAATTTTTCATTGAATTTTGATAATGTGAGGCTATTGTTAATTAAGTAGTTTTTTTTGGAACCGCCGATTTTATTAAAAACCGAATTGTTCACAGAATGACTCCATAATTTTTTTGCTTCCTGGAGCACATTTTACATGTGTCCTTAATAATATCACGATATAAAATTGTATAAAAGTTTTGTTAATTTTAATTTTCTAAAATTAACAAAATATGAGAAATCGAGTAAATATTGTAAATTTTTTTATTGATATTTCACATTATTATCAGTTTTATGTCTGACAAAGACAGTTTACGTTCCTTAAAAAATCATGTTATTTGTTTATAAAATATTTATAAACAAATGGATAAGTTGAAATTTTTAAAAATTGTTTCTTTGGATTAGGTTGAGAGTTTATTGTAATTAAAAAAAAATATTGTCAATCAAAGTTTGTTTTATAACTAGTTGTTAAGTAAATAAACAATTACATTATTAATAAAAAAAATCTTATTAGAGAATAAAATTAATTTTAAAAAAAAAACCTAATATATTATTTAAATTATAAAAAAAACTATCATAAACAATTAAATAAAAAAATTAGTTTTTTTATCCTAATAAACTCTTAGCAAAAAAACATTTTTTGAAAAATATTGAATTTATCCATTTGTTTAGAAATATTTTATAAACAAATTGTGTATTTAAAAAACACCTTGTAAAATGTCTTTGTCAGTCAGAAAACTGATAATAATGTGAAATATCAATGAAAAAAATTGTGACAATATTTACTCGATTTCTCATATTTTGTTAACTCTAGAAATTTATAAATAACAAAATAATCAACTTTTAAACAATTTAATAGCATGATATTATTGAGTACACATGTAAAATGTGCTCCTAGAAGCAAAAAAATTATGGAGAAATTCTGTGAACAATTATTCGGTTTTTAATAAAACTGCGGTTCCAAAAAAATTACTTAATTAACAATAGCCTCACATTGTCAAAATTCAATAGAAACATTATTTTCCAACGAAATTACATTCTTTCAGCTGATATATTTTTTTTTATTATTACAAGTTTTTATTTAGTTTCACTTATTATTTCACTAGTTCGTTCGTTCTAATCTTTTTGGGAATCAGTTGATGAAGATGAAGTGCATTAATGGCGACAACCTCATTTCAAGGGTCATCTGTATAATTATTCAATCTTTTCCTCTAAATAGGAAACTGGTTATGCATATAGAACAATATAGTAACTTTATTTCATCGGTGGGTGCAATGTTCGTGGAAAATTTATTAAAACTAGTTGCAGATTCTTGACACTTGGGGATTATAACTTTCCACAATCAAAATTAAATGGATCAGGGAATCTGTACAAGTGTACAAGGGCAAGAAATTACTTTGCCCCATTAAGTTACTACGCATACCAAATTATTTTTCACGAATGGAAAAATATTCAATTAGTCATCAGTAACTTGTCTTATTTCGTCATCGTCGGGTAGCATGAATATGGACGAGCATATCGCTCCCGGTTGTTTTTGCGACTTTTATGAATAACTTCTAAAATACGCATTTACAGAGAAAAATGCAGGAGTATTTTTTTGTAGATATCAACATGTTCTACAAAAAATTTGTAATGTCATTTTAAAGAAAAATGAGTGTATCCAAAGATATAAACAAAAATAGAAACAAAACGGAAAATGATGCCATACGGGAAAGTTTGAGAAATAGAACGCTACTGATATGCTCCAAGTTTTTCGAAAATGATATATGGAACTGAAACTCAACGCAGTATTCCATAAAAGCATTTAAGTTTTTTTTTAAATATAACCTACAATTTCCCACTTCCGGCGTAACCGGTGGTGATAACTATTTTTTGTGAGTGAAAGTGGAATTTCTCATGTTTTTGCAGAAAATGTTGGATGGGTCCTTGATAGTCGTATAATGGAGCCGAAAATTATAAATTGTATCTACAGTGCGTTCATAAAGTGTGGAAACGTTCCATTATCGTACGAGTTGATTATTTTCTAAAGTAAAGCTCGAACAGGTCGATTTTTAAATTCAGTTTTCTACTTAAAAAAATATTTTTACCCCCACTACCTTACCAGATATGACGTCATCGATATTTTTTTTAAATTGAAAGGCTATATTTTTATATCAAAAATTAAAAGCCCACACTTTTCTGAGTTCAACCATACCACATACGTCATATGTAACACCATAAGTTACAGTATACTGAGTTAAAGAAAATAGGTGCTCATATTTCTTAACATTCATTTCATTATTTATTTTGCAACGGAAATATCAAAAATAAACAAATAACATATTCACAACAAATGCTCGAATTGAGCTCCTTGGGTTAGTTGACAATATCTGATCTGATTCTATCTTTAGGGTCTTTCAAATTGTTAGGTCGGTTTATGTATACTTCACTTTTCAAGTAACCCCAGATAAAAAAATCAATGAGACCGCATCGTCCAATCCAGCGATTGGGAAAGGTTTCATTCAGAAAATATCTAATCACTAGAGCATAATGTGGACCAGATAGTAGAATCGCCACAGTACCGCCAAAAAAATGGGTCCTACAATGATCTTCCTAAGAATCCCAGTCCACACAGTTACTTTTGGGTATGAGCTTCCACCGTCCAATTGGGATTTAATATCGAGCAACAAAAATAAATTTATTCTATCGATTCGTTTTCGAGATATAGGAACTTGAAGTTGGGAAATCAGTTTTTATTCACCCAATCAATAAAAATAACATCTAACAATGCAACTGTTTAAAGATAATTATCATTGTCGAAGAATTGAATGATCTAACTGTTTACCAACGAATAACATGCAATTCCGTTTCAAATTTTTATTTCATCCTCATTTACTTGATCGAAAAAATTTTAAGGTTCTTAAGAATCGATAAAAAGAGGTTTTTTCGAATTCGACTCAAATGCGAGTACAACAAAAACATGTATGAGATAATATTTTTCGCCAAATCCCAATTGTGGACGTCTATCAGAGTCAAACTGATCTTTGATTGAACGACATTAGAGTGAATTACTTGACTAAAGCTGCTGAATATCTTTCCTCAATAATGGTGTATACCATCGCGGAAAGAGTTGAAATAATAACAATTTTTTTTAAGAATGATGAGTGCGGTAACCGTACAGCTAATTTGTTCAATGAAACGCATCCAGATAAACTTGTTGCTAGAAAATACGTTCTAGAATTAGTGCAAAAATTTCGTCAAACTTGATCAGTAGCCAACAACAAACGAGACCCAGAACGTGAATTTCTGTTGATAAATGAAGCTGTTGAAGTTGCACTTTCAGGACAAGTTCATGCAGACCCAACATTGAGCACAAGGAAATTGGCTAGTGCTACCAATATCGGTAGAACCAGTATCCGCCGAATCCTGAAACATCATAAATTCCACCCCTACAAAATACATTTGGTAAACCAATTGAATGAGGATGATTTTGATAGGCGACAGGAATTTTGCGAAATTATGACTACGAGAAGAGATGCTGATGAGAAATTTCCTTTTTAACATCTGCTTTTCTGATGAGTCTACATTCTTTTTGAATTCGACTGTAAATCGTCATAATTGTCGGTATTGGTCAGATGCCAATCCACATGTTTTCCACGAAGTCCATACTCAAACTCCCCAAAAACTCAATGTCTGGGCTGGTATTTTTGGGGACCGTTTGATTGGACCAGTATTTCTCGACGGTAACCTGACAGGAGAAACTCATTTGGAATTATTGGATGAACTTGTTTATCCACAATTAGTAGACGTCATTGAAAATGATGATCGTTGCCATGAAGACCACTTGATATTTCAACAAGACAAACAAAATTAGTATCATTGAATAGGTTTTTTCGATACCTTTTAAAAGAGGTGTCCCTTGCCGTAGGGTTCCATTTAAAATTATTGGTCACAATGGCCTTGTGACGTCATCTTTGACGATTTCGTCATCTATCATCACTAGTAGGGAAGTTTACAACCTTTAATATTCAGTTTCCAAATTTCACTTGTTTATGTATAATCGTTCCAAAAATAAGAGGGGGGAAGGGGACTTTTGAGAAGCACTGTATATATATATATATATATATATATATATATAATACAGTGGGGAATAACGGGGATCTTCAGTCAGCACAAGTGTTGAATCATGAAAAACTCGTTTCAATTTCAACTTATTAAATTTTCATAATTCAACACTTGTGCTGACGGAAGGTCCCCGTTATTCCCCACTATTCATACCAATTTTCAGTCGTCATATCTAAATTTATTTATATATATATATATATATATATATATATATATATATATATATATATATATATATATATATATATATTCGCAGAAATAAGGTGTTTCCATGCAATACTGCGTGAAACCCAAGCTCGAATCCCAATTTTGGAAAAAGGGAGCACACTAGTGGAATTTTATTCCTCGAACTGTTCCATATAGAATCATTTTCCGTTTTTGTCGATTTTAATGTTTCTTCATTTATACCTACTAAACATACTCCTACATTTATTCTGATAAATGCGTATTTTAGAAGTCATTCGGAAAAAAATTCTAAAACCACCGGAAATGACGTACTTTCTAGACATATCGGCCCGGTCTGAATATACAGAGTGATTCATACTGAAAGTGACAGATTCATTTCGCCATCTTTGCCTTGATTTGGAGGGTCGCATTCTAATCAATTCCCATCTTTAAAAATCCTTGAAATTGTGTCAATGTTTCATTGTTTTTGGGTTTTGAAATTGTCTCCATCGAACCCACTGATGGCGTGGTGGATAAGAACGATTATTCTAGTCGAAAGGTATTGATAAAAATATATCTAGGAAATCAATAATTAATCTTGAGAAACCCGTCATTATAATTTTATGTTAAATTATGGCCCAGTCATGAGTGGAGGAGTTCCATGAATGACGCGAGATCATGTGTCATACGGTATACTCAATATGTATTAGAAACAACCGAAATTTCAACGACTCTTCATTGAAGATAATCTGCTATGAATAAAATAACTGTTAAATCTCTCATTGCATTCAGCATTCATTTTTGAGTGTTTTTCTTATAACTTCATCATTAAAGAAGGAGTCATTTAGATTTTGTTGGTAGTCGTAGAAAAATAATAGTGTATAAATAATATCAATTTCTTATTGTTATGCATTGCGACACCTTTTCATACTCTTACTATTTAACAGAGTTAATAAATTGCATTAGGAATTTTAACAATTCTACATTCATTTTGATGGTACAGATTATATCCTCTTGGAATATTTGCCTACTGGGTCAATCAAAATAATAGAAAAATCTTTGAAATGAAAATAATTTAAATAATATCAGTGGTCACTTATACGTTTTTCTAGATATTACAATTTATTTTCTCCTTTCAAGAATTTGCATGGCGCATTTGATAAATTGATAAGACATTGTTGGAAGTTGGGGCAAATACGGAAAATTTGTGGAACAAACGTTTTGTTTACCGTAATGGTGTTTTCATTAGCTTCTAGCCGTTATCAATTGTTATGAAAAGGGATCTGGAAAGTTTATGTGACTCAGGTCTGAGCGATACGGTTGCTTACCCTTGTTCCGGTAGGGAATTTGGGTAATATGGTCAACGCCATCACTTTGTAATTAGGAAGAACCAGGTAAAAATATCCTTTTTACAAAATGCTACCTAATCGGATGAGATTATGAAAATTTTATCGTTCCATGAAAGGTCTTCGGCTTATTAAAAATATGTTTGTACCTGTCTGAAATTTTTATGATATTCGGTTGGAGCAAAAATTTTAATGCAATAATATTTTCTTCAGGGCACCATAGGGAAAATTAGCATTTTTTAATGACGTTCTTCTGATGATTTGTCAAGCGAATATTTTCTGAAGTTTCGAAAAATATGGGTTATCATGATGTTTGAATAACAAAGAAAGAAATGCTCAAATATATGTTGTAGGATTCCATTCAATATTTCAACATGCACGAGCATAAAGGATATCGCATGATCGTCCAATTATTGTAACTGGAATATTTTCGATTAGAGAAATATGTGATTACACATGCAGACCAATTAAGCTTTGGTGAAATTCCGTTCGATAATATATCATCTGGTGTTTGTTTGAAGTCGTGCCAGATCTCTTCTTATCGGGTTCAGTCGAGGTTGAAAAATCTGCGAATGTATACAATCATTGGAATCCTCACATCAAGAAGCGGGAAAGAATTTCATAAGGGTCAACGTAATGTTCATACGAAAGATTGGCAGGTGTTTTCTGATATTTTTCTGTTGAAATAATGCACTAAAAATAAATATATACTAATCGATATCGCGGTTTCGGTATCAATACGATAGGCAAGGACGGGCATGGTACATGTTTCGGACCTATAGAGGACCATCATCAGCCAAAAACGGAGACCAAAATTCAATGTATGGATTTAATATAAAAAATTAGAATTGAGTCAAAAATGAGTTTGTTACTCACATGGGATTTGAAAGTGGAAAATTGTAATAAGTTTGATATATTTTTAAAACGCTAAAAGCCTTTCATGTTTGTTAAATTTTAAAATAAAAATAAGTACAAAAACAAAAGCTAAAAACATGTCGGAGGACGTGTATTCAATACTTACATAATGGGCGGGGACGCGAAATTTTCAAAATATTTTTATTCGCCTGCTCAGCTTGTGAAAAGTCTGTTGGTTATTTTCTTTCTTTTTTTTCTTTTCTAAAACTTGAAAAAAAGTCGGCAAAATTCAAATGGCTTCATTCTAGCGCCATTGCTAAATTTTGTGACGTAATCACTCAATCTCACAGTTGACAGCTTCAATCAATTTTGCAACGTTGCCATATTTTCAAATCTTAGGCCGCGGCTCCTTACACCCTTCAAATCCACCATCATCGCTTGACATTGCGAACAGTGTTCTGAGATTTATAGTTTAAGAAACTTGGCAACATTGCCGTTTAACGTCACAATCAATCCGATTGTGCCTAGTGGCTGCTCGGTCGTTTACGTCAAAAAGAGCGCCAATATTAGTAGCTTCAAAATTTGCTGATTTTCAAAAACGAATGGGAACTGCTGTAATTGAAATTTGACTCGAAAAATGTTGTCTAGGTACATTTATATATGCGTCATCTATTTTAAAGCATATTTAAAGCGATAATAATTTATCGTGCCCTCGCCTATCCGACCCATTGGCCAGCAACTTGTATGATTGACGAAAAGACACATTTGATAAATATTGTCAGGATGATTTGTTGTGATTAAATATACCTACAATACCTGAACGTGAATTTTGAAAGAGAGGATATAAAACAAAAAGTGGATTTTTTTCATTTATTTTGGATAGCTGAGAAGGATGAAATTAATGGAAGGAATTAAAGTGGTATCCCCAAATTCAGCAAGTGGCATACCGTAAAGTTTATAAAACATAGTTGGAGATTAAAAAAAAAGCATTTTATTTATTGAAAACCGTTGAAGAAACCAATACAATCGATGTTGATTTGTTCATGCAACGAAGGAGGAGTTGATTTCGAACATTTCTAGAAGATTAAGAGTTTATTGCTTTTCAACTCCAAACCTGTTATGTAAAGGAATGTTATCTTTTTTCTCGAAACACAGTTATTTTTCAGATCCGACCGTAAATGATATATTTCGAAAATAAAGATAAATGCGAAAGTTAGGCCTCACCACCAGGAGGATTCAAATTATGAAAAATGTAATTGGTAGATATTGAGGAACCGTTTAAAATTGTTAATTATTACCTCGGATCGGCTGGGTGAGAAAAGTAATAACAATTAAAAATGAATAAATTTGGATTTCTTATGCATATTTTGAAACTTCTCTGAAATGACTGAAATAATGGGAACACTATAAAAGGGTAACGATTTCTGCAAACATATCCATGAAGTTTTTCTCCAATAGTACAGAAAATAAGATGGTGAGTTATAGGGGTCTTTTGTATGAATTCCCCTAACTGACTCTTTCATACCAAAGTTCCATACCCTCCCTGCATGAAGAAATAAATTAAATACATTATTTATATTGGGTTTATTAACAAAAATAGTGAATGAAATATCTGAAAATGGGTATCAATCTACAGGCTTCGACCATACCACGTGATCCGATGGAAACACCAGCACCTGCCATTGCCTTATTTTTTTAGAAAGAATGAAGCGTTAGTATGGGGTAAAGAAGCATCAGTTTGAGATAAAAGCGTCAGTTTGATGTGCCTTAGTTTGGGGGTATAAAAGCCCTATTTTGGCGCTATAAAAGCCTTATTTTGAGGTAAAAAGCCGTAGTTTGGGGGGTATAAAAGCCTTAGTTTTGTGAGTATAAAAGCCGTAGTTTGGGGGTATAAAAGCCTTAGTTTGGTGAGTATAAAAGCCCTAGACTGGGGTATGTACGATTAACATTGGGGATAATTGATAAAAGTTTAAATATCTCAAAATTATCAGCAATATGTAGGCAACGGCCATAACGCGTTGAAAAGTGCCAGATCTCGTCCGATCTCTGAAGCCAAGCGACGTCGGGCGTGGTTAGTACTTAGATGTGTGACCGCTTGGGAACACCACGTGCCGTTGCCTCTTATTTTTTTACTGGTGTAGTAAAATATAGTTTGACATATTCGTTTTCGAAGGAAGTAACGTTTTCAGTTTCTTTATTTTTTCAACTGTTTTGCATATGTTGTCATATTTTTTTGAAGGAAGTTACTTTTTCAGTTGTAGATGTCCATTAGTTGTTACCCCTTTTTTATATGGTTTAGGAAAAATGTATTTTTTTTTCAAAAAAATTTAGTTTTCCAGTTTTTGTTGACTGTAGTTCTTGTTCATTACTTACAAAGAAAAGCTTTTTGTTTTTCGTGTACCCTTTCAACTTGGTAATGAAACTCGTCAACTTGAGGTGTGGAAGCTTTAAGTTGGGCTACAGAATCGTCAGTTTGGGGTAAAAAAGCGTCAATTTGGAGAAAGGAAGCGTCAGGTTGAGGCAAAAGAGCGTCAGTGTGGGTTAAAGAAGCACAGGTTTGGGGAAAGAAGCGTCCGTTTGGGGGGAATTTGGAGTAAGGAAGCGTCAGGTTGAGGCAAAAGAGCGTAAGTGTGGATTAAAGAAGCACAGGTTTGGGGAAAGAAGCGTCAGTTTGGGGGAAAGAAGAGTCAGTTGTGGGGGGGGGTCAGTTTGGGTGGGATAAAGATGCCTCAGTTAGAAGGTATAAATGACTTGATTTGGAGTATTTCATCAAAAATTATCATCAATTTGTAGGAAACTACCATACCACGTTGAAAAGTGCCAGATCTCGTCCACCTTGTTGAAATTAGACAGGATGCAAAATAAAGTACTCCCTATAGTGACAAACAGCGACAGATACATGCGGGAGTTGGCTAACGTTCCGCCCATCCATGAATGCATATAAATTTTATAAATATTGTATACCTAAGAGCAGCTTAACACGTGACAATTACAGCAGTAAGGGCACATCATAATCAACCCAGGAAAGACGGTGGTCTCATTTATCAGAAATTGAATACATATTTTCTCTGAGAGAGTGAGAATGGAGTGTGAAAGAAACAATTGTTTTGAGTTGTTATTTTCCCACTGATATTGACCGCCCATCAGGTCGACCAAAAAGCTTTAAACACAAAAAACTCTCCTGGGAGTTAATTTCTTCTTACGGCCAGTCTTTGCAAATCTTGTAATAACTTTCTCGCTATCAATAGGAATATGCCTGTGGGTGTTCATATAAGGTAACTAGATTCAAGACATACAATGTTAACTCATCTCTTGTACTACTCACCGATGATATGGAAAAAGGCTCCAAATTCGAGGTAATCCAAAAGGTAAAAAAATGTATATCCAATTCAAAAAGACAAGTTGTTTTGAAAACAATCAAAGTGATAGGAGTAATGACATATGAATCCATCCAGACTTGCTCTACTCATGCCCCCATTGCGGAAATCCCTTTTTTAGGCGATCGACAACCTTACCCAACTCAGCTATAACTCCAAAGAATTGCCGTCAAAAATTATATATGCTCTTATTAAATATTCGCTATAAAACTGATGAACTCCTCGTATTCATTGAAAATCAGGAATTACCCGAATTAATTCTACAACACTGGCTTAAACAAAATGAACCCTATTATGTTCCTAACTGCACTATAGCTTCAAAATATTGCAGAAAAACTTTAAACAATGGTGGAACGCTGATATTAATAAATAATAACTTCTCCAATACATTCGTATTGGAAAATATCACTAATTATGATAATTTAATTGTAGAGCATACTTTCGAGTTTTCCTTGGTATACAATAAGGCCAATAATCTATATATAATCTGCATGTATAGGACTCCAAACTCAGATTTGAACATATTCTTAAAAAATTTTGAATCTATTCTTACACAATTACCCATCAACTCGAAATTAATTATAGCCGGGGATCTCATATAGATTTCTCGAATCAGCCATCCCCAGTTTCACTCACTCTGAAAAATCTGTTAATTTCTTTCAATCAGACTATGCATGTATCAAATCCTACTCGAATCTCTTCACACTCATCAACTGTCATAGACTATGTCTGTTCCAACCTTGATAGTAAAAGTATTGATTGCACTGTCATTCATGCAGGATTCTCTGACCATGAGGCAATCTACACCTCCTTTCTAATAAATGAGATCCCGAAGAAAAAGAGGCACAGGTTTGGCAGAATCTTCAGTAGAGTGAATTTTGATAAATTCAAGGAATTATCTTCTACAATAAACTGGGTTCTGAATTCCCCTGAACCCTTCAATGCATTTCACAAAACTCTTCTGCTTGACTTACAAAATTGTTTTCCTCTACAGAAAATAAAGGACAAAGGAAAAAATAAAAAAACATGGATATCCCTAGGAATAAAAAAATCGGCTGCAAACCTTAGGTCATTGAACATAATAAAAACACACCACTAATGAGTGGTTTTTACTATACTTCTATAATTACAGACGCACCTACCAAGTCGTAATAAAAGCTGCTAAGGAAAACTACTACAAACACAGAATAGAGAATGCAAAAAACAAAATGCGCGAAAACTGGTCTATAATAAACAACCTAAGGGGCAAAAGGACTCATCTCCCCTCCCATATGAACATTGAACCAAACAAACTTAATGAATTTTATTGTACAGTATCTAAAAAACTGACCGTAGACATAGTACCAATGACTGACCCCTCAAACATATATCCATATCAGATAGCTTTTACTTATATAACACTGACATTGACGAACTCAAATCGATCTTTAACCAAATGAAAAATAAAAAACTTGTGGGTTGGATGAAATATAGGTGAAAATATTACAAAATTTGCCAGATGAGGCGTTGCATGTATTAGTCGAAGCAATTAACATTTCATTTATGACAGGTGAATTCCCTACTTGCTTAAAAACTGCTATTATAATTCCACTGCATAAAAGTGGTCAACTCGAAGAACCCTCGAACTTTAGACCAATCGCACTACTGTCAACCCTCTCGAAAATAATTGAGAAGCTAGTTAAGAAAAGACTAGTATCATTCTTAAATCGACATAATATATTTTCGTCTTCTCAATTTGGGTTCCAATCTAATAAAAGCACTAATGATGCTATTTTCAACCTGTTGAAGGCAGTTTACACAGAATTGAATGCCGGTGAAGCTGTTGGAGCGGTGTTTTGTGATTTTTCCAAAGCATTCGATTGTGTTAATCACGGAATACTGCTCCAGAAGCTGGATTGCTATGGAATCAGAGGTGTAGCTCATAACTGGCTAAAATCGTATCTCTCTAACCGAATTCAGATGGTAAAATGTAATAATAAATTGTCGGACCCTTCAAATATTGATTATGGTGTTCCCCAGGGCTCGGTATTGGGACCAATTCTTTTTCTTATTCATTTAAATGATCTTGGTAATATCAACATTTCCGGAAAATTCACCATGTTTGCAGACGACACCACAATAATGTGGCACGGAAAAAATGTTGAACTCTTGAAAGAAAATATCACTTCTGATTTGGAGAAAGTTAAACGATGATGTGACTCCAACTTGCTGTGCTTCAACATTGAGAAAACAAGCATACTAACTTTCAAATTGAACTTTGATAACCTAGCTTTAGGCAATCAGAGGGTGACTAGCCACCCCACACCAAATTTCTAGGTTTATACCTAGATGAAAAATTGAAATTTGAAGCGCACATAAAAAAACTTAGTAAAACATTAGCATCAGGCTGTTATGCTGTTCGAGTCATTACCAATGAACTTGGCCTCAATTCAGGCAGAATAGCGTACTTCTCACTGATTGAATCTCACATAAGATCTCCTTCTGGGGTTCCTGCTCTAACCAGTTGATAAACTCAATATTTGTACTTCAAAAGAGAACATTGAGGTACTTTTGTAAATGTCGTTCAAGGGTTCATTGTAAGCCTCTTTTTATTGAACATAGAATTTTAACGCTAACTTGTATATTTATTCTGGAAACAGTGTGCTCAATACATAAAACGAAATGAAAAGAGCCAAATAATAGACCCTGTTATATTACCCGTCAATATTAGTATGCCCATACCAACATCATCCTTGACAAAAAATTGCCTTATATTCGAGAGTAGGAAGATTTATAACTACCTACCTGGCCTTCTCAAGAACACAGTAAATCTCGTACTCTTTCGAAATTCAATCCTTCTCAAAAAGGCATATTACAACCTACAGGAATTCTTTAGTGACAACCTTAGATCATTATGTATGACTAGCACTGTACACCCATTTACTATTTTTTTATTTTTTATCATATTGTAATTCCTCTGACTACTGAATGTAGTTTATATAGCGTATAAATGTAATTTTTAATTGTTGAGTATTGTTAAAATTTTAACGTGTAGTATGACAATCAACTAATAACATTTTACCATGTTATGGAAGTGTTATTAGTTGTGTTTGTATATGTGATGTATATATTTGTATTTATGAGTAAGCATTTTTATTATTAATTATTAATAATTGTTTATGTCCCTTTCACAAAGCTTTGTCAACAAGAAACTATCTTAGACAATAAAGTATATTTTGATTTGACCGAGAAGGCGGTTTTCTGTCATGATCAATAGGATGGACACATGCAATGACAACACTCGACAAAATCACAATCGTGCGAGTTTGTTGACTGTTGAGCGCAACGAACTAAACTCTGTGTAGAGGGTCTTCCGATTTGGATGATTCTTTTTTTATTAGATAGGGTATACCTCATAGTTGATCATATTTCAATTTGGAAAGAAATAATCCACCCCTATGGGTAGAAAAATAGGGGATGATTGATGTTTCACTTGTGAACATTGGCACACATATGTAGTTGACATTGACAGATCCTCCTACATCCGTCACAATAATTACATTCTATGAAAGGATATAATTATATACAAAGAGATGAAATCAACTAACCAGAACTTTCAAAAATAATTTATATTATATAACAATAAATAGTTAAAGTAGATAATCATATTATTCAACAGTTGATAGTTGAAGTAAACTAGGTAAGTATTTTGGAAGTAATCAAAAATTAAGTAGGTAGTAAATAGTAGATTTCAGCCACAAAAAATTGAAAAATAAAAATTTTTTAACAAAAAATTAAACCGACAAAAAAATCAACTTAAAAGTAAAAAATAAAATAAACCTTCTTAGTCTTAATGATAATTGAGCTCCTAAACTAATGTGAGTCGGTGCCAAACAAACTAGCAATTGAATTAGGTAAAGCGTAAAATGATATATAACATAATTAATCCCTCCTGATAAATGCTAGGGTCAGCCCCTAAGATAAATCTCGGTCTGTAGAAGACAGAACTTCAGAAGTTTAGAGTTTCCTGCAGTTCTAAGGTGGGCTCCAATATATCTGTTTTCTCATGTTCCGGCCATCCAAAAGCTTTCCTGTTGTCGTAGTAGTCCATTGAAATGTTACAATTTAAGGACCGAATATTGCAATTTTTAGAGGACGCAATTTTATTTTTGGGACATGTGTGGGGGGTCAATAGAAGCTTAACCTCAAGTTTGTGGGGTCGCCACAAGGACTGTCATTTAGTCGCAAATCAAAGGTTCTTCCCTTTAGTGCTATGACAAGCACTATTGAAGTAGAAAAATCTCCTGTCGTCATCAATCCCTTACTTTTATTTCAACGGATGTGTATTTCGAAACAAACAGTTGGCGATATTAGCGTATGAATTAGCAACTTTTCCATTGGCATTATTCGCTGAGGATGGCAAGAGGAAAGGTACTAAGTCGTCTTTGTTTAATGTTTTTACACCACTGGACCAATCCTTTGAAAACATTCACAGAAGTCATTTTGTTATCGATGGTGGTTTTCTATTGCATAAAGTGATTTGGGATCGGAATTCGTCATTAAACAACATCCTTGAGAAGTATGTCCGGTATGTGCAAGAACATTATGGACTATCTGCAACAATAATATTTGATGGTTACTCCGAAAATCCTGATATAGCAGGAACAAAGTCATGGGAACGTATGCGTCGCACGAAAAAACACCAATGTACTGAAATTAAGTTTGATAAGAGTACCGTACTAACAATATCTCAAGAAAAATTTCTTGGTAATCAAAAAAACAAATCAAACTTGATAGATCTTCTCAAAACTGCTCTTTCAGAGGTTGGTTTTTCTGCCAACCAAGCTGAATCAGATGCAGATTCAATCATCGTCTCTGCTGCGCTTACTGCATCCCGATCTCATGAATCTGTTATTATTGTGGCAGAGGACATTGACATTCTTGTATTGCTCACGGCATTAGGTACAAGACAGCCTAACATTTATTTTTCAAAACCTTCAAATTTTTCAAACCTTTCTGCTCAGTTATATAGCCCTTCAAGTTTTATGTATGGAGATCTCATAACACAGAATTTGCTGTTTCTTCATGCTTTTTCAGGATGTGATACAACATCAGCAGCCTATATTATGAAGAAATTAAAATTTATAAAAATAATGGAGAAACATCCTGAATTAGCTGGTGGTACCGCGCTATTCCTGAGTGAGAAAGTCGATCCAACTTTGCTCACTCTTGTTGGCGAACGTTTTTTCATAGCTTTATACGGCGGTAATAAAGACGACTCACTAGACGGCTTGCGATACAAACGATTTGCCAAGACAGTGACTAAAAATTCATTCAATTTATCATCGTTGCCTCCAACACAAGATGCTGCTCGTTTTCACAGTCTCCGAGTATATCACCAGGTCCAGTCGTGGCTCGGAAGATATCAAAATCCTGAAGATTGGGGCTGGAAGAAGCATGCAAACATTTGGATGCCAATACAAGCCTCCAGCACCCCCCGATCTCATGAAATTAATTATCTGCAGATGCAAAGGAAACTGTGGAAGCATGTGTGGCTGCAGAAAAGCAGGCCTGAAATGCTCTACAGTATGCATCCATTGTTCTGGCGAAACATGCAGCAGCATTATGGAAATATCAAAGTTAATGGAAGAAAATGAATTTGAAGATGAACTTCCAACTATGACTCCAATTTTAACTCCTGTCATTCCTCACACTTTCACATTTGACGTTGATTTTGATTCTGAGCCACAGCCTGGACCATCGAAGAAAAGTCGATTAGAGTAGCTAGCTAATAAGTGATTAAAAATATTAGATGACGAGGATTACCTTATAAGCAAGATGTCCGTGGAGTAGGCCTACTGGGGATACCACTTTAAAAAAACGCGCTTACAGACTCTACCTCATAGGTGGCGGGAAAAAGAGTTAGGAATGAATAAGTAAAGTTGTTCGAATTTAACAAAAATTTTGTAAGAATATATTTACAATAAAAAAAAAATCAAAAATGATTTCGTTTCGACCGGATTCTCATGAGCATTGACGAACCCGGTCAACTTTAGAGCGCTGTAACAGCGTTTTAAATGAATGAAATTAAAAAAAATTATAGGGAAAAATTTTCCTCAAAAGATCATCTACAAGATTGGTCTGAGGTAATTTTTTTGTAAAATGTATAAAAAAAAAGTTATAGAGCAAAAAAGATAATTTTTACAGAAATTTTCTCACTTTTTTGCTTATAACTTCTTTAATTTTTAATTTAGGGCAAAAAGTTATATAAACATATTTGTAGGCAAAACAATTTGCTACAAATTATGATTTCACAAATTGTAAGACGCATAGTTTCTGAGATATCGCGAAAAAAGTGTTTTCACCCCTTTTTCCAAGATGGCGGCCGGGGGACAAGGGTGGCGACCCCACAAACTTGAGGTTAAGCTTCTATTGACCCCTCACACATGTCCCAAAAATAAAATTGCGTCCTCTAAAAAATGCAAAGCTCATGTAACATTTCAATGGACTATAGGAGATACAACCGCTATAAAGATTTTTTCTTGTCCACAGGAAGCGAGACCGAAGCCCGCGGCAATGGAGCGCTGCGAAGAGAAGCAACATCTCCTCGACAGCGACTACCAGAGCGAAAACGCCTCCGTGAACCTGGAGAGCGGCTTTACGCCCATCGATGATCCCATCTTCAATAGGAGCATCGAACACCCGACGTCAAATTTCGATACGATGGTCCACCTGCTTAAAGGAAATATCGGAACAGGCATCCTGGCGATGCCCGATGGCTTCAGGTTAGTCCATGTTTGCAGCATTCGTGCAAATAATCGCAGCTTTTAGCAATCACTAAATAAAGAGTCATTCTTACAAAAAAGTCGGAAATTTATTCAAAAAGTTAATATTCTGAATACGAAATAGCACTACAGCCATTAAAAATAAACTTTTTCCCATGAAAAAATTACGAAAAGTTCCAATAAGTGACAAAAAAATCAATTAATTTCCTTTGTTTGACTATTGTTCGCTGTCAGTCAGTCAGCATATGATTGGGTTTACCATGAACTTCTACAGAGACATGCTTCTAGGCGCTACTAAGTCAGTATGCATGTATTGCATTGGTTGTTTTTTTTTCGAGTTTGAAATCATGATTTAATCTACAAAGCTTGCTTGCTTTTTAATTTTGTTAAATTCGTCCAAATTTTGGGAACCGCGAAACAGCAAAGTTTTGGTAGGTAATACATTTTTTTCTGGCTTATTGAGGAAAAATCCGTTATTTTTGAAAGGATCTGTTAGCGGTTGTGCAAGGGGTTAGATCACACCCTGTATATACATAGTGTACTACTTAAAATGCAAACTCCCCTATAACTGCGTTATTTGATCTTTTTTTCGCAAATGGAAGAATTTTTCTGTTTCAATTTTTTTAAATGCCTTGAAAAACACATAGTTACCAAATATCACCCAAATCGGATGAATCATAACGTTGATGATAGTTAAAACGTTCTTATGTACATAAAAATACAGATACGAGTTTAATATTCATCGATTGTGATACTCTTTTAAAAAATGCCAATTAAAAAACTGAATCATCATTGCTAATTAACGAAATGGCTTAATGTTTACCTTCTTATCGTCAAACTGAGGATAACAGGGAAAAGACATTTTGTTTAACAAATATTTCTGATAATAGTTTGTTTTTTATTGCTATATTTGAGAAGAGCATATGTATTGTCCTCTACATAAAAATGTTTTAATGATTATCAAAAACGTTATCCAATATTCGATTTGGATGAAATTATACGCTTTTCGAAGCTTCATAACAAAAATCGAACAAATGTTTTTTTATCATGATAGTATTGTAATACGGTCGAATAGGTCTATTTTATATTTTTTAATGAAATAATTTTAAAATTTCTCGAATATTTCACCATTGTACAACATGTCAATAGACCGTTTTTTTTTATATTTCTAGAAAATATATAATTAATTCCTTTATATTTCTCAGAAAAATTATACTATACTTTTTCTATCCCGCCGATATCACCATATCTATATACTTACTTATATAATCTCAACTCCTCTCGTCCAATATAGTCACACTACCTTTATTTCTAATAAGAATAAAATAATACATATAATATTTTTTACATTATACCTACGGGCAGCTGTCACCAGCGGAATGGCCAAAAATGAGCTTTTGCCACAAAGTTTGAAAAAATGAATAAATTTAATTTGCCAGATCATGAAAATTCTTATAAGGCACTGGTTCATTTTAGTCACCTGTCCTTCTGGACACAGATTCGGCCTTCGGCTTAATATGTGAGGTCTTCTTTGAATAACTTTTCTTTTCAATAAATAAAATAGTACTTTTTCTTCAAGTAAAATTTCTCTAGATCTGAGATATATTATTCAAAAAAATTAAATAAACTTTACTTCTCAAATAAAATGACTCTCATATTGAACTCAATTTATCATTTTCTTTTCTATAGTTCAAAGTAATACACAAAATAACTTTAATATTTCTATTGAATCAAAAAAATATAACACAGTACAAGATTCATCGATAAAATAATCTCAATAAACTAAGATGAAAAATAGAATCTTAACTAACTTTAGAAAAAAGATTAAAACCATAAATTTCAAAGTACTAATCAACATCAAATTCATTTTAATAAAAGAGCTCATACTTTTATTTTCGTAATCAACTTTTTCATTAAATAGAATCCGTACTTCCCGTAAAACCTCGTATTTTTCATTACTAATAATACCCGAATTCAATAAAACTTTTTATGCATTTGCATCAATACGAATAATGTCTGAACATGTGGTTCACCCCAATAATAAAGTAAAGCAAGCATTATACTATTTTTTTTTTCTAAAAGCTCCGCACTTATCCTGTATAATAATTGTTGTCCCCGATATCCAATTTTCTTACCAATTTTCCATAGACACTCGTATATAATACCTTTCGATATACCGACGCCATAAAACTCCCATATTTAAACCCCACCCATTTTAACTCACGAAAAACTCACTTTATCCCGAAATTTCCTACAAATATATAACCCGACGCTTTAAAAATGTAATTAAATAAAAACATTGTGCCGTCGCGTACAGAAACGCGGCCTTTCGAGGCTTCGCCCGACACCCGAATCTCTAACAAAGCATTGTCTACCGCCGTCGCGGCGCCTAGCGCCTAAAAACGGCCTTTTTAGCCGAAAGGCACTCAATCGACTCTCTTCTGGGTACTTTTCAAAACCCAGATGACGCCAAACTTCATATAATCTGGCTTAGGTAACCTTCTCTGGTTGGTCAATATTCATCACCTCATCTCCCACTATGCAAATATTATAATCCCTCAATTTCGTACGAATTTTCTTGACATCGCAAATTTCACATATCCTGTTTATAATGAAACGAACCATTTCTCTGGCTCCAAATTCCCAGTCAAAACACTCGTTATATTACGATAAAACACGTTCGAATCACGATAAAATTTTATCTTTGCAAACGGAATATTCTTTCGGAAAGGAAATACGAATTTCTAATAAACTAAGATATGAGCTCTTCCATTATTTCATTCAATATTGAAATTTCAATTTCATATTTCACAAAAAAAAATATACTTACACTAGGACCAAACAAAAAAACAATAACAACGCCCTGCAAGGTGCTACAGTATGGGGTCTGAAGAGATCTGACAGTTCTACAAGTTGGATTTTCCTTTTTTGGAAACAAGAAAAAATAAGAAAATAGCAAGTCTTTTTCCATCTTAGGTAGCTATATAAGACCCCACCATAATGAGGAGTAAATAATTAAACAATTTATCAATTACTTCTGGTGCTTCTGAGTTGAATGGACAGGTTCCTTTTGCCTTTTAATTTCGACTCACCTTACTTCCAGCCAGATCTTCTGAATGACTATCAACAATATTTTTCAGGAATGCAGGTTGGGTAGTCGGCCTTTTCGGGACAGTGTTTATGGGAGTCATCTGCACCCATTGCATGCACATGTTGGTAGGATGCTCACACGAACTATGTCGCAGGACACAGAAACAGTCGCTGAATTTTTCGGAAGTGGTGGAGAATGCCTTCAAAACTGGGCCGGAGTGTTTGCAGAAATATTCGTCTCTTGCAAAGTGAGTATCTTTTATCAAAATTCAAATAAATTGAATTAAAAAAATTGCCTATATCTCATAAATCATCCCTCTACCAACATTTTATTTTTCTTTATTTCCAAAACATCTCTCTGGCATAATTATACTGTTGTGCGTTTTCATTAAAAAAATATATATAACTATTCAACCTCACCAATGTACTAAAACACAATCGACTGAGTTTTTGTTTTTTTACTTAATAATATGAATGTATATTACATATAATAGTTAAATTATATGGGCTGCCACCAGTGTTATAATGTCAAAAACCTAAATTCGCCCGAATTCGTTGGACTTCGGTTTATTTTAGCTGTGTATACACTTCTATAGTCATAAAGCTTTTTCTATGCAAATAAAAATTGGGCTTTCTGTTAAAAAATGGCGTTGGAGGAAGACTTAATAATTGTTGCAAGTGCCGCTTATATTATAATTAGTGATAGTGAAATAAGGAAGAAGCAGTGGTGGATGACTTCCTTGTTTAAAAGTAAAAGTCGGTATAGGGTGGGGCAGACTTAAAAAAACACCTGAAATGGGATGCGGTCTTTTTCAAAATTTCCAATTCTTCCTGAATTTTCTTTGATGTACCGCCTAGTGAGCGAATACTAGAGAATGCAAACATATTCGTTCGGTTACATTTCGTCATACGTATACATAACCCAAACGAATTTGTTTGCAACCTTTCGTTCGCTATATGAATATGCGCCTTAGCACAATTAATTATATAGGATCTCTATAATAGAATAATATAAGGCACTATTTTAGTCACTAATGTTCCTCAAGAATGAAGCTTGGCCACGGCTTCACAATTGCATGGTCTTTGTGAATAACTTTTCTCCCAATTAAAATGTTCCTTCTTGAACTTAGTATAGCTTTCTTCCTTATATATTTTCAAAGGACAAAGTGAACTTCTCAACTATCCCAATTACTGTCTCCCCAAATGAAACTATCCAGTAATGTTACTTAAAAAATTAATATGATACAGAAGGATACCAAAAATTCATCAAAGCAAAACATTAAACAGAAATACACGTTTCAAGAAAAGCTTGTATACCTCAGCCTTTATCACCAATTCTCGTAAAATATTTAGTTTCTCATGAGAACTAAAAAAACCTCTGTGTTGCCGAATAAGCCAACCAAATCTCTATAAAATGTTCAGTATTCTTAGAATACAAAGTGTCTCTCGGTCGGACTCTAGTAGGTACTTTATTATGGCTACAAGAAGCCACCCCTGTCTATGATTTGTTCAAGTTCAAATGTTCCGATACTCATATGTTCCCATGATCAAATGTCCACCCTTGTAATCTAATGAAGCTTCTTCGCACTACGGTTATTTTTGTGGTTTACTAAAATCATCGCAACTCACCAAGTCTGCAACAATTTCCCCGTCCATTTCAGACTGCATTTCCCCGTCTTCAAGTAAAAGATAATTTATGTTATTTTCACCTAACATTTGCTATCGACACTCACCGACATTCCCGTTATTCAGTACATTGACCGCCAAATTAGAGAGAAAAAAATACATTTGGGCCACATACTTTTATTTATCGATATGTGTTGAAAATGCCTGGAATCATAAATTCTCTTGGAAATTTGTAATACGGGTGTTTTCTTTCTGTCTACATACGTTAGTTCCATGCAACCCACAGAGCACCAAGACCAGAATAACGTGAGCCACGCGCATTGCATGTGACTCACGCAGTCATGACCATTCATGTTACAATCTGCAAAAATGTATGTCTGTATATTTAGCAATGCTGGCAATATCCAGAACAATAAAAAAGTGGTTGGATTTTTTTTTTCATTCTTTTTTGGAGTAGTTTTTCTAAAATAAATTCCCAAAGAAATGTTCTGGTTTGAACAATGCTGAAACCGCGTCAAGATGTGACGTAACAAGTTCTGAACTATCGCCGAGAGCGCTGGAGTATTACAGCATTGCCAAGCGTTATTCATTATATTTCTTTACAATGTGAGCAAGCCGAAAAAATAATGACAGCACTTGATATACATAAATATTATTCAAGAATAAATAAATCGAGAACAGCTATCAGAATCAGAAATGCTTTATTGTCATATAATATCAATAATGTTGACAAAACTTGCCTAAATCTAAGATACATAAAAATAGGATAAAATTTAATGCAGTACATATATAATGTTAAAGTTATATATAAAATATCACAGTACAGTTTGTCACAAAGCATAAAAACAATTCAGACAACACATTAAAATAGTTTATAATATAAAATAAAGTTTTCTGTACATTAAAATAGTTTATAATATAAAATAAAGTTTTCTGTATATTTAGGAGTGAGCTGTGAGGTTGTCCGTGAAGTATTCATTCAAATTATAATATACTTTTTGGAGCAGCAGTTTTTTCACTTCTTTTCGAAATTTATTTTCTCCTTCCAATTTTCTTATAGTAGGTGGAAGATGGTTAAATAGTTTTTTCCATTATAGATAATTGAATTCTTAATTAGTGTTGTTGATGGGATAGGAAGACTGATGTTAGTAGTAAGGCGGGCTGCATAGATTGACTGAGACATAATGTTATTTAAGTGTTTTTTACGGATCAAACAGACCGTTTCCAAGATGAATAGGCATGCCAGAGGCAGAATTACTTGTGTTTTGAAAAGAGCTCTACAGGAATCTCTGACTCCAGCTTGACAAATATATCTGAGAGCTCTCTTTTGGAGAGTGAAGATAGGTTTGATAATATTTTGGGAGCCTGTACCCCAGTAACATATACCATAACGTAAGTGGGATTCACATAGTGCAAAATAGTCGTTTCTAGCTGAATTGAGGTCGAGAGAACTAGAGATTGTTCTAATTGCATAGCAGTTTGATGATAACTTTTTGCACAAATAATTGATGTGATTATCAAATTTCAAATTTTTATCTATATGTAGACCTAAAAATTTGTTCACTTGTTTGGACTCAATGATTTGGTTATCAAGAAAAATGGGTTCTATGTTGCATTTGAAAGTTAAAATGTTAGTTTTGGAGACATTAAATGTTAATATGCAAACCATTTTTTAACTTCTTTCAGATCATGTTCAATATTGTTCTGCAGTGTATTTAGATTCTTGTTATGCCAAAGAATGGACGTGTCATCTGCGAAGATTGTGAACTTTCCACCGATAGATATTTGCCAAATCGTTGATATACAGTAAAAAGAGCAGTATCAAATACGAAGTCGTCATTTCAATATAATTCATGCTGACACAAGTTCTGTTTTATTCATAACCAAAAAGAAAATGCAGATAACAAAGTTTAGAGAAGTATCAAAATATCTAATTGGATCAAAAGTTCAACAGCAAGTAGAAATAGAAGTAAACAATGAAAAAAAATGTTCACTGAAAAAAATTTACTGGGCAAAAGAAGATGTACATTTTGCTATGAGATTATGAAAGCGGAACATAGAAGAGAACATGCAACGAAAAAATGTTAACAGACACCTTATAAATGTGAAGGTTGCGAGATTTTTTTTTGTGTTGAGTATTTTTTTATGAAACACAAAGCCATAAAAATCTGATGGTAATTACCATCACATTGCTAATTATGTTTATATAATTTATATTATATTATTCAGTCTGAATGCTAGTAAATTTCGTTTGTTTTAATTATTTTGATATTACAATAAAGTTTCCATCATCTGAAAGTGCGTACTGAATTCAATGACTCTCCAGAATTAGTTTTCAAAAAAAATGTGAGCTAATTTTGATAATCTGTCCATGGAGCCATGCAGAAAGAGCCTGCATTCACATCACATGGTAACTGTGAAGCGTATTTGATTCACAGAGCTTGAAATATAATGCATGGTTGGAGTTATATTTAATTCACGTAACCCTTAGACCAAATGAAGCGTGAGTTATATATAACTCACATGGCATTCAACGTGTTAATGTAATATATATGTAATGTAATAAATATTAACTCCCGAAAATTCACTTTGAGTAATAGTTCAACCCATTTACTCCCGGAAATTCAAAAAAAGTCTCTCACGTAGGCCATTATTTCGAATAAAATTTATCCGTTTGCCAGCTTAGTGGCTGAAAGTCACTAAGCCGCGCATAAAACGCGATTAGAGCTATTAGAGCTTATCCGAATTGCAACCCATTTTGGGGTTCCCGCGATCAACTAACTCTCTCCGGAAACGCGTCACATTCAAACGACACCACCTTTGGAGCTGCTTTTCGTTCTCAATTACTCTGATTGGTACCCCAGTAGTATCATCGCGTATATTCCTGTGCAAAGTCCAATTTTTCTTTCCTGACTTAGCAAAACTCGCTTACTCGACCACCCAAGACGAAAATGAATCGTTCATTGTCTCGCATTTCTAGACTATATACATCCGATGATAAATTTTCTACAATGTAGCAATTTGACTTGCACGACATCCCAATACGATAATGCGATCTGCCCTCGCGAATGTCTTGATTTTTCTCGATAGGCAACTATTACTTCTGAATAACCTAGGTATACACTATTTCCTAATTTCTCTTCATAGGACACAATTTTACACGTTACATTGTATACAGGAACTGAGTCAGTTTTCATGATCAGTAATGTTTTGATATTTTGTATTATCTGAATCTGCATGTTCCTTAAGCATAGTTCTCATGGCAGCTTTTCATTTCAAACTATGCTTTATCATATCTTCTGATAGTTGTTACTTTGTTGCAAAATTCAACTTTATGAGCTAGCCACAGGCAAAGCTTGAAGCAAAAAGCTAGAAAACTATCCTCTTTTCCTAATTGTGAAAGATCTGTTGAATTATTCACGAAACTGACATGTTTTGTCTCGGATGTCAGCAACCCTAATGAATCTTGATTTTTTTCATACGACCTGATATTTGTGTTTCTACAAAAAAAACTATGTAATTTCAGCAGAAATATGTAACTAAGTACCTAGCAAAGAATAGGTACACATTTCGAATTATACAGAACACTAGAAAAAAATCATAGCTTATATTGAACTTTATGAACTCATAATTTTAATTTTTCACAGGAACACTGAAATAAGGAGAAATCTCTCAGGCACTATCAATCTACATAGTCTAATAGATGAATTACTGCCATAGATAGAATTGATTCAGAAAATAACTTCAAAAGTTTTTTTGCTATTCATTAACTAAGGTATGAACTTGATGAAAGCGTTCATTTATGCCTTTTGATTATTTTCATTTGTTCTTGAAATTTAGGTTGAGGTTTTTTGCAATTCTAACTAAAATATAGTAGTGCCATATTTTAACGATTTTTCATACCACTTATGCAGGATAAATCTGAAGTTGTGGTCCTAAAATTAATGAACCACATATCATAACTAACCATTTTGATATTGAACGAGTTTTTCAAAAAAAAGATACTGATGTATCTTTTTCTTTTTGTTTTAAACTCTCAAATCATGAACTGTACGTTGTAGGACAATTTGTAATTGATGAAAATTTCAAAATTTGTATTGAGACTTCAACTACCACAATTAAAAAAAATAGTCTTCTGGGCCATATCCTTTTTTGTTGTTCTGTCTTTCATAAGATAAAAATGAATTCGCTCTTTTAATTAACAATTTTTGCTTATAGTTTTAAATGTTTTATATGGCACAGAGTTCTTGCCACGGGCCTTATAAAAAAGCTATGAGGAACATATACTATGTGTGTTCAAGGAAAGATCAATCCACAATTTATTATTTTTCGATGTTGCCTGGTTCTGGTTGACCAGTATACAGTTCAGTTTGACTCACTGCGTAGTATGCTTTAGTAACATGAAGCGACAGGTTGAGGCACACATGTAGTGCCACATGTCCTAAAAGAAACATAGTAAGCACCATATGACAGTTAATGTGTTAAACATTAACAGCAATGAATCATTATATAATTTATGATTCACAAAAAATATGAGAAGTATTAAAAACCGTTGTTTTGTTTCAGATTACTGATAAACGTATTCCTTTGTATCACACAGTTGGGATTTTGCTGCGTCTACTTTGTTTTTGTAGCTGCAAACCTTCATGATGTCGTAAAACACTACTTCATTGATATTAGTGTTACCTGGTACTTGTTGCTGTTACTTATTCCACTGGTACTGCTTAACTGGGTGAAAAGCCTGAAATATCTCACTCCTGCTTCTCTGTTTGCTTCCCTACTGACATGCTGCGGTTTAATTGTGACCTTTTTCTATATGCTTCAAGGATTACCGAACACCAGTTCGGTTAATGCATTTTCTTCTTGGGCTCAACTACCTCTCTATTTTGGAACTGTGATATATGCATTCGAAGGAATTGGAGTGGTAAGTAAAAACATATTCTATCAGATTAACTGAAGTTTTTTTTATTTTTCATGTTTTTTTCTGCAAATATTTGAGTTTACCACAATCTTATATAATAAGACATAATTCATTCGGTAGCTATATAATGGAAAAAAATTAGGCAAGGCATCCGGTTTGAAGCCTGTGCAGATTTTTTTAAATATTTTTGCCATATATCCATATTTAACCTTTTAGAAATTTAAATGTATTTTTTTATGTTATCCAATCTGATTTTTACATTTGAAAATAAGTGCTTATCATTTTCACTGCATCAAACCCAATGTTTAACTAACCTATTTATATTCTACCAAACACGTGAACAAGTCTATAAAATAAAAATGTTGTTGCAAACGCAATACGTGAGAATGGCTGGACTGATTTGTCAATTTTTTATTTTTTTTTCGTAATAGCCCCAGAATAGTTTTTAGGGAAAAAAAATAGGAAAGTTGCCCGGAAATTGGAAAACTCGGAGATATAAGAAAAATTTGGCCAACAAAGGACCGAGTAGCTCAATGGTTAGATCGTTTGCTTTGTAACTCCAAGGACCCGGGTTCGATCCCCGGGCGAGTCCACACAAAAATCTATTTTTATTTTATTTGAACACTCGAATCGAACACAAAACATTTTTGTTGTTTGTAATAGTCCGAATAAGGTTTTTAGGAAAAGAGAGGTTTTTTAGAAAAGTTATTGGATTCAGTAAAAACTGAAAGGGCTTTTTTCTATGGCGTAACTCTTTGGTTGATGAAAAGTTTTCAGGAATATATAATATATACAAAACTAGAGATATTGGGGTAAGCAGCAATGAAAAAGTAAACTCTTTAAGGTTTATCCAAGCTTTCGGAAATGTTCATTTCCATCATCAGGGAAACTACATTAGATGAAAAAACCAATAGTAATACATATTCAAGTGCGAAACATTATGCTACTTACAACTTTGTTGAGGTTGGTTTCAATGATGTTAAACATATTAATCTAACATAGTGATACAAAAGAAGAAAAAAGGATCAAAGAATAAAAAAAAGTTCAAAATTTATAAAAAAACATTAACATTGTTTAAAATTATATAAATATAAATGTGTAGACTCTATGTGGTGTGACAAGTGAAACTGATAGGTTAGGAATAATTCTCGCAATTATATTTAAGCCAACGACACCTGACGGGTGTCACTTCGAAATTATTGGTGCCCACTGTTAGATTACTACCAACTGATGTTACCAGGTGTCAGTAATATTAAAAAGAACTATTAATTGATATTGCATTGGTGTCAATTTGAATTGATATAATAATAATAATAACTTTATTCATCCCAAGAAATAATACAATTATTTATATTAGGGCAACAATAATACAAAATAAATAAATTATATTTTTAAACAGGTGTATGAATTATTTTATCAATACAATTATGGGATAATCAATAAAATAGGTTATATTTCTCTCATAATTTTTTATATTGTTTTGCAAAATAAAATGAATAAATTATCGAGAGATCCAAATTTTTTTCAAATGAATCTTGAAGAGGCTATTGAAACGCAAGAATCAGGAATTAAATTGTATGTCATTATACCTTGATAAAATATGGACTTACGACCAAAGTTTGATTTTATCGGAATAGTACATAAATTTTTACAGTGACGAGTATTATAGTCATGGACATAGTCAATTTGTGTGAATGTGAGGTTATAATGTTTAGCAGAATTTTTTATAGAGTGGATCAAACAGCAGATTTTGAAACTATATAAATTTCCGATATTGATTAATTCATTGGGTTTATACAAGTTTACTGATGGTTCGAGGTACTGCTATCTGAGTACATTTTATTATTCTGTTTTGTATTATTATCTACTCTTATTTATTGTAAATAATAGTTCTTTTTAACATTACTGCCACCTGGTAACATCAGTTGGTACTGATCTAACAGTTAGCACCACTGAAATAATTTCCAAGTGACACCCATCAGGTGTCGTTGGCTTAAATATAATTGCGGGAATTATTCCTAACCTGTCAGTTTCACTTGTCCCACCACTAGAGTACACATTTATATTTATATAATTTTAAACACTGTTAATGTGTTTTTATTAACTTTGAACTTCGTTTTATTCCTTGATCTACGTTTTTTTCTATTATATATATATATATATATATATAATAACAATAATAACAATATTACATATTAGTTTACAGAATTGCCAATAATTATAACTAAATATCAATTGAACAACAAACTAGATACTTGTTTTTTAAAAATATTTGGATTATCACAATGTATTAAACTGCATTAATCTCAAGAAACTAAACAGGATTCTTAAAACATACTATTAAAGTATTTAATGAGACATCAAATGATGAAATAAATAATCAACAATTGTACATAATTAACGTTTTTTTTCTTTCTTACATAATTGGGTTTATCTTTCAGCTCAGTTTTGTTATGACAAGTTAATTTTAATCAATCATTTTGTAGGTCCTACCCTTGGAAAACAATATGAAAAATCCTCAAGCTTTTGGAGGCTGGAATGGTGTTCTCAATACAGGAATGGTGGTTGTTGCAGCTCTATACACTTCTGTGGGATTTTTTGGTTATCTCAAGTATGGTGACAAGGCTGTTTTAGGAAGTGTTACCCTTTTATTGCCAACCGATGAATTGTAAGTATCTGTATCTAAAAGCCTGCACTATGAGATTACGACGCCCACATGCAGTCCAATCTCATTTATTTATTACCCGCATGTAGTCAGTGTTCCAAAAGAAATAAAAATTCAATATTTAGGCCCTAAAACAAAGTAGTGACAACATTTTCCAAAATCCCTTGGTTAACATGTATTGATAGGATATATAATTTTTTATGAATTGGTTTTTTATCACAAAAATGCAAATTGTATTTTAAAATTACGAGAAATAAACAAAAACACAATAGAATTTTGAGAAAAGATTATATTCATAAATATCCAACGATAAACTCAAAATAGTCATAAAAACAACATAAAGACCAATAAACGAAGAATTACCATAAAAATTGAAACATAAGAAATCTACACATAGTTTTAATAAATATTTGAAGAAATGTATATTTAGTCGAAGAATAACAGAAACAAAAAATCTGGGAAGTCTTTTCATAATCTGATATCTGAATATTTAACTTTTATTGTTGTTGGGATTATGCTTTCAAGTTAATGTATATTTTGTACTGTTATTGAATTTTCATGTAATAATAATATATTGTACATAATACATATAAATGAATGAAAGAAATAAATTTATATTTTCCGCAGAATGATTTATTTAAAAATTCATAGATGAGCGCTTTCGAGAGTTAAGTCATTATCAGTGCTACCTGATAGTAAGTAAGGTTACTTACTCGTCAAGTTTACAGAAAAACCATAAAAAGTATCTCTGCTGCATAAAACATTAAGGTGGTTCCCCCACGAGACAGTTGAATTAGGAAATTATTAAAATTTTATAATTTGTTCGGATCGTAATCAATAACTTTGTAAAGCCCATATATACGTACTCAGTGCCAGTAGATATAGTACGAATATCATTTGCTTTCGTAAAATTTATTCTAAAAGTATTTTTGATCAGACATTGCGAGTAAACTTTTGGACGGAACTATCCAGGCTATGCCTCAACACACAGAAAAGGTTGCCTATACAGACAACGCATGTGAGCTGTTCAAACTGAGCGCCTGGCCGTGCATACACTGTTGCCGTCTCTCCGTTCCGTTCCCCACCATTCGCTCGTTCGCTTGCAAAATATATCGTATGCAGCCTAAACCTTAGTACTTCTCGAGATTATATCTGTCAAACTAGATGGTCAATCACTTTTATTTTTTTCACAATATCTGTGATATCCTGCTCTATCTCCTCCTCGTTTTTCATAAACTTCCTAATTTTAGTACTAACGGTAGAATTAATAATGTGCTGATTGCCTATGCATGGTCCATATGTTAGGTGTTAATTGAGTCAACTTCAATTTTATATATCTCGGGTTCGGGATGGTGAAACTTGTTAAAATTTTATAGAGGTGTTGTTCACATGTTGAACAATACATATGCCAAATTATATTAATTAATTTCCTAATTCAACTGCCTCGTGGGGGAACCACCTTAATAAGTTCAGAGTAAAAACTTGTTAAAATTCATCCTGGTTCAGGATTATTGTGGATTGCAAATTATTGGAAATCGATATTTCTGGCCAATATTCATTAATGAAGTGAAGTTGAATTTTTTCACTGTTAAATAAATCATTCTGCACGAAATACAAATTTATTTCTTCAAATATATCGATACATGCATACAGCTAGACTTTTTTCACTTAAGTCATCACATGAAGGGATAGTTGACAAAATGTATTTCTTCAGTTCATTTTTGAATTTTGTTATGTTATTAATATTTTTTTAGGTAAACTATTATAATAAATTATTCCACGATGATATAAAGAATTTTTTCCAAACTGGGTTTTTATTTGGAAAATTATTAAATCATTTCACTGTCTTGTGTGATATTTATGACAAACAGAATTTACACTGAATGTGAGATTACAATGCTTATTATTATTTTTTGTGAGATGGATAAAAATACATAATTTCGATAACGAGTCAATGTCAAGCAGATCCCTTGGTTTATATAATTTCAATGTTTGTTCCAAGAATGGTAATATGAAAATACATTTAATTGCTTTATTTTGAAAGGATTTCAATGGTTTCAATACAGATTTCGTTGCAGTACCCCAAATTCATATTAAATATTGAAGTAAATCAGACTGAAATAAATAATTTTCAAATATTTAAGTGCGAATTTACACGATCCAATAAATTGGTCAATTTTGTGACCTTGAATTTTATTGATAGGTGTAAACAGAAAATTGTCGTCAATTTGAACTTGACCAATAAATTGATGAGTTTAGAATCGGTTCTAATTTTTCATCAATTTTTAGTGACAATTTGCAGTAACTTTTGGCATGAATGCCTGCCTGCCTGAATGGATGCCTGCTAGAACAGAGATTTTCAGGTTATATGTTATTATTTACGCGATTTCACATACCCTACCCTAACAGCAAGAAAAATGATAGTGCGAAAAAATAAACATAATTTACTTTGCATTACATTTGCAGCATAAAAGACAGAGAGATGGTGGATTAGATCTTGGATTGAGAAAAGAGGGAAAGGAAACTTGACATTAGTTCAAGAAAAATTCCTGAGTTCAGATCCTAATCAATTCAAACGATATTTAAGAATGGATCAGAGTCAATTCAATAAGCTATTGAATAATATTCGGTACTTTTCCTATAGTTGAACCATTTCTTGTCAGTATGTTGGTATTCCTTATTAAAAACTGTTGCCAAAATTGACCAATAAATTGTCAGGTGTAAATATAACCCATATTGGTCAATTTTATTGTTCAATTTTATTGGATCGTGTAAATTCGCACTAAGATAAACAAAATACCATATCTTATATAAAATGCCAATGATAGGAGATATTTTTTTCCTGAGAATTTGAATATGTGTTGACCATGAAAAAGTTTGGTCAATGGTCAATTTCGATTTTCTTCAGTATTTGATACAAAACTTTCCAAATGATTCTTTTTGAAATGTACACAAATGAAGATTTCTCCTCAATTAGTGCAAATTTACACGATCCAATGAAATTGTACAATAAATTGAACAATAAAATTGACCAATATGGGTTATATTTACTCCTGACAATTTATTGGTCAATTTTGGCAACTGTTTTTACTCAGGAATACCAACATACTGACAAGAAATGGTTCAACTACAGGAAAAATTCCGAATATTATTCTATAGCCTATTGAATTGACTCTGATCTATTCTAAATATAGTTTGAATTGATCAGGATCTGCACTCAGAAATTCTTCATGGACTAATGTCAAGTTTCCTTTCCTTCTTTTCTCAATCCAAGGTCTAATCCACCATCTTCTACATTTCTTTCTTTTATATTCAGCAATGCACATTGCTGGGAATGTAATGCAACGTAAATTATGTTTTTTCCGCAACAATCATTTTTCTCGCTGTTAGGGTAGGATATGTGAAATTGCGTAAATAATAACATAACCTGAAAATCTCTGTTCTAGCAGGCAACCAATTCATGACTGAAAGTTACTGCAAATTGTCACTAAAAATTGATGAAACATTAGAATTTTCTGTTTACACCTATCAATAAAATTCAAGGTCACAAAATTGACCAATTTATTGGATCGTGTATATTCACACTTAATTGATTCAGTAACCATACAATTATTAAACATAGGTCCTCTTCCATTTAATTCTTATTTTTTTTAATAATAAATTAAAGTAGTATCATCAGCAAATAACTTCAAATGTCCTTGCAAGTTCAAATTTGAAATAGAGTGTTGATATAAATGTGAAACAAAATAGGTCCAAGGATTGATCCCTGTGGTACACCACAAGATATGTTTCCTGTGGAAGATTTCGAATCTCCCATATAAACGAATAGCTTTCTATCGAATAAATAATTTCTAAACCAAGAATACACATTTCCTCTTATGCCTATTTCACAAATGTTTTTAAGGAAAATTTCAAAGTTAATTGTATCAAATGTTTTTCGTAAATCCAGTGATACCGGTCCAGTCTTGAAGTCTGCATCTAATTTCAACTGAATATTAGTAATACGATCTAGTGTGGCACACTCTGTATCACTAGATTTTCGAAAGCCATACTGACCATCAAAAATAAATTTTATTTTGGTCAAGTAATTCCATAATCTTTTATGCTTCACTTTTTCCAGAATATTTGATAAAATTGAAAGCAGCGCAATGGGTCTGTAGTTCATTAAACATTTTTGCCCATTTTTGTAGATTGGTAATACTTGCAATTTTTTTTTTTTCAACAAGGCCTGTTTTAAATGATAAATTAATTAATTTACTCAGTAAAGGTGCCAATTCTAACTTAACTGCTTCGACTAAATTCATAATCTCCGACTCCAAATACCTCAACATACCAATATTGAATAGAAACGTTCTATAATCACAAAATTCGTACACATTCGTACACCTCTTGATTTTATCAATTTTGACCATAAATTCGTAATCTCCGACCCCAAAAACCTCCACATATCAATTTTGAATAGAATCGAACCATAATCAAAGAGATCGTCCGCCATCTTGGATTTATTTTATATTTTGACAAAAATTCTAATTTTCGACCCAGAAAACCTCCTCTTACCAATTTTGAATCGAATCGTAGCATAATTACAAAACTCGTCCGCCATCTTGGAACCTCCATCTTGAATTTATGAATTTTTTGACAAAAAATTCATAACCTCCGACGCCAAAATCCTTCACATACCAATTTTAAATAAAGTCGGACCATAATCACATAGATCGTCGGCCATCTTGGAGCTGCCATTTTGATTTTATTAATTTTAACAAAAAATACACAATCTTCGACCCCGAAAAACCCCACATACCAATTTTGAATCGGACCATAAACACAAATCTCGTCCGCCTTCTTGGAGCCGCCATTTTGTTTTTTCTCTAACAAAAATTCCATAATGCATTACTACAACTATGAACACCTGCCAAATTTCACGTTAATTGGACAACTAGAAGTGGGTCAAATTTAACTTGTAAGATTTGATTACACACATCGGGATAGGTGAAACTAAATAAAAGCTTATAAAAAATTAAAATATTGCGTTTTATCAAGAATAAAGAACTAGCATCGTTCTTGTTCAACCCAAACTCGAGTTTCAGGACTGGTAACTTTTTTTGGAATCTGAATTAGCTAGAAAACTGGACTTCAGAGTAATCATTGATGGGAGGGGGGCGCATTTTAGATCCTCCCCAGGCCCCGATTTTCTCTCTATGGCCCTAATTTAGTAAAAACTATCACAACTCTCGAACATAGTTGTAAAAACTTAATCTTTTTTTCCTTTCAGTTTGGCACAATCCGTTCGTCTGATGATGGCCATTGCAATCTTACTGTCATACAGCTTGCAATTCTATGTACCTTTCAACATAGTTTGGCCAATGATAAGAAAACATGTCGAGGACGAGAAATCCCAGGAAATAGCCGAGTACGTCACCAGAACCGTATTAGTATTTATTACGTTTCTTTTTGCAATTGCTATACCCAATTTGGGTGCTGTAATATCCCTAGTTGGTGCTTTCAGTAGTTCCGCTTTAGCTTTAATATTTCCGCCACTGATAGAAATTATCACATTCTGGCCAGATAAGTTGGGTAGGAACAATTGGATTCTGTGGAAAGATATCATGATAATTTTGTTTGGATTCGTCGGATTCTTGATTGGATCGTACACTAGTTTGCTGAACATTCTCCAATCCGAGAATCAAGTGTAGAAAATGATTTCTAGTCAATTTATTTATTGATAATGACAAATATATGACAATAATCAGCTATGTGATGGATCTACTATGTAGACTGTATTCACTGTTACAAAGAGTTTCCTCTTTAATGTGAAATATGACAATATATGTCCATATTAGTGAATTAGATCCATTTAAATTTGTGATTTATCTGAAACTTCAGTTTCATTTTGTGATAGTATGATTTCTATATTACTGTACACGTATACGCAAACTACTTAAGTTTGTACTAGTCCAATTTTTATTCTAAAGGAACATAATAACCTAATCATAATCAATCTTAGTTTGGTATTCTACTTAAGTCAGATTGCAATGTGTAATGAATACTTCACAAAGAAAAAAAAGTTTTAATAAAGTAAATCCAAATAATAAATGCTTTGCAGTACAAAAGAATTCACATATCAAAAAATGTATTTCTCTGACAAGACATTTAATGATTTACTACATTGTATTGTGGATTTTCTGGGTGGGGATCATGTAGTATGAGAAACAGATATCTTCACGGGAAAAATAATATACTACATATATAGGCCAATTCAATGTAGAAAATGACTGATTTTGTAACAAAAATAGTACCGAATGTGCCATCATATGAAAGACGGTACGTAGTTATATCCTGTTATGTTTCCTACTCGCAACTATCATTGCTTAATTTGTCATAAACATTAGTGCAAAAAATCGTGTTTTTTTTTCGTTTTTCACTTGTAACATGAAAACTAATTAAGCAATCTAGATGCTCTCAATCCAAAAAAATGAGCCCTGGCATGCATGATTTGATTAGATTATTAATAACTACATAACACCGCCATTTTTCAAAATTGTAGAGAGCATACCCTCCAAGACATGGTAGTAGTTGATATGTACTTTATGTGTGAAAAACTCAGGCGCAGTCAGATCATTCGTTTGTGCATATAGACCAGGGCTGAAGCCTTTGAAAATGGTAAAAAGTGAAAAAAAATAATAATAGGATGAAACCCATTGGAAAAGGAAGAGAATATGTGAGGAAGTGGAAGGGGGTGAGTTTTTAAGGGTAAAAAATAGTTTGATTTCCGGCATAACTACAAGTCCTATGGCGTTAAATGTTAAAGTTAAATGGCGAAGTTATAGGTAATGAAAAGATCTACAACTTTTGTATTCACACTTTTTTCACATAACCTCAAAATGTATGTGAAAAATTCAAATAACCAAGTTTTTGGTTTTTTATTTTTATCTTTTACAAAAAAAAATGTTTTTTACGAAATTTGGTGAAAACTTACTTTTTTATGTCCCAAACACACTGTAATTTATTTGATTCAAAATATTTATTTTTTCACCTTAATTTGACCTAATATCGAAAAAGCACCCTAATTTTCGAAAATTCTCCCGTCAGAATATCAGCTTTTAAAAAAAAGTCGGTGGGCTTTTTGTTCGTTAAAATCTCTACTTTCTGATGGTATAAAAAAAATATACATTACTAGGGTTAATGTTCTCAGAAAATGCAAAGAAACGAAAAAAACTCGAATCCGAAATATTTTTTTTAATCATTATTTACAATTTTGAGCTATTTATTAAAATGTACACTTTAATTACTCAAAAAACGTAAGATTCTATGTTACATTGATAAATAAAAAAATTGCAAATCGAAATATACTACTATAATTAACAACCAAATAAGTTAATAAAGTTAATATTTAATAAGACATCTACAATATTTTGAGAAAGTTGTAGAATCTTCTTTAAATTATATGCGTAGATGCCTATTTATTGCTATTTTAAGATAACTTTTTTAAAAAAGCTGATATTTTGACGGGAGAATTTTTTATTTAAAATTAGGGTGCTTTTTCGATATTAAGTCAAAATAAGGTGGAAAAAGAAATATTTTAAATAAAAAAAATTCAATAAAGTGCATTAAAAAATCCAAATTGAAATTGTGCAAAAACTAATGTACATATCAATCACTATTATTTCGCGGAGAGCTTGCGATACAACTCGAAAAATGGCAGTGTTATGAATTTTTGATTCTCTACAATTTGTCCATTGAGAGCATCAAGATTGCTTCGTTAGGTTTCATGTTACAAACGAAAAATAGAACACGATTTTTTTATCTTGAATGTTTATAAGAAATCAAGCAATGATAGTTGTGAGTGGGAAACATAACAGAATATAACTACAGACCGTCTTTCGTATGATGGCACTGTCGGTTTCCTGTTACTATTTTTGTCAGGATACTACTGATTGGACTAGATGCATAAATTACATCCTCCTGTGTATTTTAAAAAATTACATGTTTTTTTTTTAATTATGGTTAATTTTTTTTTGTGAGTAAACCATGATTTATCATAACTTGTGGGTTGCATGGAATACACGTTTAAAGTATTGTAGATTGAGACTTTTTGATCATAAAATCAATTATTTGCTATACATTATTGAGTACAATAAAAATACAGTCAAATATTTAAAAAAAAAACATTGTTTTTTCAATTATAACATTTCAGGTGAACATAACTGTTTCTCAACTACATTTTAATGAACTAAAAAGGCTTGTTTTCTCCGAACAGTATATTATTTGCAATTTTTTGTGTAGAAGGTAAAAAATGCCATTTGACTAGCAAAATTACTACTTAACCAATGAAAGTGCTACTTATTATGTATAAATTCTTGCGAGATAAATGCAATCTAATCTAACCAACCTTCTATAGGCATATTGATCGAAAACAATAAGCAGGTGCTTGCTTCACTCTCGCTCTCTCCGTTCACATAGACAAGGAATAATCTTTAAGGTAGTTCCGCCACAAGACAGTTGAATTAGGAAATTATTAAAATTTGGCATACGTATTGTTTAACATGTGAACAACACCTCTATTTTAACAAGTTTCACCATCTTGAACCCGAGATATATATAATTGAAGTTGACTCAATTAACACGTAACATATGGACCATGCATAGGCAGACATCACATTATTAATTCTACCGTTAGTACTAAAATTAAGAAGTGTATGAAAAACGAGGAGCTAAAGCAGGATATCACAGATATTGTGAAAAAAAATCAAAATGATTGACCATCTAGTTCGACAGATATAATCAAAACTACTCTCGTTATTCAAAATAGTCCACGGGGAAGCGCACAGCCTAAAGGGGGGGTCGTAGAGAAATGCGGAATGTGCCAGGGGACTTTTTAAAGAAGGACGGGTGACCATTTGAGGGTCTGAACGCGAAAAAAAAACTTCTCCTAGTTAACCCCATCGATTTTAACGATACCCCCCTTCAAGTTCAAAAAGAGTACTACAAAAAAGTCCATTGAAGTTTTATCGAAAAACGATAATTTTTTCCCATGACGTATGATTTCTAGTGAGGTGCAGGTCTGAAACATTTTTTTTTTGCTGCGTTTTTCGGTTGAAGGGGCAATTGCCGCCTTCAAAAAAAATTTTTTTTTCGTGTTTCAAATCGAAAAGTTTTTTGAAATTTTTCGATTCCGTTGGAAATAATTTCCTAATTCAACTGTCTCGTGGCGGAACTACCTTAATAATCAGTTTTTTCACTTGTCAAATGGTATGTTATCCAACCCTATAACTTTTTTCTTGGGTTGATACAAATTTGGAGATCAAATTGCAATTTAACAATCAATTTAATATCAAATCATTTAAATATTTTCAGTACATTTTAGAATGTACATTTATGGCAACTTTTTATATTGTATACACAATCTGGTGATTTTCCCTTTGTCGATTTTCCAGGACTTTTACATTCCTTAGGGCATTTGTAAATATTGTATATTTATTTCAAATTGTATTATATTTTTGTATGCTCCTCGATATAACCAATTTATTTATTTTTAGATAAGTAGTTTTAATTTGTATGTTCAGTGTCAATAAAATATTTATTATTGATAAATGCATTTTTTTACATCTACCATTCATTCGGTTCTTCTGAAAATACTATTACGAATCTGGGCTTTGTGTCTATTAAAATACACAAACTAATTTCCGTTTATTTACACCCTTCGAGGAACTTAAGCCTTTTGCAAAACAACGCTTGGCAGTTGCAAATGTTACGCCACTGGCCTATTATTGAGGGATCACTCCTTCAACTCTATACCAATGAACGCTAAGGACTTCTCAAATATTATGACTTAATCACTTTACTTGATTATTCCTTTGTTGTTAGGTTGACAAAACAAGCATCAAGAGCATCGACTATCTGAGGATGGTCGAACCGAGATTATGTTCCTGGAGCGGTCTATAGGAAATATCTCTTCTCTCTATACTTGGGCGTGAGTTGTTTATTCAGGAAATACGTACCGTGTTTCAGAAAGATTCGAAAAGTAATAATAAAAAATAATAATGCACTCATAAAAATGTTAAGAATAGACATATATATAATAAAAGTTGACAAAAATATGATCAATAATAGGTAATTTTGGAAAAAAAATACTGTTCACTCGTGCCTTTACTTGGAGCGACCATTACTCGGTTGAACTTGATCTGAATCTAATTATTCTTAATGGTTTCTTAAGTTCACTACTTGACGACTATATTTGTACTCTTCTCATTGTTATTTCACTATGTTGTGACCGAATGAATTCTAACCTCATTTTGAGCCTACTTGTTCTTTGGTTCACTGTTGAATACCGAAAGCTTGAAGTTTTCAGTTTCTTATTAAGTTATCATGACCGTCGGCGCGGTCATATTCTCTCTATTTTATTATTGACTGATTTAACGTGTTACTGCATTGACTTCTGTTCTACGAATAACAATTTTTCGTTCCGCGGTTCGCGTTTTATAGGAAATCCAATGTCATGTTTTGGTGGGTGTGTCTGCGGAGTGGGATAAAGGGTTTTGTTGTTGCATTTAATTGTTTTACTTGTCAAAATAAATCATTTTCTTAATAATTAATGGCTTGTTGCTGTCATACGCGAGTGGATAAAAACGAGGGATATTATCTCTCTCATGATTGAGTTATATTAATGGGCCGTCGTAATCTATAATTTATAGCGTTTTTTCTGTTGCCACAACTATGTAAAAACAGTTTTATGATGTCTCATAGCGCAATGCGGTTAGGCGAGCTTCCAAAAAACTCTGAATTTATACTTTTGTTTATCAGGAACTTTTGTTTTTCACATACGCGTAACTAGGTGATGATATATTAATAGCTATATCGAAAAAAGGGTGATGTTTTATGGGACTTCTTAATTGCCTTTATAATCTTCAAATGACGAAATATTTTTAATGGGCTCATTTGTTGATTAGCTTGGTCGTGTGGAGGATTTCTGATTTTATTATCTTTCCTAGTGAACTGGTTTTTCTGGCTATAACGTTCGTAGTAAGGAATATCGTGTTGTTTCTTAGGAATGAAAGTTTTTCTGTAATTATGGGGCATCACACAAAGCAGGTGTTCTGCAGTTTCAGCGAAGTTCTCGCAGTAACTTCTCACTATCTGATCTGTCCATTCTTTTGAGGAGGACAATGCCCAGTGAGCAGTCCCGTTACCAGTTTCAAGACTTTCTTGTCCAACTAGAGAAGCTGTTTAGCTTTCCTTGGCAATGGGCTCGGAAGCCTTTTCGCTTGACTTTGTCCTGGAACCTCATTGCAGTGGTTTTTAATTTGGTCAGTTTCCCAGCGCCGAAATTCTTCTGTAATGTGGGCTTTGGAGAGACCACAGAAAGGTTCTGGGCTAGAAAATAACGAACCATTTCATAAAGCCGAGTTTGACTGTATCTATTACGAAAACGCCCGCACGGTGATTAGAGATTCCAGAATTGAAATTTACTACTTCATTCATAAATGCTAAGAGTGATTCATCTTGTCCTCTTCCACTCTTCAAAATACTCACAGAACAGCTCGGTGTTTAGTTTTAGGAGCCAGCAAAAGACAATAATGTTCAAATTCCTGCACATCGCGTACTGTTTTCTGATTGGTTGCTAATTAGGATCTTTCATTCACCAGCCAATCAGAAAACACTAGTAGAATCTAACAAACTTTCGTTTGTAAACAACTTTGTTAACCGTGTATGCGAGAATCTTGCTTGACAACAGTGTTCAGTTCACGTGTTCTGAATGTCTGAATCACTACAATGTCGTGATATTCTTTTTCAAAACAATATTCAATTGCGAATGTTTCCTTTTTCGATAGTGTTTGTGTCGTGTGTTTGTTTCAAGAGACTATGATAAGTGTCTCAAAGCAGAGTCAACTAGTTCTGACATCACCAGTTTGGAAGTAACAAGGTTAGTTGTTTTCCTCACTTTTAAATTGAATATCCATCTCAGGCAGCCTTCAATGTATCCATTTACCACACAATCAGTTCAACATTCTACATTATTCAAATGTAGGTTTAATTGTTTATTACATTTGGCAATTGCTGAAGTTTTCCTCTGAGTAGGTCACCTGAAATTAGGCGGGTGGCGCTACCCAAAATTTTGACGAATGTTTTACAATTTTTTTTGTCCAGAGTTTTAACCCTTGTAATTCGTTATAAAATGGCATTATACACTCGTCATTCTGGGTGTGCAACAGAAAAATAAAAAACTTGAGAAAAAAATTAAAGTAGAATTGTGTGATGAACTGCAAACGTCACGTTTCCCTAGACCCCGCTGCTCCCCCTTGTCATATTTTGTCACACTAAGCGATTCCCCTCCCCCTTGCACGAAAGGCCCCTATCAAATAAAAACCATTAAAAAAGATTTCTGCACAAACTCTTTTGGAAAGCCAGATCAACATTCCTTTGTTTTCTGCATATCCATTTCAAAATATAAATTAAAAAACACACTTTCATAGAAAACCAAACTAAAAAAATAGAAAATTAGAAAAAAATGTATTTTATTTTAAAAAAAGCGTGGGGTGCATGGTATCAATTACCTGTGATCTGAGACATTTCTTACTTTACTGCCCTAGGTAATGTACAATATAATTATTGATACCATGCACCCCACGCTTTTTTTTAAATAAAATAAATTTTTTTCTTATTTTATTTGGTTTTCTATAAAAGCGTGTTTTTTAGTTTTTTTAAACTATTATTTATTTTTAACTTTTTAGTCTTTATTGCTATATAAGCGAGTTTTCTTTAGTTTTTTAAACTATAATTTTATTTTCAACATTTTAGTCCATATTGCGTGTAACGTGTAAAAATCTCCAACCCCAAAAAACCCCACATACTAATTTTGAATAGAATCGGACCATAATCACAAAACTTGTCCGCCATTTTGGAGCCGCCGTCTTGAATTTTTCAATTTTGACAAAAGAATCATAATCTCCGACCACGAAAACACTCAGATACTAATTTTGAAGCAAATCGGACCATAATCACAAAACTCGTCCGCCATTTTGGAGCCGCCGTCTTGAATTTTTCAATTTTGACAAAAGAATCATAATCTCCGACCACGAAAACACTCAGATACCAATTTTGAAGCAATCGGACCATAATCACAAAACTCGTCCGCCATTTTGGAGCCGCCGTCTTAATTTTTCAATTTTGACAAAAGAATCATAATCTCCGACCACAAAAACCCTCAGATACCAATTTTGAAGCGAATCGGACCATAATCACAAAACTCGTCCGCCATATTGGAGCCGCCATTTTGTTTTTTTTTCACACAAAAATTTCTTAATGCATTGTCACCGGAATTATGTACACCTGCCAAATTTCAAATCATTCGGACATCTGGAAGTGGGTGAAAATCAAGTCCAAAGGAGTCGGTTACAAACAAACATACAAGTGAAGCTAATAAAAAGCGTGTAAAAAAAGGTTCTGTAGAAGAAAATTATGTATCTTGTAACCCAAAAAACACATAGAAAAAACTTGTGAGTGTCTGCACACTAACAGACAGATTTGGATATTTTATTTTTATTTCATAGATATGTATCATGAATATCTTTTATTCCTAACCCCAAATTGAGAAAATTTCTTTTTGAAAAATGAACTTTTTAAACTTTTATTCTATTGTTATAATATCAATGATCTTACAAATGTAAAATGACAGTGCTTCTTTATCACATTCTCACATAGATATTGACTAACACAAGACAATAAAAAACATGCTTTATTTATCATTAAAACTTCTGCAAATAACTTAGTCATAAAATGGAACAACATCAACTCAAATAGAATCCAAACATTTTTCTCATAATGCTATTACTGTTTCTTAAAACTCTTCAAAATGGGATAAATATTATCGAATGCTTCATAAATCTCCTGCCTCACTTTGGCACCAGTCAAAACAACCTTGCCAGACACGAAAATCAAAAGCACTATCCTAGGTTTGACCATCCGATAAATGAGTCCGGGAAACAATTCTGGTTCATAACTACTGAAAGCACTGTGAGTAAGTACGAGTCCTTCCAAGCGAATAGGAAATTTAACATCACAGCTGCCCACCATGTTCTGTATTTTGAAATCCAGGAATTTTGCGTTGAACCCGAGTTTTTGTATAATCCTCGCGTATTTTCTAGCAGCTAACCTGGAGTCTTCTTCACTTTTTGCACCTGTGCATACCATTTTACCAGAAGAGAATATGAGAGCTGTGGTACGAGGTTCTCTTATCCTCATAATTACGGCGGCAAAACGTTTTGGGTTGTATTCTGCATTCCTGGCGTGCAAAGCAATTTTTTTCAAATCCAGTTTACAGTTCAGATTCACTGTTGATACAATATTCCTACGAGAAAAAAAAAACAATTGAATTCACACAGCGCACTCTTGAAAAAACTTAGTTTGCTCTACCCCCATCCCATGAATATAAAGGGTAGGAAGATCTCCTAGCCTTTCCGATCATATCAATAAAGTACAGTACAGTCTACATATACTACAAGAATATAAAAATACAAGTGATTTACCTATATAGCAACCAGTCAGGGTTCCGAAAGAAGTATTCATGTGAGGCTGCATTACAACAATCTTTTAGGCCAATCAATAGAGATTTTTTTCGTGACAAAAGTCTCAGTCATTTGGTGCTTAAAACGGGGAAAGTTTTCCGGGAGTTTTGAAAATTGGTAATAATAAATGTATTTTATTCAATCGATCTGATCCAAAGGGCTATGGAACAAGGTCTATCAATTGAAAATTGGTATTTTTATAGATTTCGACGTGGTCTTTCCGTATTTTCACTTTTTCACCTTGTATCTTTGATGCTCGCGCCGCCATATTGGAAAAATGGCGCCCAATAACAGTGTTTTTACAATATCTGATTTCAGACTCATTTTATGATGAAAATAGTTATGTAATAAATTAAACGGGAGAAAATTTCCTACAATTTATGTTCTAACATTCTTTTGGAACGAAGTTCCTTTACGCGGTTTGCGGTAGGAGTTGACTGGTAGAAAATGTAAGAAAAAAGTGTTATGCCCCCTCCATGCGACTTTCTCTCTCTCTGTCGCTTTCTATTATATACGAGTATGTGTGACAACTACACTTGGTCCTGTCAGAATTAAATGTCAACGCATTCAATTCCTATATAGGGAAATAGGAAATGCAAAATTGATGGAATAAGGGATTTTGAACTCACTACATACAGTGATTTGATATTTGAATTCAAATATACCTTTTTCAGCATGTTAGAAAGCCTCAGTTTTTCAAGTAAGGCAATGAATAATTCAATTGTGTCATTTTGTAGTTGGTAGAGCTTCAATGTGCACTGCGAATTTCGTGAAATTCAGTAGTTTAAAGTGCCGTATAAACCCCAAAGTGTTGAAAAAGTGAATTATAAACTCCTTCGTTAACTTAAAAACAATAATACAGTGTGCTGAAAGTGATCTAAATGCCTAAAAAGAGTGAAAATAGTGTTTCTAACACGATATCTGGCCATTGGAAAACTGCAGGCATTTGTGACCCTTAATAACCTCCGAGCATGGAAATTTCGTATTTCGTAAAAGTTTGTATAGGGGTTAGGGTGCTTCATTTTTGGGCAAAATTTTTTTTCTTCAAGTCCCGCCTGAAAACCTTGTAATTGATAGAAAAACAAAATTTTTGAGCATATTGCGAACCCTTAATTCGAATTTTAACCCATTGCTAGAGAATTTTGAATTTTATCCATTAAAATAACATTAAAAAATGATTTTGTATCCGTTTTTCCTTCCGCTTACCAGGAAAAAATTTTTTTTGGGAATTTTGACTCATGGATTCTTGTTATAGGAATAATTTCCTACAAAAAAGCCCATTACTCCAACGGGTTCGACGAAAAATGTCATTTAAGCTGAATTTTCATAAAAATACCAGTAAATCGCGTTTATTTGCTAAACTATTTTTGACGTTGATAATGAGAAATAAATTAGGTGTGCAAAGATTTCATAAATACAAATGGAAGAAAACTACTGGCAAACTAACGAAACCGTACATATTGTGCATAACTTTGAAGTCTGACATAAATAATCTATCTGTGAAAATCGTATAATTTTTTTAAAAATATTATGAACTCCAAAAAGTAGTAATCGTTGTGAAATTACCGATTTAAAACATTTTTGCTGCCACAAAATTCCAAAAAATACGACAAACAAATTTTTCATTAAATTTTTTAACTTGGATTTCATAAATTAGTTTTTATTGAAAAAAATAGATTTTTTCGTTAATTTTAAGTTTTAAGTGGCTTTAACAGCTAAACTATGAGAGCTACGTAAAAATATAAACCCCCTACAAATTTGTAATTTACATTTCCTTTCTATCTTCAATAGTTTAGCAAATAAACGCGATTTACTGCTATTTTTTTGAAAATTCAGCTTAAATGACATTTTTCGTCGAACCCGTTGGAGTTACAAACTCGACGCAATGGGCTTTTTTGTAGGAAATTATACCTATAACAATAATCCATGAGTCGAAATTCCCAAAAAAATTTTGTACCTGGTGAGCGGAAGGAAAAATGGATACAAAATATTTTTTTAATGTTATTTTAATGGATAAAATTCAAAATTCTCTAGCAATGGGTTAAAATTCGAATTAAGGGTTCGCAATATGCTCAAAAATTTTGTTTTTCTATAATTACAAGATTTTCAGGCGGGACTTGAAGAAAAAAAATGTTGCCCAAAAATGAAGCACCCTAATAGGGGTACCCTCAGTTTTTTCAAGTTCATAAAAATTGGTATTTGAGGTCTTTGTTACAAATAAAGAAATACGTTGAAAAGGGAAACATTCTCAATTGAATATTGATAGAAAGATTTTTCTGTGAATTGAAAAATCCACGATTAAAATGAAGTTATTTTTTGTGAATTTTAATCGTGGATTTTTCAATTCACAGAAAAATCTTTCTATCAATATTCAATTGAGAATGTTCCCTTTTCAACATGAATACCCCACAAGAGGTTATCTTGACGATGGAAGATAGTGACTAAAGTTTATCTTTCAGTCGCAGATGATTCCACATCTGATTTTATGAACATCCTGTTTATATTTTCAACAAATCAAAGAAATACGTGTTTCAGTGTTTTTGGAAATTCAACCCCAAAAGAGGTGAAATGGGAAGCAAAATGAAGGAGATAAAAAACCTCTCCAATTTCAGGCGAATAATTAACATATACTTAATCTGCTCGGAACCATATAAAATTGAGGATATAAACCAAAGAATTTTTGCCCAGTCTTAGTTTTAGATTCAGTTATAACGTTAGTTCAACCATAGTTATAGTAAGTAATAATGGAATCTGTAATTTATTTCATGGTGCTGTAGGTTTTGCCGGGTTTTCCTACAGTTTTGAAATGCAAATGCGCCACCTCGCTCAAAAGAAGTTGCCCCGGCGCACAATCGAAAATACAATCAAATAATTGCAAATTCCATTTTTTGCTTTGTATTATTGTAATAGTTGTAAAGCACATATAGAGGAGTCTTCTTGCCTAAGGAAATTAGTGAAGACTTGTACTATACAAATTGTAAAATTTGTCTCTGGTATAAAATAAAATTCTATTCTATTCTATGAGGATTCCGTTAATTTTTAAGCTAGGGTCATGAAAATTGGTAGTTGAGGTCTTTGTCACAAATAAAAATACGTATTTCAGTGTTTTTAGAAAGTGAACCCCCAAACGGGTGAAATGAGGGGAGAAAGTTTGTATAGGGGTTCTGTTAGTTTTTAAGTTAGGGTCATAAAAATTGGTCTTTGATGTCTTTGTTACAAATACGTGTTTCGGTGTTTTTAGAAATGAAACCCCTAAAATGATCAAATCTTAAATAATCGTATGGAAAACTTACTGTAGCTGAGGTATTATTCCTGGGTCTGCAGAATGAGGGGTCATAGGGGTCATTGGTGAAGGAGTTGATGGGGCCATCGTAGGAGTTGCACCCGTAGCTAGTGATCCTCCTAGATTGACCATCGGACTCATCATAGTATGTTGCTATAAAAAAATGAATAAGAATAGAAATTGAGTACACACTATTTGACAACACCAAGAAACGATAGAATCAGATTTCGATGAACCTCACAGGAAACAAAGGTATATATTTAATTAAAAAAAACGGTGACCACTACCCACTAATAACTTTTAACATGTTAAGCTACAAGCAAGAAAAATCGTACGGTTGGGACCAGAGTTTTTTTTTTTAAAGCCCTGATTTAGTCAATAAAATTGTCAATACCATTGAATTTGTGCAAAAAACAATTTGGACAGCTGATTTTTGAAATATTTTCTGTATTAGCATGTAGAAGTAGGATGTGGTAACGGAAATTACATCACAGTTTTCAGTTTTGTTACTTCCTTTTATTCTGGCACGTTCTTGATAATTTGCAACATTCTCAACGAAAGCGGCAAAAAATAACCGTAAAAATTTATGGAAAGTTAACAGAAGCGGAACTTGAATTTTTTTCTTCTAATTTTGACATTTGAAGTGACACTTTTCAGAACTCGTTGACGTTATCAAATGTTTTACTTTTCATCACCAGTTGTGAAAAGTAAAATGTTTCGCAGCTGGTGATGAAAAGTAAATTTCACCACCAGTTTCAAAAAATACAGGAATAAAATTTGTTATAATTTTGAGGCTTTTCAATATATAATATGTATGGTAAAAACTAATTATAAATATTAATAACATAATTTGAACAAATGGTGATATTGACCCCAGCTGACAACGTAGTTTTCTATGTAGCATTAATTTCCAAGTTTTGCATGGAAGTCTCTCCAAGGATGAGAACACGCTTTTAACGCACTAAAAAGTAAAAAATAATTTTAATATTCAATAACTATGCCAAAAAGCGTGGGGTGCTTTGTCGAAATCAATGAAAATAGTCCAAGATCCCAGAGCCGTCAAAGCTGAAATTTGAAGTATGAGTAGTGTGATATGTAGTTAAGAACGTATGCATACTTGCTAGCTTGAAAGAGTAGCAGGTATAAAAGTACATAAAAAACTTTCTCACTTATGTTGAAGTATCGTAATGCGTTTGACAATTAATATCGTCCAGTTGGCCAAGCGGCCTAAGGCACAAGATCTAAGCTCTGATATGAAAAACTGCCGAGGGTTCAAATCCCCACGCCAGAGGATTTTTTTTAAATTTTTCCTATTGAAATTGAGATATTTTTTTTTAATTTGAATATTCATCCCAAAACTAAATCATTTCTCAATTTCAAGCTAGCAAGTACGCATACGTTCTCAACTACATATCACACTATTCATATTTAAAATTTCAGCTTTGCTAAAATGAGGTAGGTTTGCCGGCTCTAGGATCTTACTCTAAAAGTATTGTTTCTCAAAGATACGTAACCAAAAAGTACCCCATGCTTTTCAGCATAGTCGTTGAATATTAAAATAATTTAATTTTTAGTGCGTGTTCTTCAGTTTTTTTAAATATATATTTTTTATATTTTTAAGTTGAATTAAAAAGGATCACATATCAAAATTAGAAAAAATATTGTGTGAAACACAGGAAACCCTATTTTTCGTAACTCGCTTTCTTTTGCGGAACTCACTTCGCTCGTTCCGCAGAAATACGCTCATTACGAAAAATAGTGCTTCTCTCAACTGGTTGCACAAATAACTATGATTACATTCAGATAGTGTGGAAGAATATATTTCATCAGAGGAGGAATATATTTTTTTGACAGAGATGCTGAGGAGACAGGTGAATCAGGTAAGTTTGAAATTGAAGCACCTAAAAGGTGTTAAATTTTGTGCTTTTTTTTTAGCTTTTGACGATACTTCAGGTATAGTGTGAACCATGACAACCATATAAAATACACACAATAAACTTTTTTTACTGTTTTAAAAAAACAAATATTTTGCACCGGGGCAGATTCCTATTATTAAGTCCGCAGCGAACCTGTTGAGGTCCAGTTTATCAGATATTTGCAATTAAAAATGGGTCTTTTTGTATGCAATGCCTATACCTAACATGTGAACGGGTAGGACTTTTTTCATTTTTTATTTTAGACGCTGAACGGATCTTTAGATTTTTAAACAAAACCACACGTTCAATAAATGGCGGCTAAGACCAAATCCCAGTTCATCATCTTCAATCACCAGATCTCCCCAACTTCCCCGACAGTGAACTGGTATCAACATATTCTTCACCCAAAAGATTCTGTTAATTATCTTGGAGTTAACTTCGACACCAAACTGAAAATTATTGCAAGAGCCACACATTTTACAAGTTTGACTTATAAAGGAGCAGGTGCAAGCATAACAATCACAAGTCGTATCTACAAACTCATCTGTCGACCACTTATTGAATGGCAAGGGTCAGAGAAGCTAAAGAAATTGTGCAGATATTGTAAAAATAATGTTTTGTCAGGCCCATCATGTGTGAAGTGTGGTGTATCATTCCATAATAGCTGTGCAAAAAGAGTTAAATTGTGCTGTGACATGCCACTGAATCAAATCACTCAACAGGAACTCAGTGATATAGTTTCTACAGAAGAAGCATACCTTAAGGAGGAAAACAAATTATTGAAGCTGCTAGTTGCTGACAAAGAAACTATAATCAATGACAAGGAGAGTATAATCTCATTATTGAATGACAAAATTCTTTTATTATAGGATAAATTATCCGAAATTGTTAATAATAAAAAAGCGGTGTTTTCACAGAGTACTGCAAAAAGTTATCTTGCTGGTGGAGTAAAAAAATCAATCATCTGAAAAAAACTTCCTCAGCTGAATGTGACAAAGATCGTCCTGTGGATAAAAAAGCGGACATAAACACTAATCTCTTCAACGACATTCCCTTAGTAAAAAATCGGTTTGATGGAATTTCTGAAGTACAGGATGATTCAAGAATCAAAGCTTTTAGAAATTATGAAAATCCAATCCCAACAAAAGTGTGATGAACTTATCAATTTGGGCAACTCCAGCTCTATGGCTTCCGGTGGTCTACCTCACTCATCTCCTGCGAACTATTCTACTAACCAGACTAATGAACTCAAGTGGCAAACTATTCAGAGGAAGAATAAACCTAAAAAGTGAGTGGTGGGTCAGGCTGACTCCCAAAAGTTTGGATGTTTCTAAATAGAGTTACCCAAGATGTTAATGAGGAGGATATTGTTGAATACCTGGAAAAAAAAACTGGCTCTAAGGGTGAATTCATCGTCAAAAAATTGAAGACATCTGAAGGTAGCATATACACGAATTTCGTGGTTGCTGGGGATGTGAAGTACAGGAATGACTTTTATAGTTCTAGTTTTTGGCCTAGGGGAGTTGGTTTTAGGAGATTTAATTTTGTTCTCTACTATCAGAAATTTGGTATTAGGAATGTTCTGGAAGGCAGAGTTGAAGTTGAGTGTCCCAGTTCTTTTTTAGACACAGTAAGACATTAGATATGATAGGTGTTGATCATAAGTCCACTAATAGTATAAGTAATCAACATTATCCATCTGATGATGTAAGACTTGGATCAATCAGTGCTGAATTGTGTGTTATGCACTTTAATGTAATTCCTGGCCATGTCATTAAAAAGGCTGCTAATATGATTTCTGAGCCTTTGACTGATATAGTGAACACCACTTTCATTGAGGGGAGTTTTCCTGATATCTTGAAAATGACAATTTTTTTACCAATATACAAAAACAAGAGTTCCTGCTCCGAGACTGTTCATCCTACAGACCTATATCCCTACTTAGTCAGTTTTCTAAGATTATTGAATACTGTTTTTATCAATCACTGATTATATAATTACTTTGAATCTTTCGGATTATTTTCTTCTATTCAGAATGTTTGTAGAAGAAATAACTCAACTCCTAAAACATGTGCTGGAAATATTGGAAAATAAACAGCATACTTTAGGATTATTTTTTGACATGAGCAAAGCTTTTGACCTCGTTGACCATGACATGTTATTACACAAATTGCAGTTTTATGGTGTGCGAGGCTCTGCATTGAGTTGGGTTAGATCTTACCTGGCTGATCGTAGTCAGCTGGTCAATGTGAATGGAATAAATTCTAATATAAAATGTGTATCAATTGGGGTCTGTTTTGGGACCCCTTTTGTTTCTAGTTTTCATAAATGATCTGCCGAAATTTCGTACAAAAGCTTCCATTACTGTTATTTTTGCTGATGACACTAATATCTTGGCATCTGCGGGTACTATGTCTAAAGCAATTCATAGAGCTCAGGAAGTAACAGATCAAATTTCTGAGAGGTGTTCTCTAAATGGCCTACTGCTAAATCTCAAATGATCAACTTTGTTACTAAAAATTCAACAATAGATAAAAGCTATTTGGTTAGACTTAATAATGAAACTATTCATCAAGTAAATTGTACTAGATTCTTAGGGGTTGATATTGATAATAAACTTACCTGAAAGTAACATGTTGAACTTAAGCTTAGTAAACATATATATTTAGTGCGTCAGTTGAGACTAACTGTCTCTCTCAGTGTTCTCAAACTTCTATACCATAGTTTAATTCAATCTGTTATTTCCTATGGGCTTTATCAGCTAAAGCTAATGAAGTCTTTGTTATTCAGAAAAAGGCAATTAGAATTTTGACAGGTGCATCGGCAAGTGAACATTGCAGGCCATTATTCATTTATTATCATTTATTAACAATGCCTTGTTTGTATATTTACCAAACTTTGATGTACATGTTCCAAAAAACGAACATATCCATGAACATTTCACAATAAATAAATCTCAACTACACAACCTTATAGTAGATTAACAGTATCTCAGAATCATCCCTTGTACTGTGGGGTTAAGCTTAGTGATGACATTAAATCCTCAAATATCATGGCGACTCAAATCTTTTCTACAGCAAAAAGCTTACTACTCTCTTGATGAGTTTCTCTTAGAATCCTAGGAGGATTAGATCATATATATATTAAATATATATATATATATATATATATATCATGGTCTTTCAAAGGCGACTCAAATCTTTTCTACAGCAAAAAGATTACTACTCTCTTGATGAGTTTCTCTTAGAATCCTAGGAGGATTAGATTATATGTATATATTTTACAATATTGTTTGTCCTATTCGTTGTGCTAGTTGTTCAAAAACAATTGTATACTCAATTAGTTGTCTGTTTATATATGAATTGTGTAGTAACCCTTGTATCATGTTTGACCTGTTGAATTAGTTAGTATTTCATGATGATGTTATGATTTTTCTAATATGATTGTGAAAGAAAACTTCTTTAATAAATGTTTGATGGATTGATTGAATATGCACACCCACTATTCCTAAATGTGAAACAACGAACCTTGAACACATTGAAAGTCGCAGAAACGTCTTCCATCAGGAAAATTTCAAAGATAAGACTCCCTAACAACCCTCTCCATAATCCTCCCAATGCTTTACTCTATCAGTTCACAAATATAAAGCCGATACAAGAGCGACTACTTGTTCTCTCCAGGAAGTTCTCACAAAAACCCGAAATCATCGAGGTCATCACCAAATATTCCCTGAGGAGAAACCCTAATGTTCATCAAAGGCACCAACACCCAGAAGAAACACTGTTAGAAAAATTATTAGTTCTCTCTACAATGAATCCACCATAACTTTTATACATTTTACTTAATTCTTATATATATATATATATATATATAATTGCTAACTTTTATATACAGGGTGGGGCACCCTATACGAAACGGTCCCTGTAAACCAAACCTAACCTAAATAGTTTTTCAGATATTGGCTTTTTCAAATAGTAGTTCTTATTTCAATGCATTCTTTGAATCAAGGTAGCTTTGAAATGACATTTATTCAATTTGTTGAAAGAATTCTTATTGACAGTTATTGTGTTTTACGTTATTCAAAACATTCACTGAATTATTAGCGTCGAAAATGAAAACTTATCCCATCAAGAGCGGATAGATATGATTTTAGCGATTAGTGAGTGTTTAGAGAATTGCCTTTTGGCGTCGAGGGTGTATGTCCAAAAATATCCAGACCAGAATCATCCAAACAAGTTGGTTTTCAAACGATTGCTACATCAATTTCGTAGGACTGGAAGTGTAGCTTATGAAAAGGCAAATGGACCAAAACCTATCATTGGAAATGAGAAAAATGAATTTCTTATTATGGGATCAATCATAGAAAACCCTCATAAGAGTCAACGTAAGATCGAGAAAGATACAGGGATAAGCAGACAGAGCATTTCTGGGGTAATGAAGAGTGATGCCTAAAATGCTATTAAATGTTAAGAAGTCTTTCATAGAGAGGCTTTTTGTATTCAACAGGATGGTCGTCCTTTCGAACACCTACTTTGAATTAAATACATTTGTGTTTGATATTTTGTTGTTGTTTCAGTTGAATAATAAAAAAAAATGTATAGTCTGTTTAATGAACTACTGTCAGAATATGAATGTAAAAAATGATAACTTCATTTTAGTGAACAGTAAATATTTTCGATGAAGTGAAGTATAACAACTCTCAATGAGAATTCTGTGAGCAAATCAAATAAATGTCGTTTCAAAGCTATCTTGATTCAAAGAATGCATTGAAATAAGAACTACTATTTGAAAAAGCCAATATTTGAAAAACTATTTAGGTTAGGTATAGGGAACCCCAATATGAAATGAAAGATAATTGAATTTTATATTGTTCAGACCAAAAAAATACAGGGTGTTCTATTTGAAATAACAAAGTTATCTTTGTCCAAAATTATAAAAAAGTGACAATGATTTTTGAACATTCTGTATAATATTGAGAAACGGGTTTTATCGAAATCAATAGCCTAAAACTTCTTTTATGCTTGATCAGAATTCGAAGGGATGATTTCTATACATTTCGATGTTATTTAGTTTCCAATTGTACCTAGCATTTTCATAAAAAAATCAATAACTCGAGAACGGTTATAGTTAGGTACATAGTACCTTATATAAAATCATATTATTTTTTCCTGACCTATTCAAAAGTGTAACAAGATACAGGGTATTCCATTTAAAAAAACACAACTTTGATATGTCACACTTTTTTGAGCCACTCTGTAGACTCCAAAATAATTTCCTTTTGCAGCCTTAATCAATATACATATAATATGGAGAAAATAACCTGAAAAAATTAATGGTTTGGTTTACAGGGATCGTGTCGTATGGGGTGCCCCACCCTGTATAAATGTTTATAAACTAAATTAAATTTTTTTTTGTTAATACAATTGATAACTTTTCCCATTTACTTAGTTATAAAATATAAAATTGTGATACTTGGCAGAAGGATCTCGGTCGAGAGCCATTTGGATTGAATGTAATTTTAATTCAATAAAGTACATTTATTATTATTATTATCACTCGTGTATGCAGTACTATTGTAGAATTAATGAAAAAAAAATGTAATTTTTGACCATTTAATAAAGAAAATATGGATTGATGAAAAATATTAATTTTATTTGACACGGAACGAAGACCCCACTAGCTGTGATGAAATGGCAACAGTGTATGCTGCGGCGTACTGATGTTGGCGTTGTTAAGTCCGGGAATGTGAAATATATACAGAGCTACCTTAACTTTAGATCATTCAAAAATAAAAATGACATTCATGTATTTCAAATAATGACATAACAAACTGAGAACAAAAGCACACCACAGGAAAATGGTGAAATATGTACTGTGAAGCTGAAAGTCACAGAGAAATCAAGAACAGATATACTATGGACAAAAATAAAGTGCTTTATACTAACTGGAGTTTGATGTGTCATGGTGCTCAGCGGAAGGGCGAAACCTGTTACATATTTAGTTTGTGGCATTGACATAGCATGACCCATGCCAAGGCCTAAAGTTGGTGTCAACCCACCCATGGGGGCCAAAGGTGGAACTTGGGAAGTAGTTGGTTGTTGCTGCTGTTGGAGGGCATTTGGTAGAATTAACTGATCTTCCTCGGGCTGGTGAAGAGGTGTCCCTGAAAATAGGATTATTCATTATTCGAGTGAAGGAATTAACCAGATTTGGGGTTTAACTCCCTGGAAGAACTTTTAGGAAATTTGTTCCAGTGTCCCCTTAAAAATCTTACCAATGCTAGGAATACTGAAACCAGGACTCGGTAGCATCTGATCCATGACTAATAGTTTCTAAAAATTTTCACAGACTACGAAAAACCGAAGATAAAAAATTCAAGATATAGGGTATTTGCTGTTATGGAGGCAAAAAACATAACATAATTATCGCTTCAATATTTTTTTGCACTTGCCCATAACATTATTGAAAACTAAACTGAGTGTAGCAGAAAACAGAACCCATTTCCTCCCTAGATTGGAAATTTGAATATACAATTTCAATAGTTCTCTTACTACAAACTATTAAACTAAACAGAAAATAAAAATACAAATGTTTCATATATTTGACAGACAACTGATTACTGATTAATTTTAGGTGCGTTCGGATAATCTCTACGGACAGTGTTGTTGTCGGGAATTTGTCATACCATAATGTATGGATACATAACATGACGGGAGTCCTTGGAAATAGAGTAATAAATAGCCCTTTTAATAGTGAACACGCATGTCCCTTTTCTAAAATATTTTGATTTGCATATAAAGATTACCACCTAGAAAGTTCAGTTACAAAGTTGGAAATCGAAAAAATCTTTAATGTTCCTAATAATTCGAAATTGAAAACGCAATTTTTTCATCGAATTCAAAAACTTACTCCTAGCGCTTCTGATTGACGTATGCATCGTTACTTCACACACTTCAAACTTTTCCCGCTAGTTGCTTCGAACTGTTATAATTTCATCTTTCTTATAGCGAATTCCATTGGTAAAATTGGTGCGCACTGAGTGCATATTTTGTATTCCATTTGTAAAACTGGGGTAGAGTTTTGTATTCCATTGGGAATCTGGTGCAACTAGTTTTGAACTCAGTGCAATCATTATTCGCTGTGTGCAAGACTGGTAGTGCCCTCTAGTGACTCGATAGTTGAAGTTTTCCCGTTTTATTTCCAATACTATGTAACAAGTTCAATTTTTTAACAATTTCTAAATAATCTACCACGAGCTAACAATTTCGTGCTCACTACTAGTTCTAGATGAGTTTTTTTCTGTTAAAGAAAAGAGTAAGTAAATGATAAAAAATATTTGTATTGATACGATAGTTCACCGCATTTGGAGGTTATCCATGTCAAGTTATGATATTTTGAATATCATAAAGTAATGTTACTTTTAGGTACGGCAAGTAATGTGCTTGCTCGTTAGTTTATTATGGTGGCAGGTTCATAGGGTCTTGAGAACATAAAAAAGTGAAGGAGCCAAGTAGTTTACCAAATTAAAAAAAGTACCCATATAACTCTGGGAAACCACTAATCAGATTCAACGCAAAACTATTTGATGAAATTCTCAAATAATATAATAATCAGAAAATAAATGAGGTTCACAATTTAACCTGAATATGGGATCCTACTTCTTCCCTACCCGTAAGAACGTTGAACGGTCCCTAAATTATACAAACACGTTCAACACTCTCTAACACGTATAATTGACTACAAAATATTGCGTATTGCTTATACAGTACAAGTAACGATTTACTCTTAGTACTAGAACTGCATTACATTCAACATTAGTTCACATGTGAGGCCAATTGCTTTTGTAACCGAAACCAGTTCATGAAAATTAAAACAAATAATCCTCTGCGAGATGCTTTGTCCTGATAGAATGCCGTGTATGATAGACAACTCGGAAAGACATCAAAAGTATATCTGTTCCCTGTTCATAAGGCTGATTGATCAGTTTACAACACCGTCCAGGCGTTCCCGAACTCGCAGTTTAAGTGGCTATTTGCTTTTCATCACCGGCGCAACACCGTCCCACGGAACTTGGTTAATACTTTAACGATCCACTTCTAGACGATCGAATAGAAAATGGAAAACATCTCAAATATTTATCGAATGAAAACCTCACGTCCCGGAATAAGAGATTGAAATATCGTGGAATAACAGAACACTTATCTCTTTGCTGAAGTTTATGTGATGGAAATGTATAAAATTTACACGTACTATTTTTGCAATCGACTACACAGCACTAGCTAGGGTTCATTGTTATTATATGTATGTTGTTACTACCCAACCGTGACCAACGATAATAATAATGTTTATTCGTCTGAAGTATGGTACAGTATTTTTAAGTGATTTGTGAATAAACGGGGAGACCTCAGAAACAGAAAGTTTTCAGCTTGTGCTCACCAGGATCATTACCTACTTCTGCCACCGTGGGCGCTGTCATAGTTTCATCTATCCCCTCCAGCCTAATGCACACAGCGAATAGCACGAGCTCTTTGAGGTCGCGTGAAGTCAGTGCATTTGTGAAAATGGCGGAAAGTTCGAAAATTGAAAAATACAAACTACATTTACGAGCAAAAAAATCGACCCACCGTAACAGTTCAAGTTCAGTTTAGGATATGTGTTTCCAAAATGAAAAACAGAGTATATCTGTCTGAAATGCCTATTCATTTACCTGTGTAATAGTTTATGATCGCTAAATAAATAAAGATTAGTAAACAATATTAATTTTATTAAGAGCAAGTTGGTCGATTTTTTGCTCATAAGTGTACTGTTAGTAGCATTTTCGTTAACATCGTCTTCAAGCAATGATGAAGACATACATATACGAAGACAGGAGACCACGTCCTAAAATTAACTTTTCTTTAGAAAATGTTTTCCGTAAATTCAGTGATGAATTCCTGCAGTTCCGAAAAAACTTGGGAGGATACTGCTTATAAAATAATTGATGACTTTATACAGCATCGAAGTTTTATTCGACAAACACATCCCGTGGGGGTAACATTTCTATACATACCATCAGTTTCATTAAAAGGTATAGTTAAGAGAAATTATTTCATCATTGTATATTTGGAATTAAATTTTATGTTCTGCTTGTGAATTATTAATTTCGACTCAGGAATTTATTAGTAATAAGAGTACCTACAGGTTTGTGATTAGTAACACGTTATTTCATTTGGGCGCTCAAAGAATAACAACATAACCACTCTATTATGATATGATGGTGGTGAAAACTGAGAAGTTTCAGGTGTCTGTCAATTTTGTATTCCAATGAGAATGAACGAGTTCACATTTTGGAGAAAACCAGTACAGTGTTAATGCAACGCTGGTGCAAAACTAGTGCAATACTAGTTTTACCAATGGAGTTAGATTAGTTTATATGTTGTACTAATATTTCTATTATCATGGTGTAACGCAGTTACTATTTTTCCGCTATGTTTATCAATGTGTAAGGATTTAAATTCATCTTGACGGTAATAATAGGTCTAAAAATACCATTCGTGTTCGTGATAAATCCGTGGATTACACCTTACCCAATAAATAGGGTAAACACCCTCCGTGAATCACCCCAATACCGCGACGCGTATATATAAAGAATGTGCGAGTGTTGCTTGCGCCAGCCAGCGACTCGAGAAAACATTTTTGTGAACATTAGCACACATATGTAGTTGACATTGACAGATCGCTATTGTCATTATTTTTGTTCTCCTACATCCGTCACAATAATAACATTATATGGAAGGATGGAATTATATAGAAAGTGATGAAATGAACTTACCAGAACTATCAAAAATAATTTATATTATATAACAGTAAATAGTCGTAGTAGATAATCGTATTATTTAACTGTTATTAGTTGAAGTAAGGTGGGTAAGTAAGTATTCTGGAATTAATCAAAAGTTAAGTAGGTAGTAATTAGTATATTTCAGCCACAAAAAATTGAAAAATAAAAACTTTTTAATAAAAAATTAAACCAAAAAGGAACTGAAAATCAAAAAATTAAATAAACTTCCTTAATCTCGATAACTAAGCTCCTAAACTAATGTAAGTAACTAATTTCGAGTCGGCGCCAAACGAATAATCAACGAATATTATTAAATTACTTCAAAAAAATTATCAGAATGTCACCGTGCATCTCGATGCCATCATTTTACGCTTTACCTAGCTTGTTTGTTTGGCGCCGACTCAAAATTAGTTACTTACATTAGTTTAGGAGCTCAGTTATTAGGACTAAGGAGGTTTATTTTATTTTTTGCTTTTTTGTTAAAAAGTTTTTATATTAGTGATCTTTGCCTCTCGATTATACCGTATATTTTCATTGTTTGAGAATATTTTTTGCCATTTGTTTAATTCTGTATTGTTGACGCTTCAAAATGTATCATATTAAAACTGTTTTTTGAAAATGCCTTTATCTGAAAGGGAAAGGATTGAAATTTTAATTATGATTGTGGTGTTGGCGATATGATGCGGACTCAACAAGAGGTATGCAGATTATTTCATGCATAACTACTTAATTTCATATAATAATTCTTAATACGTTTATTCTTCATTTCGTTTTTTGTAAAAATACAGTATCGTATAACTTTCTAATAAAATGTTGAAAATACCTTTTGTATTGTTGCCCACCCTCTACCAATTTGACGCAGCTTGTGATATATTTTTGGAATCAGCTCAGCAAGTTAACTCATAAATAAAAAAAATGAGGGTGTTCATTTAATAAAACCGCTGATGACGTCATCACTCGAAGGTAGATCACCCTGTATATTGGATTATTATTTAAGAAAACAGTAAATTAAAATAAAAAATCGATCTATTTCGGGAATTTTTAATGATATTGTTTGTTTAGCTAATAATGAATGTATGCGTTACTTTATGGACACACTGAAAAGGCGATATGTATAAATAAGCATGGCTACAATCATTACCTACTACTACAAACTAATGTAACACTTCATTATATATAACAGTTTTTAATTTATCCACTATGATCACTATAACAAAAAAGACAACAAAGTACAAAGACACATCCAAACCTAACACAAAGAGAAAAAGGAAGGAAATTGGAATGATTTGGCAACGCTTATAAGTGCCAACCGACAACGCCGTTATGTTTACAAATAGATGATATAAATACTACCGTCATACGTTCAGTTGATTATCTTCGTCGCACGCATGTAATATGCTTATGAAGTCATACACTTCTTCATTGTTTGGTGTCCTCCTTGCCTATCGCATAAGGGTGCCACGAAATTCGGGTGCGCAGTAGACTAAGCGCGTTCTAGTCTGTATATTATAATTACAATTACATGGCTAATATTGATCTATTTTGAGCTATAACCTCAAATGATGAATGTTTTCACAATCAGACTTCCTGGGATCGTGGGAGGCGGTTGTCTGACCACGCGGACCGGAAGTCAAGTAAATGTCAGTTTTTGTACAGCCGTTCCACGTGCATTGAAAAGTTTAAAAATTATATGTTGTGAAAGTAATGGGCATTTGAGGTATCATTTCGAATGAGACTATCCCGGTGCCCCCCGAAGGGAAATCGAAGCCGACAGAATACGTTCCTAGGTGATGTGGATTTCCGCGACTGGTATATTATCCTGTAGGATAGATCATAATTGATGAACGAACGAACGAATGTTTTCCCAAAGTAGCAAAGACCTGTTTATCTTTTACTATTAATAATTGTATTTTCTGATTAGTTATTTTTATTTTCCAATTATTGATATACGAATTAATTCAAATCTAACATGAATGTCATTGTTATCCTAACCTTTCTATAAGTTCTTATTTTTTCCATCTTGTGGGTGGCCTTGGCATTTCAACCATCGTCGTAGTTGGATACAATTATGTGCTGTTATAAAATACAAAACTTCCGGCAACGGAGTAAAATATTGTTTTCTATAGAGTCCCATTACCTTCAATATTCCTTTCACCGTCGATAAACTTATACACTGTTTGTGAAATAAATTCAAGGAAGACGTAATTTCTTTGTAACTAAGACCCAATAAAAAGTAATATGCAATATAATAGTACACCACTTCCATTTTGGAAAAAATCGTAAAAAAAATTATTAATAATGATTTAAACCAAACAAATTATGTTCCCGTAACATCAAGGAAATATAAGGGCAAATAATATAAAAGTCAATATAATGAAAAAAAGTCATTCAATGAGAAAAAAAAAACAATGTAATGAGAAAAAAGACATTATAAGGAAAAAAAGTCATTATAATGGGAAAAAAGTCATTATAATGAGTTTTCTAAAAAAGAAAAGTGTGCGTGACACCAGGATGCTTTCGAAATCCATTCCGATATCATCACTTGAATAGATTTTCCCGTGTATTGTATATTCATAATTAACAGTCAACTTATATTCCAAAATAAATATAGACAGAAATGATAAACAATGGAATGAATGAACTGATTGTCAATGAGTTAACACATTGAATGCATGATGAATGCAGTGATCACCAAAAATATATACATAAAATGTGAAGATGTCAATTAAAGTGATATTGTAATCAATTTTCTGACTGATTTTTATAATAGAGCCCGTTAATATATTATTTTATCCTACCCAATAACATAATTATTTCATTAATCTTGCAATTACGAAAATTCTCGAAGCGTTTCTTCATTTCAGACGAGCACAGTCTTTCACATGACGTGCTATTCTGGTTTATGATTGGTTACACCAGAATCTCACCAGATCTCGAATATGAAACCTGACAGCATTTCAAGGATTCCAATAAAATTTTACTATTCCATTCGAAAATAATGCAAGTGACAAGTGATTTCTCTTGTTCTCTATTCTTTGGTCCAGCCTCGTAACAAAAACAAAACTCAAGGCATCTTTATCTTTCGAATATTAGAAATCAGATAAAAGAGACAAAAATAAAAAACACAAGCAGTGAAGAGAAAGCAAGAAGCACAAGAAGAATATTAACATGAATGAGCTGGTCTGGAAGCAACGACAAAACAGGAAGGAAGAAAGGAAGGATAAGCCAGGGCAGAGATTTAAATTTTAATTTAAATAGTGAGAATTTAAATTATAAATTTTGTAGCCGGGATTGTAGAACATGCCATTAAACTATTGACTTGTCTTTATTTGAATTTTTTCAGATAAAAACTAAATTCTAAAGAAAAACTATTTTGCCGATAATTCTCAATATTTTTCCTACCGAAAAATATATCGAAAGAATGGACGAACTTTAAATAAATTCGTGCGCCCGATTTGATAACATAATGGAATTTCCCATACTTACTTATATTATCTCAACTCCTCGTGTAAAGAATAGTCATACTCTCTTTGTCCAAAATGTTTCTACATATAATATTTACATATTATAAGGGCAGCTGTTGTCACCAGGGTGTATGTAGAAAAATGGATTTTTCTACACACAACACCAATTTTGATAGAGTGTTTCTATACTATCACTGATATTTTGATTAACCACTAGTCCTAGTCCGTCGGACTTGGATTCATGCCTTCGGCTTAGTATGCGGAGGCCTTGCTTTAGAATAACTTCTTTATATAAAAATTAGTATTTTTTGTCTTTTGTCTCCAGGGACTTCTATTCAAGTGATAATATAACTTAATAATTGACTTTTGCCTCTCAATTAAAATAATCTGATTGAATTCAATCTCCCTTTCCTCAACTCCGGTTGAGAAAAAAATACACAAAAATTAACTTCAACACATCTATTAATACAAAAAAGGTAAACACCATAGTACAGCTCGACGCTTGTCGAATAAAAAAAAATGGTCAATCATAATATAAAATGTAAACTAAAAAAAATCAATCTCCTTTAGAGAATAAAAGAACAACAACGAATAGTTTGAAAATATTACATATCTGTTCTGAAATGAAAGGGGGCTCATATTTCCGATATATATATATATATATATATATATAGTGATTTCCTATTTTCGAAATATAGAACCGGTTTCTCTCCGTGGCTCTCATAGTTTATTGTTACCCGCGTAACTGACTTCCGTTTTTCCCAAATTACCAAAAAGTTGTGATCGTCTGAGGTTAGTCTCAAATTTATTAGATGAACTCCCAATATACTCTGTTATGTATACCCCTAATCTGGTATTAATTTTGCCTGAGGTTCACCCCGTGAATCAATAGTTAAAAGCTATGCATCAAGTTAGATTTTCTACTTAAACCAGCGACTTACCGCTGTAATTCCCATTTTCCTCCTAGTCTCGAATATCATTCCCATTTCCCTCGTAGCCGTCTGTGGACACTCGAATCAGATTTCTAATTTAAACACACTCGTCTTCCAAACTGACGATTAAAATAAAGTTTCCGATTTCTACCCGCGATAGTTACTGCCGTGAAACCATTATATATCGAAGGGCGATTTTCTTCGATATAGTTTCTGGTAAAAACAAAAACTCGTGCCGATCCCGGTGGACTCACGCCAACGGCGCGGCGGAACCCGTTCCGATCCCCTCGAGGTTCGCGAAAAGACTCCCTCAGACCTGTTCCATTCTAAAAAAGAAGCGAAGCGCCAAATCTTCGACCCGTGTATATTGCCGATTCGACAGTTTGCCCGGCTGTGCTGATTCAATGAGGCTCTGTTTAATATTTCCAGACTAAATAACAATTACAATGTTACATATCTGTAACTGGCAATGACTTCCAAAATGAATGAGCTCGTCTGCTCGGTAGAATTATATTTTTTATATCCGCGACGATACATTTATGTATTTCAAAGTATGAGCTCCCTGTTTCATATCAATTCCATCCAAGAAACTGAAATAATGAATTATGAATCAAAAATTGAAATAACACCCTGGGACCAATAAAAAAAACAAAACAATAACACCTACAGGGTGTTCCAGGATGTTAGTAACAAGGCCTACCCAGAACACTATGTAAATGATATATTGTGATTGTCCCGCCCTCATAGACGTGCAACAAAATTAATAAGGGATGCAGTATTGCTCATTATTAGGACGGGGTTACGGAATAATTGAGCATTTGGACAAGGGGGTGACTGAAGAAAGGGAGAGGCTACGTCATTGGACGGAAATTAAGTTGGCTATACTGAATTTATTAATTTTGGTTATATTTGCATCAATGATAATAACACACGGCAGTGTCACGGAGATTATTCATTGTTTATCTTTGGGAAATTTCTGATTCCGAGTGATTATTGTTTGCTTCTCGTATGTTTAATGTAAATTTCCCCAAATTTAAAATAAAAATAAAACCTCATTAAAATATAAAGTTTTAATGAAACTATAATTACTTATAATTTATATAATTTAATCTACCTCTTAGTTCATTAAGTTTTGTTTGTTATTATTAGTGTATAGTAGGTTATTGTTTACTAGAATATCAGTTTTTTCATTAATTTTTATTATTAGTTAAAAATGCCGGGACACTTCATGTGCTCTGTTAAATATTGTGACACAGTGGAAATTAGACAACAGTTGTAGTTTTCTATAATTCAACATGAACGTCCACCAAATAAAGAATCGAACAAGTTAGAAATATTCAAGCTTCGTATTTGAAATACATTTCCACACTAAGCTTTTCAATCTCAGATTATATGATTCTTCCAACTTTTTTGGTGGCTTGTAAAAATCATCGGCACCTTTTTCGTTTTTTGAAACATCTCCCTTTATATGGAGTTCACTTTTTCATCACTACAGCCACTTTCATATGCTGCATCTATTATAAAGAGACTAACATTCAGAATCTATAGAATATATTGATAACAAATATGTATCAATAACTTTCAATCACACGCACATTTTTCAATTTACTCGCATCGCACCGATTGGATTCAACATAACTACTTTCATTGTAAATTCAAACTTGGCGTCTCCCCTCCAATGACAAAACGAGATGCCGGACAAAATCGGTGACATTTCATAACCCCGTCCTAATAATAAGAACCCTGGCTTAGAGCAAGACTATCTGCACCACCCCTGTCTACGCCGGTTGGAGGCCGGATGGGAACGAATTTTCCGCAGGGGAGATGTCCATATTGCACCATATTGGAAGCAGACCATAATAAATGATGAGAGAGAGAGAGTGGCGGCGTGGTTTAGCGTCCGACTCTGGAGTGAAAGGTCCTGGGTTCGATTCTCAGCCAGGGCAGAAATTTTTCATTTAATAGTGGCAATTAAATCATAAATTTCGTAGCTGGGCTGAGGATGTCCTTCAACGATTCGCTGTTGAGTTCAAATTAACAGTGCTGCTCCTAGGTGGCGTATGGAGTTAGTAACGAGGTCTACCCAGAATACTAATGATACATTCTATGTTTGTGATTGTCCCGCCGTCATAGACGTGCATTGTAATAATCGGGGATTTCAGTATTGCTTAAAGCAAGACCATAGATATCATAATATATATATATATATATATATATATATATATATATATATGATTTCTATGAGCAAGACACGCTGCATCCCCACCACAACATCCTCCTAGTCTACGCCGGTTAAAGGCCGGATGGGAACGAATTTTCCGCTAGGAGGAATGTCCTGAATGTGCCGAAAGGAAGCAAGAGAGAGAGAGAGGATAACCTGCAAATATAGAATTTCCAGATCTTTAGAACTAAAATAAAAAATGGGAAAACTGAGTTTACAAATAAAGGCAACTCTGGAGGGAATTGAGGAATTATACACCAATCATCCAGACTATAACTTCCTATTGAAAATCAAATGTACCAGCTGTGGAGAAATATCAGATAAGTGGCATGATGTCTGTGAATCACAGACGTATCCTGGAAAAACAGGAAAATCTGAAAACAATTTTATTGCCAAGTGTAAATTATGTGGTCGAGAAAGTTCTCTTGATATAGTTCCTGGTAGTAATGGTAATATATATATATATATATATATATATATATTCTTCGAAGATATAATCTACTTCAAGTCGTTTTCAGGAAAATATACCAATGATGATCAGGGCAAGTTCAGTTCTATCGTTACGTTTGAATGCCGAGGCTTTGAACCTACTGAATTTTCACCATGTGTTGGATGGAGTGCTAAGGTTGAAGAGAGTGGACATTTATTTGAAAATATTGACTTAGCAGAGAAAGAATGGGTTGAGTACGATGAGAAAAGTAAACAGTCTGTTGGAGTTTACGAGTTAGAGTCAAAGTTTGTTACAGTAAAATAAAGAGCAGAGTTATATAAGTTTGCAGAAGTTATTTTGTTATCTGTCCTAGAGAGCTTGTATCAATGAAAAACCCTAGTTTTGACCACTCAGAAGAATGTATTCATCGTTTAAATTTTATTATCGAACTCGCATATTTTCAGCTTTTCTCACAATTCTAATAAACTAAATATATTCTTGATGAACAGAAGAAGAAATAATACTTTATTGTATGAGCATTTGTATGGGAGTGTGCATGCCGCATATGTGTCGGATGAGGAAACATTTTATTATATTGCATGCAAAAGGCTGAGTACTTCAGTTGAGCTTTTGCTGACGTAGGAGCACTTTCAAAGAGGTTGGAATTATTAAAGTTCAAGCATGGTTCTGAATTTCATTGTCTGAGGATCCCACAATGTCAGATGTTACGGTTCCTGGCCAATCGGGATCAAAAAGAACAAAAATCAGAGACATGATACGATTAACTGAAGACCAAATGCTTGCCTTAGCTTTTTTCCCGAATCGGTAGAGGAGCCTTACCAAGGCTCTGATAATGAATGGTGTGGTGCAGAGGTTGCGGAGGACTTCGCAGAAAATGCTGAGGAAAATGGCAGCTCTCAATGTGACCCTGAACCTGCTAACGTGCCAATTATGCAATAGAATGATATTATACATTGGGTGGAAAACCCTCCAACACTGAAAAATTAAAAATAAAGAAAATTCATGACGCTAACTAGGCTTCAGTGAGCGCTTCGCATAAAAAACTAATCTCAGTGCTCATGACGCCACGGTATGCAGCACCAGGGATGCCTCTCTAATATTTCATGATCAGCGAACGTGTTAAGTTAGTAAATGCGTTTATATGTATAAAATCCAAACACTCAACGAATAACCATCGAACCTAACAATATAAAAGAAAAATGAGAGAACCAAATTATTAAAGAGTACTGAATCACAGTTTTGTTGGGTAGTATATATTTTTGAGATTAGGAGAATGAGTCTTGTTAGAATTCATCTAGAGTGCAATAGGCTTTCACAACCAAGATATTATTCACTCCTTTTCTGAATTGAATGCAATTTCTTTTATGGTGATGGGAAGATGATTGAATATTATTCTGCTTTTGTAGATTAGTGAGTTCTGTGTAAGAGCTGATGTGGACGTTGGGAGAGGAATATGGATGGATAATCGTGTGTTGCGATATTTGACTTTGGATAAATATCAAAGCCTTTTTTTGTAAAATACCATGTCGAAAAGGTACTGAGAACACAATCCCCCAAAGTAGATGCCATATTGTATATGGGTCTCAAACAAAGAGCATTAGCAATATCTAGTTCATTAGAGACAACACGTACAGAATAGCAACCTGCAGCTAGCCGTTTACACAGTTTACTGATGTAGCTTTCAAATCTTAATTTTCCATCGATAGGTAGCCTTAAGAACTTATTCTCCGCAACATTTTTAATTGTTCCATTCGCCAAGGGGATTTCCTTGATATCACATTTAAATGAGACGATGTTCTTTTTATTTATATTGAAGGATAAGGCATTTGCATCACACCATTCTTCAACCTGATGTAGTCAGAGAGATCAGTGATGGTTTTGTTATGCCGTAGGATTGTGGTATCGTCTAAAAAAACAGTGAAATTGCCCTGGATGTCTGCTTGGGTCAAATCATTGACATAATAGAAATAAGACAGGTCCCAGGACCGAGCCTTGTGTGACATCACAGTTATCAATCAAATGTGCTTTATTGTCCGAAGAAACAATTCTTATCGACAAAGTCATTGTAGAGGTGCTAAAAGTTAAAACTTAAAACCTAAAATTAAGTAATAAAAAATAGAAAAAACACTAAAAATGCTAAAAACGGTAGTGATACATGCGTTTCAAAATTTGTATAAGTAAAATGTACAAGCACAAATGTTAACTAGTATGACATTTAAGTAAAATGATAAGCAGGTACAACCACATGATGCAAACATATTAAAATTGATACTCAAAATAAGGAGAAAAGCATATTTTAGTGCTGACGAAAAGGTACACTATTAAAAAATTCTTCCGTATTGTAGAATGGATGGATAAGAAGCAATTCTCTTACATTTTTTTAAATAATCCAAGAGATTCAATTTCCCTTAAATGTATTGGTAACTGGTTATACATTTTTAGACCGTTATAAATAAGAGATTCCTTTACAAGATTGTTTTTAGGGATAGGTAAGGATAATCTCAATTTTTGCGAGGATCGTGTGTTATGGTATGAGGGCAGTGCATTATATTTGTGGCGATTCTTGTGTATAAGGCAGGTGGTTTCTAGAATGAAGATAGAAGTGATTGTGAGGATTCTATGATTTTTGAAAAGATCTCTGCAAGAATCATGCTTTTTCACTTTACAGAGGGCCCTAATGGCTCTTTTTTGTACAACCTGCTCCATTTGTAGTAGTTGTTTGCTGCACACTCCCCAGAAGGCTATGCCATAGACCAGGTGGGACTCAATAAGGGCAAAGTAAGCTGATTTAGCAGCTGTAAAACCCAATTCATGTGATATCCTGATGGCGTAGCAACCTGATGACAATTTTTTGCACAACTTCGTGACATGGTCTTTGAATTGTAATTTATTATCAATATTAAGTCCGAGAAATTTAGTGAGATAAACATTTTCAATGTTATGAGGGCCTAGGCTCAGGGCAGAAAGCTTGCAGCGGAATGTTAATTAATAGGTTCGTTTTAGTAGGGTTGAAGACCAGTAAGTTATCGTCACACCAGGTTTTAATTTGTTCGATGTCTTCTTGAATCTTGTGATGTAATGTTTGTTCATCTTTGTCATGCCAAAATATGGTGGTATCGTCGGCAAATAATGTATACTTACCAGATATATTAATTTTTGTGAGATCGTTTATATATAGTAGGAACAGTGTGGGACCGAGTACTGAACCCTGTGGTACGCCACAATGAGTTGGCTCAGTTCGAGGGAGGTGGTTAGTTTTTACCAATTGCGAGCGATTTTCAAGGTATGATTTGAACCATAGCTGGCTGATTCCTCTAAACCCATAGTATTCGAGTTTGCTCAGCAGGATTTTGTGACTCACACAGTCAAATGCCTTGGCAAAACACTGCTGCAGCTGCCTCACCTTCGTTGATTTCGTTATAAACTTTATTAAGAAGGGAAAATATTGCGTCGTTAGTGTTCTTCTGCCTTTGAAAGCCAAACTGGTTCTCGCTCAAGATTTTATTTCTAAGTATAAATTCCAAAATTCTCTTCTGAATTAATTTTTCAATTATTTTAGCCAAGGTATGAGAGATATTGGACGATAATTTGACGGGTCTGCAGGGTCGCCTCCTTTATGAAGTGGTAATATAATTGAAGTTCTTAGAAAATCAGGACAGACCCCCTGTTGGAGTGACTGATTGATGAGAGTTGCCAGGACTTCGAGGGTAGAATCCGGAAGGTTTGCAAATATATTAATTGAGAGTTCGTCCTGCCCTGACTCTTTTTTATTTTTTATGCTGCTGATGATTTCACATTCCTTGGATTCAACTCCATTAAGTGGCACATTTTGGCGACGTTCAAATAGATATGATTTGAACCAGCATAGTGCGGTACCTCTGAGTCCATAGATATCTTGCTTCTGTAGTAATATTTGGTGACTCACATAGTCAAAGGCCTTGGATAGGTCATAAAATACAGCTGCCGCTGCTTCTCGGTCATTTAGGTTGAGGTAGAGGTTTTCTAGGAATGCAAAGACAGCATCCTCCATATTTTTAAAGGCTTGAAACCTAAACTGAAGGAAATAAGTCACTCTCCTTTTAACCAGTTTTTTTATTTTCGAGAGAATAGGGTAGCAGGGAAATCGGTGTGAAATCAGCAGGAGTGTTGGGGTCTCCACCTTTATGTATTTGCATAATTGTGGCAATTTTTAAATATGATGGGAACGATCCTCTAGAAAATGAGATATTGATGGCCTCTGCTAGAACATTTAAAGCATTATCCGGCAATTTTTCAGGGATTTTTAGAGAAATATCCCTATTCGAGGAAGTTTTATTCTTGATTTCTTCATAAAATTGCACAAGTAACCTCTTCATCACACTTGTTCACTTCACACCTATATGCGCATTTCAAGCGTAGTTAACCTAAGTTTTATCGAAATGCGCATATAGGTGTGAAGTGAACAAGTGTGGTGAAGGGGTTACTTGTGCAATTTTGTGATTGTGTGTCACCACAGCATCTAGCCACTCTTCCTTGATTTCTTCGAAGATTTTATTTTATTTCGTGAATGTCAGTTGGTATAAAAAAAGAAATTTTGTTCGACAGAGATCTTTTCCAAATGCTTTATTGGGTCCGTTCTGAAGAACATCAAATAAAACAATGATAGAACAAGGAATGGAAATAAAACAATGTACATTAAAGGATTTTTCCATTTATTTATTAGTATAAAGGTGAATACATATTTAATTTTAGAATATTAAGTTTCACATTTGCCCCTCCCTAGTTTTAATTTTATTTGAAATATCTTTATAATACTTGAAAATCTTGGGTTCTTAATGGAAGCATCATCCATTGATTCACTCAAAATACTTGCTCTTATTGCCTAATCTTGTTGGTAGGAATTTTTAATTTGTGTTTCATAATTTTTAAACCATTATGTCAAATATCAAATTTTTTCTCTTCACACATTATGTTAGTTACATAAATATTTTGGCTTCAAAGATCTTGATTCGGACCAGGCAATGTAATGTTACCTGAAAAATAATTGCAATTTGTATTTATTTGCTTAAAGAAAATTGCCAAATTGTTCCAGCCGTTCTCACTTTTGCGCTTACAAAGAATCGAGATTCATTTTTGTTGTATAGATTTAGTAAAGCAGTGTCGTAGTTACAGTCGTATGTGACCATATTTTCCTTCGCATATATTTTTTAAGTAGGTGAATGGACGAATTAGTGTTTGGCTCAACGTTACTAAACCCTAAAGTCATAACATTCGATATGCCTAAATGTAGAGGTTTATGAGATATTTGCGAAAAACTAAAGATATGTCCTGAATAATCATTAAGTAGAGACACATACATTATTTCCTCTGTGCTATATAGGCCAATCAATAGATTCTGTGGCAAAAATACTACCAGGAAACCGACTGTGCAATCATACGATGGACGGTTCGTAGTTATATTCTGTTATGTTTCCTACTCGCACTTTTATTTATTCAATTAAAGTCTTACAGAACACCCAGGAGTAATTAAAATGCAAGACACAATATAGTTTCCTTAACACTAACATATATATATATATATATATATATATATATTTATACAGAATTGCAGACAGATACATACAGAAGTTGATGAGTAAAATTTTAGACAAGAGGAGTGAAGCGTTACATTGTAAGTTCCTTTAGGGCTTTCACATCAGTATTAAAGAAATCAACATCCTTGTCTTTGAAGAGGTTGAATATATGAGCAATTGGTTTGGCAAGAAAGTCAGATGGAATATTGTCAACGCCTGTGGATTTTTTGGATTTCAATTTCTTAATGCAACTTAAGACTGTGCTCACACTGACCTCTCTCAAGTTTATATTGCCAAACTGGTAATCAAGATCACTGAAATCTTTTAGTGACGAGGGGTCGTGAACAGACTTAAAGAAACTGGCGTACCCTTCAGCAATACCCTTTGGGTCACAAAGTTCGGCGCCATTGTATTGCATGTATTTTGGAAGGCCTGATGTGGTTTTAGACTTAAAGAAGTTCCAGAAACTTTGTGGGTCCACATTTATGTTATGTTCGATATTTATTTCTTGTAATGGCTGTATTCGAGTTTTGTTTGAGTTTTCACACTACTACGAAGATCGTTAAATTCAATAACTTGGTCATCACTGGCTCTCCTCCTCTTAATCCGAGCGTGGAGACGATTTTTTTTTTGATTTTATGAATTAGGTCATGAGAGAACCAGCCGGGGAATTTGTGTCCCTTTCTTGATGCATTTATTGCTTTCTTAGGAACACAACTGGTCAATACACGAATAAATTTGTTCATAGAAAGCATCCAAACAACAGTCAACATCATTTATGTCTTCAAGGCAGGACCATTAATTACTCTTGATCATTGTCATTGCTTAATTTGTTATAAACATTTAAAAGCATTTTTTAAATTTTTTATCGTTTTTGACTTGTAACTTGAAAATTAATGAAGCAATCTCGATACTTTCAATGGACGAATTTAGAAAATTAAAATGCAGAAAAATTAGTATTACCGCTACTCGATCGGATTATTAGTAACGGAGAAAAACCGGAAAAAATCAGCTTTCTTAAAATTCATAACTTCGTCACTTTTCAAGTTATAGTGCAGGCTTCCCATTTTGCGTTAAAATGCTGCAAAATAGGTGAAAAATACTTGCAAACATGCTGGAAACATGACCGAAAATGGGCGAGACGTGAAAGCGGCTGAGTAGTGGTGATAGAGCGGCAGACGCGGGGAAGCGTATATATGGACTTGGAGTACCTTTGTAAGTGGCGCCGCAGTGGCGGAATCGGGCGATTTACTCCAGATAGCCCAAATTATCCGTGTTTGCCCCTGTGATAAATGGAGTGTTTTTAAAGTGCAACGTACAGTTTAAATTTGTTTGTTACAATCGTGAAAACTGCGATTGCATTGTGATTCGGCATGTAGGTATAACCTTTGAATTAAATTGAGCCCCGGTTTCGGAAATTGCTCTAGTAATGAATAAAATGCAGATTGAGACGAGTAGTCTGCGAACCGCATTTATCCGACTAAACACTGGCACTGCGAATACGTAATTCGCCTGTCATCGTAGTGTTTACATGTTTATTGTCAAGATGAAAAGAGTTTTATATTCGTGATGATTATTCTAGCATACATGCGAAAGTGATTAGCCAAGCAGCAGCGACAACAAATCAGTACTCTGTCGAATTAGAGGTTAATATTTTCACAAAGAGGTAATTGATAAAATTTAATTTAAACTTACATGTCCGATGTAGGAGTAAATTACACGAATAAACAAAAATAATAAAGATACCTATATTAATAAATATGGAAGAAATATAAAAAAATATATTGAAAATATTGTTTTCTTTCGTACATACATACATTTTCAGATATTTTTCATGCCCAAAAACTTGAGAGTATTCAAAATAAATTAATTGATCATGTAAACAGGAAATGCTTCCCACATATCAATGAAAGGTGCAACGTTCGAAAAGAACTAAATCTCATCTCACTCGCGCACCGGAGGAAAATTACAGATGTGAAATTCCTTTATAAAGTCGTAAATAGCAAAATTGATGCAATCGAAATAGTTTCTCGGATTCGATATGCTACACCAGTCGCCAAACTCTTTTATTCTTTACCGAGCAGGCAAAAACAAACTATTTTCTAAACTCCCCTCTACACAGGACAGAGCCGGATTAAGAGGGGGGCAAACGGGGCTGCAGCCCCGGGTGCGACCACAAGGAGGGGTCTCCACAATATAAATTTTTAGGTAAAATTTCCTAACAAATACCGAAGGATATGCAAAATTATATATAAAAAATCTGACAACGAAAGAGCAGTTCTCCCACTTTTTCCTCTCATTTTTCGTTTCAAACATTCAAAAACAAGTTTCGTATTCTTGTCAAAATCCATGGTTAATATTAATCTTCGATCTGATGAATCATGTGTATATGCGAGAAACAATCACCAAGTAAAACATCATACTATTATACAAAATATTATATCGTATCGAAATTAGCTGTAAAAACAAGAACAATTGAATTTAAAAAAATATATACATTTTTTTAAATTAAATGAAGGATTTTCTGTCGATGTATTCTTCGAATGACACAAGCGATCTAGATACACAATGAAATTCAATAATCATAAGCAAAAGAAAATAATATTTCAATTTATGAATATGATTGCATCAAATTATTTATAAGAGCCCTGTGCGCATTCCATAATAGAACAAAAGTTCAAATTCTGTTGACTATTTTTCTGCTGATTCTACAAACACTTTGCCCGTCTATACCTGTTTTTCCTATTTATTGGCGTTGACAAGTGTCCGCTGAGTGGCGCGCTTGTAACAGAGAAATCCTCGAAATCTGAAAGTGTGAGTCTAAGAGAAGGATCACATTCCGCAACAAATGTAAATCCTTCTGAAAAAGGACTATCAAAAAGACCAATCTAAGATGTTCTACTATCAAATCCTTGAAAACCAGAATTTCAGAGCTACATTCTCAAACATTGAAATTACAGTGATTATTTTTTGACATTGCTAGAAACCAATGGAAACGTTCAATTCAAATAATTCATATACGTTTTGGCCAATCAATAGTGGGAATATTCTACCTAGAAAATTGTCGCGGGAATAATTTGAGGTATTTTGTTTTTATTGTCTGACAACCTATATTTTTAATTTGACGTCTGTCATCAATTCGCATGAAAAGTGTGAAATTAATCAAAACCGGTTTGGTACATTATATAATTTTGCAAGGAAATGTGTTTATGATCGTAACATAAAAAATAATCTAAAGAATACCACACGAGAGTTCGATATAGTAGAAAATAATTATCTAGATTTCTTTCTCAAATTTGTTGGCAATAGCCACTCGAGCCAGTTGGTCTCTCTTGTCTATTGCCTGACAACAAGTTTTCGAAAATCTGTCGAATTATTTTCACTCTTTTGTGATATTACAACTGAGAATGTGATGATGTCAAATTGCACTGGAAAGCGCTCATTTTCCAAAATGAAAAAAATAGGCGAATTACGATGAGACAAAGCCGCCTATCAAAGTTATCGCTTCTTAGCATTGAGAATGATTTTCTCCGGATGCTGGATTTGACCGAAATCATCAATGATTTTTCGTCGAAAAAAGCTCGCAAGAATCCATTCGTTTACGCTGTAATTCAATTTATTTCTTGTATTTTATTATACCTACATATGCTCGTGTCGAAATAATTTGATTTGTTCCGCAATAAATAAAAAATAATAATTAGGGGCCTCCACTCCTTTGTTGCCCCAGGGCCTCCACACCTTTTAATCCGGCCCTGACACAGGATAACACAGACCTACAATATATTGTCAAGTTCCACCAGCATCGACATATCTGCAAATAGCTTCCACAAATTCCAAAACATTCTGAAAACGCACTTTTTGCAATTAGAGTACCACTGAATATCTGCCAAGTTGTATCTCAAACAATAGTTTTTCCTATAAATCTTTATCATATATTTGTATTTCCAATAATTATTTTCTCATAATTATTTTTCTTATAGTTATCATATCATACTAATATTTTTTTTCTTTTATTGTAATTTCTATAACTACTTAGAGGTTACATGTTTTTTGGGCTAGTCCTGTTTGTATCCCACAATAAATAAATAAATAAATATTGTTCGTTTACTGTCAGAATTTGACTAAAAAAATAATTTTGAATGTGTATTACATGAATAAAAATATGTTTCATGTTGTTTAGATTACTGTAATTATTAGTATAACAAAATTATATATGTTTTTATCAATGTGAAAATTGAACTTGCAAAATTTGTTAATTGACTTTTTTCCTTTCGCCTACTCGGAAAAAAAAGAAAGAAATTATGAAATGAGATCTACCATTTTCTGGTTCAATTTACATTGAATCTTTTATGTGAAGAAAACCGTTTAATTCGATTTTTCTATTTATTCCACTTCACATGGCGTTTATCTTTCACTATATGCTAGTCGGGCTTGCCACTCCTACTGAGAAGGAATCTTTTATTTAGAAACCTATCGAGGTGGGAGATTTTCGGAGTGTTTCTTTCTGTCACTAGGTACCGCCAGTTAAAAGTTTCCTTTTCCGGCGTACCTATAGGTGTTATAGACTCGATGATGGTTTTGGTTATGTTGTGTCTCGCTTCAGCCAGAGCTCTTCGGACCTTTGGCTGGTTGACTACTCCGTACTGATGAGGGCCAAAAAAGCCTGAAACCGGTATGCGGATTGTTAGGTGAACACGACATAAATTAAACATAATCGAGCTTATCAGAAAGAAACATTTGCATTCAATGTCCATTTATATTGAGGTATGCATGGATTTTCAGGTGAATATCATTCAACGTTCTGCGTGGTATTTGCCAGGAAAGTAGTTGTTTTTCACCTGAGATCTACCATTTTCTGGTTCAATTTACATTGAATCTTTTATGTGAAGAAAACCATTTAATTCGATTTTTCTATGTGTCCTTATTGTTGTGAATGTTTAAAGTTTTAGCATAGAATGTCATTTGTAAGTATTATAAGTTGGCAATGCCCCATTACTATTTGGTAAGACGATTATTCGTGTCTTTTATTTAGTAAATACATAAAACTTTTATCACCTATATATACATAGTCACTCTGTATGAATAATCTTCGGTATGTTGGATAATATCACTTTTTTCTCTTAACTTTCTTTTCTTTCTTCTCAACTCTCTATAAAGGTTCTCTTTTGACTTTTTTTGCCAAGAAGATTTTGGGAAGACACTGTATTTTTCTTCAAGATCCCAAGAGCCCGTCGTTCGTCTATAAAAACTCACTCAAGCCTAGATTAGTCTAAATCAGAACGAAAAATGTTGAAAACTCATTCCAGTACACGGGATCGTTTTGCCGAAGAGTCACATTGACGTACACAACAATATATAATGATTTGAACTTGAATCACTCATTTTTTTCATTCGAGGACGTACAATAGTCAACAGAGCATTCACCAGGTAAACCAGAATTTCATTAAATGTCAAGAATCACAAGAGATTCGACAAGTTTTAAGTATACAATGGCGCGCTAAAATCATATAAACATTAATGTTTCAAAAAAGGAAACAATGTACTTATGTATAGTTTCAAAAATCGACACCAGAGGAAGTATCCATTATTTTGAATTCCCAATAGTTCCCAATTTTTGCTGAACTCTGTATTTGTTATCCAAAAAAGAGCCGTACGTTATATTTACAGGGCGAAGCCAAGAGACCCTTGTAGAGGTAGGTAGAGAGGGGGAAAACACGAGTGGACACGATTGTCATCGTATACAGCAGTGTCACGACATGCAGCGGATGAAAGGTTACGTTTGTTAGGTTGATAAGTGGGTATATCTAGTGTAGTTTATTCAATTTCGTTTACTGTTACCTTGCAAAAATGCCCTGGATCTGGCGTGAGTAGTTTTCAGTAGCGGAAGAAGAAATTATGGCGAATGCTATCGCAAATTCATGATAGTCGCTTGTGTATCGCTTCGGACATCTTCGTGAGGAACTGTTCATTAAGTGGGCGAAGGACAAACATGCTGCTTATATATAATGCAAAAAAGATGTTGTTCAATCACTTGCCAATAGAGGTTCGATCCATAGCTGTTTATTTTAAATTCAGGAATTCCCTCAAGGAACTATTTCTAGAGAATGCATTTTACACATTGAAGGAATTCTATAATGTAATATTTTATTTTTTAATTTTTTGTTTTTCTAATCAATTGTTGTCTTTTTCCAGTTTATGTCAGTTAGGCTCAAGTATATAAGAAAGTAAGTTACCTATCAAGCATCTTATATACATTGAGTAATCTCAGTATCCATATATTATAGACTGCTGTCATTCTGATTAGATGCTCCATATATTTTTTATTTTTTATCTAGATGTTCTATTATTTTATAACGCTATATGTCTACGAGATTTTATATCTTCGACAACAAAGCAGTTTTTCATTGATTGGTTGACGTTATTCGAAACAAGGTTCTAGAAAACTAATAAAATAAAACAATGAAACCTTCTTCATATTCACGGGTTATACACGTATAAAATTCCCGAAAAATACGGCGGAAGTTGAGGCATGCGCAAAAAAAAATATTCCAGAATGAAAAGACCTATTGAATTAAATTAAGCTTGGCAACCGCTTGTCCATTCTTAAGGCAAATTGAAATGGTCTATTGAAAACTTTTTGAACTGGAACCAGGCTCTTCAAAAACAAAGTGTTTTTCATGACTCCAGGCAAGTAATAAGAAATAAATTATGAATTTCCTATCTTTCGCATAGTGCGGTTTCCCCGGTGTTACGCCACTGTTTGAATATTGTCCCGCAGGATCTTGTTGACCTTGGGAAGTCCTAAATCTCCATAAGAGGACTTTTTCCCCCAGACGGCCCCAGACAACAATGGCAAATGATATCACTGATGGCAACGACATCCCAATTTTTGTGTAGGTAGGTGTGAATCCTAAATAGTGGTCATGCGACGTGCAAACGGAGTAAACCGAGTGTAATCTACGTGGTAGGCTATTGGCTATTGCCGTTCTATTAGGAGAGTTTGTTGTGTTTTGTGTTGTAAACAATAATCAGCTGTTAGTTGTGGGTACCAGAGCTCAGGCTCGACAAAACAATAACTCAAAATTCTAGTGAAGGATTTCATTTCGACTTACTGATCGTAAGTAAAAAGTTTATATAAAATAACATCCAGTGCTTAATGAACAGACATTCTTATGCCGTAACTACAATTTCACAACAAAGAAAACCAACCCGGAAGTGTTATTTATGCATGTTTGGAATTGCAGGTTTATTATCCTTGTCTTTTCTCTTATTTCTCAATACTTGTGAGTCCCGGATGAAAATAGTTTTGTTGACCTGATTTCTCAAAGTATTTCATCACTTCCAGATACTGTAGTAACTGATACACTAACACTGAAGACATATCAGCACATTTGACATGGCTGATAAAAAAAATCCAACCGAGCCCAAAGACACAGGCTCATTACCCAGAGAGAGGACAACAAGTGAGTGCTCCATCACAAGCGATGATGGAGCAGCTGGGTTTACGGGAAAGAGGCAAAAGACACTTTCCAAACAATTTGTGGTTTCCAGTACCAGTGGACTTACTGCAGCGTCACCTCCAAAATTTGTTACACTCGAAGAAATAATGCAGGCAGCTAACGGTATGAGAGATATGGCGTTGGTACATCAGATAGTTGTCGATAAAGATTTTAAACTCAAAAAAGCTGAACCCGACCCGAATAGTGTTCAAAAAGCGATCAAGGACACAATGCACAAAGCATTCTGGGATGTGTTGAAGAAAGAGTTGGATGAGAATCCGCCCAATTACACCCTGGTAAGATTAACTCACCATAGTTTTTTATTTTCGAACTACCATAGGATAGATAAATCTGATTAACAGATGACCATTTAAACCAGTAGTAAATGAAAAAAAAAATTACAAATTAGTTTATTTTTACAGTTCACATATGGTGTTGATACTGTTCTGATAATTCCAATTCATATTGACAAAAAGGCAGTCAACCTAATAGAAAAAATATCAAATGCAATCAATAAAGCAACTACAGAACACTGATTTGTTTGAAAATATGAACAGAATTTTCTTAAAATCAATTGAGAATTTTTCCCTTTTCTACAGAACACTATTTTGAAGAATGTTACAAAATAAAAATGTTATGTATACAAATGCACTAATGCTTTTATACAAATGCACTAAAAAGGAAAAAATAATTTCTTTTATTGTTTGACCTAGGTTATTCTGTGAGTAGTAGATTTAAAATGTTGTCACGCAAGAATATCTATTTTATATTCGTGGCAAGCTTTTGAATCTGCTAACCGGCAGCTTATTGAATTCTGACAAAAATTAATAATCTACGACCCCAAAGAAACCCACATACCATTGTATCGGGCTATAATAACAAAACACGTCGCCATCTTGGAGCCGCCATCATCATGAATTTTGACAAGAACATCATGATGTCCTACCCCAAAAACCCCCACACACCAATTTTGAATGGAATCTGGCTATAATGAATGAATGAATGAAATGTTTATTGGTAGGATACATCCTAATATATAACAATAATTATTTCTTTAAGCTTAAAACTAACAATAATTATTTCATTAAGCTTAAAACTAACAAAATAGAAAATAATAAAATTATAAATATCTTCAAAGTTATATGAATCAGTTATAACAATAAGTGATAATAATAAGTGACTACCGTAATAACTTCTATAGTAATTTCATACAAGGAATATGTACATATAATTACAAAACTCGTCGCTATCTTGGAGCCCCCATCTTGAATTCGTGGATTTTGATAAACAATTCGTGATCTGTCCCCGAAAACCCCCACATCTAGCAAAAAATCCATAATGCATTGTCACCGGAATTATGAACAAACAACAAATGCCAACTTTCACGTTAATCGGACAACTAGAAGTGGGTCAAAATTCACTTGCAAGATTTGAACTAAACATACTTAAATACATACAAATGTGAAATTAAATAAAAACTTGTAGAAATGTCTGGATAACAAAAGTTCTCATGAAATCTGCAAAAGAAAAACAAAAAATGTATGTAATTTATCAAAAAGTTCCGGAAAATAAATATATAGAAAATGAATATAAATTATACAAACACAAATACAATAAAATAATCAGCGGAGCCAAAGCAGATTACTTTCAAGAAAAATTTAATGAAAATCATACAGATAGCAGGTCACTATGGAAAAGAGTCAATGAATATGTTGGAAAAAATTCGAACAGAACAAAAATAAAACAAATCAAAATTAGAGACAATATAGTAACTGACACGGATAAAATTGCAAATGAATTCAATGAGTATTTTCCAAAACACAAGAAAATCTATCAATACCAGAAATATTTTTCAATAAACACAATATTTTTCTCCACAACAACGGAAGATGAAGTAGAAAGCACAATACTAGAACTAAATCAAAACAAAGCTCTTGAAATAGACTGCAAAACATCTTGTATTATTGTCAATATACATATCTAGCTCACTAGCTCACTTAATCAATGAATGTTTTTAAAATGGCATCTTTCCAGCAGCATTAAAAAAAAGATTTAAAAAAACCACTATTGAAAAAAGTTAATTTAAAAAAATTAAAAAACAGACTGCGTAAAAAGTGTACTTTTGAAAAGATGGAAAAAAGATGACCGGAAAATATTGTCAGAAAATTATGTTTCAAGAGGTTAACTATTAAACTTAATACTGTAAACAATCTCACGCAGTCAGACGCATCCTCTTTAATTTAACAATAAAGATTTTTATTTTTTAAATAAACTTTTTTTAATTGACACTTTTTAGTTGGGATTATAAGACGGTAATAATCTAAAGTCATTATTTAAATTTCCTTTTTTTATTTTACACTTTTTAGTTAGGATTATAAGATGGTAAAATTTTTGTGGTTAATTGGCTATTATAACTAAGACGAATTTGATCTCTAACGTGTTGCAATCATTTCAGTCACGATGCCGGAGACTGTGTTTTGCGACGTGCACTTTCTTGTCGGGCTTTTTTGTTTTACGAGAAAGATTTGTACACGACCGACGACCTTTTCGAGCTCCTAACATTGTGAGTTATATAATACTCAGGTATACAACATATAGATACAAACTCTCACCATCTGTACTGAATCATACACTAGCAAAGTACTTGAACGATTTCACTAATAACAAATGAATATATATATATATATATATATGGATAATTTCAGTCACTAACAGGATACAGTCAAACTCGGTTATAATGAACTACCGAGGAAGATTGTTCAATCAAGCGCCGATAATTTTACGACTGCAGTCGTCCGGTGGGATTCCCCTATTTCTCTGTTAAGGATTTGTTAGATACATGGTGTAGTGTTAGTACGTGTTCAACTGCATTGTACCAATATCCCCACTACAAAAGCATGCAGGAAGGCTATTACATTGTCGGTTAAGCTGGAAATAATTTAAAAAAATTACAGTGGGTGCGCAAATGCACAAATTTGTCGGGATAATGGTCTCAAAAAATTAACAGTGTCACAATATGGCTCTGGTTGACGCCATATTGAATTTTGTCACAATATGGCATCTGGTTGTCGCCATATTGAATTTTGATTATTACTGTCATGTCTTTATTCACAATATGGCGTCTGTTGTCGCCATATTGAATTTTGATTATTGTCATGTGACACTTGCAAGATTGACGTAAGAATCATCAAAATCGTCCCATGCGTCCCATCGTCCCTCCTTTGCAACGTGCAGTCGGGTAAAAAGGGGAAAAACCTTTGATGTCTAATTATCGACAGATATTCAGATGTCGAGCTTTGCGAAATTATTAGAAAAAAATATGAAAAAAGAATGGTACATTTTTTAAAAAAGATTATAAACTAGTTTCTGAGCGTCAATTTGGATTCAAACAGGGAGTATCTACAGAGGATGCACTTTTATTTTTCTAACGAATAATATTTATAGCTGTCTAGATAAGAGTTTATCCACTTTTTCTAGATTAGCCAGATCTAGAAAAATCTAGGCTTTCGCTAATGATTGACGTGTTGAAGGACCTTGGTTTCAGAGGAATAGGAATGACTTTTCCGAAATCCTATCTTAGTTACAGGTTACAGTACCTCCAATAATTACTTGAGTAGGTGTTGGGTCCAATTCTATTTTCAATTTATATAAATGAACTACTGAATTTGGATAGCACTGGTGATATTTCCTCATTTGCTGATGACACAATGATATATTCAGGAACATAATTCGAAAATGTTAAAAAATCTGCAGAGAAAGACTACTGAAAATAAAAACATGCTTCGACGAATTTCATTAACAATAAATTTTGAAAAAAAAAATTATATTTCATTCTGTTGCAATAAGAGTACCATCCCTAATTACAGCAAGCTCATATTCATACAAAATACAAGAAAATATGAAATAGAAAAAGTAAATAACACTAAATATCTTGGAGTTGAAATAGACAGATTCATGAAATGGGACATTCACATCTCATCGCTAGTAAAGAAATTGAGAACTATATTATATAAAAACAAAAACTGCTATCGAGACAAATGAAAAAATTGGTCAAAGATTATTCGATTTTATAGCACAACACAAATGTATCCAAATTCCAGAATACATTACAAATAAACCCAATCAAATAATATTTGAAAAAATTGATTTTAAATACACCAAGGGAAACTGTACACAATATGATTAATATATAAAACAATATAAAATGATCACCACATTACCACTTCAAGCAAAAGGAAACAGAGAAATACCTACCTACCTATTTATTTCTATTTTTATGTAAAAAAGAACATTGTATGTATAAGTTCTTGGAAAATAAATTATTATTATTATTATTTCAGTACTTACTGATTTTACTTTCAAGAAAATGATAATATTTTCTAGTTGCTATCAATATTCCATATATATATATATATATATATATATATATATATATATATATAATACAAAAAACCCCCTACCAGTTTAAGTTCAAGCTCAGTTTAGGATATGTGTTTCCAAAATAAAAACAGTATATCTGTACGAAATGATTATTTACCAGTGTAATAGTTTATGATCGCTAAATAACTAAAGATTAGTAAGCAATATTAATTTCATTAAGAGCAAGTGGGTCGATTTTTTTGCTCGTAAGTGTATATGATGACTCCTTTAGATCGATTTTAATTAAACTTTATATCTAGAAATTACGATTTCTTGAGTTTTTCAAAACTTCAAAAATTACGACTCTCTATTCTGTTGTGTACTGGGTACATTGATTACATATTGGTTATTAATTGATGAATGAAGATGATTCCTAACTCATTATTCAACGGCACTCGACCAATCACAGATTCAGAATTTTCAGGATCCCCGGGAACTGAGAGGTTTAGACTAATGACAAAACAGCAAATCTACCAAACAAATTTCTCAAGAAGGCTTCATTCAACGTATCACGGCTTGGCTTCCGCGAATGTCAGATTGACTGTTTTCTTAGTTTTAACTTTGATATGTCACGATCAAAATATCATTACAAGCTCGTTGAAGAATATACTATGATTGAGTGTTTACTTGGGATTCCAAAATGTAATTAATATGTTTTTATTTCATGTTTCCTTCGCAGTTTCATTCATTTTTTTTAAACAGTAATAATTGAGTATGTGTTCAATGTATGATTTGTTGTTTTTATTAGTGATTTTGTTCATAAATTGCCATTCAAAACAGAATGGGCGTTTGATTGCCAAGGTTGACGAGTGGGTATAATGCATGTTAAGTTCTTTGTTGTTGCACTGATTAGTTACAATTATGGCCATTATATTCCTCGATAAATGTTACAACCTTCTAGAACTGATTGTCAATTACTAGGGTCAAGCCTATCAAAACCAAAAATCAAGTATTTCAATTTTCCATATACTTTTTTGAAGTTGGAAACACAGAGAAATGTACGCTATCAACAAGATGTATATTCCTTTTACATGGTTAAATTGCAGATACAATAAAGTCCTTGAAATTAAACAAGACTCCTGGAATCAATGAAATAATAAGTGAAGTTTTGAAAATAATTTCAAAACTTTAGCATATTTAATAAATATTATTCTTACTAATGGAATCTATCCAGAAGTTTTCAAAATAGGGGTTATCAAACCAATTCATAAAACTGGGAATACATCTTGTATAAAAAATTATAGACGAATTTCAGTAAGCTCTCAAGCTTGTCAAAAATAAAAAACTATTTAGAGAAACAAAAAATTGTATCTAACTTTCAATTCGGATTTTGCATCTCATAAATGAAATACATATATGTCTTCGTAGATTTTTGCGGTACCCGGTTTCTCTCCGCATATTGTGGCATTGGTCATCAAAAGGTCCGATTTCGCGACGTTTCGGCAAAATCACATTGGCCATCTTCAGGTGATGACTCGAACTCGAGAATGAATAAGAAAAAATCTAACAATGCAAAAATTGAACAAAATTATAGTAATCCGAAAGTATCTGAATATGGGGTCCTCAAGGTACTGCTATAGGGTCACGAAAATAACTATTAAATATTTAGGCATAAATAGGTTGATGGACATTTGAGAAGGGTATTACAATTTAATTATGTAATAAAAAAAGGTATATCAAGTTGTTTGAAGAAAAATATGAATAACCATTACTTAGAAACACTATTTTATTCATTCATATACACAATTGAGTTATGGAACTTTGGGAGGGAGTGGTGTAAACAAAGATTATTTGATAAATACTTCAGAAATATCTGGAAGTAATCTACGATAAGAATATCAAATATCCGTCACTTCAATGAATTGTTTAGAGAAAGCAAAAAAAGGATATAAAGCAATTATTTTGTTACATATTTCTGCCCCTAAATATTTTTCAATACAATCCTTACAAGTGTAACTTTGTGAAGTTTCTTCATGAAAACACTTCACTTGATTATGAATATACTATTATACATATAGACTTGGAGCACCTTTGTAAGTGGCGCCGCAGTGGCGGAATCGGGCGATTTACTCCAGATGGCGCAAATTATCCGTATTTGCCCCTGTTATAAATAGAGTGTTTTTAAAGTGCAACAGTTTAAATTTGTTTGTTACAAACGTGAAAACTGCAGTTGCATTGTATTTCGGCATGTATAACCTTTGAATTAAATTGAGCCCCGGTTTCGGAAATTGCCTTAGTAATGAATAAAATGTAGATTGAGATGAGTAGTCTGCGAACCATATTTAACCGACTGAACACGTGCACTGCGAATACGTAATTAGTTTGTCATCGTAGTGTTCACATGTAATTTATTGGCAAGTTGAAAATAGTTTTATATTCGTGATGGATCAAGTGGTGGTTGCAATTGTCACATTTCAAGTCACATCGTTTTCGAGAATCAGTCTGTTAAAAAAGGAGCAGCATCGGTTCGTTCGGGTCATGTGTGTCAGGTGCGGGAAGTAAAAAGAATTAATTGATCCAGCATACATGAGAAAATTATTGGCCAAGCAGCAGCGACAACAAATCAGTACTCTGTCGAATTAGAGGTGAATGAATATTTTCACAAATAAGTAATTGATAAAATTTTATTAAAACTTACATGTCTGATGTAGGAGTAAATAAACAAAAATAGTAGAGATATTAATAAATATTGAAGAAATATAAAAAACATACATACATTTTCACATGTTTTTCATATTGTTCGTTTACTGTCAGAATTTGACTAAACAAAATATTTTGAATGTGTATTACATTAATAAAAATAAGTTTCATGCATGTTTTTTAGATTACTGTAATTATAAGTATAAAAAAAAAACATTGTTTATATCAATGTAAAAATTGATCTTGCAAAATTTGTCAATTGACTTTTTTCCTTTCGTCTACTCGGTTGCCATGGACTTCCATCGGAACTACATAAACAATTTTTTATTTATGTTTTTCTACCCTAATATGAATTGACTTTAAATATTTCCAAGTAGGTATACCTGTACCATACAAAGTGAATATCAATACTGCATTTATTTCAATTTGTCAATAATTTTCAACAAAAAAGTAATACTAGTTGTTTATTAGTGTACAATAATAATAGACATTCCACTCACTTTACTCTTCTTACTGCCAGTATCCATTTTTCCTCTGGTCACGTTTGTAGCTCACGGTAGAAAAACCATAAAATTTAGAATTTGCGGGTGCATTTTAACGCGTGTTTGTGCACCCTACAACACAGCAGTGGTCACCCGACCACTCCTTTTTTTTCTTCACGTCATTTACGTTTGATTTGAAGTTATTTGCAACCGACTCGTTTATTGCCAGTCATTTATTGTAGGCGCACTTTCGACACTGTGCCTCTCTTTGATAGGAAGCATTTACTCGTCGAATCACAATACGAATGCCGTTTTGACGTTTACAATCGAAAAAATTTAACTATCGCACTTTGTAGACAACCTTTTTACCACAGCGGTAAATGGGGATAAGTGATACTGTCTGAATCAGTTTTTCCGATTCCGCCACTGCGGCGCTGCATGTTAAACTCCTCCCCCCATGCTCCAAGTCCATACTCGTATTGTTATAAATTAATTCTTTGTAATGTATTGTAATTTCCATATTAGTAATATACAAATTTCAGTACTTACTTTTCTTTTTTTAGATAATTTTTGTTAAATAATTTCTAGCAAAAGTTGTATGTTTTCAGGCATTTAATTTGTTGGAAGAAATAAAAGAAGTATTATTCTCTTTACTCTTGCCACAGCATACAAGAATAAAGCAACAAATTTTGGAAATTTTGGATTCTGCACTCATCAAGCAGCAAGCTGAACAGGGAACTTTAGACTTCAAGGTTGGTTTATAATAACCGAATAAATATTTTAGATTACCAAAATCTCATTAAGATTTAGTTAAATTTGAAATTTGTTCATTATTTTGTTATAGAGTGGTCATTCTTATGAAAATCTGCATTATATAATGAATTAATGCCAGTTGTTTTTTCCATTATTGTTTCTGTGTTGTACTTCAAACTTTTCAGAACCAATTCATTCATAATTTTTTTCAGAATTATGCACACTACGTTATATCTGTCATGTCGAAGTTATGCGCTCCTGTTCGAGATGACAAGATTGCAGAACTGTCAGAAACTTCAGATGTCATCGATACCTTCAAAGGTATACTCGAGGTTGGGCGTTCCTTTATCAACCCATTACCCCATATATCTTTTATTTTCGTTTTCAGACGTTAGACTTGATGCAGTTAGATATGGCCAATTTTACCATTCAAATGGCAAGGCCAGACATAATAGCGCACAGTGTGGAATGGGAAAGGAAAAAGTTTGCAGACTTTTTGGCAATCCAGCCAGGTAATGCATTTTTTTTAATCTGTTCAGTGTGAAAAATTAATGTTTGAAAATCTAAACTGGGTACAATACGAGTGCCAATATATCAACAGGTGATAGTATAAGACAAAATGAAAAATCCTCATACTTTTTTGATAAAATTAATTTTCGCTCCTTATATTATTCCTTATAATTAAATATAGTATACTTATTTCAAATGTTCTTCAAATATTATGTAATAGCATGTTTTCCTAAAACATGAAAAATGGTTTGAAATTGATACGCTTAAGAAAAAATTAATTGAATGTTGCAATTTCACCTAACTGGTAATTTTTAATCAAATTCTCGGTTATAAACAGATCGATGTCAGCAATCACACAAGCTTCTGAATAATTTTTTGAAATATGTCCGTAGATTTTGGGAAAAAACTCTGAAACTTTTTTATTGTTTTATACCTAGAGTAATATCTGTTGAAATATTATCAAACAATTTGAAACCTGTATAAATACACAATAGGAACTTCAACTGCAAATTCTAAACTTATATTTCAGAAATTGAAATTACAGAAAACAACTGAATCTGACCTATCAATAATAATCCTAATAATATTTTGTTATAAAAATCGATATACAGAATGTTGAAACAAAAAGTCACATTTCTCCCCCCCGGTGAGGGGGCTGTCATCAGGACAACGATACGTGGAAGTTCTCACTTTCACATCCGCAACTCGCACACGTCCAGCTGGTCCAGGAAATAGTTTTACAATTTCCCCATAGTCCATGAATTTCTGGGTGCCTTGAATCATGACAATATCATCCCCTTTCATTAATTCATTATCACCTATCCATTTGGATCTCTTCCTTAATTTCGGGAGATATCCTTCTATCTATCTACGCCAGAAAAAATCTGCCAAATACCGAGATTTTATCTTTTTTTTTTCGTAGAATCTTCCCCGAATCACTGTTACATGGTACTCCATTCGGATTTCCAAAGCCTATCAATAAATGATTGTGCGCTTCTGGATCGGTCGGGTCTACTTAAATGTGGGTTATTGGATGACAATTCACAATATTTTCTGCTTCTGCAAATAGGGTCAGTAGGGTTTCATCTTTCAGTGATTGATCATAAAGAGCAACTCCAATTGTTTTTAACCGACGAAAAAAAAGGAGCAGGTTCTCTAGTCGACTTTCAACAGAGTAGTTCGATTTTGATGATTCTTTTTTCATTGGATAGGGTATATCTCAAAGTTAGTCCCATTTCAATTTGAAAAAAAATCACCCTGGGGATATTTATCGTGAATTTTTACCCGTTAACCGATTCTGCCACTCATAACTTTGTACTGGGTTATCCGATTTAGATGATTTTTTTTATTAGATAGGGTATACTTCAGAGTTGGTCATATTTGAATTTGGAAATAAATAATCCACCCCTAAGCGTAGAACAATAGGGGATGATTGATTTTTCATCTGTGATCGGATTCAGTTGAAACTTGGCACACATATGTAGTTCTAATGACACTACAACATAATGGATAACTGTAGTCAATTGAGTAGGTAGTTATTAGTAGTTTTTTGCCACAAAATATTAAAAAAAAAACTTTTTAACAGAAAATTAAACCTAAAAAAGAAACTGGAAAGCAAAAAATTATATAAACCTTCTTAGTCTTAATAATAACTAAGTCAGCGCCAAACAATCAACGAAGATCATTAAATTTCTTTAAGAAAATTATCAATACGACACCGTGCATCCCGCTGCCATCATTTTACGCTTCATCTAATTCAGTTTGTTTGGCTTATTTACTCACATTAGTTTAAGAGATCAGTTATTATTAAGACTAAAAAGGTTTATTTTATTTTTTGCTTTTCAGTTTCTTGTTTCATCAGTTTCACTTTTTGTTAAAAAGTTTTTATCTTAACTGCACCTATTAGTCGCTTCAAACACCACCCCTATGAGGAGAAGCAGGAGGAATGAGTTTTCCTGGTCGTACTCATTGAAATGCACAATCTATTGATTCTTTTATGTGTCCAGGAAAAAAACGTAGATGTTAAAAAATGCGTCTGATAATTAATTAATAATCATTACTTTCGGCACGATTTACGCCGGCACAGTTAACGTTTTATGGATAAGTTTTTATGACGAACCGTGTAGAAAACTTTGCTTTCCAGACGCCATCTTGAGAGGGTTAAATGTTTATAACGAATTAAGCAGTGATAGTAGGGAATGATAGCAGGATAATATATTTATTTCCTTGTTTAACATATACAGAGTATAAGGAAATTACACATTGCAATGTAACAAAGAAAACGTCATCATGAAACCTAGAGAAACAAATACAAATACTGAATACAGTAATTTACAAAAAAGATAAAATACATTCAACATATAGGATATAATATATAAAATACTCATCTAGAGTGTAACAAGTCCTATTAATAAGGTGTCTTTTCAGTCGAGACTTGAAGATGTGTATGTTGGAGGCTTCTTTAATATATGTGTCAAGCTTATTGTACACCTTACAACCCATAAAGAGATGAGCATCTGGTACAAGTATACTTCTATTTCTTGTGTTATAGGTATATTGTATATTCCTCTTAAATTTACCATGATTCTTATAAACATAAATGCACAATTCATAGATATATTGTTAAACTTTTCAAAAAACTTTTTGTTGGTAAGTCCTTCAGGTTAACATTTTAGTATTGTACAATTCACTGAAGATGGGAATATATATTCCAGAAACATGTTTGAATTAAAATAAACAACTTTATTCTTGTGGAGATGACTTTGAGTTTTTCGTAACCAAAATATTCTACTACTCCACTTTGAAGATGGACTACTTCTTTCAAATATATTGTTATGTTTAGAAGTACCTGTTAGATGTTCAAAGAGTTAAAATGAAAATAAAAAATTGAAAAAGCACATAAATAAAAAAATGTTCATATTTAGTAATTAATGCTATGTTATTTTACAGTTTTTCTGAAGATTCTACCGTTTTTTCTGAAACCTTATATAATATTAGTCGATACCTATGTTTGAAATAAACATGTTTTAACATTACAAGCAATTGGCATAATTTATGAAATTATAGAAATCAAAATTTACTAATATATTTTTGAGCACAAGCAGATAACAAAATGTTAAAGTTAGAACATTCTGTATATGAAATTAGATCTGAACACAATAGCCAATGAGATGCCAGGAAAGATCTTGATGCAAAATTATGAATATTGAAAATATGAAAAGCAGAAAACATCAAAAATGAATTTTTATATATCATGTACTTAGTATGTAAGGTATTTAGAAACTATTAGTGAATAAAAACTGTCAAATAAATGAAAATAATGAAAAGTGCAACAAAAAAGTTCGTGTAAATCGAAAATTCGAGAAGAAAACAAAGGATGTGTGGTGGTATCAAGGGGAAAAAACAACAAGCTATGAGGTAAAGAAAATATAATTTTGAAAGAAGGAACTCAAGAAATCTGAATTTGAAAAATCAATCATATTTTCGTTATAAAACAGTTATTTACCAATACAACACAAGGAAAGACTAGAAAGAATTGTAGCTGATAAAGAAACCTAGATGCAGAACGAATCATACCTTTTCATTTGAGACAAATACCAGTACAAGGGCGAATTCACATTCGACAAAGGGGCTGCAGATTGAAACGGCAGTTTCCAGGAACGGGAGAGTGATCCGAGACACTGAACATTTTCGTTTCAAGAAGCCACAGGTACTTTGAACCATAAAAAGTTACTAAACTCAATGCACTTCAAAAATAAACCTTTTAAGGAACCCTTTTGATAGAACACTTTCATAAATTAGTATATAGTCTACATAACCTACAAAAATAGGTTACAAACCGATATTTCTCGTATCAAACATTGGTTTGATCAGAAGTTGTTGACAATAAATTTGGAGAAAACCCAGTATATACCATTCACATGCTACGAATCCAAGACACCTGATTTTAACTATATAGAAATATATGAAAAAGGATCGATTTCTCATATACTACCATCAAAAAGTGTTAAGTATTTGGGTGTACTCATTGATGACCATTTGAGGTGGGATGTCCATATTAAATACGTAATAAAAAAACTACAATTTATTCTATATAAATTCAGACATCTTTGTCACACATTACCTCAGAAAGAACTAAAAATGTGTATTTTGCACTTGTAGATAGTCATCTGAAATACGGCATCTTGGCTTGGGGTGCAGCACTCAGAAAACACATAACACCTTTAGAAATTCTACAACGAAGATTCCTGAAACTAATGTTACATAAAAAATGGGACTACTCAACAGAACTAACTTACACTGAGTCAGGAGTGTTTGACCTCAGGCAGGAATTCAGTTATAAATGTATGATCAATTATCACATAAGTAAGAAATTCAAAAAAAGCAATCATGAATATGACACGTAGAAAAAAATTACACTTAATTCCCTTCATGACAAAATCTATAGGACAAAGATCAAATGAGTTCTTAGCGCCCAAACTCTACAACAGCATCCCCAATGAACTTAAAAACATGTCAAATAAAACATTTAAAAAAAGTCTAAAAAAATTTGTTCTGACCTGCCCTAGGGCATACGTTCATGGTTTGATAGAAACGAAAATATAATTAAATAAAGTTACATTTCATAAGGTATCCGGATAGGTAAGTATTTTGTTTCCATATCGCATCTCCCGTGCAACCAATCTCCAGATGAAATTGATCCAAATTCAAATATTCTAAAAGTCAATGTTGAATAAAATCTACTGTTTCTTGCTTTAATTTCAAATTTTTTATTGTGTTCTGTTATAAATTATTCAGTTATTACAGTATATATGTGTGTATTTTTTATATATTTTATATTTATATTCTTAATTGCTACACTGTCTCGGAACAAGTATTTTACTTACCGAGTATATTTACTCATCATATCATTTAACTTTTTTATTATCACATATAACTTCACTTTTTATGTATATTTTGCTATGAAGCAATTATTTAAGTTAATTATCTCAGAATAGGTAACAGTCTTCCTGAATAAAGGAAATTATTATTTTGATGAATTTCTGACTTATTTTCAATAATTGATCAAGGCAGTGTGCCATTTTCTGAAACTGACATCAAGAACACTACCAGAGGGCTCCACAGTTGAACCTACTACTGAGATTCCATAGGCGTACTGCTTGAGTTAGCTGAGGTAAAGAGAATAAGGTGAAAGAATCAATGGAAAAAAGGTAAAATACATAGCCGGACATAATAAATATTTATATGGGTATTTATTTATCAACAAATAAAATTCAAAGGGCAACTAGCTAAAAAGATTTTGAAAATACTAAAAAAAATTAGTAAAACAAAAAAATTTTTTTTTTTGTTATGATGTCTGATTGTGAAAATAAATCGATAAATAATAATAATAAAAACAAACCGCAATCACCTAATCATATCAATATATACTTGTAAGTGTTAGTTTATGAAACTCTTTGCAAGCATTTCTACATGTATCTCTCCATCTCAAGCCAGCAATAGTCCTCACTGCGAATTTTTGAAGCACAAATAATCTATTGATACCAGTAGATACACCCCAATCCAGGATGACAGTGTATATTTGCATAGTAGAGTGTTAACAATACTCCAGAGTGACAGTGACTTGATATGATGTATCGGTCGGTTTCCTGGTACTATTGTTGTCACGAAAAAATATCTATTGATTGGCCTAAATTTACATGAATCAATCCTGATCAAAATGGCAAATTTTCAGCTGGTTTGGAGTATACTCGAAAATGGTTGCTTCAGCAGATAAATACTGATCAGCCCGTACCACAGGATGTCGAATACGAAAAATTTATAAGGACCGTAGTTAAAAAGGCATTCTCACAGGCTTGTACAGATTTACTGAATCCGGAAGAAAATACCGAATATCCTGAAGTAAGTGATACTTATAATTTTTTTATTCATACATTTTTATTTCCACTCCATACTTGGGGACTAAATTACTATCTGTCAAAATTTTATTAACTGAATATATTTTTCATTTATTGTTTTTTGGTGGACTTAATAACTGTTTCATAAAGCTTTTATTTTAATCTCAAAACATGACAACAGAAAGTTATGAATTAATTCCTCCCAGCTTATTTTAGAAAATTATGTGACATATTTATACTTGGAGTATTAGTTTCATAAAAATATCCTGCAACAGAACTTAATTTAGCTTATTCATCATTTAGCTTATTCATTCATTTTGAACAATATTTCAAATGTGAATTTCATGGAAAACTCTTTAAACCTCGCATAACCCAACCAGATACAAGTGCAAACATTGATTTCATGAATGCATGTTGGATGACATTAGGTGCCTGATTAGTCAATAATTTTTCTCTGCATTCTAATGATTAAAAAAAAAATTCTCGTCTGCAAATTTGTTTAGCATTTACAAATATTCTTTTTTGCTAGCTCCCTTCACAAAAAGTCATTTTTCTTCATTTTCAAAGTAGGAAGCTGCATCATTTGTGAGAATGTTTTTTTTTCAGACTTTCATGATGGATGTGGAAAGACTGATTGATTTACAAATAAGAACCTTCCATTTGATATCGGTGGCAACTTTACTTTTGGTAACCATCAATAATGTCGGAGCTGATTTTCAAACACTGAGTTCGTTCAAGCAGTCCTTGAAGGAACACATTTCCATTTTACTGGAAAACGTGAAAAATGAAAAGTGAGTTCAGTTACATATTTTCCTCCACTAGTCCAAATAGTTTTGTGTGCCAACCTTATTCATGTAGATCCCGATAGACGGATGTTCAATTCCTAGTAATCCGACCCCCATCTAATCGCACATTCGGACATGCTTTGTAATGCGCATTGTCAACTACATTGTGTCCCAGCTGCAACAACTATATATATATATATATATATATATATATACAAATCCACCGGCCTACACGAAAGCGGAAGCATATTCCGGAAAATTCGATAATCTGCCACTGTAGGTGATTAGTCATTTTTTTTAAATGATCAGTTTATGAAAGCAAAACATTCTATCTAAAACAATACATTCACGAGAGATATGTCTTCATACTACACAGACACACAAGGTTTTTGAAAACAAATAATTTAACAAAAAATAAATCATTGTCAGCGATGACTTAAACTTATTTTATATGTTTTAGTACACGGCTTAAATAAAAGCTTGTCTTTAAAAAGGTTTTTTATTAGTTATTTTATTTTTATAACGATGGAAATATTTGATTGATTGATGAGTCACAGAAAAAATCACGCAGAATCAGAAAATGCATTGAAAAATTTAGATGCCCATTACAGCAGCATAGTTGGTAGAAGACCAGTATGGAACTCAAGCAAAAAAAAAACAAATGATGCTATTACCGTTTACAATGATCTTAACGTCAAGAAACATACAGCGGTGGTATTCCGTGATTTAACAAGGCATTTGACTGTAAATCACAGAATACTGCTCAGTAAAGGGAATATCAGGGGGTTTGAATTGGATTGGATCATACTTATAATGCCAAAACCAGCAAATATCACGTAGGGTACCCCAGGGCTCAGTACTGGGTCCAGTTCTATTCCTACTTTATGTGAATGATATTACAAAACCAGCAATAAATGGAGATACAGCTTTTTTCCCATGTGACAATATTACTGAGGCATTATAAGAATATAGACATGACTCGTTCTCGCTCACGTATGCTGTCTTTTATAAAGTCATTAGCTCCCAAAGAATTCCCGCTAGCTGCTTCTCGATCCAATCCAAGATTCTGGGGCGTTCTGGAAGCCTATTGTGACGTCAGCCAGTCACGAGACAAACATACAGTGGCACTTGTCTCGATTTTTGTCTTTGAAACAGTTTGTTTTTTCTTTAAGAATAAAAACAATCTTGAGACCCACCCATTGTGTAATATTCAGAAAAGAAGCTCTTGGTTGTGAAAGCCTATTAAACTTTGGAGGAATTTTATCAAGATCAATTTACCTGGATTTTTAGTGAGTAAATGTGAAGTTTTTTTTTTTACACTTCATCTTTTATCATTAGCCGTATTTGAACAAGACTTTGTCAATATGATGTAAATATTCAGGCAATAATGTATATTTTAATTTTATTTGATATTATCGTTAATTTCAACTTGATATTCCTACCCTGTTTTACTGGACTAACCAACTTATACTCATAAGGTTCGAATGCAATGATTCCAGCATTCTGCATTTCTGACCGGAAACATGACCTTAAATAAATCCGTGCAATGATTGAACGGTCTTCCATTTGAGACCATTTGAAACAGAACGAATATATTTTTATGTAAACTGTTATATTATGAGTTTTCGGAGAATTTAAAGAGAAATAATATGTGTTTAAATAGTCAACATGCATTTTGCTACAATATGCAGATATTAAGTGTTTGTGAAAAATTTTGGGAATTGTCATCAATTCTTCTTGGCAAACCTTAGAATACTTTAAGCCAATGATAGGCGAAGGAAAAATGGAGATAAACCATTGATGATAGAGTTTTTGTGGAGGAACAATGTTCCTGGACAAAACATTTGAAATGTAATGTTATTTCCCTGCTACCGACCCTATCAAAAATAATTGAGAAATTAGTAAAAAATAGAATAGAATCAGAAATGCTTTATTGTCATAAAATTATAAAATTTACTTGACAAAGCTACTTAGAACTAAGATATAAATTGATACATACACATTTTTAAAACCAGCACACTGTATAAGTTAATATAAGATAAAAATGTAAAAAAATTAAAAATTCAACCATTTCACAAAAATAGACAATCAGTTTGGCTCCCAATCATCAAAAAACACACATGATGCCATCTTTGCCTTTCTGGATAACCTTTACCTGAATCTAAATAATCTAGAGGTAGCAGCGGCAGTGTTTTCTGAATTATCGAAGCCCTTTGACTGTGTAAACCATGAAATACTGTTGCAGAAGCTTGAAATCTACGGATTCAGGGGTACTGCACAATCTTGGTTCAAATCTTACCTATCCGAACATCGAAAAAATGTTCTACTCAATATGACTGAATCCAAAAAAGGTGTCATTAACTCTGGTGTCCCACAAGGCTCCGTTCTTGGTCCGATCTTATTCTTGCTTTATGTGAATGATTTGAACCATCTAGACATACAGGCTCAATTCACCATGTTTGCGGATGACACCACAATTCTCTGGCACAACTAATCAACCACTAATCTGTCTGATCAAATTAATGCTGATATTAAAAGGGTGAAGGAAGGTGTGACGCTAATCTCCTATCACTCAATGTAAAAAAAAATAAACATTGTCTCATTTAAGTGTGACATTGAACAAATAATTACCAATATTACACAAAATAAGTTTTTGGGGTTACACATTGATAAAAAACTAGGTTTTGAAAGTCATGTCAGGAACTTAGGCAAGCGGTTAGCCTCAGGCTGCTACTCTGTACGCATTACATCTAATGAATTAGCTACTGCTAATGCAAGAAAGGTTTATTTCTCATTAGGGGAGTCTCATCTCCGTTATGGCATCTGCTTCTGGGGTCTTCATTCTGCAGAAAAGGGCCATCAAAGCCAAACATCGTGATTCCTGTCAATCACTATTTATACACCAAAATATTTTAACACTTGCATGCCTTAACTTTTTAGAAACAGTGTGTCTAATACACAAGAAATTTAAAAATTAAATAAATACCTCATCAACACACAATATGCATTTATCACACCAAGTTCCACTCCCTACCCCTACGTCAACTTTAACTCAGAACTTACTGATTTATAAGAGCAGAAAATTGTACAATCACCTTCCTATTGCAATAAAAGAAACACAGTGTGCTTAAATTCAGAAAAGAAGTAAAGGCCTATTACTCTACCGAGGAATTCTATGAAGTTTTATAATTTTTAGTAAATGTGAGCGAACTGTAATGTGACCTCACATCTCACTTACATTATTTTTTATCTTACCTACCTACTTAATGTTTCATTTTACCTACTTACATTAACCTGTGGTAGAAGTCCATTGTATCTCAAAGTGGAGTGGTATGATTTTACGAAGTAGAAAAACTCAGTCATCTCCACAATTTAATATCGCAATCGATTAGTTATGTGATGGTGGATAGGTGAAAAACCATCGATTAGTACATGTTTCGAACCTCTATAGGTTCATCATCAGCTGAATGTAAAATTATGGAGAAGAAAAAATGATGGGTAAAAACTTTAATTATATGTCACGAATTCCATGTTCAAAATAAATGACAAAGAAAAGGTTTGCCATTCAAAAATTAACTTTTATCATCATTGAGAGCATCATTATTTATAGATTCTAAACATTTGACTTTGTACATGTTTCTATATTTGATTTTTTTCCAAGTTGTTATATTTTTATCAATTATAATGAATAATGACATTAATTTTAATAGCTATTATAAGGAACTCAGCTTTTTCATCAATGTTAATGTTTTGTTCTTTTCTTTTTACACGCTTTATATTAGCTTCACTTGTATGTTTGTTTGTAACCGACTCCTTTGGACTTGATTTTCACCCACTTCCAGACGTCCGAATGATTTGAAATTTGGCAGGTGTACATAATTCCGGTGACAATGCATTAAGAAATTTTTGTGTGAAAAAAAAACAAAATGGCGGCTCCAATATGGCGTACGACTTTTGTGATTATGGTCCGATTCGCTTCCGAATTGGTATCTGAAGGTTTTCGTGGTCGGAGATTATGACTCTTTTGTCAAAATTGGAATTTTCAAGATGGCGGCTCCAAAATGGTGGACGAGTTTTTTGATTATGGTCTGATTCTATTCAAAATTGGTATGTGGGGGTTTTTGGGGTCGAATATTATGATTCTTTTGTAAAAATTGAAAAATTCAAGATGGCGGCTTCAAAATGGCGGCCGAGTTTTGTGATTATGGTCTGATTTTATTCAAAATTGGTATGTGGGGGTTTTTGGGGTCGGAGATTATGATTACCTAATTTGATAAGATTATTCCATTTTTTAATTTGCAAAAAAATAATAAAAATAATAGTTTAAAAAAAAAAAAAAACACGCTTTTATAAATAAACCACACTAAAAAGTAGGAAATGAATAATAGTTTAAAAAACTAAAAAACACGCTTTTATAGAAAACCAGATTAAAAAAATAGAAAATAAGAAAAAAATGTATTTTACTTAAAAAAAAGCGTGGGGTGCATGGTATCAATAATTATATAGTACATTACACACCTAGGGCAGTAAAGTAAGAAATGTCTCAGATCACAGGTAATTGTTGGCCGAGGCGATACCATGCACCCCACGCTTTTTTTTTAATAAAATACATGTTTTTCCTATTTTCAATTTTTTTAGTCTGGTTTTCTATAAAAGCGTGTTTATTAGTTTTTTTAAACTATTATTTTTTTGAAGATTTGTTTTTATAAGCTGGTCAATAAGAATTATCTTCAGACAATAAAGTATATTTTGATCGATTGACTGATATTTCCAATTGCTCAAGGAAGACAATGGGAATAATCTGCAAGCTTATTCTTTAAATTAAATTTATACAGCTGGCAGATTTAGAATTTAAGTTACTGCTGTCACTTAGTTACTAACTGAATATGTTTTCTTCTGAAAAGTATTTTACAATTTATGTATATAATTCCTGGTCTTTTCCTTCTTCAGGCAATAGAAGATTACATTACCAAAACTAATTTTTAAATTTAGTTCATATACTTTTTTTTCGATTTCTAGGGATCTAAATGATGTCTTGCCAAATATTGCTGAACAAGTGATAAATGATTTGAAAGAGGCTCAAAAGAAATATGAACTGCCTGTAATGAACCAGGCTGCTGAGGCGAATTTAAAAAAACAGATTATAGATGTAGGGACGCCTGACCATAAAGTGAAGAGCATAGTTAGTGAGTATATGAAAGTTATATATTCATTGGCAAAAAAAAAATTACTGAATTTTTCAATTTATTTTTTAGAGCAAAGAGTGAAAGAGTTTTTCCTAGACATTATCGAGTCTTCGACAGCTGCACCTCAAAAAGTACCTTCTGGATTGACAGCTTTGCAGAAAGAACTGACAGAAACTGCTGGCCAATTTCTGAGAATTGTTTCACATAATAGTACCGTATTTTGCAATTATTATTATGATATTGTTGCAGCGGCATTGCCGAAAGCTACGAATAATCCAATAAAATAATCTGCTTCTTGATTTTAGTCAATTTCTTTATAGTTGTTAACAAAAGGTGATAATTGTGTTTATTATTTTAGTACTATCTCTAAATGTAATTTTCTCTAGCAAAGCTAATAACAATATACGTATTTATAATACAAATTATATATTTGTGATATCGATTAAATAAAAATGTCACCCCTTTTAAAAATGTTTCAGTTACCACAACAGATTATTATTGTTTCTGATACATCCATACATAATTATACAACAATTAATTCATATACAGAAATATAGTCCATAGGTATTTTTTTACACACTTTATATTAGCTTCACTTGTATGTTTGACTCCTTTGGACTTGATTTTCACCCACTTCCAGACGTGCGAATGATTTGAAATTTGGCAGGTGTACATAATTCCGGTGACAAGGCATTAATAAATTTTTGTGTGAAAAAAAAATAAAATGGCGGACGAGTTTTGTGATTATAGTCCGATTTGCTTCAAAATTGGTGTCTGAGGATTTTCGTGGTCGGAGATTATGATTTTTTGTCAAAATTGAAAAATTCAAGATGGCGGCTCCAAAATGGTGGACGAGTTTTGTGATTATGATCTGATTCTATTCAAAATTGGTATGTGGGGGTTTTTGGGGTCCAATATTATGATTCTTTTATAAAAATTGAAAAATTCTAGATGGTGGCTCTAAAATGGCGGACGAGTTTTGTGATTATGGTCAAATTCTATTCAAAATTGGTATGTGGGGGTTTTTGGGGTCCAAGATTATGATTATTTTATAAAAATTGAAGGATTCAAGATGGTGGCTCTAAAATGGCGGACGAGTTTTGTGATTATGGTCCGATTCTATTCAAAATTGGTATGTGGGGGTTTTTGGGTCCAATATTATGATTCTTTTGTAAAAATTGAAAAATTCTAGATGGCGGCTCCAAAATGGCGGACGAGTTTTGTGATTATGGTCCAATTCTATTCAAAATTGGTATGTGGGGGTTTTTGGGGTCGGAGATTATGATTATTTTGTCAAAATTGAAGGATTCAAGATGGCGGCTCCAAAATGGCGGGAGTTTTGTGATTATGTTCAGATTCCATTCAAAATTGGAGAATGTTAAATAAATAAAATAATAAAAATAATAGTTTGAAAAACTAAAAAACACGATTTAATAGAAAACAAAACTAAAAAGTTGAAAATAAATAATAGTTTAAAAACTAAAGAACACGCTTTAATAGAAAACTAAACTAAAAAGTAGAAAATAATTTTAAATGAGTTTGAAATAAGAATACAGTGATTAACAACAAATTTATTTCATGTAAAAAGCTGGGGCTTTTAAGATATTTTCATAATGATTCTACTTTTACCAATATCTGTCCATGAAATATTAACAACAATTGACATCAAGCACCCCACGCTTTTTTACGATGAAATAAATTTGTTGTTAATCACTGTATTCTTATTTCAAACTCATTTAAAATTATTTTCTACTTTTTAGTTTTCCATTAAAGGGTGTTCTTTAGTTTTTAAACTATTATTTATTTATAGTGTTTTTCTAGAGCAGACATTTCAGTCCAGAGCCTACTTAAATCTTTCAACTCCTGGGACGCCCAGTTTGCCTTACCTTTCTTTTTATACAATACTTAAAAAACACCTTCATTTTTCATTGTATTCCATTTCTAATAATTTTTCTCCAATCGAGAAATAGTTTCTTTTCCGTGTGAAAAATATCTGATGAAACTATTAAAATTTGAAATGAAAATGGAGGTTTTTTGTTTGTTCAGCTGATGACAATTAAATGATATCATTGAAAATGAAAAATGTCTTATTCCTACAAAAAACTATACAAAAGGTGTATGTTGGTCGCATATCCATAAAAAAAAACAACTACTTCCCTGGCTAATGCCTCGACGGATGTTGAATGACATCCGAAGGATAAACGTGCAAAGTCCTACAAGGTACTTTGCAAAATGTTCATCACTGGGTTTTGGGAATGAAAATAACAAAAAGTACTATAATAATATATTTGTATACATAAAGTAACTGTATAACATCATATAAATTTTTATAAAAAGATTAAACAATGCACTAATACAAAGAATATAAAATATTAATCTAGCTATATTTGATATGAATCTTAATCAGTAAATGGCCACAAATGTATATTTAAAGCTCAGATTTTTTTTTAAAGAATAAAGTTTTCTATCCAAAATTCAATAGAGAAATAATTATTAGTATTAGAAAATTTTTGTTTGATTTTCGTGCAAATTTTTGGCGAATTGAAAGAAGCCTCAACAATGTTGTGATACTGAATGAATTGCTTTCATGATGAGATGGCTGAACAATGAATCAAAAATACTCATAAATCTTTGAATCCTAGTAGATGACCAGGAGCATACAAAATTCAAGAAATACAATTATTTTTTCGCAAAACACACAGGTTCTTGCCTCTCTTTTTCCAATATATTTCTGGTTATATTGAATGCTTGCGTTTTCATGAAATCAACTTTCTTATATACAGTGTCTTCCTGTTGTTTGGGCGCCACTGTCTTTGTACTATTGGTAGTGAAACTGGAACCTTCCAGATCCAGGTCCAAGTATTGCATCTTACCTGCTAGATAATGGTAAACTTGTTCGTCATTGGTTGAGAGCAAGCTGTCATGGGATCTCCCTAGGCTGGGCGGAGTCGGACTGGGAGCTGCCCGAACTTTTCGTTGGTCTTCCTCCATGTTGAAATGCTTCCTCATGTGGGCTTCCTATAATAGAAGTTTTTTTTTCATTTTTATTATTTCTCTAGCACGTCGACAGTAGATGAATAATCAAAAACTCAGATATTTGAAAAAAACCAGAACAAATCGTGTCTATTTGGTATATACCTTCGGTTTTATCTTCGAAAAAACCACTCTCACAAATTAAGATGGTAGTCTGAAATAAATAATTATGAAGACATGCAATCAGCAATATATTTAAAAAAATCATAATGAGGCTCAGCGAAGGAAGGGGAACAAAAAACATGTATTGTCAGAAATAACTGATTAATACAACCATCGCCAAGTTAAATATGTAAGGATTTTTTTAACCAAACCCAATTTGCTGAAACATAAAAACTTTTTAACAAAAAATTAAACCGACGAAAAAATCAACTGAAAAGCAAAAAATAAAATAAACCTTCTTAGTCTAAATGTTAATTGAGCTCCTAAACTAATGTAAGTAACTGATTTTGAGTCGGCGCCAAACAAACAATTATCGAAGATCATTATCTATGAAAGAAGTCATCAAAAGCAGCCGTGCATCTAGCTGCCATCATTTTACGCTTCACCTAATTCAATTGCTAGTTTGTTTGGCCGACTCAAAATCAGTTACTTACATTAGTTTAGGAGCTCAATTATCATTTAGACTAAGAAGGTTTATTTTATTTTTTGCTTTTCAGTTAATTTTTTCGTCAATTTAATTTTTTGTTAAAAAGTTTTTATTTTTTACTTTTCAGTTCCGTATTTCGTCAATTTAATTTTTTGTTAAAAAGTTTTTATTTTTCAATTTTTTTGTGGCTAAAATCTACCAATTACTACCTACTTGTTTTTTTATTACTTCCAAAATACTTACTTACCCACCTTACTTCAACTATTACCAGTTAAATAATATGATTATCTACTTTTACTATTTGTTGTAATATAAATTATTTTCGTTGTTCTGGTTAGTTTATTTCATTACTTTGTATATCATTCCATCCTCTCATAAAATATACTGATTTGGCGGAACAAGAATAATGTCAGTAGCGATCTGTCATTGTCAACTACGTATGTGTGTGCCAATGTTCACTAGTGAAAAATCAATTATCCCCTATTTTTCTACCCGCAAGGGTGGCTAATTCCTTCCGAAATCCAAATATAAGGTATACCCTATCTATTGAAAAAAGAATCATCCAAATCGAAGATCCCAGTACAAAGTTATGCCTGATACAATCGGTTAACGGACCAGAATTCAGAGGGTGAGTGATCAATATCCTTCATTTCGCTACCCTTAGGGGTGGATTTCATCTTTTAAATTCAAATGGGACCAAATTCGAAGTACACCCTATCCACTGAAAAAAGAATTATCGGAATCGGACGCCTCAGTAAAAAGTTATGCGTGATCATACATAAAAAAATATTATGGAAAAACATAAAATATACGAGTCGAATAGAGAACCTCCTCCTTTTTGGTTTCGTCGGTTAAAAATGAATGATAGTACCCCACAGCCAAAGGAATGCGTGAATGAGAGTGTCGGTAGTTGAAAGTCAACAATGAATGGATATTTCAATATCAATCCAAGATGGCAGAAGAGAATGACATAGAATTGGAAATATTACTACAAAAACAAATAATAATAACACCAAGTCCGCAAGAAAATATTAAAAACTCCATAGAATCAATGACATTTGCGGGTTCAAATACACTGGCATGTAGTTATTCAAATCTGTTTCTGTATTACTCGTGTTATTTTCAACTCATCTGGGAAGATACCAGACACTCATTTATAACATCCACAAAAGGATCACAAATGTATATCGCCGCTTTTTTCAAGTCCACTGGTTAATTTCGGCTGTAGTTCGTTCAGAGTATTAAATATTTCTGTAAGGGTAACTGGGTCTAAAAATATTGTACTATTGTTGTGGGCTACCACTGAGCCTTTAGTATTTTTATTGCATGTGTAAGTGTAAATATAAAATGGTTCTTAAAGTTCATGGCAATTTCTTTGGCATCAGATATTTCAATTGAAATCTTATCTCCAAATATCTTTGATATCAAGCATGACTGATATAGATAGGTATATATTTTTCCTATTTCTTTACATTATTCAAAATATTTTTTTTATTTGTTAATAAGTTATATTATATGCAGCACTCCTATGGTGCAGAAATCCTATATCACAATATTTGAATAAATAATAATGATTTTTATTGAATCAAATTACAATCAACAATTTGGATTTCAGCGACAGAATTTGGATTTCAGCGACAGAAATCCACGGGGGATACTGTTTTCACATTTCTCAATAGACTATACACTGAACTGAACCAGGGGGAAGTGAGTGCAGCAATATTCTGTGATTTGTCGAAGGCCTTCGACTGCGTAGATCACGGAATTTTGCTGTGCAAACTACAACTTTATGGATTTAGGAACCAAAGCCATAAGTGGGTACAGTCTTACCTAAGTGATAGCACCCAACTTGTTAAAACCCACAAGTTGTCAGACAGTGGGGCAATCCATTGTGGCGTTCCACAAGGATCGGTGCTTGGTCCAATCCTATTTTTGTTGTACTTCAATGACCTGACTAGCTTAACAACTGACGGACTATTTACAGTCTTCGCAGATGATACAACAATTCTATAGCATGATAACAACATTGATAGCTTACATATGAAAATAACCCGAGATATATCAAAAATTAAAGAATGGTGTAATGCGAACCTACTGTCCTTCAATATCAACAAAACTAACTGTATAGCATACCACTGTGCCCTACCTGATATTCCTTTAGGAAATGAATCCATAGTCAATGTTAGTATAAACAAATTTCTTGGGGTCTACATCGACAAGCAATTGAAGTTCCATGATCACGTTAAGCAATTGGGAAAGAAGCTTTCATCAGGATGTTATGCTATACGTATAGTAATCAATGAATTGGGCCAAGATGGTTTACCATGCACTGGTTGAATCGCATATTCGATATGGTATAGCATTCTGGGGTTCATGTAACCAAGAAAGCTTCCAATCAATATTTGTCTTGCAAAAACGCGCCATTCGATATCTATCAAAAGCAGGACTGCAAGAGTCATGCAGGGCCTTATTTAAACAGAATAATCTACTAACTGTCTCATCTTTGTTTATACTTGAGACAGTTTGCTTGATTTTTAAGAATAAAGACTTGTATAAAGTCAATGAGGGCATCACTCGCCAAAAAGGTAATTTGACACTCCCCATTCCTTCCACCAATATAATCAAGAACTCATTAATATATAATGCTGCTAAAATCTATAATCATATTCCATGGAACATAAGAGATATTAAAGACTATAAACGATTTAGATCATCTATGAAGAATATTCTTCTTGAACATGTTCTCTACAATGTTCAGGAGTTCTTTCAGGTCACTTTTCAATAATCTTACCTATTAGGAACACTATATAATCTAGTTTAATTATAGTATTCTTATTTGCAATTTAGCTTGACCGTGATACCTGCATCAGGATCTCATATTTTTAACTTTGTATTTATAAATTTTATATTGTTTTTATTTTTTATTTATATATTTCTTTACATTTTTTTTTTTTTTTTCATGAATATAGACTATGCTAATCAATTTGTTATGTCTTAAACCATTTAACTGTGCTGTGTTTAAAATGTATCTGTAAACTTACCCCCCCGTTTACTTTTTTAATTATTTATGCATCATATGTACTATTTTAATATTTCTTGTGTATGCATGTATAGCATACGTGTTTTTACATTTTTGTATATAAACTGACTTAATTCTGTACTTTGTCAATGAGAATTCTTCTTCCGGCAATAAAGTATATTTGATTTGACAATGATCCAATAGGCTATCGACCTAGGTCCTTCTACCCTTTGTAATAATAGTTTATATCTTAAGGTTATGATTATGTCATATTAACAGGTTGAGATATGGGTAAAGAGCAAAAAATACAAAAATATGAGTTACAAATACTTGTTGACAGATGGTAGTGGAATGTTTAGTTCAGAATTTCTTGCATGTGTTCTAGAATAATTCGTTGAGGGTGGGAATGTCGGGGGGTGATCCCCGGAAGTAGCTTAGCGAGCACAGCCAAGTGGCCGCGAGTCACTAATGTTAGCCGACAGAGAAGTTTATCCAAAATCATGGCCGACGTCAGAAAGTTTTAATCGTCAGAAATAAATGTAGCGAAATTTTATTTGGACTAACTTTTTCAGGAGCGAGAGTTTATAGTATATTGGATAACGGAAATTGCGGCGAGTGTCGTTATACAAAAATAACCTCAAAATATATTTGGGATTACTTGAGGACGGGAAAACGCAACCAGGAAAAAGCCAATATCTTTGCGCACCTATTTGCTGGAAATTCCACTCTGGATTCATCGGGAAAACAATCCCCGAACATTACACCTATTGACAGTCACATGCCCGAGATCACCTTTCGCCAACGTACTATCAGAAAGATTTTGCTGGTCTCAACACCAACAAAGCCTGTGGATCTGACGGAATCCCGCCGATTGTTCTCAAGAAATGTGCCCCGAACTAACACCTGTTCTTTGCAAGTTGTTCAACCACTCTTACAATTTGGGGGTATTTCCGTCCAATTGGAAAATTGCAAGAGTACAGCCAGTCCCTAAAAAAGGCAAAAAGGCCCTACCTAGCAACTACAGACCTATCGCACTGCTATCTATTATTTCAAAGGTCATGGAAAAAGCCATCAACATCGAGCTCATGAAATATCTGAAAGACTCAGGAATTGTCAACGATAGGCAATATGGCTTCCGCCATCAGAGATCAACTGGTGACCTGCTCGACTTACGTCTCACATATATGGCAGCTATCTATTGAAAAGTATGGAGAAACTTTAGCTGTGGCATTAGATATCTCCAAAGGCTTCGATCGAGTTTGGCACCAGGGACTCCTGCCAAGCTTCCGTCTTATGGCTTGCCCCTCAGCTGTGTTCTCTGCTTGCTAGTTTTCTCTCAAACAGGTCTCTCCATGTAGTGGTCGATGGAGTTTCATCTGACACTCTACTCATAAATGCTGGTGTTCCGCAAGGATCTATTCTCGCACCAACACTATTTCTACTTCACATCAACGACCTGTTGAAAGCAACTTCATGTCCAGTACACAGCTTTGCCGATGATAGTACCCTCCATACCGCTTTCTCTTCCAGGGCCCCTATATCAGCCCGTGAAACCAGAAATGAACGAGGAAGAAATGTTAATAATATAAATATGGACTTAGCAACAATTCTCGAGTGGGGATCTAATAACTTGGTAGAATTCAATGCAAACAAAACACAAGCATGTCTTTTCTCTAGGAAAGCCGATCTCACTGTGCCTAACATAACTTTGTCAGGAGTAACCATACCACTGAAGTCATCCATATATATGCTTGGTATTACTATCAGCAATAACCTTTCCTGGGAAAATCACGTGAGGTCCATTGCCAAAAGTGCATCCCAAAAACTTGGTTTTTTGTTTCGTGCCAAGAGCTATTTCACCCCCACTCAGCTGCTTATGATCTATAACCGTAGAAAAGTTGGCGATTTGTCTCTATTTTATAGATATTTTCATGGGCGATGCTCTTCTGAAATATCAACAATCGTTCCTGCTTTGGCAGTCTCTTCGAGACTAACCCGTCAAGTTTAGTCATCACACCCCTTCGTGGTCACTTTGGAGACCTGCAGAACATCACTTTCCAAAGACTCGTTCATCCAACGAACAGCGAGGCTTTGGAACTCATTGCCTAGGGAGGTGTTCCCCGAGGCATACAACCTCCAGAAATTTAAGAAGAACACCAACTCCTACCTTCTTTCCCTTGGTTCCCACGATGTTCTCTGAACATTACAGGGTATCCCTTTTCGTGGGAACCAGAACATAAAAAAAAAAAAAAAACAGTTGCCGAGGAAAAATTTGTTGCATACTTGGTGAGTTGAGATGCTTCTAGAAACCCATGAAATAAACGTAGTGCAAAGCTTTCATTAGAAAACGAGGGTGAACATTTGAACAAGTTGAGCTTCTAGCCACAATAAAGTACAAGAGATTGGTGGAGAAACATTTTTTTTATGCAGTATATGGAGGTGACCATCGGGTCAAATTTTACAGGACTATTTGGAAGTAAGGTCATTACAATATCTAAGGACAAATATTTTACAGCACGTGAAAAACTACTTTGGCTTGGAATTATTGTTTTGCAGTGCAGTGGGTGAAATAAAATAAGTGACAAACATGAAATCTAGTTTAGTTTGAAAGAAATAATCTAAAAGCTGCTAATTGGGGAATAAAAGTCTAGTTTATTTTTTGACAAGACTAATTTGCTTTTCAAGGAGACAGAAAAAGGATTGAAGGAAAAATGTTTATCTAGAGAAAAGTTATTCAAAAAAGACTGCCCATTTGTGTAGCAGTGGCAGAGAGCCATGGAATTCCGTGTACTGTAGAATTCCACTTTTTATCGAATGAGTGAAACGTAATTACGATTACGAATTGATGGGTGTGACGCAGACATAACTGTCGTTTATGGGATTCTACGGTACACGGAATCACACCGTTGGGGGACAATTGGTGACTAAAATAGATAAAAGTGTCTTAAATTATTCTATTATAGACATTCTATAATTAATTGTTTTGCGCTGAAATGGTCTTTTGACATATAACACTGGTCACAGCAGACCATATAATATATGACTATTTTTTTTTTTTAAAGTTAAACATTTATTGATTTTCATATTTGTGTTTACAAAAATTGTGTATACAATTGAAATAGAACATATAAATTTAAAAAAAAATAGAATATTATGTATAACCAGACAGTTATTAACTGGTATAAGATTATACATGGTTTTAGAATAATTTGTAATAGAATTAAATTTATTGGAAAATAATAATATATTAACGTAAATTATTAATAGAATTAAATAATGAAAAAAAGAAATGGAGGTTGTAAAATGAATGGAATCAATTATTTCTTTGTGATAGAATGTATGTTTTCACTTTAATTTTGAATTGAAATATATTGTTACATTTTTTTAGATCATCGGGTAGATTATTGAATTTTGAGATTGCCTCATATGTAAATTTTTTCTGATCTATTGTAGAATTAATAGCTTCAAGATGGAACCAGTCATATTGTCTAGTGTGGTGAGTATGAGTTTCGGAGTTTCTTGTTAATATGAAATTAGATTTCAGCCTTTTATTAATAATATCATAAGCAATTTTCAGAGTGTTGATTTAGTGTTCCTCTAAAGAAAATGTATTCGTTTTATCAAACAGTTGATTTGTTGGTATATCATATGGAAGACGATACAGGACTTTTAATGATTTCTTATATAATACAGACATTTTGTTGAAATTATTTTTTGAACAAGATCCCCAAATATTTATTAAATAGTGTATTCGACTGAGGATATGAGAATGAAGAATCAAATTTGCTACATATGTATTAAGTTTGGGACATCTTCTCAATGCACCAATAATGGGAGATATTTTTTGTTTGAGAATATCAATATTCTTTTCCCATTTCAGTTTCTCATCAATCCAAATACCAAGGTATTTGATTTGGGAGGTTTGTTTCAAGCAATTATTTTTTATACGGATATCTAGATTGATAGTTTGTTTATTTCGTTGGTGGAAAATCATATACTGAGTTTTATTGGAATTTACAGAAAGGAGGTTAGAATATAGCCATTTTTTTATTTTCTTTAGGTCTTTGTTTATCGTATATTATAGAATTGTAGGGTTTTTATTTGCATATAAAAGAACCGTAGCATCTGCGTATATGGTGTATTCACTAGTTAAATTTATTTTAGAAATATTTTGAATATATAATAAATATAAAATTGGACCTAACACAGATCCTTGAGGATCACCTTTATTTATATATAATTTTTTGGATTCAAAATTGTTTACTTTAGTTCTAATGGTTCTATTCTCAAGGTAAGATTTCATTAGATCATTTGCCATTCCTCTAATTCCCATTAAATCGAGATATTTCAAAAGAATTATATGATCAACTGTATCGAAAGCTTTCTTAAGGTCCATAAAAATTGCTACTACATAATTTCCTTTGTCAAGTCTGTCTTGTACAATATTAATTACTTGTAGTACTGCTGCTTGTGTTTCACTGTTTTCTTGAAAACCAACTTGATTGAAATCAAATCCACATTTTTTATTTACGAAGTTTACTATTATTTTTTTTATAATTTTTTCAATTATTTTGGAAAATATGCTTATTAATGCTATGGGCCTGTAATTGATTGGATTCTGGGCATCTCCACCTTTATATATTGCTCTTATTGATGCATGTTTTAATTCATGGGGAAAAATTCCTGTTATGAAAGATTTATTGTTTAATTTACTTAATGGTTCTGCCAAAATTTTTTAATTTTTAAAAAACCTTCTGGGTCAGCATGTTTTTTTTAGGGTATTAATTATATCTATAATTTCATATTCATCAGTGGGGAATAGTAACAATGTTGAATTATTTTTAGTTGGTGGTATGGTATCATTAGGTATATTATTGTAAAATGATTTAAATTCTTTTGCTGTATTTTCACCAATAGTTGAAAAGTGTGAATTCATATTCTCTGCTATTTCTAATTCACTATTGATAATTTGGCAATTTACTAATAAAGATTCAATATCTGTTTTTTTGGTTAATTTTGATTTGTTTTTTATACAATAATTTATTGTATCCCATAGTTTTTTTGGATTACCTTGTGATTCTTCAAATTTTTTATTGTAATATTCAGTTTTAGTTCTTTTAATCATGGCATTAACTTTATTTCTCTGAATTTTATATTCAGTGAATAATTCTTCATTTTTTAAATTTTGTTTATGTATTTCAAACTTTTTATTTCTAACTTTCATTTAACGAATTAATGAATCAGTAATCCAATCATTGTTTTCACGTATTTTGGTAGAAGATAGATCTTAAGCTTCTAAAATCATATTCATTAATTCCTGAAGTTCTCCACATTGGGTTCTTTTTAAATTACCAGAAAGTATTTGTTTGAATTTGGGGTAATCAATTTTGATTATTTCGCGTTTTATGTAATTTTTCAAAGCAATTTCTGATTTTTCAATGGATGGGTATATTATGCGATGATCTGTTATTGAAGTATCTTCTAATTTTATATTGAAATTTAGTTGATGGCAGTTAGTCAGAATATATATACTTACTCAATTTGAATGAAAAATCTCAATTACAAAAAATGCAAAATAGAGGGATGTGGATAATTCTGGGATGTAATAAATTAACACCTATAGCTTTAATGCTGGATGCACTGGTTACCAGTTACAAGCAGATTGTATTATATGACTATGACATTCATCTTCAAGATAACCCAAGGAGGTCAACCTGAGTATTTTAACGAATTTGTTATTTTGAATCAGAACATCCACAATTATACCACTAGAAATAGGGTAGATTTCCATATAAATAGAAAAAATCTGAAAATGGCCATGAATTCTCTGTTCTTTAAAGGTTTATATATATATATATATATATATATATATATATATATATATGTATATATATGTATATATATATGTACATTTAGTTAAGATTTGAATAGATATTATTACCAGTTAGTTCTAAAATGGTTGAAATTTATAATTGTAATCAATCAATTAACTTCCTTATACCAGAACTTGTTCTGTTTGGAAAAGTATTACAATAAATAAATAAATATATCATATAATAGACTTCCACAAATGATAAAAAATGCAAGGACAGTAACAATGTTTGAACACAAACTAATTGAACCCATCAGAAATCAACCCAATGTTGTTTAGGAGGCAGACAATATTAGTTCTATATTCATGTGAATTCTTCTTGATTTTAAATTTAAATTAAATTTTAAATACTTTATTGATGTAATTCTTTTATAGATACTTACATATGAATAGTAATGTTAAATTAAAAATTAATAATTACTTTGAATAATTAAATTTTTACTAGTGTATATTAATATTATTAAATAAAAAAAATGATATTTTAAAGGTGAATTCTATGTAACATAAAAAAGTATATTATAAACACAATTTTTGAAATTAAGCAATTATTGAAAGATGAAAAAACAAAGTTGAATGTTTTACAGTATCTGCTTTAATGTAATAACTTGCATATCTTGAACAAATTGACAGATACACTGATCATACCCATTTACACCAACCATTTTGTGGTTTTGAAGGTGAATAAATCATGATTCAGTTATATTTTTAGTAACGGACTGAATTGAAACTGACCTGTAATGGTGTAGGGGGCTTCAACTTCCTATCGACAGACGGAGCATTTCTCGGAGAAGGTGGTTCGGGATTCGACGAAATCGAGTGAGAATCGGAAATTTTTCGTTTTGGTTTCAACTCCCTGTTGACTGTCGGTGGCGGCATCAGCTGGGTATAAGAAGGACTAGGCAGATTTGAATAGGCCGGTGTCGAGGATGATTGTGACAGAGCCGGCGAAGGGGGTTCATCGTGGGTTTCATCTATATCGTACCTGAAAACCTAAACCGAAAAAAATATGAGGAACTCAAGTTGAAATATACCAAAATTTTAAAAATATTCTGAAATGCTTCCATGAATATCTTATGATAAAACAGTAAAAGGAAAGGGTTGTAGATTCTTTCATTAGTGAAGGGATTCATTCTTTCTTTACTTTGGCCAAATACAATCATGGATAATCCTAAATCCATTGTCGATGACTCAATTCGCAAACTTTCTAAGTAACGAAATGTCTTTATTACAGGAGAAGAAAAAAACTTAATTATTTTGAAACTATACTGAATTGAAGTCGCTCTTTAGATTTTTCACTTGAAAATGATAAGTAGCTGCGTAATTGGGAGAAAAAGAATAACTTTCAAGTATTGATGGCAATGGGGATACAAAGCTTCGCGATTCAAATAAAAATATTTAATTTTACTAATACACAACTACGGGAGTTCTTTGAAGCAAAACCATGGATGAACCTGTTCCTGATTTCATGTCATTCAAAAAAGGACACCTACCGTTGTGCTAGTTCCTGGTTTCGGCGAAATATCATATCTGAAAATGGTTCCTTCAGGACAAGGTACAGGTGCAGCATTATTATAACAATGTTTCCTCTTCAGAGAGGCTTCATTTTCAATATGGTGGGAACGAGGAAAATCGTACATGTCATCAGTCAAGATTTTTTGTTGGTTTTCTTTGGTTGACTTCGAATCATTGTCTTCAGATTCAATGCTTTAAAAAGAGGAAAATAAATATACAAAGATCTTACATCATAAAAAAAACATTTCAGAGGTAAAATTGCAAACTTCAATGAATTTCACTTACCCAACTTTCGATGGATTGAGGTTCAAATAGCAGGGAGCAGGGGCCTTTTGAATTTTTGGGGGCCTTGGTGGTGGCCCATCATTTCCTTTGGCTTTGATGAATTTTTTAGTTGCAACAATATCACCGTCGTTTGAACTATCTGAAGGTCTTGTATTTCTTGAAGTATCTATAAAGATAAAAATATCAACTAAAACTACAGGAATTTATTTCTCCAGGCAAATATAAATTTATTAATGGATAATTTACATCTTTCACAATATCTAAGAGAACTATAATAACGAGTATAATTTTTTTTTTTTTTAATTAAATTGTTTGTTTTATCAAAATTGTACAAAAAGTGATGAAAGTCTCTCAAGACCACGCCTTTGAATTAAAGGAAGAATAAAATAAAAAATTCGTTTTTGGTAATTAAATCAATTCTAGGAGCACAAATGGTAATTTTTTCTTACTCAGATCACTTGATGTATTTGCAACCCAATCATCGTCATTGAAAACACTATCCGAATCTGTAGGGCTCTGCAATGGTGAATTGTTCTTTTCACCATCTATCTCCGGTTTCTGGAAGGGCGGACCTAACTTTCTAGGACAATCGTAAAATCTAGGATCTTGAATATTCATGTAGTTCGTGTAATTTCGTTGTGGTAATTCGTAACTTTCATTGGTATGCATCATTGTCATTTCCGACTTGGAAACAGAATTTTTCATGTTGTATTCCAAAAGGGTCTTGAAATCCTAAAAGAGATAATTCCTTACTTTTTCTTTAGAAATGACATCCTATTCTCAAGAAATATTTAATTTATTATTTAAGCAAAATATACTAAATATATAAACTGGATCCGTTTTTTTAATTAAAAATACTCGATTAATTATTGTTCGTTTATTACACTTTACACTAAACTGTACAATCTTCCAACTTCTGCGCACTTCTTTACACAAATATATCAATTGAATATTGAATAGAAATATTTTTCTATGAATTGAAAAACCCACGATAAAAATGAAGTTATTTTTTGTGAATATCTAACAGAAAACAATATTTCTCCGGCTAAAGTCACACTGGACATTGACCTCCATGAATACCTGCAAGAGGTTATCTTGAACCATGGAAGAAAGTGACTAAAGTTCATATTTTCAAATAAATCAATAATCTGACTGTCTGCCATGTGGCAGTTGACCTTTACCTACCCGTTGTTTATTCACACAGGAAATTATAATCTCTTTGTTGGCGGCATGTGATGAACAACGGGATAAACACGCAGTGACGTACTGTACTTATTTTCGAAACAATATTAAAGTTTCTTCATTTCTGTAGAAAATATATTTCATGAAGACTGAATAACAATCTAATCAAAAATATAAATCAGAATCTAATCGATGAACAACAGACATAATTTTTCAGCATATGCATAAACATATACAATTAATGTTTTCCTTTGAAGAAAGAATATGAGAATAGAGGAAAAAATAATGTCACGATCCAATTGTGGGTGAATGTAAGTACAAATTAGATATTTTATATATGCACAATGAACCAAAATTTCAAAGTATACAATAAAGTTAAAAAGAAATACAATGATAAACTTAGGATAGCCAAATAAAATCGAATTGAAGCTGTGATATGTAACTCGGACAGCAAGCCTAAAACGGTTAGGTTAGCAAAAGAAATGAATGGTACGTACCAATAATAATGAAAAAAATATGAAAGTAGATGGAACAACTGAAGAAATAGCTGAGTTCAGTAAATACCTAATAATCTCAATAGAGGAACTCATATCACAGTTTCGAAATGTTCAGAAGAAATCTAAGTTAAGAAAGAACACCATGTTAATATTTGTAAAACCGGTGGACTTACAAGAAATACTAGATATAGTTAAGGGCTTAAAAACTAAAATGAAACTCCCATTAAAATAGTAAAACATAGTACAGAACAACTCTCTGTTACAATTTTCCCAGATGCATTAAAATTAGCCAGAAAGTACTAATTCACAAAAAAACAATTTAAAAATAAAAAAAAAAAAATAGAATTTAAAAACTAATTAAATATAATAAAACCGGCATATAAAGGGGCGATCCATACAAATAACCATATTTGAATTTGTACACACCATTTTACATGCATTAGAAAATGATGATTACTCTACCAGCATGTTTCTGGATTTATCAAAAGCCTACAATTGTCTGAATCACTCTCTGCTATTGAAAATATCAACCAACACAACAAAATATCTTCGAAACTTTTATCTATATGAATACCTGGAATAATACTGAATCATTTTATTATGTATGTTATGACTGTTGTTATAGCGGCTATATTAATAATTTGTTTTCAAAAACATTCATTTGAATCACTTTTTCCATTTCCTTCTATCTATTAAAAATTATAATTCAGCCTAAATTTGTGACGTTGAAATTAAAATACATTAGAATAAATAAATTAGAATCTTTAAAAGTTCTTACTTACTTACTTACTTACTAAACCAAATTCACATACATTTTTTTCTTGCGATATACATCTAATACATTATACAATTGGTCTGTTGCTTCATTTGGATCATTTGAAGTAATTGTATTTTCCCAGTTGCATTGTCTGAACAAGTGGTACAAACTGAGATAATCTTGTTTTCGAGAGTCGTAATTGCGTACATTTTCATTATTATTGTTATTGACCCCCCCAAATCATCATATTGCAGTTTTGTTGGGTCGATTTTAGAACATTCTTTGGTGTTTTTGAATTGATTGAAATAATAAAAAAAAACTTTAGGGATTGAGACTTTGGTCTAAGAAAATGGAATAATTTGGATAACATTGGCAACAACTCTAATTTGGAATCTCTGAAGAAACTAATTCAATGTTGATTTGTGGTTTCTTTATAAATTAATAATGGGCATTATTAATTGTCAGAACAAATGCATTTATATATTAACAAGAAACTAGAAACTGATAAATAAGGGCATTTATGAGTTTGGATATATTATTCATTAAGTAACCTTTACAATGATTACATTACATTAAAAAAATGCAATTTGATTTTTCTGAACCATAAGCCCTGTTTGTTGGAAATGCTAAGCCTGCTCAAAAAATCATGGATATTACGTAATTGTAACGTAATTGATTTGATTTTTATGATCCAGTAGCAAAAATATCATATTGGTCAAACTCAAACGAATACTAAACAATCATAACTTAATTATTTGTAAACGTTTGTGTGTACCTATGAATGTTTTTATATTATTTATTTTTTCACCTATAATTCAAATAATCACCTGTTCAAACTAAATAATAATCCGAATTTGCACCTATCATAACTCCTTTTGATATTTTGATACTATTTCTTATAACTTCCATTTTCTTATTGCTGCCTTCTGATCATTTTGATTTGATTTTTCTACTCCCTGAAAATTGATGGAGCAGATCTGATCTGAAGTAATTTGCTCCTGTCAAACGAACATTCTTTGATCAACTGCTCAGAACAAACGAACAACTAAATATTGTTCAAATCAGATTAGAGCAATGTGAGCATGACAAACGAACAGGCTAATGTAGTTATTATGGCACAACCTAGATAAGTTTTTACAAAATGATTTTAACTCTAGGAAAGTGTGATAGTCTTGGTTGTTCTGAATAGTCATATAGTGTTTATGGGCAATTTTATTTAGTTTTGTAATAACTAAATCTGCACTAAACCATTTTTGGAAGTTAGAGATCTTGAATCTTTTTAGGGCAACAAACATATAATAAAAACTTGTTACTGCCTCATTCATATTGAACAACTTGAAATTATATTAGCAAAATAATTGTTGAGACCAGCATTTGAGAAATGGTAGTAGAATTTGGTGTTTTTTTACTTAATATCTTCATTAACGATATGCAGTCAGAAATGCCTCCTATTTGCTGGTGATCTGACACTATTTTGTGCAATAAATGATGACTGTCAACTACTCCAAGAAGATAACAGATTTGAAAACTAGTGCTCCAAAAATTGTATACACTAAATGAATTGAAATGCACGACCATATCATTTTATAGATCTAAAACTCAGTAAAATGTGATGAAGTTAATTCAACAAGAGACTTGGGTATTCTAGTAGATACCAAGTTTGACTTTCTAACACACCTGGGCCATATTAACAGTACAGGATGTTCCTGGAAGAGTCACTAGAAGTCACCAATTATTTAAAATAGATTTTCACAGCTTTGACTATGGAAAATTTTCCCCTTTAACAAGAATTCCTAAGTAAAAAATTTAGGAAATAATTTAGTTGAACTTTAATAGAAATAAATGACAATCATTGATTCATGTATACATTTTTAGATTCACATATTCATTGTATTTTAAATTCAAGTTAGTTCTGGTATTACTTTAATCAAAATTTGTATTATTTACTTACTTTATAAAGTGGTGCTATCCGTCAATAAATAAATAAATAACGAAAAAATAATTATTGTATTCCCTGTATTATGTCACTTAATATTATTTCAAATAATACTGTTTAGTGGTCTTTCAAAATTTTGACATAGATTACTTGCCAACTAAAAATGCATTTACGCTTATAAAAGTTATTGTAGAATCATAACAATTTCTGTGGACATTCATGTGAAAAAGTGAAATATATATTGTGTTCCCCTAAGCTCAGTTCATTTTCAATAATAAAGAAAATTATCGCTCATGTTCAACTAGACATCCTCAGTAATTCATACAATACTTTCAAAAAGTTATGACTCGTAGCAGGTTATCGAGATTTATGCTATTCACTGTAATAATAATTTGTAGGTTCAAAAGTATTGAGGTATTTCTTTCTTCAAAATGGACAGCTTTGCATTTAGAAATGTATTTATGTAGGTAAAAAACTGTGGCCTGGAATACCATTAATAAATAGTACACTCACTTTAGGATCCAGGATTGGAGATTTTCCAGTGATGCACTCAGATACAGGTATATAGGGACTAGCACTAACTGGTGAAATTGGACCCCAATTATTATAGCCATTCATTACTGTAACCCTCCGGCTTTCTGAAGGTTCTTCAGTTATTTCCACATCTGGGCAGTTCACAGACATTCTGGCTGAAACAACTACAATCAAGGTGTCATTGAAGAAACTCAAAACTGAGGACAGCATAGAAAGAAAAAGTGGTATTAAACATATGCTTTTTAATCAGAATTGAGTATTGTTAGTCTGTCCTTCATATTCCACTATTTTCAAATGTATGGCAAAAAGTACCAAGCACATCTCTTATGGAAAAACTGCTCATGTCAAATTCACGGAATTTTTGGTATCGTGATGCTTTAACCTTTCCAAACTTTGTGGTATCGCAGTGATATAACATTTTTAAAATATATTGAGTATGCAGTGGAGTGGTTATAAGGAGCCTCTACTATTTGAGGTGTTGAAATTGTGTTCTTTAGGTAAAATGTGTATACGAGTATTCATCTGTAGAAATGCATTCAAATCAGTATTTTCGTGATTTAAAAGTCAATATGAGTGTTCCCAGAAGGTTATTACTATTGAAACTTTTGTTTAATATAATGAAAAAATATGACAGGTGTTTGCAGAGTTATCTTGCATAAATTATATTATTTATTGTGAGCTACAAGATCATGTATTTGTTTTTATTTTGTTTATTATTGAATTATTTTAAGAAAAAGAGAGAGTTGTCAAAATACATTTTTAAGTCAGAATGCCAGTTTTACTTTTCGAAGAAAATTGAGTTATTTACTGGCCAAAGGCAAATTATTTGATTAACACCATACTAAAAATCGTATTTAAAAACATAAGATCATGTAAATGTATACATTTATTTTTTTAATCTGTCTTACGTTTGAAATGCACAAAACACAATCTCAGCCATATAAATATTTCAAGAACTTTTATTACATGCTGTTTATATAAAGACAATATTCATTGTCACCAAAAATCAGACCTAGTCTTTTTCATACTAAGTACATTTTTTTACTAGGCTAAGTAATTATTTTTGCTTGTCAGGCCTTGCTATTTCAATAGCCACACGCTTAAATGGCTCGGGTGAACCGACTCATGGACAGGAAAGTACAAAACTATATATGAATCGAATATGACTCATGTGGCTCTACTAACAAAGATCTACATGAGACACGAGTGCTCCATGCGGAGGTTAACGTGTTAATGAAAGAACATTTGGTGACCCCAACTAAAACACAATTAAGGAGAAGGATAAGTCTCGAAGAGTGGGAGCCAGTTTGAATCGCCATCTTTCAGCAGATTTCATTTGGCCAGAGAACTTTGGTGGTACTGATACTGGCAAAGCTGAAAGTGGAAAGATACACGTACCTAAACGTCTTGTTAGTAGTGAAAAAGCTCCATCGATTTCAACGAAGAAAACCGCAAGTTTCAATCGTACCCTTATAAATTTACAGGAGTTGGCAATAATGACTGAGAAAAAAGAGATGAATTAGAATGAAAACAGATTCAAATTCAACAAGAATTAGAACTGAAACAGATTCAATTCGAGTTAGATGACCCCGGAAAAGCTCTGAATACCTAAAGGAAGTCTGTAAGATACAGAGACTAGCAGGATTCGAAGTTGTTAATTGGATGACGAATTCAAGTTTCAAGATTATCAATGAATGTTCCATGCACAGAATATTAGGGCTTTGGTGGAATCCGGACAAAGATGAGTTCTCATTCAAATTGGATATACAAAATCTCACGAAGGATAATACACCAACAAAAAGAGAGATTCTGAAGTCATTGATGTCGGTGTTTGACCCATTAGGTGTTTCACAATCAAAGGAAAAATATGAATGCAGGATATATGGCGATCCGGAGTCGGATGAGATTAATCTTTGCCAGACAAAATTATTGATAATTTGGAAAAATGGATGAAACTTAAAAAAATTGCAAACAACGATCGAGATTCACGCCTTATGGGAGGTAGTGAAAAAACTTTTGTTACAGTTGTTTATCTTCAAGACTCTGTGAGAGAAAAGTAGACATTTCTCTCATAGCTTCGAAAACAAGAGTTGCTCCTCTGAAACCCTTGTCAAATCCCAGGCTGAATGAAATGAGGCAAAAATTCTGGGTGATAGATGGACAAGCAGCAGTTAAATAGGCATTTTCATAATGCCAGACTTGTGAAAATGAATGTGCTAAGCCAATACCACTCATCATGGGACAACTTTTTTGAGTTGGGAGGTGAGGCTTTTTATAAACTTTAGCCTGACTCATGTGACAGTAGGAAGGAGATAGGAGAAAAGGTGGGGTGTCATATTCACTTCAAGGAAACCTGTCTCTCAGATTATAACCCAATGGAAATCACAATGGATCCTCCAAATGTTAACAAACTAAGATCTGTAAAAATAGAAAAAAAAAAGAGTTAACACGTTGAGTATGGCATGAGATCATGTGGATGCCGCGCTTGTTTCTACACTGGGCAGGCGCGGCATGAATGTGATGCCACACAACATATTTTTACTTAGATGGCGTGTATCTCATCGGAACTAACGTTATAATGCTAAATAAATGGTAGGTGATCAAGCACCGGCCGAGCAACCAACTTAAATGAGCCGGATCGAGATTTATTAATTAAGGTGGTTTTTATGGGTATCAAAGTGAAAAAATCCGTTTTTTTAATTGTTTATTATAAGAACATAAAGACACAAGAAACTCATTACGAATACAATAGGCTGAAGCAATACAAATACAATAGGCTAACATATTTAGGCCTTAGTAGCATTATGTGACATTACATTTGTACCATGCCGGCTCAATAATATAATTACTTTTATTCAGACAGCGTGAGATCAACGTGATGCCACAAATTCAAAAACCTAATTTAAATTCAAAACTTATAATATATATATATATAAATATAAAAATTCATATTTGAATAAAAGTAACAAAAAAAAATTTTAAAAAATTTGCTTGCTGAGTGATAATTTTTTTTTTGTACAGCCATACACAACGTGTTAACTACAAGAACTTCAAAGAAAATTAAAAAAAAACTTGAAAAATCAAGGAAAAGTATATAAAAAACTAAAAGAATAGCCTAACCCTCAACTCCAACAAGTTAATACAATGAGACACTATGTAAAAAGGAATTGGGTTGAAAAACAAATGAACAAAGCAGGAAATAATTCAAAAAAGGTATGGCATCAATAATGTCATACACAATATTAATAGAACAAAAGGAAAAACTCGTATAGGCAAAATTACATCAGAAGATGGAACGTGCTTTACAGATGATCTCCAAGTTGTCAATGAATTTGCCAAGTACTACTCTGAGATATGAGACAAAATCTAGGAAAATATACCAGACACAGATTCGATCTTCATTGAACAGGAAAATAATAAATCCATATTTTCCAGCCTGTTGATGAACTGTAATTCACGCACAAAAAAATTCTTCAGCACCAGGACTTAAGATTTGATACCTAGTATCGATGGAATCAGTGAACACCAAGTTAAGATAATAAATGAAATATTTTCCAAAGGAACTAAAAATAGCTAAAGTGATATCTATATATAAAATGGGAAAAGTGATAGCCTAAACAACTACAGGCCCATATCACTTTTAAGTATCTTCTCTAAAATAATCTCTAAAATAGTGGCAATATGGCTTTCAAGAAAACAAAATTACTTTTAGTGCAACACCTGACTTACTTGACTATGTCGCTTCTGAAATGCATAAAAATAAATATGTAGTTACGGTATTTGTAGATCTCAGAAAAGCATTTGATACTGTGAACGTGGATAAACTTATAAACAAACTGATTAAAATGGGAATCAGAGGTGTTGCTTGTAATCTACTAAAACAGAGAGAACATTATACACAAATGTAGAAAATAATCAGAGTGATGAGTATAAAATAAATATTGGTGTGCCACAGGAGTCAGTGCTTGGACCTATACTATACCTTTTGTACGTCCACTCACTTAAAACAGCTGAGCAAACATTTTGTTCATTGTTGATTTGTTTTAAGGAAAAGAGAGAGTTGTCAAAATAAATTTGTCAAGACAGAAAGTCAATTTTAGTTGAAAATCGAGTTATTTACTGGCAAAAGGCAAATTATTTGATTAAGGAAACATCATGTATACTTATAAATGGATAGATTGAAAAACAAATGGAAATACTTTGTTATATGAATCCAAAGAAATAACAGCTCATGGAGACTCACCATCATCATCCTCATTAGTTGACTTCAGTCCACATACTTTACAGATGCAAGATACCCAAGACCTCATTTCAGTTTCTGTATCAGCAGCCAAGTAGTAAGTTCGTGAGTGTGTTTTTATATCGAAAACATGATCGAATTTCAGTTTCTTTTCATCCAACTTCAAGCCCAAATCCACTTGCTCGCAATGGTCCAGATTGATAACACCCTTCAATTTTCTACAGTTTCTATCAGTATAATATGTTAGTATATATTGACCAGGGAGTTCTCCAGAATGTGTCAATAAAAACCATCTCCTTCTCCACCTCTGAAAATAATGTCTATTTTTACATTCATTATCTTCAAGTGTGAATCATTAATTTGGAATTAATTGTTCGAATCAGATAAGTTTGAGCTTTGGTATAGAATGTGTTATTACTTACAGCCCTCCAAATCCTTTTTGTCGGGGGTGACTTTGTTAACCAACCTTCAAACACCACTTCTTGTGGATTTTTAGCCATGTTTCGAACGGGTGGTTCTTTACACTTCTGTCCTTATCACTGGCTAAGTAGGTATGTATCAACATTCAACATACGCTGATGACTAATGAAACCATTATTACTTGTCAAGATACTTTCCTTTTTTCAACTACCATGGTACATAAAAAACATTTCGATATTCCCAATTTAGATTGAGTTTACGAAAAAAATAGTGAAGCAGAGATTATACTAGAAATGTTACAATTAAACGATTAAATATCGACCAAAGATGAAATCCAACTATAATCCTTCGTTTCTAAAATTTAACTTCCATCCACAAAACACATATCATATATCTGTTCTGTGCTTCCATCATTTTTCTATTTTCCACCACAGAACACAATTTTTTTTGAAGATGTCAACTTCAACTAGTTACACCTAAGATGTATAAAAACCCTGGTGCTTGCACTTATACCTGTAGAAGTTTGGGATTGACTTGGCGACACTTGGCCTACTTGATAATAGAGATCACTAGCATGTCAGATGGCGCCAATTTCGTTTTAGTTTCAATTCTGTAACAGGGTATATTTATTTCCTCAGCTTTCTTTTTGAGACGAACTATTCGCGGGTTCTAATTCTAGCTTTGCTATTGGTTGAAAAGAGACATCTGTCATTTCTGTCAAACTTCACCAATAGCAAAGCTAGAATTAGAAGCCCCCGAACATTGCACAAAGAAAGCACTGTCGTGTTGTTTTTCGTATTTTGTACCATTTCAATTTGAGGTTAACTGCATTTTGACAGACGGAGAATTGGAAATGAAATTGTCATTGAATTTCAGAAAATATAAAATTCAATGCATACAATATGATGAACTATGAAAATATCATTATTAGTTAATTCGTCAAGATTTGTACTTGCTTTTCGTACTGAATACAGGTGGATATTTGAATCTGCGGCTTTATACTGTCCACACAAAATACAAATGTGGCTCATTCTACAAAGTCATCCTTACACACTACACTACCTGAAAATAAACAATTCCTCATGCACTAATGAACTGATGAACGAGTGATTTTTCAAAGATCAAACCGGGAAAAGCTAAGCAAGATTTAAAATCAAAGAGATGGAAAACGCATAGATACCGACAAAACACTGGAAATATTTTCATATAAGATGCTCCAGATGTCAGAAATTAAGTTCTGACACTAAGCGAGATTATAAACAAACATTTTTGGACGGCGCCATCTACCACAGACTAGGACAGAGAGAAGCTCTGTTGAAATAACAGGTGGTATCCCCTCGAAAATCTAAACAGTATCGAAACAGTTCATTCACCAGGGTTTTTAGACCCATACAAAGAGAGTAAACGTTATTTGAATAGGAGGTACTAATAAGGCTCTAGTCAATCAGAATTTTGTAGCATTAATCCGTCAAAGTGACGTACAGTGCAGGTGGCCACGTAATATACATAGTGGTCCAATATACATTCAAGAGCCTGTAACTCTCAGATACCAGAGTGGGGAGTGCGCTAGTCCGCCACTCTCCAGAGAGAATGGAGGCCATGACATGTCCATATACGTCACTACGACTCACAAATGATCTTTCATAGTTGTGTATAAAAAGGATCATTTCATCGGGTAATTTTGATCCATTCAATTGTAAATGTAATACCTTATGCAAAAATGTTTTTCACAGGTAAAAATTCAGAGATCTGTCTAGCTTTACTACCAATAATCTGTATTTTTTTGATATATTGATTAATTTAAATCTAACATGAATGTCATTGATATCCTAATCGCATCTAAGTTTCATAATCACTCTGCTGATTCATCTGGTTACTTTTATAGTCGCTAAAATTCGTTTGTGCTTCAATATGTGTTTCAAATTATATCCAAAGTTCTGGAACTCAACTGCCACCATAGGTGTTTTTTGGCGTGAAAACGTATTTAAATACGTCACGTAGAATCGTATTCAAATGCAAGTTTAAACTTGCATTTGAATACGATTCTACGTTACGTCATTATTATCACGAATTGCAAGAATGCATAATTTCGAATACGATTCAATAATCAAACCTAAACTAAGAATTTTTCTGTTAGAAAGTCAGTAGACAATAAAACTCTCACGATTATCAGTGGAAATGGAATGTCCCACTACCAAGATTTATTTGGGGTATCATTATAAATTACCACAATGACAAAACAACGAATTATGTTTTGAAACCACATTTGAAACTGAATTCGACATAAGCCGTTTTTTGGCGCCCATGTATTTAAAACGTATTCGTCCTGTGATTCAAATACATCCATCCTGGCGTTGAAACGATGACGTCATATATAAAGCGATTCAAAACGTATTCATAGAGTTTTGAAACCAAGTCGAATTCAGTTTCAAAACAGGAATCGTTTTGTGATTGTCATAATAATACCCCAAATAAATCTTGGTAGTGGGACATTCCACTTATTTATCAATAATTGAGTTGAAAATTTACAATGAATTACAATGTTAGTTTATCGGAATATTGGTTACCGACTTTCCAACAGAAAATTTCTCAGGTTAGGTTTCATTATTGAATCGTATTCGAAATTATGCATTCTTGCGGTTCGTGATAATAATGACGTCACGTAGAATCGTATGCAAATGCAAGATTGAATACGTTTTTACGCCAGAAAACACCTTTGGTTTCAAAACTCTATGAATACGTTTTGATTCATTTTATATATGGAGTCATCGTTTCAACGCCAGAATGGATGTATTTGAATACGTTTTGAATACATGGGCGCCAAAAAAACGCCTTTGGTTTCAAAACTCTACGAATACGTTTTGAATCATTTTATATATGAAGTCATCGTTTCAACGCCAGAATGGATGTATTTGAATACGTTTTGAATACATGGGCGCCAAAAAACGGCTCATGTTTTGTTATATGCTTTACTTCATAGGCCTTTACACGACTCGTCACGCGCAAGCGCATCCGCTATGTGGAAATAGCGGGTAATATGAACATTTCGGGCACTTTTAGTAAATATGGCTGGACAACACGGGTTATTACCCTTATATCAGTGCAATTAGATTAAACATTGATGAATGGTGCTTCATTAGTACGCACTATAGTTGAAACATATACTTTTATTCAACTACGACGATGGTTGAAATGCCATGGCTGCCCACAAGGTGGAAAAAATCAGAACTTGTAGAAAAGTTAGGATACCAATGACATTCATGTTAGATTTAAATCAGTTAATATATCAATAATTAGAAAAATAAAGGTAAATAATAAGAAAATATTAATAGTAAAGCTAAACAGGTCTTTGATACTCCTACCTGTGAAAAACGTTCATAATTTGAGGTTATAGCACAAACCATTACATTAACAATTAAATGGATCAAAATTATCTGATGAAATGATTTCTTTTTATACAACTGATGGGATCAGTATGTTCTGTTGTTCGACCACTTTCTCCTACGAAGTCAATGAACAAATATATGTATATCTTATTAACATGATCAATCAGTGGGAATCGACCAGCTCCTAGTCCACAACTTTTAACTCACAAATCACATTTAGCACCCTTAGGACAAATTTCTAGAAGTTTTTGTTTCGTTGATTTGATTAGTTTTCGACGATATTCGAGACAAGGCTTTGAAAAACTTATAAAATACATTGATACCTTCATATTCACGTATAAAGTGCCCAATAAACATAGCGAAAGTTGAGGCTTGCGCCAAAAAAAGTTTTAGAATGAAAAGGCCTATAGAAATAACTTATTTTGCATATGGTATAACGAAAGTGTCAACTGTCAAGTAAATAAAATCCGTTGGTTTTGGTGACGTTACGTGCGTTACAGCAGCAAATCACGTTCTGGAATATCCGTTCATGATTTATTTCTAGGTGGCTATAAACTTGCCCTAAGATAATTCCTGTGACTATTACCTTGGAACCGAACCGGAATAAAATATTAAATCTGTCCGGAGCCATTTACATTCGTATGCATAATAATAATTATTTAAAAATCTCAAAACAAACAAGGAAAAAACAACTATTATAATCTAATGTGATAAGTGCACAGAGCACAGTCCGTTGGGTCCGATAATCAGGAATCATGAAGTGTGTTTGTTTTGTATAAGGTCTTCGGGACTTCGGGATAATAGTCACTGCGTCTGCAATGTGAACATTTTCTAAATATTACTACTTACGAAAAGGAAAGAAATTTATTAGTCAATCCCAAAATAGTTGTACTGGTGTAAGCAATGAAAATATTGCGCGAATTTGAAAATGATATCACATCTATGATGAATTATTTACATACAATAGAAAATGGAACTGTTTCGCCTTGAATATTGAGTTGGAAAGTGTTATCAAAGTAAAACAGTATTCACAAATACAGTTGAATGTCGATGCCAGGATATTGCGTTCAATAGTAAAAATGCGTTGGATATCATATTTAGAAGGTGGTCCGAAGAGGGTTAACCATGCAGCAGTCGCAGTTGGACACAAAATATATTCTTTTGGAGGATATTGTACAGGAGAGAACTCAAGAGAATATACCTCTATGGACGTTCACGTTCTGAATACTGCCACTTTTCGATGGACTCTGCATCCTGTTAGTGATTTGCCTTACTTTGAAAATGATGATATCCTTCCATACAAAAGGTACATAAGCTTTTGATAGAAAAACAATCATTTCAATTCGATCCTGTATATGTTATCTAGGTATGGCCATACTGCAATAGTATATGGAGAGAAAGTGTATATTTGGGGTGGCAGAAATGACAGAGCATCTTGTTCGACTTTGTTTTGTTTTGATACCATATGGCACTGCTGGACTGCACCAAAGACTACAGGAAATATACCGCCAGCTAGAGACGGCCATACTGCCTGCTTGTGGGGAAAATATATGATCATTTTCGGCGGCTACGAAGAGGACTCTGATGCTTTTGCCAGATCTGTTTATTCTCTAGATCTGGAAAAGATGCACTGGACCTACATACATATAAATGGTATATATTTCATTATCGTCATCACGAATAACTATATATATACAGTGTGTCTCACTTCTCATGGAAACACCCCCGTATCTTCTATAATTATCGCAGTAGAATTCTGTAATTTTCACAATCGGTAGATATGTCGGCAATGAGTCTGAATCTCTCCTGGGATTGACCTGAGTGACATACATTGCTAGCCATGGGCGATAGATACACCGATTTTTGCTCAAAATTCTCACGGAATCGTGATTAAGACACCAACTTTATAACCAATCCATATTTTCATTCATAATTACACGAGAGCTTTGTCAAAGTAATGAAAATAAAAATTTCGTTGCTTGGGAAATTTAACGAAAAAAACTGCCCCTGAATAAATTACAAGTCTGTAGGACGAGTAATTTTTTTCGGCAGTTTTTTGAGTTGACCATACCATCCTTTCGAATTCGTTTTTTGCCAGAAAGGATTTCGTTGAAAACAACTTTCCCCATGTAGTATGGTTTCCACATATTTTCATAATTTGTTTGAACAATCTTACTGGACATACATTTTTTTCTTTGCTATTTGATTGGCTATGGTTAACATTGATATTTTTTATGTAGACTTGAACTGCTACAGATTTGTCAGTGTTCAGGCTTATCATATTTTCCGAACACCATTTTGATATGGTTTTGATTGATTTTTGCGACTTATCCTGTATTTCTTGATCTGATTTTTCGCTGATAATCAAGTTTGTATCATCCGCATAAATAATCGGGGATCCACTTAATTGTAATAGTTTTGGAAGGTTTGTAATGAATATATTGAACAATGTGGGGGATAGGCATGATCCCTGAGGATCTGATCTCACACCATTGATCTCGACCTGTTGATTTCGGTCAGATAAGTATGAAAGTAACCATTCTAAACATGGACCTCTGAGACTCCAATTTGGTAAAGTTTATTTTCCAACAGGCCGTGATCAACTGTGTCAAATGCGCGGCTCATGTCGAAAAATAGTCCCATAATATGGTCTTTTTTATTCAGAGAATCTTGAATGTGTGTTATCATCTCAAATTAAATACAGATAAAACGCAACAGTTACAGTTTTCAACAAGCTCTGCCGCTACATCAAGTGCAGACAGCGTTAAATTACTTGGGATTGTTGTCGATAGTACTCTCACTTGGACCTGTCATATTAACCAATTGAACACTTTTTATATTGCGTCAGTTAAAGAATGTAACTAGTTTCGATACATTGAAAATAACATATTTTTCCCTCTTCCATTCTTACATTAGCTATGGTGTTATACTCTGGGGCAACTCAACTGGGGCTTTAAAAAATTTTAAATTGCAGAAAAAAGCTATCAGAATAATAACAAATTCTGGTTATAGAGATCATTGTCAACCTCTGTTTTTGAAATTGAGAATAATGCCGTTACCCACATTATTTTTGTACAACGTTCTCATAGAAATTCATAAAAAATCAACTTCATTAATTAAGCAATCAGACCTTCATGACTATGATACCAGATATTGTAACAAAATTCGAACAAACCGCTATCGTTTGAGTAATTCACAAAAGAATACTCTGGATTTCATATTATTTTTTGAGACATTTGTATCTTGCTGTGTACTTATCGTCATTTAATATTTTTGTTGTTTCGGCTGTTTCCCTGACTAGTTTTGACAGTTCTTTAATTTCTGGTGTAATCCAGCGGTTTTTGTCATTTTTTTCATTGGAGTGAGGCGGTTTAAGTGGGAAGTAAAATTCGAAAGATTGTATGATTTTCTCATAAAATATTTTGAATAGTAACTGACTCAGGTTCTGTATCAAATAAGTTGTTCCAGTCCACCAACATAACATCTTGCCTAAAATTCTGAATGTTAGTCTGACTGAATATTCTTCTTGATTTTTTGGGAATTTCGGACTCTGGGTTAATATTTAAAGTTATTATTTGATGTGTGGTCTGACATTTCCTTGTCCTGGACCTATCAGGTCCTATCCATTTCATTTACCAATCTAACCATCTAACTCAAAAATTAGGTCATTTCTCAATTCTACAGGTAGTTCCTCCAACACATCGCAAAATGCATTTTTGAAGAAATTAACAAATAGTGGTCTGTTTAGATTTTGATTGAAAAAAAAGGGTGCAATAATATTTTCATTCAGAATACCACACCACACATTAGCTTTTTGTAGTATTTGGGCTCTGTAATTCACCACCCAATTTAGATTTTGTTCAGTCCAAAATCTCATGTTCTGGGAAGATACGCCCATTCGTCGTGAATGTAGCCTCATCACTGTATAACATATTCTTTTAATAAAAAATTCCTGTCATTGAGGTAATTTCCTTCTTTTTTTTTTATGGACACCTTACAGGTAGTGTGGGACTTGCTCACTTAGTTTTCGGGTCCCTATGTCCCCTTTCCTCCGGGTTACCCACTGAAAAACTCCACCCAGTTGGCTCGTCTGATCAAAACCTCCGATGACACTTGGGCCTTGCCTTGTACCTTGCCTGTTCCCTTCTACCCACCCATTCCAGTAATTTTGTGCCCTGCACAAGTTTGTACAGGTCCTTTGCTGGATGTGTGATGTACAGTCTCGGTTCACCAATTGGTTGCCCGAAAACTGACTGTCTTCTGCGATCCAAAGCCTCGTGGTTGCACAGTATGTTTGATACTATTTCTGGTTCCCTGGCTCATAATCTCCATGTTAGGACGCCGTTGAACAGTTTCATTTTATTGAGGTGCTCTTTTACTGGAGCATGTCCAGTCATTAGCCCTGTAATAAATTTCAGTTGTTCCCTGTTTAAAGTTAACAGTCCTGCTGTTTTTTTTTCGGCATGTGCCTTTGATATATTCTTTCCCGTGTCTGTTTCCAGGGATGTCATTCCAGTGTTGTTTGAGTTCTGTGTAATTTCCTTGCATCCAGAAACAATCCATTCGGCAAATTTCGTCTCCTTCATGCAAAGTGTGTAAAAATTTGGGTTTTAAAGAAAAGCATGCATTTCATGCCTTTTTTGAGATGAGTTGAAGCGATAAGTTTCAAAACTGATTTTAGGATTAGCTTGATATGCTGCCAGTATCATATAATATGTTCTTTCCCAATTTTTCTTTCCTTTGTTATATATGGTATATCTACCTATCGTGGAAATTTCAGAGCTCTACCCCACTAATTACAATAGATAAGGAGGTGTTTTCATGAGAAGTTAAAAAATTCGATTTTTTTTGGACTGGAATATTTCTCAGCAGAAATTTGTGTATCGGTTATGAATTTGATGTCCTAATCACGAATCAGTAAAATCCTACTTATCCCGCAGCCTAATATTATGTTTTACAAAAATTAGTATGTCAATCGCCCATGGCAGAACTGAAAATTTTTCAGCGAAAATATGGATTGAATTTTGAGCATATCTTGCCCCCTAATATTTTTTTCGCAAAAATCGGTATATCCATCACTCACAGCACTGAGTGTATGTCACTCAGGTCAATCCCAGGAGAGATTTAGACTCATCTCTGGTATATCTACCAATCGGGAAAATACAGAATTCCTCAGCAATAATTACCAAAGATATGGAGGTGTTTCCATGAGAAATGAGACACATTATATATATATTTATATATATAATATAAAGTAGAAAACAGTATTTCTATTATTTGGGATACAAAGTGGAGTTATTTTATTTCAGGCACAGAACCCTCTTTGCGTGATTTCCATACTACAGTCGTTATACAAGATCGAATGTATTTATTCGGAGGAAGGGGAACAACCAACGAATTCACTTCACGAAGACCAGTAGTACTGTATTGTAATGAGTTGTGGTATCTGGACCTGAAAGCTTTCACTTGGCATAAGTGTAAAAACAGTGGAAGCATTCCCGTTGGTCGACGAAGCCATTCAGCTTGTAAGTCGTGAAAACTCTGAACTATAGGAAACAAAATTTAAAATTATTTTGTTTCCTATAGTTCAGAGTTTCTGTTTCATGTTGTATTTATTCATAAATAAATAATTGAGAAATGGAGGTTGGCTAAAAATAAGAAAAAAAATAAAATTTGTTTGATTAGTTTGCAAAACAATACATTTTTAAAACGAAGCATTCTCATTTGTCATATCCGTCATTACTAACTGAAATTCTTACAGTTATTACTGAAGATAATAGCTATTTGTGCAACCAGTTGGAAAAAGCACAATTTTTCGTAATGAGCGAATTTCTGCGGAACGAGCGAAGGGAGTGTTTCACACAATATTTTTTCTAATTTTGATATAATGTAATCCTTTTTAGTTCAAGTTAGAAATATAAAAAATATATATTTAAAAAAACTAAAAAAACTCTTTTAACGCACAAAAATTAAAAAATAACGACGATGAATATTCAAATAAAAAAAACCAAACCATTTCTCAATTTGAAAAAGAAAAATAAAAAAAATCGTTAGGGGGGATTCGATTAAATCATTTGATAACGTCAACGAGTTTTAAAAAGTGTCACTTTAAATGTCAAAATTAGAAAAAAATATTTTATGAAATGATCTTGTTTTATAATACTTCTTACACTTATTGCTATTCCTGTTCCTGCTACTATTGCTGAATCGAATTTGACTGAATCCACTTGAGGCTATTGTCCATAACATATTCTCAGCTTTTATAAACTGTCCTGTTTTACATGCAATCAGACTTATTACACTGAAATCTCACCCAAAACACAGTAATGTGTGATTTCTTTTTAATAGGCTTTTTCATTTAGATGACAAATGACTAACTTTGTGTACCTGTCAGACCCAACGGCATTGACGGCGTTTTTTTTTTTTTAAAGGAAATAAAATATTTCCGAGTTAGTTGACTTGAATTTACATGGAGAAAAAACTCACCATTAGAAAATATTCGTGTACATTATTTTATCTACGAATGAAAGGTTTTTGGCGGTATAAAATAGGTAATAAGTACTTAACCTACAAAGAAAGTTGAACGCCAATGTATGCAGGTGCATTTGTCATGAAGTTGACTGTTGACATAATGTGAAAATACCGCTAATTTTGAACTAAGCCAATCTCAATTTGTTATTTCAAAACTAACCAATGGCTATTCACTTTCCCAATAGCCAATCAGACTTTGGGTCTCAAAACGAGCGCATGCGCCTTAAAAAAATCATCTAAATGAAAAGGCCTATTGAATCTTTTATTGATTTGTTGAAAATATGAACAGGATGTTCATAAAATCGGATGTGGAATCATCTGCGACTGAAAGATAAACTTAAGTCACTATCTTCCGTCGTCAAGATAACCTCTTGTGGGGTATTCATGTTGAAAAGGGAAACATTCTCAATTGAATATTGAATAGAAAGATTTTTCTATTCAATATTAAATTGAGAATGTTTCCCTTTTCAACATGAATCTTTTATCTCTTGAACATAAAAATGACATTTTGTTTAAAAAAAAACGGGTTTTAAGTGGCACCTTATTGAATTGAATTGTTAGTCCAGAAATATTAGATATCGAGTGTGACTTGAATCTGAACAGGATGAAAGCAATGCTGAAGATAAATATTTTTCAACCAAAAAATGTTTTTAACAATTTATTGCTGAATGCATTATTTGTCAATTTTTGTCAAATATCTTCGCAAGGGACTTGAGTTGATAAAAGAAGCAATGCACATAATATTGGAGTAACAATTTTTCCTTTACGCGGTTTGCGGTAGGTGTTGACTGGTAGAAATTGTAACATAAGAAAAAAGCGTCGTACCCCCTCCATGCGACTTTCTCTCTCTGTCTCTTTCTATTTGGGCCTAGGCACACCATGTGTCAAAACCTCACGCGAACGGTAACTCGTCAAACGTTCACACGAGTAATATCAGGTCGGAAGTCTGATACGGCGGCGACCCATTAAATGTAACAAGAGGAGTCTTGTTGACATGGGTACCCAGGGGGAGGAGGATAGCCCCACCGGTGCGCCGGTGCCTCTCCACATGGTGTTGCTAGATAGTGTACAATGGAAAACAATACCGTAATTCGGTAGAGACTAGGGGAGTCCTCCATCTGTTGAGTCCAGATGATTGTATTCCCTGTTTGACTCGGCGGGGAGCGACGCATTAACCTGCTCAGGCTCTGACATTCCAGAGCCAGTAGCCTGTCTTATCAGGCGGCCCTACCGTGGCTGAAATGATTCGGTAGCTAGGATTACTTAGCGCGTTGATCCGGCGTATCCGGATCCTCCTACGGACCTATGCCCCCTGAGGAGGGATCTAAGGCGAAAGCTAGGTACTCTCTCCGCGGGGTGGGTCGTATGGAGAGAGGCACTCAGTCGGGCGACTGAAGTGAAGCTCTTCAAGCGGTTATGGCAGTGGCGTATCTAGGAATTCTGCTTGGGGGGGGAATGATACAAACAAGTTATATACCTCTACTTCAAACTCTACTCTACTCTAGGTACAAAAAACATACGTTTTTTTTTCATTCAAATTGAAACAAAAAATACAAAATGTAATAAAATAAAAAAATATATATACATATACTTATAAGTAGGTACAAAAACAAAGATTTATTTCGTTAAAATAAAAATAAAATTCACAAAATTAAGTCCAGTATCCTGTGTTTCTTATTTGCAAACCTTTCAATAACATTTAAAACATTTATTTGCACATCTCTATGAACATGAAGTAGACCTAATCCAACCAACCGCTCCTGTTGCATCGTTGATCGCAGCCAAGTTTTCGATCGCTTCAACGAAGGAAAACTTTGTTCAGCAGATGCCCCACTAGCAAAGTATTCAAAATATTAAGACACTTTTTTATCGAGAAAAATGTAAAAAAATAAAAAAAAAAATGATAGTATCAGCACTTGAAAGAATGTAATTTCGTTGGAAAGTAACGTTTTCATTGAATTTTGATAATGTGAGGCTATTGTTTATCAAGTAATTTTTTTGGAACCACCGATTTTATTTAAACCCGAATAGTTGTTCACAGAATGACTCCATTATTTTTTTGATTCCTGGAGCACATTTTACATGTGTACTTAATATATAAAATTGTTTAAAAATTGATTATTTTGTTAATTATAAATTTCTAAAGTTAACAAAATATGAGAAATTGTTACAATTTTTTAATTGATATTCCACATTATTATCAGTTTTATGACTGACAAAGGCATTTTACAACGTTTAAAAAAAATACGCAGTTTGTTTATAAAATATTTATAATCAAATAGATAGGTTGAATATTTTTCAAAAATTGTTTTTTTTGCATTAGGTTGCTAAGAATTTAGTATGATTAAAAAATTTTTTTTTAATTGTATATATTTTTTTATTATTTAAATATATTTAGAATTTGTTTTTCTTTACAATTAATAATTGGTTATTCTCTACCTAATAAAAAAAAAATTATTAGTAATTTAACTGTTTATTTACTTAACAATTAGTTCTAAACAAACATTTTATATTTTTTATAATCATAATAAACTCTTAACAACCTAATGCAAAATACCATTTTTGAAAAATATTCAACTTATCCATTTGTTTATAAATATTTTATAAAGATATAGCGTATTTTTTTAAAAGTAGGAAAATGCCTTCATCAGACATAAAACTGATAATAATGTAAAATATCAATAAAAAAATTGACAATAAACTTTTAAACAATTTTATAGCGTGATATTATCGAGTAAACATTTAAAATGTGCTCCAGGAAGCAAACAAATTATGGAGTCGTTCCGCAAACAATTCGGTTTTTAATAAAATCGGCGGTTCCAAAAAATCTTCTTAATTAACAATAACCTCACATTATCAAAATCCAATGAAAATTTTTTTTCTAATGGAATAACATTATTTCAAGTGTTCAAATGATACATTTGTTTATTTTCAAGATGGCTGAAACTGAGAGTGTCTGTGTTGATAAGCCAAAGAGTTTATGCAAATACTGCAAGAAAAATACGATAAGTGGTCTAACGTGTTTAAAATGTGACTCAGTGTATCACAAAGCATGTGCAATAAGATCCAAAACTTGCTGTGAGGTGACCATCAAAAGGTTTGTTTTGGTTCGCAGTCAGAATGGTTCTGAATCGGTTCAAAGCAGCGGGACAGTCGTGGCATGGAAAACTTCGTGCGAGCCCATTTCGAATATACGAGTGTGCGACTGTTTTGAACGGTTCAGAATCGCTAGAACTGCGAACCAAAACAAGCCTAAAGAGAAATATCTTCCTGACGCGAAAATGACAGATGATTTGTTGGTGACTGAAGATTATTCTCTGCTGAAGCAAATCATAGCCGACAAGTGCACCATTATTGAGGACAAGGAAACTCTAATAACATTATTAAACGAGAAAATAAGTTTTCTAGAAGAAAAGTTACAAAACTACGAAAATAATACCAAATCTATTCCAAACAAACAAGGGACAGGACCAGCAAAAACATTTGAATCCACTGAAAAAGCAGTGTGTTCAAAAAAAGAGACTGAACAAAAAACTAAGAATACAACCAAGCCAACAAAAAACAGTGTGAGCAAGCCCTCCCCAAAAAACGAATTCGTCAAACTACCTGCCTTGGAATGTCTAAACAGTCACAATATACAAGGTGGTCCGCTTTTGGACTCAAAACAAATGGCAAGTGAAATTCTGACAGTGCAAACAGTGCAGAAATGTAACGAAATCATCAATTTAGGAAGTGATTTTCGAAACGGTGCAGGTGCAACTTCCTACCAGCTAGTATCAAGTCTTAATGGAAATGACAATTCAAACTGGCAAACGGTCCAACGGAAAACATCTTTCAAGCGCAAGCTTGGTCAGTCGGAAGATGATGGCAAATTCAAAGGGGCTAAACCCAGAGTTTGATGTATATTTATAGAGTAGACGAAGAAGTTACCGAAGAAGATATCAAATCATTCCTGAAGGTAAAACAGATGACAAGAAAGAACCCTTCCTGGTGAAATATCTCAAAACGAAAATAATCTGAAATCTTTCATGGTAGCTGCCGATTACAAATTCAAAGAAAATTTCTACACCCGTCTTTCTGGCCAAAAGGGGGTTTGGGTATAGGAGATTCAATTTCAAAAAGATGACATCATTGGAAACGAAATCAACCAAATTCTTTTTAGGCACACACAAACTCCAACAAGTTCCTACATAAAAAAAAATCCAATCTTATTAATGTGCACCCAAGAGACTTGAGAGGTAATGATTCTTTGAGTATATTTCACATAAATACACAATGCCTATCAAATAAATTACTGAAAATTGATTCATTTCTAGTCGATTACGATTTCGATATCCTTTGTGTCTCTGAACACTGGCAATCGGAAAATAATCTGAAAACTATCAATATTCCTGGCTACATATTAGCTAGTCAATTTTGTAGAAAACAACGAAGCATGGTGGTGTCGCAATTTATCTAAAACAATCAATAAAAGCGAAATCCTTAGATGTTACTGCATATTGCAAGAGCTACATGCTGAATTTTGTGGTATCGAATTAGTAGATTCAAAATTATTTATCATAACCCTGTATAGACCCAGTGGTTCAATTGTTGATATTTTTATGAAAAATTTAGAGTTGTTGTTAGACAGATTTGTTCATCGTGACAGCAAAATCATATTACTAGGCGATTTTAATATCGATTTCAAAATTAACTCTTTACCTACAAATGAGTTATTATGTCTTGTAAATTCGTATGGATTAGCACTTACAATTGAAGAATATACTAGAATTTCCATAAAAAAATCGAGTTGTTTAGACAATATTCTTACAAATTTGAGCTCAAGCCTTTACAAATCTGGGGTCTTGGAACCCTGCCTCTCAGATCATGCTGGTCAATATATAATAATTGATGTAATACCCAATAATTCAGTCAATCACACTTACAGTAGGAATATTACAAATTCTGGATTCAAATTATTCAATGAGGAATTATCTCAGATAAATTGGAGTGATATGAAATTAAATTCTGATGTTGACTTTGTAGCTTCCTTTATGATCTCATGTTTTCATGGGCTAATAGAGAAAATATTTCCACTAAAAAAAGAACAAATTTAATAAAACAGACAGCTGGTGCCTTGGTTCAACAACGATCTGAGATCACAAAGGAACACACTGATGAGTTTAAAACTGTATGTGATTCTACCAAAACCCACGAGACATCAACATATTTAAGTGTTACAAAAACACTATGAAAAACAGTTAATTTTAACTAAAAAACAGCTTATGATAAGTATGTCTCAGATGCTGAAAATAATCGAAAGCAAGCTGGCCTTGATAAATTTCGAAAGGAACAATTCTAAGTGTAAATGCGACACTTCAACGGACAAACTATTGTCTGATGATTTCGTTGAATTTTTTCCAACGTGGCCGAAGATATAATCAAATCTTTACCACATGTACCCACCACAACATTCCTAAATTACAAAAATTTTCCGCTCCATCTTCCTCATTTTCATGCAGCCTGTAACAATTTCTGATGTCAGAGAAGCTATCTTATCTCTGAAAACTCAAGATGCCTAGATTTCCATGAACTTAGTAGCAGAATCTTAAAAGAAACTATTGATACAATTGCAGAGCCTCTAACAAACCTAATTAATCAAATTTTCGAAACTGGTAAATTTCCAGATATTTTCAAATACTCCAAAATCATTCCGCTTTTCAAAAAGGGAATAGGGATGAAACTGATAATTATAGACCCATTTCTATCATCAGTATTTTTTCGAAACTGATTGAAATTATCTTAAAGCAAAGATTATCCAAGTACTTCAAGACAGCAAGTTTTTTAGTAATGAACAATTTGGCTTTCGAAAAATCATTCAACAACAAGTGCAACAATGAGGGTGGTTGAGCAAATAGTTGCGGGTCTTGAACAGGGAAATCATGTGGGTATTACTCTCTGATTTATCTAAAGCTTTTGATTGTGTTTCCCATGAAATCCTTCTTGAAAAACTCAGCTACTACGGAATCAGAGGTATCACTCTCACACTTATTGAATCGTATTTGACAAATCTTTTCCCAAGCTGTATTTTCAATAACGAATTGTCCAGTTTTAGAGACGTTAAATTTGGTGTCCCACAGGGTTCGGTCCTGGGCCCACTGTTGTTTGTAATTTATATTAATGATCTTCCTTCCTTTTTGGCCCCAAATGAAAGTGTTCTATATGCAGATGACACTACTTTAATTTATTCTCATGAGGAATATAATTCCTAGAAAGCGTATTGGAAGAAATTGAAGAGAAAGCTGAACAGTGGTTCATAGCTAACAAGCTGAAATTAAACAACAATAAATCACAAAACTTGATAATCTCTACCAGGAAACCCATCCCAGAGGATAAAAATGTGAAGCTACTAGGATTCATTTTGGACGATAAGCTAATCTGGACCGAAGCACGCCAGGCAACTTAATTTGAAACTGTGCTCTCTTTCTGTATTCGACAACTCAGACATTGCACAAATATAAACACCCTGAGATCAGTTTATTTTTCTTTATTCCATTCTCATCTTAATTATGGCATTGTAGTTTGGGAAACTCATCTGCAGTTTCTAGCGTTTCCGACAACAAAAAAGCTATTAGAATTCTGTGCAATGCAAATTATAGAGAAACCTGCCGACCACTGTTTAAAAATTTAAAAATCATGACTCTTCCTTCCATTTACATTTGGAATACTTTGATAGAAATTCACAAAAGAATTCCCACATTAATAACACAATCAGACATTCACCAACACAACACCAGAGGTGCAGATATAATAAGAGGACCTAGACATAGGCTCAGTAAATCCCAAAATAATTCACTGAATTTGAACGTCTACAACATTCTTCCAGGAGAAGTTAGAAAATTAGGAACGTTTGCTTTCAATAAAACAATAAAATTATTTTTGCTCGAAAACCCCTTCTACTCTCTTGAGGAATATGTTAAATGTGTAAGGCAAGGTGTAACTATGCTCAGGGAATCATGACTTGTCAATAACTTTTCAATTATTTTAAATGGTTGATGATATGATTGATCGACTTATGCTCAAGTTCTTGTATGTGATGTCTATTATGTCTGGAATAGCATATTGATGCTCTATTGTGTTCATTTTGTTTTATTTATTTATTTACACATATTTTGACACAAACTTTTTTACTACTTGTGAACTACAATTTTACTATTTTTTTAACTGTGACCTGTCATAAATGTATTTTGTGTACATAGCATGATTAATAAAGTATCTATCTATCTATCTATATTCATATTTAATAGCATAACAAAATATTTTATGTGCATTGCTCTCTCAAGAGGAGCTGTACTCCTGCATTAACGTCCACGCCGAGCCCTATTTTCAACGTTAAATTAAAATTATAAATAATTGAGATAGAATTCCGAGAGTGGGAACTTCTTTGTGGAAAAATTTCCTCCTCTTCAAGAAACTGTTTTTTATTTCCTCTATCATCAATAGTTTTTGAGCTATTACCAAAAAACTAAGGCTGTTAAATTTATTTCTGTTTTTGTTTAAAAAAACAGCAAATTCTCGTAGGCGGACAAAATACATTTTTCTCAGAATGACATCCGGAATCGACTGAGCCATCGCTCATATTTTTAGTAGACTTGGAACGATTTTTCGCAGGAAACTCACTTTTTGACTAGACTATTGAGAACATGCCTAGCGACAATAGCGGAGTAGAGATGTGGTCGCCATTCCATTAAACATTTTGCAGTTTCAGGGGGGGGATTCCCCCCTTAAATATGTGCTTGGGCTATGGCCACATACGAGTATGTGTGACAAGTACACTTGATCTTGTCAGAATTAAATGTCAACGAAATCAATTCCTATGTAGGGAAATAGGAAATGCAAAATTGATGGAATAAGGGATTTTGAACTCACTACATGAAGTGATTTGATATTTGAATTCAAATATACCTTTTTCAGCATGTTAGAAAGCCTCAGTTTTTCAAGTAAGGCAATTAATAATTTAATTGTGTCATTTTGTAGTTGGTTTAAAGTGCCTTATAAACCCCAAAGTGTTGAAAAAGTTAATTACAAACTCCTTCGTTAAAAACAATAAAACAGTGTGCTGAAAGTGATCTAAATGCATAAAAAGAGTAAAAATAGTGTTTCTAACACGATATCTGGCCATTGGAAAACTGCGGGCCATTGTGACCCTTAATAACCGCCGAGTACTGAAATTTCGACAGTATTGGTTCGCCAGAGTGAAAAAGTGAGGTTAGGATTTCAAAACCCATGAAAGGGAAAACAATTTCGTTTATAAAAAGTGAAAGGACACAAATAACCACAGCTGAATTGCTGGAAAAGTTCAATAAATAACCCCCTGATGGAAGAATCCAGCGATGGAGGTGCAGATCGCAACAAAAGCGTGGATAAATTGAATACCAAATGCCACAATGGATCACTTGGTGACAAAAACCGTGAAAAAGACATTATTTCACCAAACCAAACCACCGAAACTGATAAAAACAGTGTGTTGGCCAAACTGACATCGGAAAACAGCGAAATCACCAGCTGTTCGGTACTAGAAGCCGAGGAACTCCGAAAAAGATGCGATATAAGTGTATCATTTTCCCCCAAGTGAAGCCTAAAAACTCAATGATTATATTTCTAAACATGGTGAAAGTGTTAAGAAGAGTAATATTAAACCTAATAAAGACACTGGAGAGCCAGGCACAGGGTCCGAGGCCGAAAAGACCGCCTGAGCCGAGGTTAGCACAGAGTATGACTGAAAAAAGTGAAATGAAAAACGAAAAGAAAGTGGTGAATGTGGGGAATGGAAAGGGGGGTGAGGAAAAGACGCTAAAAAACCTCTGTCCAGAAAAAAAAATTTGTTCACCACACATTCCGAACAACTTTGACAAAAGTAAAAAAAAAACAAATATTTTCAAAGTGAGAAAATAATGCAGAAAAAATGGTATTACGTTACGATTTCTACCGCAAGCCACGTAAAGGAACCTCGTTCCTGAGGGGGGTCCCCCGACCGCACACTTTTTTTTTTATTCTACATTTTCAAAAATGATTCAAGATAATTCCTAGTAAATATAAATTGTGAATTGAACAGTTTTGTTGAAAATGTTATGGTTTATAAAAGCTTAACTGCCTTTGGGAATATTTAAAAATCTCTTGTTGACTAATAAATTATGAATAATTTGTTGTGGTTGAAAAATATTTGGATATACTTTTTTATGAAATCAACACTTTTCTATGTAAAAATTGAAATGACTTGATGTTTCAGTTGTATATAATGAAAAGATGTATATATTCGGTGGCTACAACTCTGTCAGGGAACAACATTACAATCATATGCATGAGTACGATCCAAAGATGAGTGTTTGGAAAAAATTGAATGTCCCCGGGCCAAAACCATGTGAAAGAAGAAGACAAGCTTGTGTTTTAGTTGGGGATAGGGCATTTCTCTTTGGAGGAACAAGGTAAATAATTGTTTGTGTGGGAAATTATGAAATTAATTGGCCTATTAAGAATTTTTAACATTTCATTTAAAAAATATTAATAATTAGTTTTTTCTTTTGAAAAATATTCTCGTTTTTTTTATCCTAAATATCCTGTTGTGGTTGCAACTTGAAGAGTTGTTTCATATAGAGGGTGTAGACCAACTTTGCCATTTTGTACAATGCTTAAAAATAAAAACTTGAAAAAATTAGGACATATTGTCAAATTTAACCATATATTTGGGAACCACTGTCTACCTAACCTGCTACTCGGAGCCTTAAGAAAACAAATTGCAGTATGCAAGATATATATATATATATATATATATATATATATATATTCAAATATGTGAAATTTGGAATTCGTTGTAGGCTACCGGCAAATTGTATTCAAACTATGCCTCTGCAATAAGGTCAATTTTTCACTAATGAAAACAAACCTTGTTATATCCAAACTTGTAGATAATGTCAGAACTAGTAGATAAAGTCAGCATACTTTAAAGCACTTTACAAACCACAATTATGAAAAAGTATTTGTTAGGCATTGTGACACAAACTGTTCATTTTATTCTTACGTAAAATAAACGAGATCGACTGACCGAGAGACTGAAGCATGTTTACAATTGATGGCCAAGCAGCGTTGTCAGGTGGGAAACATATTCGAAAATTGTTTTCTGAATGGCTGGCGAATGAAAGATCTTATTTAGCAACTGATCGGAAGTGCATGAGAAGTAATACGAACATTCTTGTCGTTCTTAGGCAGCTTGCAAATTAGCCAATTTTTTTCAGCATATTACATAAAATAAAATACAACATACACAAATTTTTAGTACTTCGATTACAAACTTTTCATTATCTTTGAACAAATTTAAGGTTGCTATAGCAATAGAATTAGGACAGTTGTTACTTCATTCTTATTCGTCTCAGGATAAGTAGACAGATGTGTCAACAAAATGACGATTTTAATTATCTCACAATATTGGTCAAGAAAACGCAGCTATGTGCGAGGTAAGGCTGGCAAAATCGTAAAAATTAAAATCACTCTACAGCAATAAAAATTATATACGTTCTTGACATTGTGAAAAATTTATAAATTTTTACCAGTTTTATGTGCAAAACAAGTACTATAAACACATGATTTCGGTTGTGTGTGGTGTTTAGGTTAACTAACAATGTTCGTCAAATAATCCAGTGGTAAATTTTGGTGGGTAATTATTTTTTTCTCACTCATTTAGGACTTTATGCAATTATTTCAATAGAAGAATCTTTTTATTTTTTTTATGGACTATCAACTGTTAGCGGTACTGCAGCAAGTTAGTTTACACCCTGTATATGGCTTTGGTTTTATATTTGTGTTTTTTTCAATAACAAACTATTTTGAATTCAGTTGAAAAATTTCTGAGAAAATGTTAGCCCTATTTTTTGTTTTGTTTCATATAGTCCACATCCTTCAGCAGGTAGTGAGACTTGCACACTCAACATGGATGACAAGTTGATAGACTACAGTGATATGTATGTATTGGATTTCAAGCCAACGCTGAAAACACTCTGTATAATAGCAGTAAGAAACTACAAATTGGATGAATCAATACTCCCTCATAATTTAAGGTGAGTAGAATCCTCATTTTCACAAAAAAAAATTATTTTCGAGAGCCTGAATTAAAAAAAATGGCTGTTTCTATGTGTGTGTATATGAATCACCAATTTGATTGGAATTTGATATGTGGATTTTTTTATTAATAGCCCTACATATTTACAATAATATGCCATCTCTCAATTTTTTTCCCAAAAAAAGAGTTTAGGGTAGAAACTACAATTAAAATAAAATTACATCCTGTCTTGAAGAAGAAAACATTCTTAATTAGATATTTTTCTGGAAATCCAAGAGAAAAGGACAGAAAAGGAAAACATTCTCAATTGAGTATTTGAAAGAGATCATTTTTCTGGAAATTAAAAAATGTGCGCTAAAAATAAAGCTATTTTTTGTAATATCTAACAGAAAACAAAAACTTCCCCGGCTAAAGCTGGACTTTGAACTACATCTGACAGACATTTACAAACTAATAAATGGGGGTTGATTGCCCTGATCTTCTATCTCAAATGCACTTTAAAATTGCCAAAAAACAAATAATTTTTTCACATAAATTATCATACTACATATTAGGCAATCCATCGACCTGTCAAAACGAAAGCAAGATGGCGGCTGTTGGCACACATTCTAATTCGTCATAAGCGACCATAGTGGTAAAAGTGTTTATTTTGTGATTTTCTGTGCGAATTTGAGTAGTTTTTTCAATTTTGGATTATAATTCGTGCTTCAACTGAAGAAAAATGCCCCTTATTTGCATGGTAGTTAACTGTGGGTCCCGTCATGACATGGATAGAGTCGGGTTTCATTCGGTGTCTACAGTTTCAAATCATAAGTTTTTGACCAGTTAAAATGACTTATCGAGGAGGAGAAGAGCTCTATGGTTAGCTGCAATCAACCTAGAAGATCTTACGGATTCGAAAATCAAGTATCAGAGAGGCTGCAGCAGACATACCCTGTGTGCACATTCTTGATAATAACCTTCATTCCGTCATGGATACCTATAACTTCAGACTTTTATGATTTGATTTGTTCCTACGATTACTTGTATGATTTTGCTTACTTGTATATCTCTGAACTATTGTACATTAGGAGGTCCCATTTCAAATAAAGTTCATATATATATATATATATATATATATATATGTATATATAATTAATATATTTTCCACTTCAAAAGTAGAGAAAATTCCAAATGAATGTTCATATATATGTACCTACCTCCTCAAAAAACATTCTTATAGGAATTGTTATTGAATTACTGGAATACAAATTTTCTTTAGGATTCTGGTGACTCAATAAATAAAAATGTTTAGAAATATGTCTTTCAATCTCAACCTTCTCATTTTAGATATTTCAGGCAATTATCGAAAGCCTCGATCAAGTCTTGTGAAGAGTGTTATATTTGATTACTCGTTTCAGACGTCCATCGTCTTAATGTATTTGAAAAGGTTTTCACGATGTTTCGAATGTGAATACTGTATTCAGACGATTGCAGATACAAACATTCGAAACATTGTGAAAACCTTTTCAAGAACATTAAGACGATGGACGTCCGAAACGAGAGTAATCAAGTTACCACATCGTCTACAACCTTCAAAGGGTATTGTAATTTATTAACAGTAAGAATAGGATATATATACAAATATTAATATTGTGTCATTTTTTTATAATTGGCATTAAATTAAGAGTAATCAACTGAATCAGTAAAACAACAAATAAACAAATATTTATTTATATATATTCATTTGAAACATTTAATTTTTTAAAACAACTGAGCAAGAGGCAAGTCGTCCAATAAATTTTTTGACTGGATGGCATTGGCCACACAGCTTCCAAATCTGTGCGTGACATTGCCTCTAATATAGCACCAATATGACCACCTACTTCACTGTTTCCGGCCATACAAGTACAGTGAGCAGTACAAATGCTTTCATCCTTTTCAATTATATCTGAAGGTTTTTAATTTGCCTTTTGTGAATACTTGACCTGAAAAAAAGTTATGTTGATTAGAAAGAACTATTATGAAAGTTGAGAAGTAATATTCTTAAATATCAAATCAATGTCTCTTATAATAAACAAATGTGGCAATAAACATAATAGATCAGATCAGAAGTTATAAATTGCTTCTTATGTATTATTATTCCTAATTTATAATAATTCACTTCGATGACTCAAGATTTGCAACTGTACATGTACCCATTAGAAAAAACCTGCTGCCTAGGAAAAAACATACTAGACTAACTAAAATATATGAATGATTCTGAATTTTTGTTCTCACCTTCACAACGAAGCCAGATTCAAAAATGTATGGTCTAAACTTGTATAGGGCTTCATCTGTATTTGGGAAAGCTGAGTAAAAAGCAAATACGAAATAATATCCATATTCGTAACAGGAGGAGCACCAACAATTGAACAATTCAGTTCAGAAATATTCAGTGTAAAAAGGATCTAAATCACTGATCAATCCTCAACTTCATTTTATACCTGTAACAAATACATTGATAAAAATGTAAACAGAAGATGGGGATGTATTTTCAAGCATACCGTTCACCAAAGCCTCTGCTTTTCAACAATAGTGTCTTCAGGTAATCACTCTCCATCCGAATATTATTAATTAACAACACAAAAGCTCCGAAAATGACCAAAAATATACTTTTACAAGCCAAAAGTGCACACTGACAATGATGGTCTTAAGGCGATTATCAGTTTGTGTGCCAACAACCGCCATATTGGGTCACGTGGTATGGATTGCCTAATTACGGTTATCATAATCCACTTTCGAGGTTACTACAAGAATTTAACAATAATTATTCATAATCAGAAATCTTTGTAGACTCATTCAGTAACTTCAGAAAGTTCCTTAAATTCCTTATTGAAGGATCTCAAGTGTATACTTAACATGTGTCTTTGATAGAAGTATACATGTACATATTTTTTTTTAGATTGCATGCAATAGGTTACCGTTAATAATTATTTCAATTTGAAAAAGAGATATCTGAGAGTGAACATTTGGATCTTCATTCAGGTAGGTTTGATTTTTTAATCCAGCCTCAATTGAGAACTCATGCAGATGAATGAGGAAAAGAGGAATGTTACAAAAAAGGAGTACTTACCAGAAATCACTTGTAACATTGATGCAATAGAGTCTCCAATACATTTCTGTCAATGAAATTTAATTTCATGCTTCCACGATGATAGGAAAGACCAGAAGAATTGGGAAACGCATTTTCTAGATGCAATTTTACTTTGAAATGATGCAAAAAGTTAGAAACATTTGGTTAACGTTTTGAAATCTGTCTTTTTTGACAATTATATCTGTCATTATGCATTGATTTGTTTGAAAATATGAACAGGGTGTTCATAAAAACAGATGTTCATTCATTCAAGATAACTTCTTCGGAGGTATTCAGGTTGAAAAGGAAAACATTATTAGTTTATAATTGAAAAGAAAGATTTTCCAGGTAATTGAAAGATCTACAATAAAAATGAAACTATTTTTGTAATAAGTAACAGGGATGTTGAACTACATCTGATAGGTATTGTAAAAGGACCCCTAACTCAAAAGAAACAAAATATACAGGGTGACCACTAGGGTGCTTCATTTTTGGGCAAGTCCCGCCTGAAAATCTTGTAATTTATAGAAAAACAAAATTTTTGAGCATATTGCAAACCCTCAATTCTAATTTTAACGCACTGCTAGAGAATTTTGAATTTTATCCATTAAAATAACATAAAAAAATGATTTTTTATACATTTTTCTTTCCACTCACCAAGAAAAATTTTTTTTTGGGAATTTTGACTCATGGATTCTTGTTATAGATATAATTTGCTACAAAAAAGCCTATTGCGTCGAGTTTGTAACTCCAACGGGTTCGACGAAATTTTCATAAAAATAGCAGTAAATTGCGTTTATTTGCTAAACTATTGAAGATAGAAAGACTTAATAGCTAATTAGTAGTAATAGCTGTGAAATTACTGATTTAAAAATTTTTTGCCGCCATAAAATTTCAAAAAGTACAATGACAAACAAATTTTTCATTCAATTTTTCAACTTGGATTTCATAAATTAGTTAATATTGAAAAAAATAGATTTTTTCGTTAATTTTAAGTTTTAAGTGGCTTTAACAGCTAAACCATGAGCTACGAAAAATATCTCAAAGCAAATTGTAGGGCATAAACCCCCCTACAAATTTTTTCTTTCTATCTTCAATAGTTTAGCAAATAAACGCGATTTACTGCTATTTTTATGAAAATTCAGCTTAAATGACATTTTTCGTCGAACCCGTTGGAGTTACAAACTCGACGCAATGGGCTTTTTTGTAGGAAATTATACCTATAACAAGAATCATGAGTCAAATTCCCAAAAAAAATTTTTCTGGGTAAGCGGAAGGAAAAAATCATTTTTTAATGTTATTTCAATGGATAAAATTCAAAATTCTCTAGCAGTGGGTTAAAATTCGAATTAAGGGTTCGCAATGTGCTCAAAAATTTTGTTTTTCTATAAATTACAAGATTTTCAGGCGGGACTTGAAGAAAAAAAATGTTCCCCAAAAATGAAGCACCCTAGCGGCCACTTTTTCAATGGGATTGTATTGATAATTTTTGAGTTAAAAAGTCGGTTGAATGGGGAAACGTTTTTTTGTGCACTCCTGAATATTAAGGGATTTTTTCAATTATTTTATTGATCCAGTTTTATATGTTTTCCAAATATTTATCAACTGCTGGAATACCTTGTTACTGAATTGAATTACATTTTGTCAAACAGAAATATGTTCATTTTCTCTCACAAGAAGTAATTTACCAAAGAGTAATTGTAAATTAAATCGACATAACCAGACCTTTTCAACTTTGGATGTGGTCTATTTACCTAGAATTTCTCATCAAATAATTTTGTTTGATATATCTCTGAATTTGTCATAAAAAGTAATCGCGAAAAAAATACTCTGGATCTTTTTTGAACAAAAAATAGGTTTAGAGAGCTCATATGGAATAATAGCCAGAGAGCTCATATGGAATAATAGCCTGGGAAGGAACATATACTCATAACTTGAAACCTGTAATTTTTCTTCCAAAATATGTTTTGGAAATAATTTTAAAAAATTATTTAGATTTTTAAAATATCCTTCATTTTCATTAAAAACAATAAATCTACTGTTGAAAAATTGCATAATAAATATGAAATAAGACAGAAGTCTATAACATATCGGTAGCAAGCTATAATCTCATTAAAAATGAAATACCGTCAAACTCGGCTATAACGAACGGCTTAACTTTAAAAAGCGTTCGTTATAAAGGGTGTCACTATAAAGAAAATATGTAGTACATGCAGCCTGGTAGTTTTTTTTTTGCGCAAATTGACGACACTGTTGAATTTCTGAGATCATAATCCCGACAAATGTGTGCACTTGTGAACCCACTGTCTAATTTTCTAATTATTTCCATCTTAACCGACAATGTAATAGCCTTCCTGCATGCTTTTGGATTAGGCATGTTGGTACAACGCAGTTGAACACGTACTAACACTACGCCATGTATCTAACAAATCCCTGATAGAGAAATAGGGGAATCCCACCGCTAAATATCGTCGCCCTTGATTGAACAATCTTACCTCGGTAGTTCGTTATAACCGAGTTTATGTGTTTCACAGGCTCAACTACTTCCCTGGCTATTACTTCGACGGACGTTTGATTACATCCGATGGATGAATGATCCAAAGTCCTACAAGGTTACTTTGCATCGGATGTAATCTAACGTCCAACATATACCTATTGTATAGGTGTTTGTAGTCAGCTGTCTTGTGGAATAAGACGTTTTTGTTTTTTAATTTTGTTTTGTTTGCTAAAATTTATGATATATTTAACTTATAATTTGATTGTCATGAATCACAAATGGATAAATAAAGGAATAATAACTCGTGTGATCATTGATTACTGATTAAGCATTTATTGCCATGTATTATTGAAATATTGAATATGTATTTTATCATTTAAATAATAATGAATAATTCCCTAAGTAGGTGATGGATGCTAAACTAATGGCTTTGTTTCAAACAGTCTATTAATGAAAAAATGATTAATATCGATTTTTTTTCATTTCAGATTGGACATAATGAACATGTATACTTCGAACAAAATAACAACAAATAGGCCTAATCATTCTGCAGGATAGAGGTGTATATTATAGTCAATGTAAATAATAGGCTCTAAAATTATGTTTTGATATTCATAAACATTATTTTTTCATTTGGTTTAATTTATTGTTTGTGATATACTGTAAGGATATCTTTAGATTGAATTAATGGACTGTTCCAGTTTTTGTGAGTTTAATGAAGTAATTATTAAGAAATATGTATTTGGAAGATTTATTTTTATGTTGTTTGTCAGAATTATTTTTAATGATACTTTTTTGGGAATACTCCAACGAATCTACTTCACAACCATGTGAAGTCTACAGGTCTGAAATTGAACAATAGTATTAAAACACCATACAAATTTTGTTGTTTCATTTGCTGCCTAATGAATATTGAGATTTATTATAGCATATTTTTCTCTTCTATGTTGCCATTGTTCCTGCTATTATTTTTTATATTGCGGTCCATAGTATATTGAATTTGAAAGAATAGCTATATCTAAGAAAAATATTAATCAGTTACAGAAATCCCTCATGAATTACTATCACATGATTATTTCAAATGAATAATAAATCAACTTTGATTTAGTTTAATGGGAATCAGAGTAAGTGTAAAAATAATAGAAAATTAAAGTATATTTGTTTTTAATTTTTCAACAATCTTCAAGACGAACTGGGTAAATTGAGCCTTTTTACAAGCCTTTATTTAACTTGCTTCGTTAGTATGTCATTCTTTCCGGTCCAAAATTTGTAATCCATTTTTGGAGCACTTGCCAACATCCGATTGAGCTGAAATTTGGCAAGTGTGGTGTGTGGTGACAATGCATTTTGAAATTTGTTAGAGAAAAAACAAAATTGCGGCTCCAAGATGGCGGACGAGTTTTGTGATTATGGTACGATTCGATTGAAAATTGGTATGTGGGGACGGAGATTGTATATTTTTTGTCAAAATTTAAAAATTCAAAATGGCGGAGGAGTTTTGTGATTATGGTCCGATTCTATTCAAAAATGGTATAAGGGGGTTTTTGGAGTCGGAGACTATGAATTTTTTGTCAAATTTTATGAAATTGAAATGGCTGCTCATGGAATTTTTGTTATAGAAAAAACAAATTGACGCTCCACGATGGCGGACGAGATTTGGTTTATGGTCCGATTCGATTCAAAATTGGTATGTGGGGGTTTTCAGGGTCGAAGATTATGAATTTTTCTTCAAAATTCATAAAATAAAAATGGCGGCTCCGAGATGACGATGATATCTGGTATGTGGAGGGTTTTGGTGTCGGAAATTATGAGTTTTTATCAAAATTTACGAATTTAAGATGGCGGACGAGTTTTGTAATTATGGCCCGATTCGATTAAAAAATTGGTCGGGTTTTTTGGGGTCGGAGATTTTGAATTTAGTCAAAGATTATTGATTTTTAGTTAAAATTCATAAATTGAAAATGGCATCTCCAAGATGGCAGATGAGTTAATCTTTAGATGGTCTTCTCATTGAAGAACTAGATAGCTCAGAACTTACAGGAAAAAGGCCTCATAATAACAATGCTTTAACAAATATTCATAGATTAAGGCGTACTTAAGTACTACAAAGCGCAAATTAAAATAAGTAATAAAAAACCTTTTTAAAGACAAGCTTTTATTCAAATGCACTAAAAAGTAAAAAATTATTGCTTTGGATGTGTGACGTAGGTTATTCCGTGAGTTATAGATTCGAAATTTTTGCCTTTCTGCTTCTCCATTTGAAAATCTAATCATGTATCTGAAAGCAACTTATGTTCGAGATTTCCACATCTAAAAGAGTTTTAACAAATTTTCGATTAGATTTTCTATTTTTCAGATGGAAAAGTTGAAAGCCATAAATTTCCTCCAATCCATGTTCTCTCCATGAAAATAGCTTCTTCAGTAAATTAAAATTTAGTTAGACATATATTCAACCACTACTTTAAATGCATATTCAACACATGAAATTTTATTATTAAGTGGAATATTCAAATAATATCACCAACAGTTGATGCATGTCTGGGAACTATAATAGCAGCACTTCAGAAAAAGTTGAAGGTAATAAAGGGCAGTAAACAGTAAAAAAAATTATCAAGAATTAAGTCCCCTTAATTTTAAAAATATAACAAAAGAGCTCTGAATCGAAAGTTATACCTTAAACTGCAGCCTCCTATTGTACCTAAATAATATTATCGTTTGAAAAAAAAACTAAAAAAATAAGCATATATGATAAGGACTAAAAAGTTGAAAATAATAAGAATAATAATAATAATCATTTATTGCCCAACAGGTGAAACCCAATTACAGGACATAATTAAATACATCAGTACTGTTAAGTAGTAGATAATTAACGAGTTATATTAAGTTCACATGTGACATGTGATACAATATTAATATATAAAAAAAGAAGAAAAAAGAAAAAACAAAGTGTAAATTACACTAGTGAGACGAAAAATCACTAAATTAATATAAACTAATTAATGGTAATGCACGGTTATGACCGGTAATGAACGGTAATAAACGGTAAAAGTACATAATTTCTTACGGTAACAAAAGAGAAAGAGAAAAAAAAACAAAAACAGATTAACTATAGTCAATTCCATATTTCCATTGCTACTTTTTTCATATGCTTCACAGAAGAATGAAGTCATTGACCAAAAAATTTTCTTTTATGTAAAACAGCGTGAGGTGTTTGATATCAGTTATCTTAATATCATTATGAAAAGTGAGTAAAGAGCACCCCACGCTTTTTTACATAACAGAAATTTTTTTGGTCAATGACTTTATTCTTATTATTTTCAACTTTTGAGTCCTTATTACCATATATGCGTGTTTTTTAGTTTTTTCAAACTATAATTTTATTTTTAACTTTTTAGTCCATATTGCTACAGACTGAGAAAGACTACGGGAGAAAAACTATTCTATTGATTCATCCACATGAGATAGAAGTTATCAATAACAAAATTTTACAAATATGCTGAGAACCAGTCCATTCACCATATTTTACTAGTAGCCAATGAAGAGTTCCACTTTTCACCTCCTGGCTCCATCATCAGATCAGCTCCCAGATACCAAATTATAGTATTGTCATCCAAACTACATATACATACCAAGTTTCATTTCGATATGATTGTTTGTTACAAGTGAAGCTAATAAAAGCGTGTTAAAGGTAAATTTTTATTAACTTTCAATAAACATTACTAATTTTTAATTTGAAACGATATGGCACACGCTTTGAATTATACATTACTGGAAAAGACTGAATTAGTTTCAATTTGTGGAAAAATCATAAATCTGTGCGTGGCTAGTGGCTAATGCTAAGATGACCTGAAAAGTTTTGAACCTGAACATGAAGATGGCAGCACTCATCAACAATTGCTGAAGAATGTGTTTGCGCATCTTTTGAAAGGTACTCAACAAAATTGCAGCCATTTTGGACTAGTGCTTTGCACCAGAGCCATTTTCTATCACCGTAGATTTTTTCACCAGTTCGATAAAGAACCGGAGAAAAACAGTTATTAATTTGCAGAACCACCAGAAGATGGAGCTACCTATTTTCGAACTTTTGACCGAAATGTCGCCATCATCCAATAATATATTTTAAGATCACCGAAAATGAAATATGACGTAATATTGTGTTTCAGTTGATTTAAACTAGTTTTACACTTCAGAGTTTTTGTGGCAACTTCATTGCGCTAATTGCTGGCCTTTTTCAAATAACAACTGCGCATGTCTGTCGGTCTGTTTTACTCAAAAGTTGTAGCAAAACGGGCCGACAGTTGCAGCAAAAAAGCTGAAGTGTAAAAGTAGTATAAGAAAAATTTTGTCTAGACAAACTATATAGGAACAAGCAATTGAAGTGAATAAAACACATTTATTAAAAAAGTCTGGTACATTGGACAATGACAAATACAAAGAAATGAAAGTAATTTCGAAATCACTTATATGATAATGAGAAAATAACGATGGGTTCAGTCTTCTTTGAAAAAATTCACTCATTTTGCAATACAATTAAGCAAATTTACTAAATAAGTACATCATTATCAAATAGAATTTTGTAGGTCACAAAGGAAGCAACCATTGATTTTGGTTAAGTCCCCAGATAACAGGCATACTGTACAAAGATACATTGGCTTTGATGACCAATTTTCTTAGTTTACTTTAATTTCTTTTTGAGAGAAAAATACATTATAAAAAAATGATTTGGCCTAAGACACCAGTTATAAAACTAGCCAAAGGCGGTATTCTAATGTGTTAGAAGAATATATATTTTTCTTCTGCCCAACGAGTGGATAAAATAAAATATCTTTGGCAGCCACTACTGCGAGTGATCGCACGCTGTCACCAACCTGACCACTGGATGTGGCCAGGATTTTATTATCACTCAAAATTGCGATTGGCACTGGATTTATGTCACCTAATTCATCCGATAGGTAATAGATTCGACTAGAAGCAATGTCTAGTCTAATTTGTGATTTTTCCCTTTCCAGGTTAGGTTAGTGAAGGGTCAGAAATTCTCCCTTTCTGTTAGCAAATTTGTTATGCCGTACTTACCGGCAAATAATAAAACTTTTCAAAGTTAATAACAAATATATTCCTAAAACAATGGTAAATAAAATGAAAGTACATATAGCGTGGACAATGGACAAAATAAAACTCAGACTTTCACTAGAAAAAGGTCATATTTATATAGTGCTATGTGCAAAAGGACACTTTCGCCTTTTAGAGGAACGAAAAACATTGAAACTTGGACCAGATGGCGCCATCACATTACGTCCCGTTATCGTCAAATTGACGTGTCAATTGACAAATGTCAATTCTGTGTTTGTTTAGTACTGTAGGAGACGAGGGTTGAGGTGTTTATAATTTACATGATTCAATTTGGTTTTTGATAATGAGTCTTGCAGCAAATGAAATTAGCCATTTGAGAATAGATGAATTGAATAATACTCTCAGAAGTAGAGGGACAAGGTGACAGGAAATAAAAAGGAATTGATTGAAACGTAAGCTATCTACTTGAAGCCATCTCGCATTAAAGATATTTCCCACTCATTGCGCCTTGCTTCATCTTTTGGAAAGGAATGAGTTCCTTAAGCGGTACACTGATAAGCACAACACTGAACCATATTAATAATTATATTTATAGCTAGGTAGAACTGGTCTATCTTATTTTGAGATAAAAAAAAAGTTTATTTATTTGTTATTTGATAGAAAACAAAACGCACTTTTGTTTGCAAAAGTATAGGACTAATATTGATTGATTTACAGTAGTGAACAAATGTAAACGTATCCGTATTGTATATATATATATATATATATACATATATATATATATAATATATATATATATATATATATATATATATTTATATATATATAAGTATATATATGTAACTCGGTGCTACACACTTCGCATGCAACTGAAAGAACTCAAACCATTCAGAGTACTTTCAGACGGGTATGCGGAATGGGTCAAGTCAAATCTCTGAGCCAATCCTAACACACTATTTAATATTCTTTATGTTATGATTGGTCAGAAAATTCGACTTTGATGATTCTGTGTTCCGCGCCGTGTGAGATCACCCTGCTCGTTCAGGACGTACTATAGTGGCGCTAAAGTTTGGCAGTTGCCTTTCCCATAGAGGGTTAAAACATTTGGCGAGGAAAGAACTTTAATTCTTTCTGGTAACATGATGGAATTATATAAAGCATTTTTTCTGTTACTTCCAATCTATGTACAGGATAATTTTAATTTAGGTTTCTGCTGCTTCAATTAATTTGGGCTATATAATCTGGGAACTGCTTATTCTTAGTGAAAAATAAGAGACATTCTTGAATATACACTGCAACAATTGTTAATGTTTTAGCTGAACGAAACTTACTCCTATATGATTCTCTATAATTTAATTTATACATAATTCTTACAACCCTTTTCTGAATAGCAAATGAGTGGTCTATAGCACTACTGCCGCCATAGAACAATATACCATACCTGAAACTATTTGCATGATACACAACTTTAAGTATACAAACATTATTTGAGCTTTTTAACGAAAGAATGAATTTTATTAAGCTTTGTTCAACGAAATATTCTGTAGCTTTTACGTCCCTAAATTAACAACAAAATAATAGAAGGAATGATGAATACGGTATTTTTTTGTATTAAAATTATAATGTGAATGAATCAAAATTAATGTAAACTGAATGATAAGAAATTCAAATGAACAAAAAAATTCAGGTTAGCAAGGCCTGTCTCTACATATCTGAAACAAAATGCCTCGAGAGATGTGACTATTCAAAAATCTAAAACGCAACTGATTCCCTTCAGAAATATAATTAATTTTCTTATGCATGACAATATTTTTTCTGTTACTTAAACTATTGTCTCAGGAAGATTTTTTTGCAACTCTTAATTTGAGTTCCCTATATGACATTTCTTGCAAATAAAATAATGTATTCACCCATTTCTACTGATGACCCTGTTTTACTGGACTAACCAACCCTTTGGCAGCCACATGTTTGGGATGCCATAATTGAAACCCTTGCAACTGAACCTGTTTTCTAGGAATTATATTATTTTAAAACCAATATATTTCGCAAAGGTTATTGGAACCCATTTGGGAACGAATGATACTCCTTCTGTAACCGGTAACATACCTGTTTTTACCCGACTGCGCGACGCAAAGGAGGGTATTGTCTTAAGCTGGATTTATAGTTAGACGGACTGTAACGTAGACGCACTGTATACGTAACAAACGGACTGTAAAATATTATTGAATTTATAAATCGACGGAACGGAATTTTTGCGCATGGGTAGAAGTGATAGTGATATTCAACACAACCTACACATTACACGAATCATAAATAGCCTGTGTTGGTTTGGATTTGGATTATATTCTAAATATTTATCTATGCTTCGTTTTCTGTGTCACAATGGATTATGAAATACATGAAGGTATGCTTCTTGGTGCCGTGGGACTGTTGTTGTGTGCAGTAGCATTGGAAAAGTGTCGATAAACTCGAAGAACAATAATTATGCGACTAAGACGTTACAAAACAAGACCCATAAACCGTAATAGAAAAGTAGAGAATGCCTACAATAATTTTTTAAAGATGAATACTGCTGATCCAGATCAATTTTTTAAGTATACGTGAATGACTGTTCCAGTATTTAATGAATAATTACATCTTGTAAAAAACATAACACATAATTCTTTATTTTGATTGGCCGGACGCAAGAAACGTAGTGTAAAAGATGAAAGTTGGCCAACTCTTCCGTTCCAGTCCGTTTCACTTACGTTACGTCATGCGTTTACGTTCATTTATAAACAAGAGTACATAAAATCTATAGTTGATCTTTTTGCAGTGCGTCTACGTTTATAGTCCGTCTAACTATAAATCCAGCTTTGTACCACGAAAGACATACCAGTAATCAATTTTTTTTTCGCGTAAATTTACGACACTTGATTTTTTGAGACCACAATCCCGACAAATATGTGCATTTGCGCACCCACCCAAATTTTCTAATTATTTCCAGCCTAACCGAGAATGTAATAGCATTGTATATAGACTAACCTAGTAGGATAACCATACGCAAATTTCATTTGAGACGAAAGGAGACTAAATGTAGATGGCAGCACCATAGAGGGAGGCCAATGATTTAATTGGTTGCTTTGAACTGTCATTTTGGTCGAGAATCGCTTATCTTGTACCAGAGACCTTGAGTTTATTTCATTTGTTACCAGGTCCGCAATTTCCCAGTTTTAGTTAAGTCACAGTTTATAGCTATAAACTGTGGTTACGTGATTCACATGCAGTAAGTGTTTTATTGCGTTTGTGTCTCTGCGTTCAGGCTGTTATTTAGTTATTTTAATATTGGTGTGCTTTCTTATATAGATACGACGAATGTAATATTTGCGTTTACACAGAATTAACGGACATAGTGTAACGTAAATAAACTTAACTTGGTTTAACTAATTTATTTAACACTTAATCTACAACTTAATTTATATTACTACGCCACTGAATAGCTCGATCATATGGGCTCGTTCAGACTGTTCTACTCCACTTGAGGTTTGCCTATTTATCTCCGATACAGCATTCTCGATGTTTCGAATTCTTTCAGTTGGCGACCGGCGTGTTCCAATTGTTTCCAATATTGACCGTTGTTTTCCGCGGCAGAGCGCACTGGATGGTTCTCGAATATCTCCGGGGATGATCTCATCGCTGTCGATGGCAACACGTGAGGCGACAGGTCCGGCCTAGGTTCGTTACATTGCCCCCTTCTTAAAGACATTTCGTCCCGAAATTTCATCCTTGGAGTGTGACGATATCTGCATGACTCCCCATATCTGCACCGTGAAGTTCGATGGAAGTAACACTCCACGGTCTTCATGATCGGTCGTGGAAGAGGGTTACAGCAAACCAAAATCTTGACGCCGCTGGATCTGAATATCGCCTCCAGCATACTTCTTATGACTCTCCAGTCCAACCCATCAATACCACAGGACAATTTTGGAATTGCTAGATCCACCAGATTCTGGTCCACCATAGTATCTCTTAGTTTGGTGAGACTCTTCCAGACATCTTCATAGGACGGTTTATCTTGGGAATGCCTCTTGGTAACTAGGTAGAAGATGTTTCTCTGGCCTTTCTTCAACTGTAGCACCCCACCAACTTCTGGATTCTGCTCCCGCAGTGTTTGGAGTTGACCAAATTTCTTGGAGAACACTACGGCGATGCCCTGGACATTTGAAGATCTTCTGCCACACAGTGCGCTAGTGCGTAGTCAGCAGGCACCTCAAAAAGGTCTCGTGACTCCTCTCTAGTAACCCCATGTAGAACTTTCTGCCCGTTTGAATACAAGGACATAAACTTCTCGAACGTCATATCATCCTCCGGTGGCTTGAGGGTGCGAACTTGGTCATGGTTTCCAGCGTAAGGGGCCAACCTGTTGAAATGGACGACCCTTGGTTTCCCTCGGGTGGCTTATGGATTCGGTACACAAGGTCGTTTATCCTTTTCACGATTTTATACGGGCCTTCCCACGAGTTCCGCAACTTTGGTGATAGTCCACGACGACGTTTGGGGTTGTACAGCCAAACCAGATCATCAACCTTAAATCCTCCAGCGTCGGCCTTGATGTCATAGGTCTTCTTCATTTTATCGCTGGCACTCTGGATGTTCAACCGGACTCGTTCGTGGATGTCGTCCATTCTCTGCCGAAGTTTGCTGACGTAGTCCTCTCCCGCAGTGTCTTGTCCTGGCGGTATCCCAAACTTCAGGTCACAAGGCAGTCGCAGTTCTCGGCCCATTATAATACTAGCAGGAGTTTGACCGGTTGACTCGTGTACTGCGGATCGATAGGCCATCAGGAACAAATGAAGATACTGGTCCCAGTCTCTTTGATGGTCAGAGACAACCTTGGACAAGTGGCGGTTGATCGTCCTGTTCATCCGTTCCACCATTCCATCGGACTGCGGATGTAGGGCCGTGGTTCTTGTCTTGCGGATGTTCAGCAGTAGACATATTTCTTGGAAAAGGTTGGATTCGAAATTTCTGCCTTGATCCGAGTGCAGCTCCATTGGAATACCGAATCGACATATCCACTCTTTCACCAAGACGTCGGCGACGGTGATGGCTTCCTGGTTGGGCAGGGCATAGGCTTCCGCCCACTTACTGAAGTATCCATTGCCACAAGGATGTATTTATTCCCGTGGTCGGATACGGGAAACGGGCCGGCGATGTCAATGGCGATTCTCTCGAACGGGCTGCCTACGTTGTACTGACGCATCGGGGCCTTGGGTCGTATTCGAGGTCCATTGCTAGCAGCGCATACAGCGCACTTTCTGCACCAGTCCTGGACGTCAGCTTGACAATTGGCCCAGTAAAACCGTTGCCTCACTTTCTGCAGGGTCTTCGTCACTCCCAGATGTCCTCCAGCGACTCCATCATGGATTTCCCGCAGCACTTCCTCTCTTCTGTTCCTGGGAACAATTATTTGGCGTCTGTCTTCCCACCAATCTCGGCCTCCACACACGTTTCAGGATCCCATTGTCCAGAATAAGAGAGTTCCATTGTGCCCAATAGGACTTAACAGCCGGCGAGTATCCTGCGACTTCCTGCCATGATGGTCTTCGATTGCCCTTCTTCCAGCTGACGACTAAGCCAAGGTCGGGGTCTTTCTCTTGGTCTTTCCGGATCTTGCTGTCATTCCAGTTGTCATCCATTGCCGCGGTTCTACGAAGTGTTGCTTCCTTCTCTTCTGCTCGTCGGCAATGTGAGCAATAATCTGGACATGGTCTTCGCGACAAGGCATCTGCATTCTTATGGCTAGTTCCGGCTCGATGTTCGATCTCGAAATCGAATTCTTGGAGTCTCTCGATCCAACGTGCTACTTGACCCTCAGGATTTTTGAACTGTAAGAGCCATTTGAGAGCTGCATGGTCAGTTCTCAACAGGAATCTTCTTCCATACACGTACTTGTAGAAGTGCTCCACTCCCTTTACAACAGCTAACAGCTCTCGCCTGGTGACACCGTAATTGCGCTCTGGTTTGCTAAGCGTCTTGCTGAAATAACCAATGACCTTCTCCTGTCCCTCCTGGATCTGAGATAGGACAGCTCCAAGTCCCACGTTGCTGGCGTCCGTATCCAAAATGAATTTCCCTTTGGGTAGGGGATAGCTCAGTATAGGTGCATTGATCAAAGCTCCTTTCAGCTTCCTGAATGAATCTTGACATTCTTCGGACCACTGGAACTTTGTTTGGCCTTCCGTGAGCCTGGTCAGCGGTTTAGCGATGTTGGCGAATCCCAGCACATATCGGCGATAGTATGTGCATAATCCAAGGAAACTTCGAAGTTGGTGAATGTCTTTTGGGATGGGCCAATCCTTAACAGCTTTGATCTTCTGGTCATCTACTGCTACTCCTTCCCCAGAGACAACGTGGCCGAGGTATCGTACTTCTTTTGGAACAGATGGCATTTCTTAGGGCTCAGCTTCAATCCGGAGTTCCTCAATCGCAGGAATACTTCCTCCAAGTTTTTCACGTGGTCCTCGAACGATCTGCCGACCACAATTATGTCGTCGAGATACACTAGACACGTGTTCCATGAGAGTCCCTTCAGCACTGTCTCCATCAATCTTTCGAATGTGGCGGGAGCATTACAGAGCCGAATGGCATAACGGTGAACTGCCACAATCCCGAGCCGATGGTAAAGCAGTCTTTTCTCGATCTTCCTGAGCGAGTTCTACTGCCAGTATCCACTCTTCAGATCAAGGGTCGAGAAAATCGTGGAACCAGCCAACGTGTCTAGGGTGTCATCTATTCTCGGGAGAGGGTAACTGTCCTTCTTCGTGACATTATTAAGTTGGCGATAGTCTACACAAAAGCGTGTCGATCCATCCTTTTTCTTCCCCAGTACGACGGGAGTGGACCAGGGACTGTCAGATGGTTCGATAACTCCTTCTTTTCCCATATCGCTGACTATTTTGTCAGCCTCTTCCTTCTTGGCAAGAGGAAGTCTTCTTGCTGATTGCCGGATCGGTCGGGCACCCCAGTATCAATCTTGTGCTGGACCACATTAGTTCGACCCCTTTTCCTTGTCCGGTATCGAAGATGTCTTGGTACTTTTGACTAAATCTCTTAGTTTGGGCTGTTGAGCTGGTTTTATGTCTTTGGAAGAGATGGCAACTAATTTTTCTAGTTCTGTGGGCAAGTTGTTGGGTTGGCTAATCGTACCTCGTACGCCCGGATCACAGATGAAACTGACGAGCAGTGCCGGTACAAATTTTTCAGCACGTATCAGGGTTTTCCCTAGGGCAATCCCTCGTCCAATTTTCTCATCATGAAGTTTGGGCTCGAACATCATCACGTCTCCACTGCTCGCACTCCCGTCCAGGCGAGCCTCCAGGATGGTTTCAGCCCTCTCAGGTACGCTTACATCTTCAGCCAACAGCACACGGATCAACTCTTCACTTCTCCCATGAAGTACCAGCTCTTCTCCGTTGACACGTAGGACGCCGTCTTTGAAATCAATTCAAACCCTCTGGAATTCATGATGTCCATTCCGATGATTGCATCGTCTTCGATGTCCGCTACAAGTGCCTGATGTTTCACTTTAGTGCTGCCCAAAATTATTTCAATCGGTAGCTCGCCATATACAGTAGCTGGCTCCCCTGTTGCTGTGCGTAGCTTCAAGTTGTCGGTTCAATTCGTTCCGGTGTTCTGGCAAAGGAAGGTCGAGAATTGTCCTAGTCGCACCTGTATCTAGCAGCATGGTGCAAGGCTCGTTATTGATGAGACCGTCTACGAAAACACCTCTGTTCTGTCGTTTCAGGATAGCGACATATGCGTTGTTAACCGGGGCTTGCTGGACACAGGCCGACGATTGCCCTTCTCGTCGACCTTCTTTAGTTTTCCTGCATCGGAGTCGTGTTTTCGAATGTTGGACATTTGCTACGCACATGTCCAATTTTGCCCAATTCCAGCATCTTATCTGTCTTTTCTCAGGCAAAACTTCCTTCATCACTTTTCTTATGGCAGCTTCAAGTCAGCATGCTCCTGTGAGTCTTCTTCAATACTTCGAACTTTACTTTGGTTTTTGCAGGATTGCTTTGCTGCCTCAAATTCCAAAGCGCGTGTCAGTGCGTCTACGAGATGTGTTGGACGAGCTAGTGTCAACGCTTGTCTGGTTTCTTGGTCACGGAGTCCATCCAAGAATGCCTGAACCGCTAATCGCTCCATTACATTCTCCGGTGTGGCTGGATATGCGAGACGAACCAAGCGTGCAATGTCAGCTTCGAATTCTTGTAAGGATTCGCCCGATTTCTGGCAGCGATTTTTCAGTTGGGAGTGGTATACGTGTTCCAAATGGGCGTGGCCATAACGTAATTCTAGATGTTTAATCAGCTGATCATAGTCCTCCTGTTCTTGGGCGGTGAGAGTTTGTAGAATATTTGTCGCTTCTCCACGTAATGCAAGTGTCAGTGCTACAGCTCTTTCCCCTGCATTCCATCCGTTTGCTTTGGCCGCTGCTTCAAACTGCCGGCGGTAATTTGCCCATGGAGTTTTTCCGTCGAACTGAGGCGGCTTCATGGAAAGCTTCCCTATTTCTGAAATGACCTTGACATCTTTTATACCCTCTTGAACTTTATCCACGTTCAAACTCAAGTCCAGCATTGCATTTTCGTTAACCATCTCTGTGGAGGACGCACTATTAATTTGTTTTCCAGCTTACTGATCGTTTCCTTTATTTTGTCCATTTCTGCCTCGATTCCGTCTTTGATTTCATCGCTGATTATTTCCTTCATCTTGTCCATCTCTGCCTCGACCCCATCTTTGATTTTATCTACCTCCGTGTTCATTTGCTCCCTAATTTTATCTATCTCTGTCTCAACGGTTCCCATTCTTTCTTCTAGAAAATTAGCCACACCACACAATTCTTTTTTTAGGCCTTCTGTGTTTTCCAGGAACTTCTCTTCGAGGCTTCTTGAATTTTCTAGAAGCTTCTCTTCCAGATTTCTAGAATTTTCTTGAAGCTTCTCTTCCAGATTTCTAGAATTTTCTTCAAGCTTCTCTTCCAGATTTCTAGCATTCTCTTCCAGGCTTCTTGAATTTTCTAGAAGCTTCTCTTCCAGATTTCTCGAATTTTGTTGCAGTTCTTCTTTCACGGATTTAGTAGTTTCTTCGAGTTTATTCATTACCAAACTCAAATCACCTCCGGGAACTTCGAATAAAAATGTTTCGAGTATATAATTACCCAGCCAATTATATATCCCTGAGATATAACCTGACTTAATTTTGACTTAATGATCAACAACATAATTTTACCGTGACACCTTGAACATTTGAATCTATGCCAGAATATTTACGCCGATTACGATTGATTAAAATTGAATTTAATTTTGTTGATTCAAAACTATTTCCATAACTAGTATCAAATCCCTGAATCCGTTTCTGTATCAATTACGATTCATAACCACAGTTCGAATGGAGACTGAGAAGAGGTCGCAACTGTACGGGTCATTAATTTATTAGTTTATCTAAGGTTTCCTGCAGATGTCGCTGGAAATCGAATCCAACAGTTGATGCATACACGTTGTCCTACTAGGTTAGTCTATATACAATGGTAATAGCCTTCCTCCATGCTTTTGTAGTAGGCATATTGGTACAATGTAGTTGAACACGTACCAACACTACGCCATGTATCCAACAAATCCCTAACAGAGAAATAGGGAAATCCCACCGATCGACTGCAGTCGTAAAATTTCGCAACTTATCGGCACTTGAATGAACAATCTTTCCTCGGTAGTTCGTTTGACTGTATCTTGCTAGTGACTGAAATTATCCATCAACTCTATTGTTGTAGTATATTCATTTGTTATTAGTGAAATCGTTCATGTACTTTGCTAGTGTATGATTCAGTACACATGGTGAGAGTTTGTATCTATTTGTTATATACCTGAGTATTATAAACTCACAATGTTACGAGCTCGAAAACGTCGTCGGTTGTGTGCAAATCTTTCTAGTAAAACCGAAAAAGCCCGATAAGAAAGTGCACGTCGCGAAACAGTCTCCGGCATCGCGACAGAAATCATTGCAACACGTTAGAGATCAAATTCGTCTTAGTTATAATAGGCAATCACCCACAAAAAAAGAAAGACTACTGTATGAAACTTCGAAAATAATGGCGGAGTATCGTAATAATCGGGAATCTAATCAAAGTCGAGTTAGTTGACTAAGTAAACAAAAAAGTGTAAAATATAAAAAGTTAATTTAAAAAATCAAAAAACCCGACTGCGTAAAAAGTGTACTTTAAAAAAGATGGAAACAAGATGACCAGAAAATATTGTCAGAAAATTATTTTTAAGAGGTTAACTATTAAACTTAATACTGTAAACAATCTCACGCAGTCGGAGGCAATAATATATCTTCATTTTAAAAAGAAGATGCTTCCGACTGTGTGAGATTGTTTACAGTATTAAGTTTAATAGTTAATCTCTTAAAACATAATTTTCTGACAATTTTTTGTGGTTATCTTGTTTCCATCTTTTTTAAAGTACACTTTTTACGCAGTCGTTTTTTTGATTTTTTAAATTAACTTTTTTTATTATGTCATCAACACGATATTTAAGCATGGATTTCAACCTAGTCTTTGGCTTGAGAAACACTCAATATCTGATATTTCTGGACTGTACAAGATTCCATGTAAATCAGATTTGAATGGCCCTGATTACATTTTTACGTAAAAAATATCAGACATACATTTACCCCTAGATATATCACAATAAATTTAATCATCTATATCTATCTATATAAATTCGCACAACCGGCAGTTGCAGTTTCGTTGTAATCACCAAAATTCGTCCAGATATAGTTCCAATACTTCGGGTCGCCCCTTGGATCTAGAGGCAAATTGCCGGGTGGTACTGCTGTTTCATTATATCGCTTCAACTTTTCTATCAAACTCTGGAGGATGTTGGGATATCTGAAAAATAAAAGTTCTCTCAGGTGAATTTTTTGTGCACTACATCCCATAGAAATGTCCATGAACATATTTTTTCCTACGAGTATGTGGAAAAGTGCACTTTTTTTTTAATGATTTGTCGTGTGGAAAGAAGAACTTTTCCGCTCTAGTGCGGTAATATTATATTAAACAACAAGGTTTGAAAACGAAAACGAGCGAGACAAATTGGTGAGGTCCACAAGTCGAGTGAGTGGTCAAAGATATTTTCAAACGAGTTTTTTACGATACTTTTATACGACAGCAAATAGAAACCACACAAATCTTGTTTTTCTTTGTAAAACTCGTTTTTACTAAGAAAACTGCTATAACTAATGAAAAAACTAGTATTTAATATATATGGTAACATTGGAGCATTCCTTCAAAATTACGCGAGGAAAAGCAGTATTATTCTGCACCTTCTCCTCCAAAGCATAGTCGTCGTTTTCCTGTTGCATATCAGCAGATGATCCTTGTTCTGGTTCCATGAGAGCAGAATACACTGACGACTCTATCTTTTTTTAAACTTCCATTTTATTTCTCAAAGAGTCATCAACATAGCCCTCTGCCGAAATCAGTGTCCCGTGTAAGATTCTGTATTCTCTAACATCAAAAACTTGACAATTTCTCTAGACATGTTGCCAATTTTGTTGATGCTAATGTTTTGGCTTGTACAAAAAATACAGTGAACGAGAGATGCGTGCGCAAAGATGACATATCCGTGCGCAAAGTGCCTTCCACACGGCGTGTGCAAAATACCGCTTTCGGAGCGAGTTTTCCGTGCGTAAAACCTCATTTTCTGAGGCAGTCTTATAAAAAGTTCTTTTCCGGACAAGTGCGGAAAATTACTGGTCCAGAAAGTATCACTTATCCCCACTTACCGCTGTGATAAAACGGGCGTCTACAAAGGGCGATAGTTTACATTTTTCGGTCGCAAACGTCAAAACGGCATTTGTATTGTGATTCGGCGGGCAAAAGCTTCGTATCAAAGGGAGGCCCAGTGTCGAAAGTGCACATATAATAAATGAATGACATTGAACGATACGGCCGCAAATAACCTCGAATCAAATGTAAATGACGTGAAGGAAGAAGAAATTTTATGTTTTCTACCGTGAACTACAAACGTGACAAAAGGGAAACATGTATATTGGCAGTACGAAGAGTAAAGTGAGTGGAAAGTCTGTTATTATTATACACTAATTAACAACATGTATAACATTTTGTTGAAAATTATTGACAAATTGCAATAAATGCAGTATTGATATTGACTTTGTACGGTATATACTTGGAAATTTCATAGTCAATTCATAATTTTCTGTTGAAAAACTCGATAACATTAATGTATTTGAATGTATTTTCACATTGTTATAAACAATCCAAATTTTTCATATTAATAATTACAGTAATATAATAAAACATGAATGAAACATATTTTTACACATTAAACATTTTTTTTTGTCAAATTCCGACAGTAAATGAACAATACGAAAAATATGTGGAAATCTATGTTTGTAAAAGGAAAAACAATATTTTCAATATATTTATTTATATTTCTTTCATATTCATTAATATTTCTTTAATAGTTTTTTTATTCGTGTAATTTACTGCAACATTAGACATGTGAAGTTTTTATTAAATTTTATCAATTGTTCGTGAAAGTATTCATTCACCTCTAATTCGACAGAATACTGGTTTTTTGTCGCTGCTACTTGGCCAATCACTTTCGGCATGTATGCTGGAATAATAAATTACTTCACTTCCCGCACCTGACACACGTGACCCGATCACACCAATGCTGCTGCTTTTTGCAGACTAAAAAGCAAGCACTTGTTCCTTCACGAATAAAGACTACTTTTCAACTTGATACTAAATTACATGTAAACAGTACGATGACAGGCGAATCAGGTGTTCGCATTGAACGTCTTCAGCAGTTTAAGCCTTGCGCGGTTCGCAAACGACTCATCTATTCATTACTAGCGCAATTTCCGAAACCGGGGCTCAATTAGATTCAAAGGTTATACAGGCCGAATCACAATGCAACCACAGTTTTAACGTTTGAAACAAAAACATTTAAACTGTTGCACTTTAAAAACACTCCATTTATCAACGAGGCAAATGCAGATAGATTGCACTTTGTGGACCAATTCGCCCGATCCCGCCACTGCGGCGCCACTTACAAAGGTGCTCCAACTCCATAAGTAGCCAGTTAGTTCCAGAAAAGTCTCGCTGGAGTTACCAAATTTGCAGCATTTGAGTTGTGGTGTAAGGAGAAAAATTCACTATCACTGAAAGGAGAGGTATTTATAGTATACTTCCACCACTTATCAAGAAATATTTGCTTGTCAACCTTGTGTTCGAAGTACTCAATGTTTAAACTTATTGTAAAATTGAAGAAATACATCGATATAAGCAAATATTTTAAATTAACGGCATGTCTAAAAAGACTGAACGAAGGTTTCAAACCCAAGAAATCGAAGGTTTTCAAAAATTAAATTCTTATTTGACAACGGACAACGACTTCCTCTTGATGAAGCTGGCTATATACCATTCTTGGAATCGCTGGTGCGTGCCGTCGCGAAGAATTGATGAATATGACGATAGACGATATTGAAGACAAGAAAAATGTTCTTGTGATTACCATCCCGAACACAAAAAGTATGCCAGTCTGCGCCCTGCTAACACTCATCATCGGCGGTTTTTTCTCTTCTTCAAATCACTAAACAATGTGTGGGAATTAATACTTTTGGCAAAATGCCATCGACATCAGTTTCTCGCGAAGCAGTATCCTCACCTGTCGATAATTCAGCGAGAATTCAACAAGCTTTCTTTCATGACACATCTAAGGAGAGCCGATCGGCATTAAATTTGCATAATGCTACCAATTGTACATTTAATTTTAATATTACTCATAATTAGTTTGAATTGAAAATAAATAAAAATTATATTAGGTATCCTTTCTTTCTCATAAAAAATTTAAGATATAATATACAGTGCGAGTTTCTAACTTGGAATAAATTCAGTAACTCAAAGACAGTTGTTTTGTTAGAAATATGTCGATTTTTACTTACTTATACAGCGTGTCTCAAATTTGAGATATGATGTCATCGACTATTTTTTAAATGGCAATCCTAATTTTTCACTATTTTCGAAGGGCATAGTAAGTTACACATATATGCGTACCAAATATAAAATTTTTATTCCTTGTCGTGTGACACATATTTAACAAACATCAACTAATGGTGTTAAAAACCTTGCTTTTCAAGTACCCCCATAAGATATAGTCCATAGGTGTTAAATCCGGAGACCTGGGAGGCCATTCAACAGCTCCTCTTCTACCAATCCATCTGCCTGGAAATACATCATCCAGATACGCACGGACAGGTCTTTTAAAATGGGGAGGCGCACCGTCTTGTTGAAACCAGATGTTTCTATTCGGGACATCGGCTTCATCCGGATCAGGAAACAGAGTAGCCAAAGTCGGAACTAGTTCTTCCCGCAAGAATTCTAAATATCTATCTCCATTGAGATTCCTTTGGAAGAAAATTGGTCCTATTACTCGATTACCAACCATCCCTGCCCAAACATGAACTTTTGCTGTATATTGAGTGTGGCCTTCCCTCATCCAGTGTGGGTTGTTGTCTGCCCAATAACGACAATTTTGACGATTTACCTCACCATTTAACGTAAACGTTGATTCGTCAGGAGACAGGTCGTTTTCTATGTTTACAACATTTCTGTCTAGTAGATACATCATTTCTTCGCAGAATTGGATTCTCCTATCCGGATCATCTTCGGTGAGTTCCTGGAGGAGTGTCATTTTATAAGGAGGAAATTTATGGGTTTTCAGAATTTTCATGACTGAAGACTGGCTAATTTCGAGTTCCCTAGCTATCTCCCTAGTGGGAACATGATGATTTTCTTCAACAGAGAGCAGTACATTCATTTCGACATCTTCATTGAGGGCACTCTGACGATGACTCTTTGTTTTTCTTAAATGCCCATTTTCCCGAAACTGTTTTTCAATCTTGCTTATGGTACTCTGCGATATGGGTGGTAAATCAGGATACTTCTCTCTGAATAAATGAATAACTTCATTTTGTGTTCTTGTCCTATCTCCCGTAGCCAATCACCATTAAAATTTCAATCTTGCGGGTTTCAGTTAAGTACGGCATTTTGTTAGATTTTTCAACAAATCCTCGCTCGACACGATGCTACTCTCCTTACCTGTTTTTATTTAACTTTTTTGTTTGACATAGTCAACATCAACCCAGTTTGACAAAAAATTATAAACACATACCTCTTGACATAAATCAGGGACGGACCGAAGGCAAATTATTGGGGGGGGGGGAATATGGATTTTCTCCCAACTTCATAACTAAACAACGAAAAAAAAAAAAAGTTCACACCCCATTTTTTGTGAACGACACTTGCCAACTTGTGATGACCGATCTCCCAACTCACCAACTATTGGGGGTCCCATGGGCCCGTCCCTGTCCATTTTTTTTAAAGTGCCTGAATTATTTCATTGAGTCAGATTCCTTCATTTCTCGCATTAGTTGATGTTTGTTACATATCTGTCAAACGACAAGGAATAAAAATTTGATATTTGGTACGCATGGGTAACTTACTATACCCTTCAAGAATGGTCATAAAAAAATTAGGATTGCCATTTAAAAAAATAGTCGATGACGTCATATCTCAAATTTGAGACACGCTGTATAACATTTTCTTACATAAAAACGAGCGCAATTCAAACTAAAAAATCGACCTGTCCGGGCATATTTCCAACAAAACAACTGTCTTTGAGTTACTGAATTTATTCCAAGTCAGAAACTCGCACTGTATATATTAAACTCGTAGGAAAAATGTTGTATTTTTTTTTTCAATTTATTCCAAAATATTAAATGCACGTTCTAAATTAATAGGAAAACCCATTCAGAATGAATAGACGAGAAGAAATAATTTTGGCGTTGGTGTTTAGCCCTGGTCGCAGAAATAAGCTGACGTTAAATAAAGAAATAGAAAAAAATTATTTGGAAAAATATTAAAATGCTTGAGCACTAGACGTATACATATTGAAAACTTACTTCTCGGCTAGATTATTTTTTTCACAAGGGTCTTCTAAAATGTTGAAGAGACAAGGTGCCGCCAGCGGTTTACAGTTCTCAGTGGTATCCACAGGGGGCGAACATGGTACTGTGGCTTTTTCACGCAACACCTCCATTTTGGAGATCGGAGCAGATTTATTGATCGACTTCAGTGCCTTCCCAGCCGGTGAATTTTCAATAATTGAAAAACTATAGTTATATCCTCTACCACTAGGGCCATACCAATTATCCCAGGTTCCTTCGTAATTCGTTCCTAAAAATTAAAGGTGATGCTTTGTATCCGCTTGGAAGTTGCATATTCGTAAATAGTTACAGAGATCAAAGACAAAGTTTTAATTTCATCAGATATTGGTATATTCATAATAGTCTATACAAGATTCTCTGATTATTATTTGTTTTTTAGATTATAGTGAGTAATTGTTCTTATAAAACATATAAAGACTTGCTGTTCATCTATAAAAAAAAAGGTGCAACTCCTGAACCATTAATTAGTCTATACTGATACTAAGTACAATATTGATATTGTTTGGTTGAATGTATTAAGTATCCTCATCGTTATGTATTTAAAGCAGGTTGATTTAGTCAAATTCGATTCGGCAATAGTAATGGGAAAAAAAATAGCAATAAGCGTAAGGATATCATATGCTGACTCCATTTTAAATTTAACAATAACTTTAAGAATGACAGGATAGCTATGACAAGTGACAGTTCGCTCAGTTCTGTGCTCTAGTAAATATAACCTCTTGTGAGATTTTCAATGTGAAACATGTTTTGTTTAATTTGTGTGAAAATATGAACAGGATATTCATAAAATCAGATGTGGAATCATCTGTGACTCAAAGTTAAGCTCTAGTCACTATCTTCCATCGTTCAAGATATCCTCTTGTGGGGTATTCATGTTGAAAAAGGAAACATTCTCAATTGAATATTGAAAAGAACTATTTTTCTGTGAATTGAAAAATCCTCAGAAAATTTTTTCTATTCAATATTCAATTGAGAATGTTTCCCTTTTCAACATGTTTTGTTTATTTTGGGAACCAATGGGGAAGTGCTTTGATAGCATCGCATTGCATGAGTTTAATTGTGATCAAAACATTCACATAGCACACTATGGAACATGTTTACGTATCTGTCAGTTGTCATGATATACATTGCCCATGCGCATTGTAGACAATATTTTAGCAATAGCCGTAAGATTCTGAAAGTTGGAAAATTCAAGATCCTGTTCTTAAAGTTAAAATTAAAACAGCTGACTAAATGAAACTATTTGATCCAACAGTTTCAATTCACTCAACTGATACTCCGAATTTTTACCACATTATTATTAACTCGCTTTCTTGTCTGTTGGTCTGTTCGGTACAAATTTCGTATCGATTTTGAACTGACTTGAAACTTCGAACATAGCTCAGAATTAGATGACAAGGCAATATTAACTAACTTTCTTGTCTGTCTGTTTGTCTGTCTTCTTGTCTGTCTGTTCGGTACACATTTTGCAATCGATTTTAAACTAACTTTCCCATGAGCTAGAGACTTGAACCATTGAGCTGGATGACACTGCAATATCAACTCGCTTCATTATCTGTCTGTTCGTCTGTCTTCTTGTCTGTTTGGTACACATTTTGCAATCGATTTTCAACTAACTTCCCGATGAGCTAGATACTTAAATCTTTGAACATAGCTCAAAACTGGATGACAATGCAATATTAAGTCGCTTTCTTGTCTGTCTGTTTGTCTGTCTTCTTGTCAGTCCGTCAGTCAGGTGTCAGGAGAATTGAGTTTGCAAGAGAGAGGGAAAAAAGAGGAAAACATGTGGAATACAATTTCACATATATAAATAAAAAATAATTTAAGAAACCACGTTTTTAAAACGAACAAAAAAGTACCACAAGTGAAACATCATGGTGCAAGATCAAGGTAGTTTCTTGAAAATCGGGAAAACTTACCTTTGACTAGTTTCCAAGGACCCGCAGTTAGCGCCGCACTTCCATATATATCATCTATGTTATGTAGAATTTCCGTTCTCTTGGAAATTTCGTCATTTGAAATGGCAGACCATACAGAAATTCCATCGATTTGAGGTAATCCACTGAAAATTGAAGATCTCATTGTACCTAAGTTACATAATAATTTTATTTGAATCTTCACCAGAATGAAGAATGAGAAATGCCTCTTCTGTCATGGAATATTTCACTATCAACTTCTTAGGACTAACTTTTGAAGAATATTTTGTTCTTCGACGATTCGAAGCTTATCCCAGGTAGCATTATTTTTTTAAGGGAACTCCGACTGCCTTGTGAGTTGGTGTTCGGATCAGTAAGCACCCAAGAGGTAGAAAGGCAGGACTATGCAGATAAACTGAGGAACAGTATGTTGAAAATTCACGAAATAGCTAGAAAGAGATTGATATTGGCAAGTGACAGAATGGAAGCTCGTAATGATTTAGAAGCTGATTCAGGACGATTTAAAGAAGGTGACTAGATTTGGCTGTAGAATCCAAACTAACACCGTTTCGGAATCGCTAAAAAAGAGGATCAACGACGTGATTATGCGAATCCAGCGCAGCTCTAGGACTAAGATGAAAGTTATTCTTCTGGAAAGACTGAAGCTCTATCACTATGGCTCTTGATAGGGAGGTGGGCAGGGTTATGAAAACGAATACACTACGCTACTGCCTGTTATCGCGCCGCCGCCGACGACATCATAAAATCTCTGGAACAAACAAACACATAAACAGCGAGATGCTTCCAAGAATCAAGGAATGAGTACAGTTGATTGAAGGACATTGCTTCAGGTTAGAACTGATCCAGTTACAGTGTCGTGCGTGATATTTCAGAAGTGAATTGTGATTGACTTATTTAACTGTCAGAGTGCAGTATTCCAAGAGTGATGAACTCTGGATTCGTAACATTATTATAAAATGAGATTTGAGAATTTCTATCCAGAAAACATTAATATTGTTTGTATTCAAGTTTTCTTCTCTTTTTATTGGGGAAATGTTTCCATCTCAGCTTGACATATAGATTATTACCAAGATATTTGGTACGGTTTTCATATGGTACAGTTGTTCCATTTATACTTGTATAGAGTGTTGGAGGATCTGTAAGTTTTTTGTAGTTTAATTTGATATGCATTGATTTTAATTTACTTAATTTGCAAACAAAAACACAAGAAAAAAGTAATTTTTTTTATAAAATAAAATCATTATTTACTCTTATTTTTCATTGAAACTTCACAACACTAGATCGATCAATTGAATTACACCGATGTGTTTGCGATTAGATTCCCTTCAAAATGATATATCACAAGTATGGTAATCCTATTAAAGATTCTGAAGTAGGATATGCTGGGGGTTGATAGCACAGTGATGACGTATTTGGTGGAAGTGTTTTCCCTCGAAATAAAAATCGACGGGTCTCGGCGATTTTCAGTGTTTTCTACGATTTAGGATATAAAGGGGTGACAAGTTTCAGCTGGGACATACTGTAAACAAAAGGTATAATATTGGCTCCCTTGTGGAACGCCTGCATTGAAGTCTAAGTTCTGATTACCCATCTTCCTGCTTGAATTGGAAAGTCTGATCGTATATAAGTTAAAATCTCCACATATTCTTTAGGGACCATTTTGTTCAGTTTTCCTTCATGCCTTCATCAACAGTTTTAACAGCATCCAGGAATTGGACTTTGCATATTTTTTCCTCCACACCAAGTTTTATTATGTCGGTGATATGATGTACTTGGTCAATTGTGGAATAATAACCTGCGTGGAATGCCGCATTCATTTGGTAAGTAATCATAACTGTTCCTTTTCTGGGTAATCACTTCAATATATCCCCATTGACTAGAGGTTGAGATTTGTTTTTATTTCAGAAGCTACTTCGGACATAGGTACATTGTTGGTTGTTTTCTCTAGAATGAAGTCGACGTCTATGTGAATGGGATGGAAGTACATCATAGGTGTTCAGAAAACTACTTAGCCTTTAGACTGTTATTTATTTTATGAAGGCATTCCCATACCATCTTCGAATTGAAATTACGACAGCTGAATGCTTTGACGGCTGCTTGGCTGACAGACATAATTGCAATGTCGTTCATGGAGCTCCGGTCAAGGTTGAACTGGGCGCATCTTTCGAAAGCGCGTATTTTCACTTTGAAGATGCCTGAGGATTTCCTTCCCGCTAACCTTTAATACGTAATAGTTCTCCTTGAGACAATACTTACCCGACGTCACCTCCTGCAGCTTCTATCAAAGTGGGCAGCCAATCGGAAACGTGCATAAATTGATCGGCAACTCTCTGTGGCTGGTTGATGCGATTGCTCCATATCAAAGCTGCTCCCCTCACGCCCCCCTCCCACAGCGTGTTTTTTACTCCCCTCAGGGGATAGTTTGATGCTGCGTTAAGGTTGAAGCCCGCTGCAGGTCCTCCGTTGTCGGAGCTGAAGATTATAATAGAGTTTTCCAACATGCTGTTTTCTTGCAGAGCTTTGGTGACTTCTCCAACGGAATAGTCTAGCCGGCTAAGCATGCCTGTGGAATAATTCGATTCAAGTTTGGAGTCAGTCAATAAAACGGGTAAAAATTATTATATCTGTATATCAACCCGTAATAGTAAAAAACCGAAATACGAAAATGCACTCCTCACAACTCTATCGACTGGACGACTGTACATTCATTCAACAAATAATTGATCTCGAATGTAATTCATATTATACTTGAAAGGATTGTTGCATTCGTAAGAGTATTTATGCTACATCCGGCTAAATACAGGATTTTATGAATAAACACACCACATTTGTAACACCAAATGTTACGCCACTGGCCAGTTATAGTATTAAAAACTAAAACTACTCCACCCCTGACGCTAAATATTATATCCGACTCTAGGGATATAATAGAAAACCCACACCTAAAGCCAAATATAGTCAAACCTGTATAACTTTTAAAAAGAACAGCTTAGAAAACCCAAATATTATGGTTTCTTCATGTACACTTCAATGTCAAACTATAATGGAATTCCTTTATTTTATTTACTCTAGTCAATGCTAAACTATAGTTATTTGCACACCATTGACAGTACAAAAGTGTATTTTTCAAAGTTTCCAGAGGTTATATACTGAGTGTCGTATAGCTAATTGCCTTACAACTAGGATTATTTAAGGAGCGGTCTACTCAATTAAACCCCTCAATATATTATTTGTGCAGGTTCGATTAATCCATGCACGCTGTCATATCTCATAGTTATTCAAAGAAGAAATACTAATAGAATGTTGGTGAAAATATAATTAAATAAAATTCATTATTCAAAATACAAATTCCATAAACTCATAATCATAATCGGTCACATACATATGATTTTTGCCAGTAGATATATGTATTATAGTATCAATCAAAACACTTTTGAAATTCATAGATAATATTCAGTAATTGCTACATTACTTTCATATAATATTTTTATTAGCAATGTTAGCTCATAGTCACTCATTAATATAATTATCAAATAAACCATTCTTTCTTTATCAATTATCGTTATAATTGATTTAATAATATCAAATGCTATAATTCATCAAACACAAGAACTCTATCTGAACAATTATCATTGTAATTGAAATGGCAATATAAACTATAATATTGAAATCACTCAACATAAAAACAATCAAAACAAGTTAAATATTAAGATATCCAATCAAATTGTTACTTACTATTTTATGGAATGTCTGGTAGGATAATTATAAATGTTCATTATTGGTTACAGATAACAAAAGAAAAAGGGAAGGAAATATTGCTGCACATCTTCACACACACAAAAAAGCGTTTTTTTTATTCGGTCACATTTATTTATTTATATTGATTTTTACATAAGCTATTTTATTCTTTATAACCCGCACTACTAATGATGTTTACTGAAAATATTGCTATTGTAGAATCATGATGCTGAAAGTCTCTTTCCTTGAAGTTTTGCTTATTTCCCGTTGACTAGACATCGTGTCTATAATCGTGTCGTATTTCTGCAGTTACTATTTTACTTCTGATTTACGACAATAAATTACATTGAATATCTAGACTGAAAGCTCTGTAGTAAGGGTTTGAATATATTGTACATATTTAAACGGTCTGAAGACTGAAATCTAACCGAAATTATAATAGAATTACATCTATACTGAACTAAATCTGAATCGAATGCCGGAATGGAATAGAATTGAATACCCGGACAACGCTCAAAATGGTACGTTAATAGGTTTCTCAAATCCCCTACATAGATTTGTTCGGCAAAAGGCTATAATTATTCTCTCCTACAAATAATTTTCTATTAGTCCTAAGTATAGACTACACAATCATCTCGTTGCGATGATTCAGTGGCCTATCCATATCCTATTCAAATGTCCCCTGTGGGCCTAGTTCACGAAAGGTCATAACTATCAAAATAATGGTTTGTTTGCTTTATTTAAAGAACTTTTACGCGGGAGATCAATGCTTTCTGCATGGGTTATATTTTTATATTCCTCAAACATGAAATCTTCGTAATATTATTCCTAATGGGAATTATTCAGTGGCTTTATATAATTATTTGATTTTTATAAAATTCCTCTATACTGAATTATTCATAGGTAACTGTTATTTATCATAGTTTCTTGTGTGTGAATTTCTTATTCTTATGAAAGACTTAAGCTCCAAAATGTTCTTGAGAGCTCTATAAAAAATACTTCAGCTACAAAGTACAAATCCACTGACAGTTTTCAGGTTCAATTAGAAGTTCAAATCTTTATGGAAAACATTACCTAAGTACAAGTATAAATGGAGATGATTTATTTGAGTATTACAAACATTTTTTATTAAGCTCTGAAGTGAAGGCTTATATGTACCGACCTGCAAATCTTCGTCTCTTGTAATCCCCAATATACGCGAATTCTTCCACAACTTCATCAGATACTGGTAGCGGATTATAATCATTGCCAGAATGTACTGCTGCGTGGGCGAGGTACAGAAATAGAGGCCGACTCTTGTTGTGTTCCTTGATCAACTTGACGGATTCTTCAGTGAAAACGTCCGTGGAATATTTGCCGTGCAGATCGTAGGCTATGTCCATTCCTCTCCTCATGTCCAGTCCCCACTCACCCTTCTCAGCGGCGGTGTGATCGAAGTAGTCCTGATGACCAGTCCAGTACCCTGAAGGGAAAAAACACTAAGTGTCTAATAACTCAGTCATTTGGTACTTTTACTTGGAAAGTTTTCCGGGAGTTTTGAAAATTGGTGATTTTATAGATTTTGACATGTTCTTTCCTTGCCACCTCGAATTTTTGCCGCTCGCGCCACCATATTGAAAAAAATTGCGCCTAAAAACAGTTCTTTGATAATATATCCTTTTCGACTCATTTTACGATGAAAATAGCTATGTAATAAATAAAACTAATAAACATTTCCTCTAATTTATGTGGTAACCTTTTTTTTGTAAAATGAATAGTATTAAATTACGAGCGGCTCAAAGTCTACTCCAACACGAGTTTTGGCCACAAAACTCATTTCCACACCACCATGAGGTAGAGTAAGTGGTATCCCCAGTAGGCCTAATTCACACGCAATGCACTATTACCAAATTTAGCGCATTCTCCTTCGCTTCCTTCGCTATTCTTGATTGATCAGATGTTGCGAGTTCATCATCTTCAGTACCGATCGAAACGTCACAGATAGAAATTTATTCCACATCATCCACGATGGGATTATCAGCTTCGTTGTAATCCTCTTCTTCCTTGATTTCATCATACGTTTGCTCAAGAACAGTCTCCGTTTCTTCCTCTTCCTTGCTATCTTGTGATGGAACTTGCGAATTATCACAGGTACCTGCAATTCGTATACATAACGGAGCACTTTAATCCAGCCTTTCTGCATCCACAGGCTCTCTAACATCCCTTTTTGCATTTGCAAGAAATAAGTTTTAACAAGGTTTCCGGAGCTTGAGTGTGGTGACAGGAATTAGCTCATTCTTACTTTTTTTCCATCCCCATCGTTCTGCATTTTGTTCAACTCCATACCACTGCTGAACCTGGTGATAGGTTCTTTCGGCGGTAGCGATGCAATATTGAATTTATTTTATGCTGATTTTGTGAAGTGTACATATCTATAGTTGTACTATGCAAGAAGGGAGCGTTCTCCAGTTTTAGCAATGATCTCTGGATCGGCATTTGGGTTTTTGAATACATGGAAAACCTCATTTAATTCTGGGTTTTTTCGGAATACATTAACACATTTTATTTTTCCTTTATTGAAGAGTGTTGATATTGTATCATAGCCGTTTCCGTTATCCCTTTTCAGTGACGAAGGCATGCGCAAATGCGTTAAATCTTCTATGTATAAGGCATTTGAGCAATATTCTGGAGATATAAATTTTGGAGACGGATGATACTTATCACACCGAGTCGTTTGGTTGTTACAGTGGCGTAAAAAGTATGTCGTTAAACAACTATAGATATGTACGCTACACAAAATCAGGATATAAAAATAAATTTAATATTGCATAGCTACCACCGACAGAAGCAGCAGCATTCATTCTGAACCTATCACCAGGTTCAGCAGTGGTATGGAGTTGAACAAAATGCAGAACGATTGGGATGGAAAAAAAGCAAGAATGGGGTAATTCCTGTCACCACACTCGAGACCCCAGCTCTGGAAACCTTGTTAAAACTTATTTCTTGCAAATGCAAAAAGAGATGACAGAGAGCCTGTGGATGCAGAAAAGCTGGATTGAAGTGCTCCGTTATATGCACGAATTGCAATGGTACCTGTGATAATTCGCAAGTTCCATCACAAGATAGCGATGAAGAAGAGGAAGAAACGGAGACTTCTCGAGCAAACGTATGATGAAATCGAGGGAGAAGAGGATTACAACGAAGCTGATAATCCCATCAAGGATGATGTGGAAGAAATTTCTATCTGTGACGTTTCGATCGGTACTGAAGACGATGAACTCGCAATACCTGGTCAATCAAGAATAGCGAAGCGAAGGAGAATGCGCTAAATTTTGTAATAGTGCATTGCGTGTGGATTAGGTTTACTGGGGATACCACGACAAAAAAAAAGGCGCCACTTACTCTATCTCATGGTGGTGTGGAAATGAGTTTATTGGCCAAAACTCTTGTTGGAATAGACTTTGCGCCACTCGTACGCTAAAACTATCGATTTTACAAAAAAAAGATTACCACATGAATTATAGTTTAATTTATTAGATAACTACTTTCATCATAAAATGAGTCGGAAAAAAGATATTACCAAAAAACTGTTTTAGGCGCCATTTTTCCAATATGGCGGCGCGAGCGGCAAAAATACGAGGTGGCAAAGTAGAAATTCGGAAAGAGCATGTCGTAATCTACAAAATCACCAATTTTCAAAACTCCTGGAAAACTTTCCAGGTAACCTCTTCTTTGAGCACCAAATGACTGAATTATAATGTATACAACGAATTCATTAATCATTTTGAAAACAGGCAAATTCATAAAGGTCTAGATGGTGGCCTGAAAAGTATATTTCAATAGAAATCAAAGAACACGAGCAGTTATTTGTACAACTAGTATCAGAAATATTATTTTGTTGTTGGATAATATTATTGCTTTTTTTTCAATATAGCCACTTTTTGGTAGTAGTAATCTCTCTAAGTATCTCCAATTTTACAAGAAATATATCACAAAGATAAAATGATAATATATTTTTGTTTTCCTTTCACCCCCAGAAGAATATCCCATTTTATAGGAAAACTGCTACATGCTAAAAGTTTACTTATTTTTTTCGAATTTCTGAGATTTTAATAATATTTGTTTGTTTATTTTACGGATAAGTCAATTAACAATGATTTAGATGAAACAAACTCATGAATGTAGATGATTCCTGATATATAATTTAAACTAGACACTTAACTAAAAATATTATATCCTTTTGATATTTTTAAATGCATAACAAGAGATGTTAAAAAAGTCCAGTTGATTTGATTTTTCCTTTGGTCTTCTCTAGTCTTTGGTTCTTGACCATAGTTCGTTGGATGATGAGGAACTAAAAACAAATTCGATGTTCGAGTTCGGCTTTTTAAATTTATTACGTGCATTGTAATAATCTAAATATTCAATACTCTTAAAAATGTGGCGTATATGGTTCTCTCTTTGATTGTTATTATTGATACATGATGTACATAAATTCAAGGAGGTGGACGAATTTTGTCATTAATTTCAAAAACTATTAAAAATTTGTGTGTTGGCAATTTTCGGAAACAGATTATTTCTTATGAAATTGGTAGATTCAAAATGATTACGTTAATATGACTGCTGAACTTTACCATCTGCGTTTGCATATGACCGCCGATTTTATTACTTATGGTTAGATTTGACTCAACATCGATTTTCAGTAAAAGTCTGGGTATTCAAAATGGCACTGCCGATATTTTTTTTTACCTATATGAGATCTGAATCCTCTGAACAATGGTGTATACTGTTCAGTATAAGAACCTAAATGCCATTTGCCAACAATATGATTCACGTACCCCAGTTCCTCCAGGTACTGGGGCAACAATTTTTCAGAAAGTGGCAGCCCTCTGGGTTCGGCTCCGAACAGAACAGTGTGTTGCATTCCGGTATGGATAGGGTATTTTCCAGTCATGAGGGCACTCCTTGAAGGGGTGCAAATGGGTGCCACGTAGTAATTGTTCAATATCAAGCCGGCATAAGCTAGGGCGTCGATGTTTGGGGTGGGTATTTGATTGGAACCATGGAAGCCAACGTCGTTCCATCCCTGAAAGATATTTTTTACTTAGAACGTAACGGTGAAGTCTGTGATATTTTTTTCCGGCAATAAAAGCAAAAACTGTAACAGTTAAAATGTACTGTGGAATCCTTTGGTGAATATATTTCATCCAACGACAACATTTTTCACGGTTTCATATGAAACTTACGAGACCGAACACGAGAACAATAGCCACGGCCAGATTTGTTGGAACTGTATGGCGTGCTCAAAAATTTAAATACCTGATTTGTTGAGATTGTAGTCATTTTCATTAGGCCACTGATTGAAATAAAAATTGAAATGCAGCTTCAGGTGTACAATTAAAGATTTTGTTCTTTTCTAATTTGCGTATGATCATATTATAAGCTCAGGAAACATTTCATTTGTTCTCCCCAAAAGGTAAGTTAACATTTCTAAATCGGTTGAATTAAATTATACAAGTATTTATATTATGAAAAGGAGTTTTCTTGAAAATCGTGAAAAACGTCCTAGTTTCGAGAGGATAATAATAATAATGTCACTTTGTTCACATATACTTTAAGTTGTTATATTTCCCTGAATACATAAGAGAAACCCCACAAAAGGCAAGCCTTGAGAGTGGGTCTGTACATATGATCAAATCAAATCACCACATATGGTAAGTTCAGTAATGGTAGGTGTTTTTTAGATCTATATACTAGGGTATTTCTAATCTGGGTCTCAGAAGGATCCATTTTTGGCCCTAATTTTGGATGACGCTGATGTCACAATCATTAAATAGCAAGCTTCTCTACTATTTTGGTTAACCTCAATATTGGAAATGAACCCTTCCCAAAGGATTTTATTCACCTGGCATTTGTCTTGCATGTGCGAGATGAATAGGGGCGTACTCTATTTATTTTCGTAACAACATATTTTATGTTCAAGAATTGACCCTCGTTCTTTCTTATTGGAAACATATTTTGCAGCTCTCAAATAACTGGATAACCCATTGGTCCTGGATAACATTTTGAAACCGATGAAATAGGAATGACTCTTTCGTAAATGTAGTTCTAAGAATAAGGAAACAAATGATAACAAGTATCTAGACTGATCAAAATAAAACATGTTTTTATTTGCAGGCATTAATCTGCAAATATTATCATGGAATGAGAGACATATGTCCTTAAGATGAAAGCAAATAAATGACACATTCATAATCCTTTATTTTTCATTGTTTTAATTTTTATTAATTGTTTCTATAGTTCAAACAATGCACTTGGTTTCAAGTGATTTCCGTAATAACCGGAATCAGGTCTGTATTTGCTGATAGAACTTCCCCAGAAAATCTCTCCCCTTCATCGTTGCATTTTAACATACAGTGCGGTCCATAGGTCTGGAATAAATTCCTTTTTAGAGTTATTATGTATTTGTTTAAAAAAACCCGAAACAGATTGATTTCTATTGTCAATTTGACAATTTACAGTATGAAAATATTACCCCCTTCTTGCACCCCCTCTGAATTATGAGCACCCCTTCAAAAATTTTAAACGAGAAGGGGGGTCGTGTGGCACCTTGTCCGAAAGGTATTTTCATTCTCTGTTCAGCAATATTAAGTTTTTCAAATTTGGTGCAATCATAACTGAGAACATTTATTTTGAAAATGTAAAATGTTGATACTTTATGCAGAATAAAGGAAATAATGTCACATCATGTTTAGGAAGTATTTTTCAATGTATTTTACAATTAAATTGAATGTCCAAAATGACCACCATTCACTTCTTGACAATAAGCAAGTCGATCTTGGAATTCTCGTACAACATTTTGTATGTTGTTAATTTTTTCCGTTATCCTAACTTCTGAATCTGCAATATTGTCTGGTCTATTTAAATATACTTTTGATTTTAAATAACCACATAAGAAGTAATCGAGAGGATTCAAATCGGGGGATCTAGGCGGCCATTCAATCGTTCCACGTCTTCCAATCCACCTATTGGGAAAAACTTCGCTCAAATAATCTACAAACAATTCGTTTGTAATGCGGTGGAGCTCCGTCTTGTTGATACCAAATTGATCTATCTATTGCATTTGGATCATTAACATCAGGAAAAAGTCTTTTTAATATGGCTGTGATAAATTAATCTAGATAAACCTCACCATTAACTGTGCCTTCTGAAAAATAAGGGCCAATAATTTTGTTCTTAATGATACCAGCCCAATCGTTAACTTTTTTAGGATATTGTGTGTGAGCCTCACACATTCAATGAGAATTTTATCTGCTCCAATATTTACAGTTTTGTCTATTAACCGTTCCATTTGAATGAAAAGTAGCTTCATCAGAAAAAACAATTTTGTTTATGAACTGCAAATCTGCTTCCATTCTGTACATCATCAGTTTACATAATTGTTGCCTTCTATCAGGATCATTTAACTCCTGAACCAATTGAACTTTATAAGGATGGTATTTTTCTTTATGTAAAGCTCTCAATATTGATGATTTACTTACATCATTGTCGGCGGAAAGTTGTCTACTTTCATATGCGGATTTTCCTCAATCGCTAACAGTACATCTAACTTTTTTTCTCATCCAATTAACATTTCTGGTTTTTGAATAGTCTTTACATGTCCAGTTTCACGACATTTTGTTTCTATTTTGCTAACTGTAGACTGTCAGACGTGTTGACCAGGGTATTTTTTATTAAACATTTCACAAACTTCCTTTTGAGTTCTTGTTTTATTACAGCATTCAATCATAATTAAAATGTCTATTCTTTGAGTTTTGGATAAATGAGCCATAGTTAAATCAAATATACACACAAATATTTTTCAATACACTGACGTGTGTCAGTAACTTATAAATATCAAAATAACGTGTCCTATTTTAAAATTTTTTGGTGCTTGAACGACTTTTTCCTACTTTTAACAAAACAGATAAGAAAATACCTGATTATTTCTTATGGGGTTATTTAAAACCAAAAGTATATTTCAATGGACCAGACAATATTGATTTGAAAGTTAGGATAACGGAAGAAATTAACAACATTACCCATGAGGTCCTACAAAATGTTGTACAAGAATTCCAAGATTGGAAAATACTTCCTAAACATTATGTGACATTATTTCCTTCATTCTACGTAAAGTATCAAAATTTTACATTTTCAAAATGAATTTTCTTAGTTATGAATGCACCAAATTTGAAAAACTCAATATTGCTGAACTGAGAATAAAAATCGTTTTCGAACAAGGTGCCACACGACTCCCCTTCTCATTTAATTTTTAGAGGGGGTGCTCATAATTCAGAGGGGGTACAAGAAGGGGGTGATATTTTCATACTGTAAATTGTCAAATTGACAATAGAAATTGACCTGTTTCAGGTTTTTTGAAATAAATACATAATAACGCTAAAATTGAATTTTTTCCATACCTATGAACCGCACTGCATTTCTAACTGTTAAAGTAATTCCAGTTGATTTTTCGCAATTCTAATAATATTGGAACATTGAAAAATGTATTATTATTATTTATTATTATTGCTTTTTATTTTGACACATTCATGGCCCTCTTTATAATATACAATGAAATAACCGGTTTTCATCAGTATTCAAGGGAAACTATGAGTGTGCTATATCGCTGAACTCAGAATTTGATGCAGAATCACGAAAAGCCTTGAAAAATCTGGGGTACCATTAAAAAAAAATGGCTTCGGTGTCGCGACGCCCTAATGGATGACGCCTAGTGATCTCTACGTGAATGAGATGACCCTTTGACATCGAAATCATCTTCTTTCACGGAATATGGATATCCTCTCTCATTTCCCAGATATTTTATATGAGACACACTATATATATATATATATATATATAGAGGAAAGAAATTGTGGCATTGCAGACAAATTTTTTAATTCCAGAAAAAAAACATATTTGAGCAGGAATCGAATCCGCGACCTCTAGATTGCTAGTTTCATGCTCTACCAACTGAGCTATCGAAGACACAGGGTTCACATCTGCATTTCGCGATACCGTTTTTCCCAGAATTGAATGTTAGTTGTTGAAACATGGAAATGAAATATGAAATGTAATGAATCTACGTGTTGAAAAGGGAAACATTCTCAATTGAATATTGATAGAAAGATTTTTCTGTGAAAATGAATCTACGTGTGTTATCAATGGTCATCAATAACAGAATTTGTCTGCAATGCCTTAATTTCCTTCCTATTTCTATATATATTACCAGACATAAAAAATTTCACTGTTGTAATTACATTTGGCATAAAATCTCGTTTTCAGTGGTAGGAGATCAGCGCCTGAACATTGACTGTAGCCGGAAAATTCGGCAACGTCAGCGATAGGTATAATCTGTTCTTGATGACCATTGATAACACACGTAGATTCGTTACATTTCATATTTCATTTCCATGTATCAACAACTGACATTGAATATTGGTAAAAAACGGTATCGCGAAATGCAGATGTGAACCCTCTGTCGATAGATCAGTTGGTAGAGCATAAGACTAGCAATCTAGAGGTCGTGGGTTCGATTCCTGCTTGAAGATAGTTTTTTTCTGGAATTTAAAAATTTGTCTGCAATGTCACAATTTCCTTACTATTTCTATATATATATATATATATATATATATATATATATATATATATATATATATTATAATATTAAAATATTATATATATATATAAATATATATATATATATATATATATATATATATATATATATATATATATATATATATATATATACAGTGCTTCTCAAAAGTCCCCTCCCCCCCTCTTATTTTTGGAACGATTATAAATAAACAAGTGAAATTTGGAAACTGAATATTAAAGGTTGTAAACTTCCCTACTAGTGATGATAGATGACGAAATCGTCAAAGATGACGTCACAAGGCCATTGTGACCAATAATTTTAAAAGGAACTCTACGGCAAGCGACACCTCTTTTAAAAGGTATCAAAAAAACCTATTCAATAATACTAATTTTGTTTGTGTTTATGGCAGTTCTAATGGCTCATTAGTAAACATTAAAATTTAAATTCCATGCAGTATGATATTAATTACAGATTTAAGAATCAGTATCTACTTAAAAAAAATTGCTCGAAGTGACCTCCATTTACTTCCTGACAGTGAAATATCCTATTTTTAAACTCTTCTCGTACTTTTGCAAATGTGTCTGCGGAAACAGCCTCACATTCTGCAACAATACGTTGTTTTAAAACGTCAATATTGTTAGGTTCAGTGGCGTAAACCTTCGATTTGAGGTACCCCTACAATAAAAAATCCAAAGGTGTGAGGTCCGGTGATCGAGCTGGCCATTCCGTTGAACCTCGTCGTCCAATCCATCTACCACGATACTCCTCATCCAAATATCGTCTTACTGCACCCTAATAGTGTGGAGGAGCACCATCCTGTTGAAATGTTATTTCCAAATTGCCGAATTCATCTGGATTATCTTCCAAAATTTCAAGGATTAACGGTTCTATTGCGTTTTGCAACAGCTCCAGATAAACCTCACCAGTTAAATTAGTATTTAAAAAAAGAGGCCCAACGATGTGGTTTCCCAGGATACCTGCCCAAACATTCACCATCTGGGAAAATTGGGTATGTGTTTCACGAAACAGGTGAGGATTTGCGTCACTCCAATACCTCACATTCTGTGTATTTACATTTCCATTTAGATAGAAAGTACTTTCGTCACTAAAACAAATTGTTTTGACATAGTCTGGCTGTTGGTTAATTTTAGTTTCCATATTTTCACAAAATTCTAGTCTTCGGTCTGGGTCGTCGTCTGAGAGTTGATGAACCATTTTTTATTTGTATGGATGGAATTTGATTTTTTTCAACACCCTGTGTACTGTACTTCGACTAACTTGACAGGTAGATGCAACGTGAGTTATTGAAGAAGTAGGATTAACTATTACTTCTGCCGGTATATAAATTTTTTTCTCATCAGAAATTTGTGGTCTGCCAGATCGTTTCGCATCATTAATACTACCCGTTGTTTCAAACTTACGAAGGAGCTCCCTTAAATAACTCCTCGAAACGGGGCGATCGGGAAACCTCTCATAAAAAATGCTTTCTGCTACATGAATATTTTGTCCAGTTTCACCAAGAATTAGGATCGCTGCTACTTTATCACCTAAAGCACGTACCGTTTCGCTTCTTGAAGCACTTGAACGTTGGGCTCACAACAGTTTAATAAATTATTAAAATGTACAAAAATATTAAAAGTACCAAAAGCTGCTAAAACAGTTAAACGTTCGATGAACAATACACAAATTATTAAATGTACAAAAACTTGGACAATTACAAAAACGTCGAATTAGGGAGACTAACAAAAACGTCAGCTTATTTGACAACTATCCAGAGGCGGAGCTTGAATTTGGAATTTTAGTATTAAATGATTTAATTCATCACAGCTTGGCGTTTTTTAAAAGCGAGTTGCCAAAACTGCCATAAACACAAACAAAATTAGTATCATTGAATTGGTTTTTTCGATACCTTTTAAAAGAGGTGTCGCTTGCCGTAGGGTTCCATTTAAAATTATTGGTCACAATGGCCTTGTGACGTCATCTTTGACAATTTCGTCATCTATCATCACTAGTAGGGAAGTTTACAACCTTTAATATTCAGTTTCCAAATTTCACTTGTTTATGTATATCTAATCGTTCCAAAAATAAGAGGGGGGGAGGGACTTATGAGAAGCACTGTATATCTATTAGGTCCTTGAGGGGTGACGTCCGTAATCTTACTATGATTTGATAAAAAATATGACCGATGGTGAAAAACTCAATTGCTTCACTGAATCTAATTGAAATATTCTTCTGTTTGTACATTAACGTTACTCATCTTCAATCATCCATGAAATATTTTCGAATTGACTGCCAAGTTATACTATAATACACCAGAGAATTCATTCGAAATCAATATTGCTATCATTGAAAACAATATTGATATTCATTATTGTTTACATGCGTAACAGAGTTCAGTTGTCAATGTCCATAATTGTCGTACAAATATTTTTTCATTAAGGGAAAAAGTTTTTACCAAATCATCTGCCATGATGAAAATTATATGTGGTCTGGTGGTACTGTTTTCTGGCTTACATGTTGCCAAAAACACTGGAAATATATAGAGTACTTTGTTCCAAAGCATATCGACCTGCAACAAAAAAAATATTGAGAACATATACTTTATTTTGATCACAATGGGGAAGGAAGGGATGAAGATGTTGCTTTTTTATTTTTTAAAATTCTTATCTTAGAAAAGTTACATATATTTGTCATTTATACTGATATGCATTATAGTCGAACTTCGATCCAAAAATTCATGTCTTACATTTACATATCTCCAATTTTTCCAAATATTAATATTTAAAAGATGAAATCCACCCCTAAGGGTAGCGAAATGAAGGATATTGATCACTCACCCTCTGAATTCTGGTCCGTTAACCGATTCTATCAGGCATAACTTTGTACTGGGTTCTTCGATTTGGATGATTCTTTTTTTAATAGATATTTAATTTATATTTGGATTTCGAAAGGAATCAGCCACCCTTACGGGTAGAAAAATAGGGGATAATTGATTTTTCACTAGTGAACATTAGCACACACATACGTAGTTGACAATGACAGATCGCTACTGACATTATTCTTGTTCCGTCAAAATCAGTATATTTTATGAGAGGATGGAATGATATACAAAGTAATGAAATAAACTAACCAGAACAACGAAAATAATTTATATTACAACAAATAGTAAAAGTAGATAATCATATTATTTAACTGGTAATAGTTGAAGTAAGGTGGGAAAGTAAGTATTTTGTAAGAAATCAAAAAACAAGTAGGTAGTAATTGGTAGATTTTAGCCACAAAAAATTGAAAAATAAAAACTTTTTAACAAAAAATTAAACCGACGAAATGCGGAACTGAAAAGTAAAAAATAAAAACTTTTTAACAAAAAATTAAACCGACGAAAAAATCAACTGAAAAGCAAAAAATAAAATAAACCTTCTTACTCTAAATGATAATTGAGATCCTAAACTAATGTAAGTAACTGATTTTGAGTCGGCGCCAAACAAACTAGCAATTGAATTAGGTGAAGCGTAAAATGATGGCAGCGAGATGCACGGCTGCGTTTTGATGACTTCTTTTCATTGATAATGATGTTGTTTGGCGCCGACTCAAAATCAGTTACATTAGTTTAGGAGCTCAATTATCATTTAGACTAAGAAGGTTTATTTTATTTTTTGCTTTTCAGTTGATTTTTTCGTCGGTTTAATTTTTTGTTAAAAAGTTTTTTCATTAATCATATTATTTGATCGAATCGATGTCGTGGATTCACTGATATGTTACCATACTTTCTTGCATATGATTGAATGAATGAATGAGTATGCTTTATTGTTCAAAGATACAAAATCTTGTTGACAAAGTAAGGGCCTAAAACAGTCTTAAATTAAAGTAAAGTAAAATACACACACAAAAAGAAGAAATGGGACAATAAGTCGACACCGACATTGTACTATGTCGACACCGACAATGTCTCATACCTACAACAATATATAAAATCTAGCACATGAGAAACATCTTACAACATATTAAAACAAGCTTGAGTTAGAATGCATCATTATAAAATTCTTGTAAACTATAATAGGGTTTATCCAACAGGAGTGCTTTTACTCTCTTTCTGAAATGTTCTACGGATCTTATTTCTTTGATGTGTTTTGGTAAGTGATTGAACATCTTACCACCTCCATAAATTACTGAATCTTTAATTAGTGTCAGTGGTGGAATCGGGAGGTTAATGTTGCCAGCTTGACGGGTGGCGGGACGTGTGTAGGTAGTGTCAAATTTGTGAATATGTTTTTTAATTAGACATACCGTTTCCATAACCAAAATTGCGAATACTGTTAACATTTTGTGTTTAATAAAAATAGGTTTACAGGAATCACGAATTTTTGCTTTGCACATATATTTTACTGCACGTTTTTGTAGTACAAAAACAGAGTCTATGAGATTCATATTACACACCCCCCAGAATGGGATTCCATATCTCAAGTGGGATTCTACTAAAGAATGGTAAATAACCTCGGCGGAAGAAAGACCAAGTTCATTCGATGTTACTCTTACTGCATAACATCCAGAAGACAATTTTTTATTTAAAATTGAAACATGTTCATCGAATTTTAATCTGCAATCTATATGCACACCTAGAAATCTTGTATGTTTAGTGTTTCCTATAACATCATCACCCATGACCAGCTCATCTAATTCACCTTTGAAAGACATAATATTAGTTTTTGCCATATTCATAGCTAACTGGTTTGAGTCGCACCATCTTTTCACCTCACACATATCATCCTTGATAATTTCAAGAAGTGTTTCGGGATCTTTATTTTTCCAGAATATAATCGTAGCATCCGCAAACAGTGTTATTTTTCCTGAAATGTTTATTCTGGCCAAGTCATTTATGTAAAGTAAGAAGAAAGTTGGTCCGAGTATTGACCCCTGAGGCACACCACATTATACAGATTGTTTTGACAAATCAACTGACATCAAATTCATAATACAACCCAACCTCAAATTCATAATGCTCCACTTAGATAAGAGTCTGAAATAATTTTTCCGAAAAAGGGATGATAAGTACTCTTAAGTTGTTGAAGTTTTTGTTGGAGTATCATCATCAAAGCCATTTCTGATTGAATAATCTAGGAAAATATTATCCGGTCAACATGTTTTTGACGAAGAAAAACAATTATTAATATCTACTTAAATGATTTCTTTCGATTCGTGATAACTAGTTGCAAAGTCGAGCCTTTCATGCTAGTTTGTCGTAGGCTGTTAAGTACACCACTGATCAACGCATAAAACATACATAAATTTTGGAACTAAAAAGAAACGTAGCCATATCTTCTTCCTCCCCGTTTGAATGGGCAGAACTACCGAGTGTTTCTTGAACATGCTTTACCTGGGCTACTTGAAGACGTACCTCTATTGGTTCGTCAGAGAATGTGGTATCAATATGACGGAGTACCGGCCCATTTCCAACGAATCGTTCGTCAATTTCTTGATAAAACATTCCATGATCGGTGGATAGGTAGACGTGGTATCATAAATTGGTCTGCACTTTCTTCGGATTTAATTTCACTCGAGGGGACTCAACATTAAAGATTAATTTTTGCAACATCCGCGGACTCAACAAGAACATCAATGACGTCCACCATCACCTACAGACGAAAAAACCGGATATTCTGGCTCTAACAGAAACACAAGTAAACTCGTCCACCAACAAGGTCCATATGCTTTGTCCTGGTTACGAACTCCATTCCCGATTCAGGTTCAAAGGTGGAGTCTGCCTTTACGCTAAGGCTAACCTTTCATGCCAGCGCGAAGAGAGTTTGGAACCGAAAGACTTTGATGTGATGTGGTTCAAGCTATCTGATACCAAACTGACTGAGTTCCTCTGCTGCCTTTACCTATCACCTAATGAACCTTCATATAACGACCTCTTTGAGTTTTTATCACTCAAACTGGACTACATTCAGGAGAACCATCCAACAGCTGAAACCATAATCATGGGAGACTTTAATGTACATAACGCTGCCTGGCTCAAATTCTCTAACAAAACAGATGATGCGGGTCGTCAAGCCGAGGCCTTCGCCATCACTCATGGTCTAGAACAACTGGTCGAGCTACCAACCCGCATCCCTGATGTCAACAACCAGTCTGCCAATACACTAGATCTTTTCCTCACCACCAATCCTGACCCGTATAGAATAGAAGTTTGTGCCCCACTTGGAAACTCTGATCACACCCTCATCTCCACAACATGCTCTTTCCATTTACCATCGAGCTGCACAATACCACCCCGTCTCATGTGGCATTACAATTCGGCCGACTGGGAAGGTCTTCGTATGTTTTTCTCAGCGTTTCCATGGAAGAGAGTTTGTTTCTCTTCAGTAGATCCAACACGATGTGCTGAGACAATTTCTGAAATCATCATGTTGGGGATGCAAACCTACATACCGAATACCGAAAGAAGAACATCATCCGATAAGACCTGGTTTAACAGAAACTGCTCTAGAGCTGTGGCTTCCAAACAGGCAGCGTACCATCGATGGCTAAAAATCCGGGCCCTGAGACCAGAGCAGCATATGTCGAGGCTAGAGGCATATGCAAAGAGACAATAGAATGCTCAAAAGATGCCCACAATGCCAAAATAAGATCAAACTTGCTGAATGTCCTAACGGATCCCGTTCATTTTGGTCTTTCGCCAAAGCTGTGGAAAGAAACTTCACTTCCAGCTCATTTCCTCCTCTAACCAAAGAAGATGGAACACTAGCAACGACTGCCCAGGAAAAAGCCAATATCTTTGCGCACCTATTTGCTGGAAATTCCACTCTGGATTCATCGGGAAAACAACCCCAACATTACACCTATTGACAGTCACATGCCCGAACACCTTTCGCCAACGTACTAAAACAAGTTTTGCTGGGTCTCAACACCAACAAAGCCTGTGGATCTGACGGAATCCGCCGATTGTTCTCAAGAAATGTGCCCCCGAACTAACACCTGTTCTTTGCAAGTTGTTCAACCACTCTTACAATTTGGGGGTATTTCCGTCCAATTGGAAAATTGCAAGAGTACAGCCAGTCCCTAAAAAAGGCAAAGAGGCCCTACCTAGCAACTACAGACCTATCGCACTGCTATCTATTATTTCAAAGGTCATGGAAAAAGCCATCAACATCGAGCTCATGAAATATCTGGAAGACTCAGGAATTGTCAACGATATGCAATATGGCTTCCGCCATCAGAGATCAACTGGTGACCTGCTCGCTTACGTCTCACATATATGGCAGCTATCTATTGAAAAGTATGGAGAAACTTTAGCTGTGGCATTAGATATCTCCAAGGCGTTCGATCGAGTTTGGCACCAGGGACTCCTCGCCAAGCTTCCGTCTTATGGCTTGCCCCCTCAGCTGTGTTCTCTGCTTGCTAGTTTTCTCTCAAACAGGTCTCTCCATGTAGTGGTCGATGGAGTTTCATCTGACACTCTACTCATAAATGCTGGTGTTCCGCAAGGATCTATTCTCGCACCAACACTATTTCTACTTCACATCAACGACCTGTTGAAAGCAACTTCATGTCCAGTACACAGCTTTGCCGATGATAGTACCCTCCATACCGCTTTCTCTTCCAGGGCCCCTATATCAGCCCGTGAAACCAGAAATGAACGAGGAAGAAATGTTAATAATATAAATATGGACTTAGCAACAATTCTCGAGTGGGGATCTAATAACTTGGTAGAATTCAATGCAAACAAAACACAAGCATGTCTTTTCTCTAGAAAAGCCGATCTCACAGTGCCTAACATAACTTTGTCAGGAGTAACCATACCACTGAAGTCATCCATATCGATGCTTGGTATTACTATCAGCAATAACCTTTCCTGGGAAAATCACGTGAGGTCCATTGCCGAAAGTGCATCCCAAAAACTTTGTTTTTTGTTTCGTGCCAAGAGCTATTTCACCCCCACTCAGCTGCTTATGATCTATAAGGCACAGATCCGACCTGTCCTGGAATACTGTTCCCATATTTGGAGCGCGGCACCTGAACATATCCTGAGGCTATTGGATTCTGTCCAAAAAAGGGCAATTCGTCTCGTCGGTGGTGCCTCGCTTACAAACTCGCTCACTTGTCTGGAACACCGTAGAAAAGTTGGCGATTTGTCTCTATTTTATAGATATTTTCATGGGCGATGCTCTTCTGAAATATCAACAATCGTTCCTGCGTTGGCAGTCTCTTCGAGACTTACCCGTCAAGTTCAGTCATCACACCCCTTCGTGGTCACTTTGGAGACCTGCAGAACATCACTTTCCAAAGACTCGTTCATCCAACGAACAGCGAGGCTTTGGAACTCCTTGCCTAGGGAGGTGTTCCCCGAGGCATACAACCTCCAGAAATTTAAGAAGAACACCAACTCCTACCTTCTTTCCCTTGGTTCCCACGATGTTCTCTGAAAATTACAGGATATCCCTTTTCGTGGGAACCAGAACATAAAAAAAAAAAAAAAAAAAAAGACTTTTTTGTGGGGATACCTTGAATCCCTAGTGTATGAAACACCTGTAGAATCTGTGGAAGATTTAACGGCAAGAATTTTAGCAGCATGTACGTTAATACAGGATACACCAGGAATATTCCAAAGCGTGCGACAGTCGAAGATACGGAGATGCCAATTGTGTATTGAACATAATGGTGGTCCATTTGAACATTTGCTTTAATGCCTTGTTTGTTTCTATGTAGTGTACCCACTAAAACGTTTCTATCATTCAAGTAGATATTAATACACAAAATTGTTTTTCTTCATCGAAAACATGTTGATTGGATAATATTTTCCTAGATTATTCAATCAGAAATGGTTTAGATAATGATACTCCAACATAAACTTAACCCTTATCTAAGTGAAGTATTATGACTTTGAGGTTGGGTTTGTTTGTCAGTTGATCTGTCAAAACAATCATATGCAAGAAAGTAACATCGATTCGATCAAATAATATGATGAATGAAAAAATTTAGTTATCGTTCTCATTCTGACTCACCCGTACTATGTTTCAGATTCTCGCAACATTAAAAACATGTTCAGGAGGTTGACACATATTCCGATATGTTGTAAGAAATTAGCATTATGCGATTATTGCACATAGGAAATTATGTCTCTACTAAGGACATATCTTCAGTTTTTCTCAATGATCTCAGAAACCACTTTTAGGCACATGGAATGTTATGACTTTTAGATTGAGTATCGATGAGCCGAACTGATTTCAAACGCTCATTTGTCCATTCACTTGTCCCAAGAAAATATGAAGGAACATATGACCACATACCATCTTAACTACGCCACTGGTTTACGAAAATAAAAAATTATAACTTCAAATTAGCACGTTGATAAACCTTGATTAGTGTACCAAGTTTCAAATTTGTTCCTTCAGGAATTTTGGAGAAAAAAATTTTTTCGTACTTTCGACACCTTGTATCTCAGAGGGGATGCATTTTAGGACATACCTTGATAGCAACTTTTCACCTCGAAATGAGGTGAGGAATCTGTAGTCGGAGTTTGTCGGTCTTATTCTGACTCACCCTGTATAATCATAAAATTCCAGACTTTTCCTCTAATGAGTACGTTAGATTTTGGAAAAACTTTAACCCAATTGATCGGCTACATTTTTTAAACTACATCCGGAATTTTCTAAAAAATTATACAATGTTTCAAAAAAGACTATTTGCGAATTAATATGGATAGGCTTGCCTTCGAAGTGAAGCAATATATCTAGCTGTTTTTCCTGTTTCCTTGAACTACACGCTTTTTTCTGCTGAAACTGGAGGTATGATTCACCTTTTGGTAAATATTTTTGAATGTTTTTTCTGATGGTGTTGGATTTGCATACAACACTTTTTGTTGCACCATTATTTTTGTTGTTTTGTATATAACAAGTAAATAACAAGTAAATAACGAGTATATATTCAAACCTTTTCTTCCTCACTGTAAATCATTTTGCTCATTCCATTACAGAAATGTCACTGAACAAACATAATATAGTTGTCATTTTCATAGATTACTTTAAAAATGTTTTTTTTATTGGTGCCCCTTTTTACCCATTTAAAGCACGCCTCAGCGTGTTTAAATCGAACTTTAAAAAACGCGCGTTTTTTAAAGGTAACCATGACAACATCAACAAATCGAGAAACGTGAAGTCTAAATGACAAATTTTTTATTATTGATCTGACAGGAGTACCTTGTAACGTCAAATAAAATATTACTCACAATTCGTTCATTTATATGTGCTCCTCCATCCATTTGATGAACTTTTCATATTCTTTTTTATATATATCACTGGATTTTCGCGGTATTAACCGCGATTCTGCCTCACTATTCAAAAAATCGATATTAGAATAATTCATTTTTGAGCTCTGGGGACAACAAATATTGATCTTTGGTAACAAATTGCAAATGAATGTTTTTCTCATTTCCATGACAACGAAAGGTATACTGATGTCACATCACGAATTCAACCTTCTTGCATTATTAGTTCTTATTTCTATTTTTTTGTAGTAATAATACCAGTATATATGATTTCAAAGTGCACCAATAAAAAAAAATAACGTAAAGTATTCGTGGATAACTGGTCTTGAAAACACTTGCTCTATTTCGAGCACTCCGGCTGCGCCGTCGTGCTCGAAAAATCGCGCGTGTTTTAAAGCCCTTTTTATCCACTTATACTTTAATATACTATTTTTTTATTGGTGCCCCTTTTTACCCATTTAAAGCACGCCTCAGCGTGTTTAAATCGAACTTTAAAAAACGCGCGTTTTTTAAAGGTAACCATGACAACATCAACAAATCGAGAAAGTGAAGTCTAAATGACAAATTTTTGATTATTGATCTGACAGGAGTACCTTGTAATGTCATAAAAAATATTACTCACAATTCGTTCATTTATATGTGCTCCTCCATCCATTTGAAGAACTTTTCATATTCTATTTTATATATATCACTGGATTTTCGCGGTATTAACCGCGATTCTGCCTCACTATTCAAAAAATCGATATTAGAATAATTCATTTTTGAGCTCTGGTGACAACAAATATTGATCTTTGGTAACAAATTGCAAATGAATGTTTTTCTCATTTCCATGACAACGAAAGGTATACTGATGTCACATCACGAATTCAACCTTCTTGCATTATTAGTTCTTATTTCTATTTTTTGTAGTAATAATACCAGTATATATGATTTCAAAGTACACCAATAAAAAAAAAATAACGTAAAGTATTCGTGGATAACTGGTCTTAAAAACACTTGCTCTATTTCGAGCACTCCGGCTGCGCCGTCGTGCTCGAAAAATCGCGCGTGTTTTAAAGCCCTTTTTATCCACTTATACTTTAATATACTATAACTTTCATAGGATAGGTATTTACAGGAACAACTAGTCTAAGTTATTAGACGCTCAATAACAAAAAGGTATAAGATAGGGGTAACATATGGTATATTTTTGAAATCAAGAAAAAAGGAACGTTCCGAAAATTCAATAATGTACAGGGTATCCCATTAAAAAAAAGTATCCCCTGAAATATGCACTCTACTGCATTTTATCAAAATTCAGTCATAATCACACACCTTTTACATTGAATTTTTTTTTCTATAGGCAGTAAATACGATGAAAGGGGTGGGTAATTTATAGTGAATAAACCGGTACATTTATATTTTTTAAGATTAAATCTTCATATCCAACGAACTTACAGATGATCAAATTCGGAACCTGGATCATTGAGACCCTGAACGAGAAGGAAGAAGAATTAATAGAGGAGATATCAAAACTAAACATCTATAACATGGAAATAGCAGAAACAAAGAATAAAGGTGAAGAAAATATAGAACTGTAAAGTAAACAAACGACAATAGGAATAAGGAAGTTGAATGAACACCTTGAGACAAATGATAACAATTTTTTACGATAAAAATACAAATGAAAAAATGAGTGACTTTCTGTTTTTCATGATAGAACCTGTATAATTATCTAACGGCATTTGCTGAACTTATTAAAAATAGAGCATTCATAGTTACCTTGAAATAGTATGGCGAAACAAAATAAATATGAGGATTTTATACGTTATCGTCCCACAGACACTATACACAATACATTTATTTATATAATGCATATAGAAAGAGTTCAATTTTATATATCTTGCATTTTCCCCTTATCAGGTGTGTCATTGGTCTTGAAAGAATATATATTACATCTGGTCTTATCAGCGATAGGCAATATCAGTATGCATCGATATAGTGATATACCTAACTATGTAAATAATTTTTGTCCATCTCCATTGATTATGAAGGGGCTCAAGAACCGATGTAATTTCAAAAAAAATTATAATTTTAATTTGCATTTCTTCTGTAACTGAAAAAAAGAAGTTTGTGTTTTCATGAAGCGATTTTGTGGAAATCATTTACTATTTTTGTACCTTGGATATTCTTCTACTTTACTTTTCGAGTAATTTATTATAACATTAGTGGAAAAATAACATATATCTTGTTTTTGATTATCATATGAAAATATTAAAATCAATTGGATGGTATTTAACTTTCACAGAAAGATTTATATTTTTCTACGGTTTTGGGGAAAGCATTTTTCAAAAAATTCGATCTGCATCATTTTCAGTTAAGTTGTTAGATAGATGATATACTTTATTGTCCAAGAATTTCTCATTGACAAAGTAAATAAAAAATATGGTTATTAATAAAAGGATTGGTAGAACATATAAGTATTGAAATCGATTGAATATAAAACAGATAGATAGATATACTTTATTGTCCAAGAATTTCTCATTGACAAAGTAAGATAAAAAATATGGTTATTAATAAAAGGATTGGTAGAACATATAAGTATTGAAATCGATTGAATATAAAACAGATAGATATGAAAATATAGACAAAACAAAAAATAATTAATAAATAAATAATAAATAATAATAATAACCTTGCATACTATAAAAGCAATTGCATCACAATATATAAAAAATTTCGTCAAGCAAATAACATATGTATTCACATATACATATATATGCACCGTCGTACATGTTAAAAATAGTATTAAAGCAGATAAAAAACAAAAAAGAGAGAGAGAGAGAAAAAAAACAAAACAAAAGTGTTTACATAATAATTATTTTAGCATCACTTTACGGTATTTGAGACATGTTCACGTGATATTCCTGCAGGCTATAAAAAGCCTTTTCAAGAAGCATATTTTTAACTGATCTTCTGAAGAGTTTATGATCTGAAATGTTTTTAATTAACTGTGGCAAGTGATTGAATATTCTTTTTCCTTCATACATATAAGAGTGTTTTGTTAAATTCAGTTTAGGTATTGGCAGGTGAATATTGCAGCTCTGTCTGGTATTGTAAGGTCTATTTTCAGAAGAATCAGTAACATATTTTTTGTGAATCAGGCATACCACTTCCAGAATGAAGATGCTCATTACTGTTAAAATTCTTTGTTGAACAAAAAGTTGTCTACAACTATCCCTGTAGTTAGCCCTACACAAGTACCTAAGATATCTCTTCTGCAGTACAAATACCTGATTTAGGAGTGTTTGATTACAAAATCCCCAAAACGCAATGCCATATCTTAGATGGGACTCTACAAGGGCAAAGTATGTGGATCTGGCTGTAGATATGTCAAGTTCATTGGCAACAATTCTAACAGCAAAAGATCCAGAAGCTAACTTCTTACACAAAGATGTGACATGTTCATTGAATTTCAGCTTGTTATCAATGTGCAGGCCAAGAAACCTAGTACAAAGTGTCTCTTCAATATTAATACCATCAAGTAGTAAGTTATCATAGCTGAATTTGAAGTTAACAATTTTGGTTTTATCCAGATTGAAGCAGAGCAAGTTTGAATCACACCATTGCTTAACTTTCTTTAAATCTGAAGAGACCACTTGTTTCAAGATATTAATGTTTTTCCCATGCCAAAACAATGTGGTATCACCAGCGAAAATTGTGAAGGATCCTTCAATATTTATTGTAGCGAGATCGTTTATGTACAGTAAAAACAAGATCGGGCCCAAAACAGATCCCTGGGGTACTCCGCAATATAGTGTCGAAAGCTCAGAACTCACATCGTTCGTTTTCACTATTTGCGATCTATTCTCGAGGTATGACGTAAACCAATCGAGACATGTTCCTCTTATTCCATAGTGATGCATTTTCTGAAGCAGTATTTCATGGTTAACACAATCGAAAGCTTTCGAAAAATCGCAAAACACTGCTGCAATTGCTCCACCTTCATTCAAGCTCATGTATACCTTTTCCAAAAAAGAGAAAATTGCGTCATTAGTATTTTTGTAATTCTGAAACCCAAATTGACATTCGTTTAATATTTTTCCATTTGATAAAAATAGTAACAATCTTTTCTTAACTAATTTTTCTATGATTTTAGAAATTGTGGACAGCAACGAGATTGGTCTGAAGTTTGATGGGAGGGTAGTGTTACCACCCTTAAAAAGAGGTATAACAAGTGCCGTCTTTAAGCCTGAGGGAAATACTCCAGTTTCAAAAGATTTATTTATTACATCTGCTAGTGCGGATAGCGCTTTGAATGGTAGGTTTTGTAATAGTCTCCTAGTTAATCCATCCAATCCGAACGATTTATCGTTTTTTATTTCCCTTAGTGTTTGTTTTATCTCGTGAACATTTGTAGGCATTAATCTAAAATAGATTTGGCAGGAAGTATTGTCGAGATAGCTCAAAGGATCCAGTTGAGATGTTAGATTGGCTGTCAAATTTTTTGCAATAGAGCAGTAGTAGTCATTCAATGTATTAGGGTTTATGTTACTAATCTCCGCTGTTGTCGATATACTTCCTTTTCCCCGTAATTCGTTAATAATTGCCCATTTCTCTTTAGGTTTGTTTTTTGATTGTTCCATCCTGTTGGAGTAATAATTGTTCTTAGCTAGCTTGATTACATTCCTATAAATACTCCTATATTTATTGAAATATTGCAGAAAGTTTGTATTTGATGTAAATTTCTTAACTGTACGCAGGGATCTGCAGTTTTTTGCAGAAACTTTTAATCCTGTTGTTAGGAAACGAGAAATGTTAGTGCGGGGCCATATTTATAAAAATTGAATTTCGTAAATGTCTTGCATCGAATCAAAAAAGTGCATAAAAACGTATTGCCTTCTCGAAATAGACTTCCAAATTACCTTAGTTTTTTCCAATACTGGCGAATCTGACGATAATAAATATATAATTTGAATTTGATCAAACGCGTTAATTTTTAATAAAAATAAAATCTTTCAGTGCAGTCCTGAAATTTTGTGTAGTTATAGATTTCAACTGTATAAATTGCATAAAATTACTGCCAGAAGTCTAGGTCGGGGATTAAACGTTACCAGAAGTCGGTAAAGTTGTAGAACATTGTTAAAATTTTATGACAATGTGAAGTTCTGGCGATTTTTTTTTAAAAATTTAATGATGGATAAGTATATACAAAATGATAATATCGCTGAAGCGGTAAAACTTTTCTTATGCAATGTTGGCAATTTGTTTGTATTATTAAAATTTTCAATGAGTTATGAATTAATTACGAGTAGACAGAACGGATAATAAGTCTGAATTACAGAGAATAAATACACTAATTACAATCTTGTGTTAACTTGCTTTCATTTATTAATTGAGAAATCTGATTTTTATTAACATTAATAATTTGACTGATCATCTTCATCCCCGTCGCTGGAATAATCAATATCTGTTTCATCATCTAAAACATTAATTAACATTTTGTATGAAAACTGTAAACCAAATAATTAGGTTTTCTTAGTGGAATTTGTGTCTGCGCCGTTTAGTACTTCCTAATGCCCAGTGCTTCTGGTGTATATCCAGAAATATAATTATTACATTGTTAATACATAATTATTACATTAAGTACATTATATTACATTGTTAAACTATAATTATTACATTGTTAATATTCGCCTGTGGGAAATAAATCATTTATCTATCTATCTAAAAAACGAAAGTAATGTATCATATACTTCAATTTATTATTACAATGCATTTAATTGTGTATTTCATGATGAAATGGGGAAATGCCCCTGTGAAGAGGTAGTAGGAGGTCGCCTCGCGATGTTTTGCGATACCCTATGTAAAAATAAATTATTTCAAGTCAAATAAAGCTTTATATATCCCTTCCTGCTCATGAGAAAGATCTGTGAATTGATTATGATAGAACAATTGAAATTTACGGATAATACTTTCGTTGAACAATAAGAGCTATTTCCTGGAAAAAGTACGCCGAAAAAACAGGTTCAGAGAAATGTTCAGCAGCCTTCGGCCGCTGGGGAGCAAATCATGCTCTGTGGAAATGCTGTTTTGTGTCTTGAGGGGTTGTGAGGGTGAATGTTCTGAGGCAATATATTTTGGTGACTTGTAGAAGTTTTGTACGAAGGCGTAGAAGGGCCAACAAAATATTTTTCAAAAACATTTGGATTTGCCACTTTGAACTGACAATTGTCACTTTGAAGTGACAATTGTCACTTTGATCTGACAATTGTCACTTTGAAGTGACAATTGTCACTTTGAACTGACAATTGTCACTTCGAAGTGACATTTGTGACTTCGAAGTGGCAATTGTTAGGAAAAAAGGACATTTATTGCCAACTGCACTGCAATCATATTTTTTCCAGTCGATTCACGCGTATACTGCTTGATGAGATCTAGATGCCAACTGCAATGCAAGAATATTGTATTTCAGACAATTTACGCTATACTGCTATACTGCTGTGACGGATTTAAATTGAAAATAATGGGATTTTAACTTATTACGAAAGTTTCTTTTAAGAAAACTCTTTATTTTCCATCTATGAAACAATACAATACATTATATATCTATAACAACGAACTTTACTAAAATATACAATATGTTTCGCATAGGGGTGATATTTTTTTTTTTATTGGTGCCCCTTTTTACCCTTTTAAAGCACGCCTCAGCGTGTTTGAATCGAACTTTAAAAAACGCGCGTTTTTTAAAGGTAACCATGCCAACATCAACAAATCGAGAAACGTGAAGTCTAAATGACAAATTTTTTATTATTGATCTGACAGGAGTACCTTGTAACGTCAAATAAAATATTACTCACAATTCGTTCATTTATATGTGCTCCTCCATTCATTTGATGAACTTTTCATATTCTTTTATATATATATCACTGGATTTTCGCGGTATTAACCGCGATTCTGCCTCACTATTCAAAAAATCGATATTAGAATAATTCATTTTTGAGCTCTGGTGACAACAAATATTGATCTTTGGTAACAAATTGCAAATGAATGTTTTTCTCATTTCCATGACAACGAAAGGTATACTGATGTCACATCACGAATTCAACCTTCTTGCATTATTAGTTCTTATTTCTATTCTTTGTAGTAATAATACCAGTATATATGATTTCAAAGTGCACCAATAAAAAAAAATAACGTAAAGTATTCGTGGATAACTGGTCTTAAAAACACTTGCTCTATTTCGAGCACTCCGGCTGCGCCATCGTGCTCGAAAAATCGCGCGTGTTTTAAAGCCCTTTTTATCCACTTATACTTTAATATACTATTATTCTCAACACCTTCTCCTAATAATAAATAACCAAATGAAACAAATCTTGGAAACTAAAGAATTGTTGTGTTTCTCGAACTTGCAATATGCAAGCGGTTTTGTGAAAATGTCTGCCACTTGATCATCAGAGCAACAATACTCGATATCGATGACTCCTTCATTCTCCTTTTCATTGATAAAATGATAGCGAACATCAATATGTTTGCTCCTTTGGTTAAACTGCTCATTTTGTATTAATTTCATGGAGCTTTGATTGTCGATATTCAGCTTGATGGTCACATTTCGATTTGTAAGCTCGTCAATGGGTGATTTCAAATAAATTAACTCCTTAGTGCAATCTGCAACGGCAATATACCCTGCCTTGGTACTAGATAAGGCCACAATGTGCAAAATCTGAGTCACAGTATGCTGCTATTGAATTTCTTGAGTATCGAATTCCATAATCTTGGGAGTGTTACAAATATTTCAGTGACAATTGTCACGTCAAAGTGACAATTGTCAGATCAAAGTAACACTTCTCACTTCAAAGTGACAATTGTCACTTCAAAGTGACAATTGTCACTTCAAAGTGACAATTGTCACTTCAAAGTGGCAATTCCAAATGTTTTTGAAAATATTTTGTTGTTGGCCCTTCTACGCCTTCGTAGTTTTGTGGTTGATTTGAGTGCAATATAAAATTTAAAAAAAAATGCGTGAGCCAGCTCTGGATCGAACCCAGGTCCTTGCACTTTGAAAGCGAGCGTTCATCCAGGTGGGCTACCAGGCCTTGTTGAATTAATAAAGTGTTTGGAGTTATCTGAGCGCCGGAGTTATCTGGAAGAATCTTTGACCGCTCGCCCCCGCTTTCAGCCCCGGAACTGACTTCTGCCTACAGAGCTACACACTTGTCAGCTAGTAAGGAAGGTTTCTATGTAAAAATTTCTCTTGTACCTTATCATTTTTAAGTTCCTTAATAAACTCAATATCCTGAATCAAACTTAATTACGAGATACGATTCTCAAATAATAAATTCTTCATTTAATTTCTATCACCATCCAGCGCCGGTACTGTTTACTCATTATACACATACCTCAGGTACGGCAAAACCCCAATGACCTTGACGACAAACGGACCACAAGAATGTAGAAGTTTTTTCCCAAAACAGTAAGTAGCGCAAGAGAAACAAAGTCAGGTTTGGGAAAAAAAAAATCACCTACCGAAAAAAATATTTCGCTTAAGTACACTACACTTCAATAAGTCACCTCACAAATTATCTGGGTACTTATGCTCACACTTGGAAACATAATGATATTATAAAAATGTAAATTGCCCAAACAACAACTAGGACGGTTTACTTGACTCGATAAATAATTATTAATGAGGTATACAGGTCTGAAGTTATAGCCAGAGCCGGACTTGGGACATAATAAAAAATATATCGCCACATTTCGATAGACTTCTTTCCATACCAATGAAATATTTTTTGTGCAATCGCACGCGAAATGAGTATTTCGCGTTCTTAACACAGTCCGCGAAATTCAATTTCGCGGCCGTTAGCCAAAGCAACGGCCTCCAAATTTGACATTTCTAAAATACGACAATGTCAAGGATTATTTAACATTCTCTTTGTCACACCAATCCTTAAACTCGCTATAACATTTTACGTACTGCCGTTTAGAATTTTCAGGTATTGAAACGGAAATCGTCCACAATACTTTTTAGCTCTGGAGGAGTGCAAGATACTAAAATATCACTATCAGTATCAGACATATTTGCGTTTTGTCAAGAACTGCCAAAATGGTTTGTATATATTTAAGATGTCTAAAAACCCTGGTGCTTGCACTTTACCTGTAGAAGTTTGGGATCGACTTGGCGACACTTGGCCTACTTGATAATAGAGATTACTATCGTGTCAGATGGCGCCAATTTCGTTTTAGTTTCAATTCAGTAACAGAGTATATTTATTTCCTCAGCTTTCTTTTTGAGGCGAACTGTTAGCGGATTCTAATTCTAGCTTTGCTATTGGATGAAAAGCGACATTTATCAAACTTCACCAATGGCAAAGCTAGGATTAGAAGCCCCCGAACATTGCACAAAGAAAGCACTGTCGTGTTGTATTTCGTAATTTGTACCATTGGAATTTGAGGTTAATGGAATGGAAATGGAAATGAAATTGTCATTAAATTGCAGAAAATATAAATTTCAATGCATACAATATGATGAACTATGAAAATATCCTTATTCGTCAAGATTTGTATTGAGTACAGGTGAAAATTCGAATCTGCGGCCTTATACTGTCCACACAGAATACAAATGTGGCCCATTCTACAAAAAGTATCCTTACACACTACACTACCTGAAAATAAACAATTCCTCACGCACTAATGAACTGATGAACGAGTGATTTTTCAAAGAACAAACTCAGGAATAAGCTAAGCAAGATTCCAAATAAAACAGATAGAAAACGCATAGATACCGACAAAACACTGAAAATAATTTAATTTAAGATGCTGCAGATGTCAGGAATTAAGTTCTGACATTAAGCGAGAATATAAACAAATATTTTTGGACGGCGCCATCTGCCACATACTACCACAGAGAGAAGCTCAGGTTGAAGTAACAGGTGGTGTCCCCTCGAAAATCTAAACAATATCGAATCAGTTCATTCTGTTTTTAGACATCTTATATATATAATCAACCATATCATTTCCATAGCAACGCTGTAACTTTGTTAACTAAATTGAACTGCAATCGTATATTAATTTGCAATCATCTAGTTTAATAATTTTGACGATTGCACTTTTCTTTCGGTACGCTGAAAAGGTATTTCGCGGCATTGGCATACAAATAACTATTGTGTATTTCGTGCAGTTATGAATTTTTCGCAGAGCGCATTTTACCTGAAACAACTTAGTTGTGTTTTGAGTAGATTTCAATAGAAATACTATATTGGTCCCGTCATCACAACAAGACTTTTAATAAATTTTGATATATCTTCACCGATCATGGTCTCCAGAACCCGATGCCTTGGATAAATTCGAAGATGGACCAAATCGATCCAGTACTTTTAAAATGGCAGCTGTTGAAAGATTAAAAAAATCTCAAAATTTCATTTTCATACCAATATTGGCAAACTATAGTTCTCTCGATAGAGCTTTATAAACTCTACAACTTTCATTCGTTTTTATTTATTCTCTAAGATGTACACCAATCAAAAGATAAAAAATCGCTGTAAATTACCATTCATGAGAAGTAATAATTTTTGTTCACCCTTTATGCTCCTTTCATTTGAAGTTTATTCGCTCGTGTCAATCAGATTCTATTTCAGTTTTCCTTTCAAACAGAAATAACGTCATTGTATTTTGACATTTCTGGATTTTAAAGTTAAATATTAGATATTATTTTTCTACTCGGATAGTATTTGAAGATGTCGGAGTTGATGTTGGAGGGTACCGGTGCGGTGTTGTCGCCGATATGTTAATTGCAGAGTTACGAACTATCAAATCGCAAAAACGCAATTGGAAGAAAAATAAAACAATTAATACAATTTTTTTTTAAAGACAAGCTTTTACTCAAATGCCCTAAAAACTAGAAAATAATTGCTTTGGATGTGTGACGTAGGTTATTCCCTGAGTTATAGATAAGTTTTTTAGTTCGAATACAAAAGCGAAGAGCTTTTGAATCTATAACTCACGGAATAACCTACGTCACACATCCAAAGCTATTATTTTCAACTTTTTAGTGCATTTGAATGAAAGCTTGTCTTTAAGAAGGTTTTTCATTCATTGTTTTATTTTGTGGTTTTTAGTACTTGAGTACGCCTTAATCTATGCATTTTTGTTAAAGCAACGTTAATATGAGGCCTTTTTTTCCTGTAAGTTCTGAGCTAGTCCTTCAAAGAGGAGACCATCTAAAGATTAACTCATCCGCCATCTTGGAGATGCCATCTTCAATTTATAAATTTCAAATAAAAATCAATGATCTTTGAGTTTGAATCGAATCGGGTCATAATTACAAAACTCCGACCCCGAAAACCCCCTCATACCAATTTTGAATAGAATCGGACCATAAACACAGAGTCCATCGACCATCTTGAAGCCGCCATAATTTTCGACCCTGAAAACCCCCACATACCAATTTTTAATCGAATCGGACCATAAACCTAAATCTCTCCGCCATTTTGTTTCTTTCTCTACCAAAAATTCCAAAAGCTGTCATTTCAATTTCATAATTTTTGACAAATAAATCATAATTTACGACTCTGAAAACCCTCACATACACATTTTGAATAGAATCGGCCCATAACCACAAAACTCTTCCGCCATTTTGAAGCCGCCATCTTAAATTTATAAATTTTGACTAAAAATTCATAATCTCCGTCTCCGAAAACCCCCACATACCAATTTTGAATCGAATCGGACCATAATCACAAAACTTGTCCGCCATCTTGATATTTTGAATCTTGACAAAAAATTTACAATCTCGGTCCCATCCCATTTTGTTTTTTCTCAATCGAAAATTTCATAATGCATTGTCACCGGAATATGAACACCTGCCAAATTTCAGCTCGTCCTGTTACCGAATCCCGTTCTCCCGTAGTCCCGTTGTTCTGTTTTCCCGTTATTTCATTGTTCAGTTATCCCGTTTTCCCTTTTCCTTTTTTCCTTTCCTTTCCTTCTTCTTCCCGTTTTCCCTTGTCCTGTTTTTCCTTATTCAGTTTTCCCGTTATCCCGTTTTCCCTTATCCCGTTTTCCCGTTATCATTTTTCTGTTTCCCTTTTCCGTTTCCGTTATCCGTTTTCCCATTATTCCGTTTTCTTGTTTTCCTGTTATCCCGTTTTTCCGTTCGTTATCCCGTTTTCCCGAAAAAAAATCAGCCAAATCGGTCCAGCCGTTCTTTTTATGAAATAAAAAAAATTACCCTGACAGTGTAACCGCTAAGCTATTTCTTTCCTCTTTGGTAATAAATGACTCGATAGTCTTTTTCTTCGCCCAATTTCTTATATACCCGATTTTTTCCACTTTCCTAATTCCGTATCAACAATCCTCAGGCTATAACGAACATTGAAAAAAAATTGCCAAATCGGTCCAGCCGTCCTCACGTTTTGCGTTTACAAAGAATCGAGATTCATTTTTCTTATATAGATAAAAGAGAATATCTACAATACGATGATGCCTAATCCATATTAATTCGCTGCCTCTAAACAATCTATCGCCTCATATAGAATTGAGACGATGCAAAATGAACCTTTTTTCTCAAGTACGAAAAATTCCCCACTAGCAGCGCTAGTAGTCCGGTAGGGACAAGCATTACCTAACTGACATTAAAATATATGTAAAATAAACATCAAAAAAATGTGTTTGACAGAAGACGATGTTCCAGGAGCCAAATTAAAATTTGCAAATGTGAAGGATAATAATGTAGCAACATTAAAACGGTGGCTTGCTTATCGAAATCTCAAAATTTCCGCTAAAAAAATTAATTAATAACAGTGAAAATAATTCAAGAGGTCATTTTAAGGCACCGTTTTCGCGCACAAAAATCACTCATAATGCCTCCTTCTTTCTACTAGCTCAAACTACAAACACCAAATCACTTATTTTCGGTACAACTTTGCACAAAATGTAGCCGGTTTTATCGAAAAAATACTCCTTCAACATTTACACCTAACCTAACTTTTCACATTTACTAAATTTCATCTGTCGAAGATGAAAAGTTAGTATTTTTCGATAAAACCGGCTATATTTTGTGCAAAGTTGTACCGAAAATGAATGATTTGGTGTTTGTAGTTCGAGCTGGTAAAAAGAAGGAGGCATTGTGAGTGATATTTGTGGGCGAAAACAGTGCTTAAAAATTACCTCTTGAAGAAGGAGAAAGTCAATATATCTCGGTAAGATGTATAAAAAACATGGTGCTTGAATTGATTCGATATTGTTTAGATTTTCGAGGAGACACCACCTGTTGCTTCAATAGAGTGGTAGATGGCGCTGTCCAAAAATATTTGCTTATATCCTCGCTTAATGGCCAAATTTGATTTTTGACATCTGCAGCATCTGAAATTATTTTGTATTTTATCGGTGTCTATGCGTTTCTCTTTCTCGTTGATTTGAAATCTTGCCTATCTCATTTTTTAGTTCGCTATTTCATTAGTCGTTCATTTGTGCGTAAAACGGCCCCTTTTGCATTTTGTGCGTGGACAGTCTAAAGCCTCAGATTCGGATATACACCTGTATTCAGTACCAAAGGCAAGTACAAATCTTGACGAATTAATTAATAATGATATTTTCATAGTCCATCATATTGTATGCAAATTTTCTGACAATTTCATTTCCAATTCTCCGCCTGTCAAAAAAACACATTTGGTGAAATGATTTCAAAATATTGTAGTTGCACCACAAAATATAAATGTGTTGCACATTGAAATAAACCCAAATAAGTACTCACATAGTACAAACATAAGCATCAGTAACCTCAAACTCAAAGGGTACAAAATACGAAAAACAACACGATGCTTTGTTTGTGCAATATTCCGGGACTTCTAATTCTAGCTATATCAAATTTGTCAGATGTCACTTTTCAACCAATAGCAAAGCTGAAATTAGAACCCGCGAACAGTTTGCCTCAAAAAGAAATCTGAGAAAATAAATATACCCTGTGTGGTCTGTTGTCAAAGAGAGTAAACGTTATAGGAGAGTCTATTTCCCATTAGACAACGGTGACACTAATAGCAAGAGATAAAAGATCATTTGTGAGTCATAGTGACGTATATGGACATGTTATGGCCACCATTCTCTCTGGACAGTGGCGGACTAGCGGACTCCGCACTCTGGTATCTGAGAGTTACAGGCTCTTGATTGTATATTGGACCACTCTGTATGTTACGCGGGCCACCTGTACTCATGTCCATGTACGTCACTATGACACGTTAATGCTACAAGATTCTGATTGGCTAGAGCTTATTAGTACCTCCTATTCAGATAACGTTTACTTCTTTGGTCTGTTGTTACAGGCATGTTCCGATATTCCCGAACAGTACTGTCAGTAAATTTAATCGTTCCAATTCTACTTACTGGGAATGTTTTCGCGCCACTTTTAAAGAAACCTTGTTAGAGGCTACTGGTGCTGCTGTTGCAGAAAAGGTCATGTAGTCACAGTATCCCCTCCACTGATTGAAAAAAGGTAGGTTATGCTATGATTTAAAATCAAAACACTATCAACAGTGACGGGACATAATCTAAAATCAGTTATTATCAGATTAACACCGCAAAATTTATATTCTCATCTACATATAAAGCAGAAAAATGTTTCAAGCTGTATTGGAAGACTTCACCATGAAAGCAATAGGTTATGTTCTCTATTTGTTTTTTCCCTTACTGGCCCGAATCGTTTCGGAAATAATTAGTAGTTTGAGTTTACTGCCTCTGTAGAGCGTTCCGAAATTACTTACTGTGGCCAGTATTTCCAGCAATATCGGATCATGAGGACAGTTGACTGAATTAAAACTGAAATGAAATTGGCGCCATCTGAAAAGCTACTAATCTCTATCATCAAGTAGGCCAAGTATCGCCAAGTTGACCCCAAACTTTTACAGGTATAAGTGCAAGCACCAGGGTTTTTAGACATCTTATATCTCGGAAACCTTTTTCTTTTGGATTCGCGTTCAGGAGGCAAAAACACGTAAGAAAAGTCAAACAGCTATTTCCAAGGAGCATGAGCACGATCCCTTAACATTTACCTAACCTACCTTATTAATCGTTACAGAAACTGGATCAGGATTTTCTTGAGTTGGACCTTTACCACCAATAAAATGTTTATAGCAAACATATGAATATTTATTTATTTTTTCTTCTGTTAAATCCATTCTCCTCGGGGCATGGATTCTTTTATTACATCTAACCTCATCAATGTGAGGTTTTACGAATGGTATAAAAAACACGTTTTCCTATGGATATCGATTATCCGAAGTTCGCAAAACTACAAAGTTTTGTTGGCATTGTGATCATTAAAAAAAATGATTTACTCAATTGTTTAAAAAAATTCAACTGTAACACTTAAATAACACTATCTTAAATGGGGAAGGTTTGATGTTTGTCCCTACCACAAGTGCTGCCTCTCGTGCTGCCACACTATTCTCAGGATAAAGGCTCATTGGATATGATGGCTTAGATCCACAATACACCTTTTCACTAAATCAATAAACAGGTAACAATCGCCCAGTCAAACACAGGCGAGCATATTCAGTACATCTCTTTGACTCCGTGTGGAGGTAATGAGACTGTGACACATGTACACGGGGAGAATCGTCCCAATAACGGAGAGGGTCACAGTCTGGTCCTACCCTTAAAGCTAATCTGTTGCGTTCAAATGAAGGCTCGCGAATGAAACAATTCGATATGTTTGAAAATGGAAGGACACTAGTCAATTGGTTTTGATGGATATCTTTGAAATCTTTTTCCACCAATAACGTTTGGAATAATCAGTATTGACGTCGTATTTTCTCCTGGGAGCAATGAAGATCAAGGTATAATTGGAATTTGGTTATGATCAAAATCAATATTGATTGAGAAGGTAGCAGACCAATCAATAGAGATTTTTTCGTGACAAAAATAGTAACAGGAAACCGATTGTCCCATCATACGGAAGACGGTCTGTAGTTATATCCTACTTCCAACTGTCATTGCTTATTTGGTATAAACATTTAAAAGCATTTTTTTATCCTTTTTGACTTGTAACTTGAAAACTAATGAAGCAATCTCGATACTCTCGATGGACGAATTGTAGAGAATCAAAATGCAAAAAAATGAGCCCAATCGGATTATCAGTAACGAAGAAAAACAAAAAAAACCGGAAAAAATCTGCGTTTTTTGAAAATTTATAACACCGCCATTTCTCAAGTTTTGAAGCAGACATAGAGCGATTGATATGTACTTTTTGTGTGAAAAACTCAAGCACAGTTAGATTATCAGTTTTGGCATGAATGCAATTTTTTTATTGCACTTTATTGCAGCAGACCTGGATGCGTCATAGGTGGTCAGATTTCAATAGTTCATAGTTCATATTGCGTTAAAATGCTGCGAAATAGTTGAGAAATACTTGCAAACATGACCGAAAACCGGCGAGTGCATGAATGCGGCTCAGTAGTGGGGGTAGAGCAGCAGATTCATAACGGGCGCAGCGCGCTTGTATTAATATACATACGCTTCCCCGCGTCTGCTGCTTTACCCCCACTACTCAGCCGCTTTCACGCACTCGCCATTTTTGGTCATGTTTGCAAGTATTTTCACCTATTTTGCAGCATTTTAACGCAAAATGAGAATAAAGATTTTGTAGTACTATACTTCTTCTCTCGAAATCTTTTTGAAAAATTGGAATCGGACCACCTATGATGCATCCAGGTCTGCTGCAATAAAGTGCATTAAAAAATTCAACTTGCAATTATGCCAAAACTAATAATGCGGCAGAGTTTTTCACATATAAAGTACATATTAATCACTAGTATGTCGTGAAAAGCCTGCACTACAACTTTAGAAGTGACGATTTTTTTTTTAAAGGTGTTCTTTTTCGGTTTTTCCGGTTTTTTCCGTTACTAATAATCCGATCGAGTCACGTTTTTTGCATTTTAATTCTCTACAATTCGTCCATTGAAGGTATCGAGATTGCTTTTGGTTTTCAAGTTACAAGTCAAAAACCATAAAAATTGCTTTTAAATGTTTATAACAAATTAAGCAATGACAGTTGGGAGTAGGAAACATAACAGGATATTACTACGAACCGTCTCACATAGGAGTATTTCTCCGATCTAGCTGGCAGTAAGGGTGAGAAAAATGTAGCTAAAACCGCAGTCGAATAGTGGGGGAGTAAAGATAAGGCCATATAATGTGTTCCTGGGTACGTCGAACAAGTTTATACTTGCTTGAAGAAGTAGGTTGATCATGTGAAATACAAAAATTGAGTTCGTGAGATGAGGTTTCAGTGTTCATTTGTCACGTTGGAAACTATAACTTATATTTGATTATTATGGATTATGAAAGGCCAGGTATGTAAGTAAGTAATAACATGGAATAGCCTGTTATTTTTATGAGATGGGCCACAAGAAAAGACACCGTTCATTTTTTGCCAATTTTTATTATTGATTTCTATATTCAATGGAGCATTTGTTATATTTCCCGATGAGTCCCGAAGGAGTTTTTTTACAAAGTGAGTGCTTAAGGTGTGTAGCCAATAACTCTGGAAAAATTTGCCGCTAGAAACCGCTAATCTTGAAGATATTGCTTTCAGACCAAATTAATGTGTTTCGATAAAAAATTGATGTTTTGATAAAATAAAACGGGAATTTTCTAGGTTTAAGTCAGAATATTAGCAAAGATGGCACAAAGCCAGTAAGAATAAATAATTTTTCTTGGAAAGAAACTCAAGTTGGCTGGAGGGAACCTTCCAGCTACCTCAAGTAGCCGTGCGTCCAGGAGACGTGTAGTGAAAGTAGTAAAAGAAGAAGAACTGAAGAAATTCGCGGGGAAACAGATCTTCAGATTCTTTGTCATGCTACCCAATGGCAACTCTATGAATCTGGATAACGGTCAAGTGGTCAAGGAAATCACAAGTGATCCAAATCTTGCAACTAAATGTGAGGGACTGCTATCAGGCGATGAAGAAAAAACTAATGAGAAGCTCTCCACTATGCAAGCGTCATCTTGTGGAATCTATTCTCCCATCAGGTTTTCCAACTGATCATTCACTGATAGAAGGAGAAGATTCTTGGGCTAAGGAAAGTAGTTTCTCTTTGAATTGCACCGAAAAAACTTTGCTTGGGATTTTCCTCTTTTCAATATCGCTGCCATCAAACTACTTGAAAATGCGAAATTCGGTAGGTGGGAAAATTGAAGGAAAAACAAATTTTTCACTAAGCATTTTCTGAAATTTTGCGACATAACCTGACATTTTGCGATTTTTGTGAAAATATGTTAAATTTGACAGGTAAAGCCGAACGATAAAAAATGTTAACTGTCATTTCGCATTATTTTCGAAGCAAGAACTGTTCATGCAATCAAGAATGGCATAAACTAAATGATAAAAATAATTCCCGTATGATCCCAACTTTTTGAAGGACACTGTATATGTATATTTCTTCCAAAATTGCACATTGATTACTTCTATATGGAACGAAAACGAAATTACAAGCAAACCGAACAAGAATCGAAGAAATAGTTTTGGCCAGCTAGATCGACCAAATACCCCTATGTGCGTCTTTCGTATGACGGCGTCTTTCATACCCCTATTGATATTTCTAATATTTTCCATGTTGTAATACCACCAATACTTCCAATGTTTTAAAACATATCTATACAATTAAATTTTATAATTCTAATTTCACCAATGTTTACAATAATTTTACAATAATAGTGTGTCATTTCTCTGACTTTTTATTCTACACTTTTTTTTGTACATAATTTTTTATATAAACATATTTTTTCTTTTTTCTGTGTTCGATCACATCAAATATTGGATCGAGATTTATAAAAGATTTTTATACCACGCACAAGCTGAGAACTTCAGTTTCTGTGGTTATTTTTGTTCATTCATACTCATACCCCTTTGGAATAGATGTGTAAAAACTGTATTTTGATGAAATTATCCGAATAAACATTATTATTATTATTAGAAAATGTTTGTGGCATTCAGACGAGAAAATGAAAACTAGAACTGAAAAATAAAATATGGATCGGCCAGGATTCGAACCTGGGACCTTTCGATTTCTAGTCGAAGGCTCTGCCTATTGAGCCACCAGTCCTTGTTTGAAACCGGCGATTCACACTTTTAAATTCAGTTCCGTGTTAGTAACGAAGATGATGAGGGTTAATGTGATGCATGAAAACATTCACGCATGCACACCTAATGAAATTATATTGGTCTATCCGCTGGTGTCAATCCATATCGGATTAACGACCAACTTCAAACCGAAAATTTCAAGTAAATATAAATAAGTCGTGCATAGCGTCTGTGATTAAATATCAATAGAAAATGTTTGTGGCATTCAGACGAGAAGATGAAAACTAGAACTGAAATATTTTCTATTGATATTCAATTACAGACGCTATCCACTACTTATTTATATTTACTTAGCTTGAGTCATGCACCCTGAAATTTCCGGTTTGAAGTTGATCGATAATCCGATATGGATTGACACCAGCGGATAGACCAATATAATTTCATTAGGTGTGCATGCGTGAATGTTTTCATGCATCACATTAACCCCCATCATCTTCGTCACTAACACGGAACTGAATTTAAAGGTGTGAATCGCCGGTTTCAAACAAGGACTGGTAGCTCACTCGGTAGAGCGTTCGACTAGAAATCGAAAGGTCCCAGGTTCGATTCCTGGCCGATCCACATTTTTATTTTTCAGTTCTATTTCTTATTTTCTCGTCTGAATGCCACAAACAGTATTTTGGTACACAGAATCGATAGAGCAGAAAATCTCTATTGATTGGCCAATCTAGTCCTTGCATGAGGAGACCATCTAAAGATGAACTCATCCGCAATCTTGGAGTTGCCATCTTCAATTTATGAATTTTAACCAAAAATCGATAATCTTCGACTAAATTCATTATCTCCGACCCCAAAAACCCCCACATACCAATTTTGAATAGAATCGGACCATAAACACAGAGATCATCGGACATCTTGAAGCCGCCATTTTGATTTCATGAATTTTGAAAAAAAAATTATTATCTCCAACCCTGAAAACCCCCACATACCAATTTTGAATCTAATCGGACCATAAACCTAAATCTCGTCCGCCATCTTGGAGCGCCATTTTGTTTTCTCCGATAACGAAAATTCCATGAGCCGCCATTTTAATTTCATAGATGTTGACAAAAAATTCATAATCTCCGACTACGAAAACCCCCACATACCACTTTTGAATCGAATCGGACCATAATCACAAAACTTGTCCGCCATCTTGAGGCCGCCATCTTTAATTTTTGAATTTTGACAGAAATTCACAATCTCCGTTCCCGAAAACCACCATATACCAATTTTGAGCCGCCATATCGGAAAAAATTAACAACATAACCCCTGAGGTCCTACAAAATGTTTTACGAGAATTCCAAGATCGACTTGCTTATTGTCAAGACGTGAATGGTGGTCATTTTGAACATTTAATTCAATTGTAAAATAAATTGAAAAATACTTCCTAAACAATATGTCACAATATTTCTTTCATTCTACGTAAAGTATCAAAATTTTACATTTTCAAAATGAATTTTCTCAGTTATGAAATTTGAAAAACTTAATTTTGCCGAACGGAGAATGAAAATCCCTTTCGAACAAGGTGCCACACGACCCCCCTTCCCCTTTAAATTTTTTGAGGGGGTGCTCATAATTCAGAGGGGGTGCAAGAAGGGAGTAATATTTTCATACTGTAATTGTCAAATTGACAATAGAAATCGACCTGTTTCAGGTTTTTTAAACAAATACATAATAACGCTAAAAATGAATTTATTCCATACCTATGGCCCGCACTGTATTTTGTGCTGGTCGTTTATAGACAACATTCAACATTGGAAATCGTATATTGCGGCAAATTTCTTCCAGATCTGAATAGTCACAAAACAACTTACTCAGGGTTGCTACACACACAATGTATAACAACAAAATTAAAATTACATGAATGGAAATAAACATACAAAATCATGGTAATACGTTAAATACGTCGTCGATTCAGAGTTCGAAACAAAGTAGTTCAACCTTCCATGGAACAATGAGGTGGAACATAAAATTGTCCAAAGTACATGAAAGGAAAAATTCTGGCATGTTTGACAAATTATTAAATTAAAGAAAAAAACCATCTTCAAGCAGGATTCGAACCCACAAGCTCTAAATTTTCAGTCAGATGCTCTACCAACTGAGATTTTTCGAAGACATAGGTTCTATTTGCATATTTGTGGACCGCTTTTTCCCATAATTTAATGTTAGTGTTAGGAAGAGAGAGAATTTGTCTGATATGCCACAATGTTTCTTTTTATGTATTTTTCACAGACGCAATTTTCCACTTCATATTATATATTTGGCGAAATCTGTCAGTGATTGGATATCGACTTCCTGAACCTCGATTGAAACCGTCACGTCGATGGTGATGTTATGTTGAAAGGTAAATTGGTCTTGATGGCCACTGATGAGTACTCGAGATATTTTCTACCTTCCTAACACTAACATTAAATAATGGGAAAAAGCGGTCCAACATACGTCTTCAATTCAGTTGGTAGAGCATCTGACTAGAGATTCAGAGGTCGTGGGTTCAATCCTGCTTGAAGATGCTTTTTTACTTTAATTTAATAATTTGTCTGATATGCCACAATTTTTCCTTTCATGTAGTCTCCACAAACGCAATTTTCCACTTCATATAATATATTTGGCAAAATCTTGTCAGTGGTGGGGATCGACATTTCTGAACCTCAATTGAAACCGTCACGTTGATGGTGATGTTAGAGAAGGTTAATTGGTCTTGATGGCCACTGATGAGTACTCAGATATTTTCTACCTTCCTAACACTAACATTAAATTATGGAAAAAAGCGGTCCACAAATATGCGGACTGAAACCTATGTCTTCAATAGCTCAGTTGGTAGAGCATCTGACTAGAGATTTAGAGGTCGTGGGTTCGAATCCTGCTTGAAGATTGTTTTTTTTCTTTAATTTAATAATTTGTCTGATATGCCACAATTTTCCCTTTCATGTATTTTTCACAGACGCAATTTTCCACTTCATATTGGCAAGTTTCTCAGCCAAGGAGAAGAAACGACCTGTTGGTTCATGAGAGCTACATTTTGATATAATTTTCAAATATATTATTTTTTCAATATAACACCCTGTATATCATTACACATTCAGATTCTTTGTGAAAAACATTTTTGTCTACCTCCTACAACAAAACATATATTGCCTGTCACATTCAATTTAGGACGCCTGCTATAGAGCGCTTCTAGAGCAGAATTCTACCGGATGCCGGACATTTACTAGCACTCACAGAAGATCGTGTGAAACCAGAACTTTTGAACAAAATAAACACTTGAAAGGAGCACATTGGACTGCGAAAACATCGTAAATCGAAGAAGCTGTTTTTAATTATCCAGTTGAGAAAAGAATTCTAGAAAATCTGAATATTTCACACATTCTAGTCTGGACGATTCTCCAACCCTAACATATTCAACGGGTTGAGAAACCACATTATATTGTCCTGTGAAACTATTCGAGATACTCCAGGAGTTCTTCAAAGGGCACGTGAGACAAGGTAAGGGAGGGTTGAGGCCTGCATATTTGCAGGTGGTGGACATTCGGAACAGCTCATACAACTACAATATCGATTTGTTTGAAAATTCGAACAAGGTGTTCATAAAATCAGATGTGGATCATCTGCGACTGAAAGATAAACGTTACTGTCTTTCATCGTTCGATCGAGAGTGTTTGCCTCCTCAACTTGAATACCATCCAAGAAGTTATCGTTTGTTACTTTCCAAAAAGTAAAGATGATTTATTTCCGTCGGAAGAAAGGAGTCAGGAGGACATTTTTAGAGGGAGATGAAGGGCAATTATGAAAAACATATTTATTTCATATAAAATCAGTGAATTATAATTTTTTCATTGAAAATAATCAAGGATATGTCAGCACGCACGCCACTGGTCAAAATACAACAATTATTTTTCTGAAAAAATTTATATTTTTATGCCGAGTTAGTATCTACTAAAATTCAAATCACTATCCGAAACATAATGAGGAACAATTTTTTTTTCCATATTTTCAATACAATATATATATATATATATATATATATATATTGTTATGTTATGTTATGCTAGTTGTAGATTTTAAAAGACTAAAAACCCACAAAAAGAATAATTACTAGATGGTTAATGGTTTCAAGAGTTTGTTTGTGAATAACTTTTGAAATTCTAGGTATATTGTGAGCCTAGGTAGAATATGGATAGATAAAAATGTTAAATTACTATAAAACAATCAATTTCATACATTATCAAAATTATTATAACTCATAATTGCTCAAAAGACAATAAAAAGTCTAAATTTACAAAATTTTCAGGAATAAACAGTAATCAACACATTTATAAATTTGAAACAAACAGTATATGAAATTGTAGCTAACAAAAAGTAGCCAATGATAGAACAGCAAATGTCTTTATAAAAATAGCCAATCAGGGAATAGATGGTCAGGTGTAAAATTGGAAATTGTGGGAGAGTAGCAATGAGATGGTATCAGAAGCAATTATTTTTGAAATTTGTAAATAATGATAAAGAGTGGAAAAATAATTGTATATATAAATTATGCAATATAAAGATAAACAGTGAAAAGTGACAATTTAGTGCACCAATTCAAAAATTCAAATGAAAAAACAAGGAGAAAAGGATGTAGCTAGGCGATAGAAAAACAAAGCTTAAAGGAGATCGAAAATAAAATTCCAAGCGGATGCCACGCAAAAATTTTACAAAAAGAAAATTGGAATAATCCCATCATTTGGTAAACAAAACCAATATTACCTTAATGATAACATATCCACGGATCCAAATGCTGATTTCCTCATCTATATAGTTCCTGATACATGATATTGCAGTCCTGACAGCGATTGGAGAGAGGAGACATCCAGTTTCATGGTATAATTAGAATACCAACAGTTCCAACCAGGTATAAAAACTTTAATAGTGTACTTCCGGTCCTGAACTATAACGAATTTCACATTCGAAGAACTTTATGTCACCCTATTTTGAACAATAACAGAAAACTTCACTCTCACGGAAAAAGTGAGGTTCTGTTCATCTATCCATGATCTGATTTATTATTTTTATCCGTGATTATTTGTTTGATTCACCCTAGTATGAGTTATTTCTCGTGACCAGGTATTTTAAGTCTTCCTGAATAAAGGAGATAATTGCTTTTTGATACTTTATTGTTTTGTTTTCTACAATGATCAATGATCATACCTATGACCATTGAATAAATTGAGTTTGACATAACAAGCAGTGGCTCTATTGCCTTGAACCGGCTATCTGAGATAAGGGCGTACCAACTGTTGCTTAGCCGTGGTGAGGAAAATAATAATTGTTGGTAGCGTGACGAGAGAACAGTGACGTTCGCTGGCAATTATTATTACAGCATACAATACAGGGGCAGAAATATCTATTTATATCTTATCAATTTGGCTCACAAAGAATAGCAAAAACTATTAGCAATTTCAATATACAAAAACAATATATATATAATATTTCCAATTCATCAAATCATTACAATATATATATATATATATATATATATATACACAGAGTGATCCAGGGTTGAACCGTCAAATGTTTAAATCGGGTTTTTAGGTAAAAATGAGAGTTTTTTCTACAAGCATGTGTCTTGACTTGCTTCGTTTACGAGATACAGGGTGTCAACATTTTTAGAAAAAATCAGTTTTTTATTAATTACTGAAAACCTTTCGGCTGATTTTGCGGTAATTAGGGGCTTCTTTCAATATGCTTGAATAAATTATCAATTTCAGTGACGTCCCAGAGATAATCATTGATATTAGGACAAATCATTGTACGCACTGTTTTTATGTTCTTAGTATAAAATATTAGAAACCTAGCAAAGTTACATTTCGAGCTCGTTTTAAGTATTATCGTTGGTCTGCAGAAAAAAAATTTTTTTCTCCCCATTGTTTTCATGCATGATAACATCATATTTGGTGCTCTTAACACGGAATTTAACGTGCTAATAAATACAGCACATAGATTTTAAATACAATGTCCATTTAATTAAAAAACGATATTATCACAGTAAAAACAATTACAAAAAAGTTGAAAAAGACTACGGTCTAAGTTTTACAACGAAAAATTCTAATTTTCACAAGTTATAGAAATATTAGTATATTTATCGCATTATGGTAATATAATTAAAGTTATTTTGTAGTATTTTTCTTTTCATCGTTTCCATCGAAGTTTCTCGGCGAATCAACCAACAAAAATCAGCAAGCATTGCTGCTAACCATTTTTCCATTGTAGCGTCTTTCAATATGCATAATATCCTGATGAAACCTTCCACCATGCTCATCTGATACAGCACCGAGATTTTCCGAAAAGAAATCTAAATGAGTTCAAAAAATGAATTTTTCTAACCTAAAATTAAATGGAATTTATTAAAAAAAATAAACTATCTTATATTTATTATCTCTGTTTATAAAAAATGGATAATAAAATACTCAAAATATATATATATATATATATATATATATATATATAATTTTGTGCAAAAAGTATTTGATATAGAACGTAAACAATTAAAAGACAAGTTTTCAACTAACTGTTGTGAAGTCACAGTGTATACAGCGCAGGCGCATATGTACTACCATAGAAATCACTTCCGGCATTTCCTTCTTTCTCTTACGACTACAGAAACCTATTCCGTATGTATATACATTGTTTATAATATTAACGCATAAAACGAATGAAAAAAAACCTATATTTACGATATTTTGAAAAAAAATTCATATCGAAAAATCTAGACGTGATAGAAAAAATTGGCTGTAGGTAACAGATTCAGAGCATCAAAATCTTCATATTTATGACATAATTTTTTGTAGGAGGATTTTGTTGCAGACCAGTGTAATTTATCGACTTTTAGAACTTGCCAAGTTATAAATTCAATATCAATCAATTCAATCGCTCCTTCCAAACAGGAAAAGTACCAACTCATTTCAAATGTGTAATTGTCAAACCTATCTACAAAAATGGTAATAGACTCAGTGTGAGCAACTATCGCCCAATAACACTGATATCGGGCATAGCTAAATTTTATGAAAAAATTATAAAAACGCGATTAATGGCTTACCTTGATAAAAATGATATAATATCCTGTTCACAATTTGGACCTCAAGACGCTCTCGCACTGCTGACTTCTAAAATTTATCAAGCCCTGAATTCCAGCCGTCCGTACCTGGGCGTTTTTGTGGATCTTGCGAAGGCTTCCGACAGGGTCAGTCATAAACTTTGGCTGGAAAAACTGGAACGCTTGGGCATCCTCTGCCTAATCGAGAGCTACCTACAGGATAGAAAGCAAATGGTTGAAATAACTAAAATCCGCAGCTCAGAAAAAACCGTTCTTTTCGGTGTACCGTTCTGGGTCCGGTCCTGTTCCTTATTTATATCAATCACTATTGAAAATACGATCCTCCGGCACAGTCATCTCTTTTGCTATGACACGGCACTCATGAAAAAGAAAGAAATATTAAAAATCTTTGGTTGGTTGAACCTGAATCTTCTTACTGTCATTATTAAAATAATACCTTTCACATCCTACGAATCGAACCTACCAACTTCCACTGTCAGGATAGGAAATGAAGAAATTGCACTCGATAACACAGTCAAATTCCTTGGAGTCCGAATCGATAGTTTCATGAAATGGAATTCTCACATTACTGAAACTCTAAAAAAAAGTCCCTCATTTACAGTTTTATCATTCAGGAATTTCCTTTCTTAAACTAAAAAACTAAAAATACTACACCACGCCCTTGTCGAATCTCTACTGCAATACGGAATTATAGCCTGGGGGGTTTGACACTACCACAATCCTTCCTCTTGAAATTTTGCAAAAAAGAATACTAGAGGTTATGTTGGGAGTCTCATCTACATATTCCAGGGACCAATTATTTACTGACGCGAGCCTAATGGACATCAGAAAGCTATACGCAAAAAAACATGGGTACTCATGTTTTATAGCGAGAAGAAATGCAATGCACAAACCGTACAGTACATCTACAATACGAGAAATGACATAAAGTACTCTTACCGCGAGCTAAAAAGCAATAAACCAGAGATTTTTCGTATATATTGGACCTCGTCTATTGAACTTAATCCCCGATACGCTTAAAAACTCTATGCATTCTCCTTCTTTCAAAAAACATATAAAAAAATTGTTGATTTCTTCTGAGAAACATACAATCCATGCCATAATTTTTCCAGTAAATACTTAAACTCACTATCTGTTTATATGTGTATATATATGTGTATATATATATATATATGTGTATATATATATTTAAAAAACATTCTCTTCCTCCAGTAAGTGCTAGGTCATAAACCCCTTTATACTAATTGAGTTTGTGTAAATTGCAAGAAATAAGCTGAACGAAACATCTCAGAGACAAGCTCTCCAGAGCTTTTTTCAGTTTTCCCGTTCATTTTTCCAAATTCTCCTACTCTTTTTTTATGATGTATATTTTTGATAATTTTGTACTTTTGAATTGGTTAATAAACATTACACATTAAAGAACGTAACTTTTTTTTAAATCAATTGGAGAACTACTATGGAGCTTTCTCAAGCCTTCATTTGGCTTGGATTAAATTTATGAGATAAACACCATTGATGGTAAATATGGAAACTAAAATTAACCAACAGCCAGACTATGTCAAAACAATTTGTTTTAGTGACGGAAGTACTTTCTATCTGAATGGAAATGTAAATACACAGAATGGGAGGTATTGGAGTGACGCAAATCCTCACCTGTTTCGTGAAACACATACCCAATTTCCCCAGTAGGTGAATGTTTGGGCAGGTATCCTGGGAAACCACATCGTTGGGCCTCTTTTTTTAAATAGTTATTTAACTGGTGAGGTTTATCTGGAGCTGTTGCAAAACGCAATAGAACCGTTAATCCTTGAAATTTTGGAAGATAATCCAGATGAATTCGGCAATTTGGAAATAACATTCCAACAGGATGGTGCTCCTCCACACTATTACGGTGCAGTAAGACGGTATTTGGATGAGGAGTATCGTGGTAGATGGATTGGACGACGAGGTTCAACGGAATGGCCAGCTCGATCACCGGACCTCACACCTTTGGATTTTTTTTGTGGGGGTACCTTAAGTCGAAGGTTTACGCCACTGAACCTGACAATATTGACGTTTTAAAACAACGTATTGTTGCAGAATGTGAGGCTTTTTCCGCAGACACATTTGCAAAAGTACGAGAAGAGTTTAAAAATAGGATATTTCACTGTCAGGAAGTAAACGGAGGTCACTTCGAGCAATTTCTTTAAGTAGATACTGATTCCTGAATCTGTAATTAATATCATACTGAATGGAATTTAAATTTTAATGTTTACTAATGAGCCATTAAAACTGCCATGAACACAAACAAAATTAGTATCATTGAATAGGTTTTTTCGATACCTTTTAAAAGAGGTGTCGCTTGCCGTAGGGTTCCATTTAAAATTACGCTGTTTTAGATGGCAAAATACATAAAAATATTAATGAAAATTTAACCTGCGAAGCTCATGAAGAGGCTGATACGAAAATAATTTTCCATGTTTGTAAAACCGTACAAGATTTAAACATTTCAATTAGGTGCTCGGACACAGACATTCTCGTTATTATGCTAGGAAACATGGAAAATTTGTCAAGTTCGTCGACAATTTGGGACTGGACTGGAACTCATCAAAGGATGATCAATGTCAGTAAAATGCATGAAAAATTGGGAAATTCTGTTTGCAATGCTCTTCCAGGACTGTTGACTGGATGCGATTTCAACCCGGCTTTTTACAAGAAAGGTAAAAAAAAGCCTCTGCAGTTAATGATGCAAAGCGAAGATTTTCAAAAAACCTTCGCTGACCTTGGACTTGCAGATGAAAGCAACCAAAATCATATATTTAATAAGGTTCAAGAATTTGTTTGCCATTTATACGCTTGAAAAAAATAAAATCAATCGACGAGGCAAGATTTGTTTTATTTTCGGAAAAGTATAAATGTTTTAGTACTGCAAACGATTCTCTTAAAATTAAAGTAAAGAATGTAGATGGTTGAGTATGCCACCATGCCAATCAGAATTGATGCAGCAGTTCTTAAGAGCGAGCTTCATTGCAAATATTTGGCGTAATGCTCACCGTCAGCTATCTCCTACTGACTACGGCTGGAAATTAGTTAATGAAAAATATGAGTTTGATTGGTTCAAAGGCGATCAATTACCAGAACTTGTACATGATGTTATTATTCAACCTTTAGAAGAAAATATAGGTATACAAATAATTTTAACAATCACAGTTTTTTTTTTTTAATGGATGTATTTATTTTTTAGATTCTCAGTCTGAAACATCTGAGCTTGACGTGTCAGATCACGATAGTGAGATTAATGAGATTGAAGATTCAGATGAGGAATTATTTGATGATAATTTATAAATTGTTAGAATTTTGTATCCTTTATGAAATAAATAAATAAATATATGAGTTGGAAATGTTTGAAAATAAATCAATGAGTTCTCAAATGTGTAATACCTGCGTTCGTTAAGTACACTGTTGTATTCGAACGAATTTTATTTCTGGGATTTTTAGGCACAACTGCGACACGGAAGTGCCTTATTAAAATAAATGTCGTACTTCAAATGATTATGATAATGTTATTTTATTTTAAGTAAATTATAAATGAAAGACAAGCTGCCGCGTGTAACATCTATAAGAGCGAAAAAATTTAATTTCTTATTCACTGACTGACGAGCGTTGTTCTACGGAATGGTTGACTGACCATTTTATTTATTAATAATATAGTCAGTAGTAGTTACTAAAAAAATTTCACGCTTAATAAACGAATTGCACCCTTATAAACCTTGCTACGTACATTACAGCTGACTGACCAGCTGTGTCCCCATAGGACGTTGACTGACTATCATAATTTTGATTACATATAAAAAAACAAAAGTTCATAAAGTTTCAGCTTTGAGAAATGGATTTTATTATGTCGGTGGTCACGACATGTTTGACCGCGCACCTGAGACACCTGTTCTAATATCCGCTTGACTGACCGTAGCATTTTATTGTAAATTATGATTATAATCACCTGAGAAAAAACCAGGCTTAATAAATTCAGAGACTTTTTTGGCTCTGACTCTTGGACTATTATAACAAGTATGCATAATACCATCAAATGTTAAAAGATACGAGCTCATCCATTAACGTATAAAAGTTATTTAAGTTATTTTTTAAGATACGAGGTTTTCATTCTAGGCCATCGATTTAGAAACTGACACACGATTCCTTAAATTTTGGAACGAGAAGAGTTGTTGAAATTTTCTCAGTTGAAAATTCAAATATAGCATGAACTCCGGTAATTTTATCCAGTTTCAAATGTGATTCGGGAAATATTCTCATCAAATATCATTCGTGTTAGAAGATTTTATCGCAAATTTTTTGAAATTTTCCGTCAAGCGTTTTGCCTCTTCGAAATTTTACTCGAGCAATTTGCTGCCTTATAATGATTAAACCACTCAAATTTCGCTTTCGTGGTTCAATCAGATAATAAGACCGCAAATATCACTAAGTCAAATTTCCAGGCAAAATGCTTTCTGGAAAATTTCAAACATTTTTGAGCGATAAAACCCCTAGCACATATGATATTACCCTCGATAAAATCATTATATTGATTTCAATTTGTATTTGAATCGCAAAAAACATTTCTGGTCAATTCTCATAGATAGAAGTCGCATAATATCCCAGTTTTCCCAATATCAGGAAAATATTCTTTGTTTTTTCAAGCAAGATGCAAACTCCCGTCCCAATTTAACAGGGCTGCCGCTTGATGAAGATTAAACATTCTCTTAGTTAATTAGTGTAGAAAACTTCGTTGAATTAAAGGTGAATATAAAACAAACTTGAGATTTGGAGAAGCCTGTAACAAAGAAACGTCTGATATTTCTTTCGGTTGCTCGGCAAATTGTTCTCTTCCAACTTATAATTGATTAAAAAACATGGCATCGAAATGGAAGTGTTTCCGAGGAGTTTCAGCTTTTGCATACTACAAACAATGGTGTATTCAAGCTGTTCTCAGTGGCGCAACTCTCTGAGAAGCAGGGGCGGATCGTGAATTTGTGGGGCCCTGGGCTAATACTACTTAGGGGCCTACCTAATTACTCAACTAACTGCCATTTTGTCAAAAAACTGTTTTCTATAGTGAGGAGTTTTCTATAGTGCGGAAAAAAACAAAATTGCGCCGGCGATAAGCGGCGGGAAGTTTCCACAGAACTCATAGAACTAGAAGGCTAAAATAAGAGGAAATAATTGATATGATTCATAACCACATGTATAGATGGGACACACGTAATCATGCGCATATCATCAACAACATTGCCAGTTCATGTACTTATACGAGAATTTAATATAATGGCATTATGATGTTATGTATTCACATTATATTCCCATTAAAAGATCCGAAACTACTCGACTATCAATTACTCAGGATCCTCAAGTTCTTCTGTCATATGTATTCAGAAGATACCTAATATTCAAGTTGAGTGGAGCACGTAACAACTGATGGAATCGTAATAAGAATTATGATTTCCTACAAACTCATTTGGCAACGCTGTTTACATCAACACCTGTTATTCAGTCTGACGACATTTTTATTCAGAGCCGGTCTTGCGTCTGTTGTTGATTTGTGTTCTTGATAGGATATTTGATCTACTGAATTCTAGAAATCCATTGGGCAAATTCTACAAGGTTTCAATGAAGGAAGGCAACAAAGATTTCTGGAATTCTTTTTTTGAAAATGCCTTAGGGATACTTGAATAGTCCCAAACTACTGATGGTGGACTCCAATTTTTTATTTCTCCATCACATTAAATTCAATTATTGGAATGTGTGAAGAGTACATTGACAAACATTAACATGTTGAAATACATATTAACTTAATTCCAAAATTTTCATATTAACTTAAGAAATGGTTGGAAAAAACCCAACAGCATTTCAGTTTTATTACATCGAGGCTGATGTTGCAACAAGATATAGAAAATGTTTATGAAAATTGTTTTACTTAGGACAATACTTCCATTTTGACAAATTCCCAGAAAAAAATGCTACCTGATATAACACTGCATGAAATGCCTTTAATAAAAAAATGACGTGTGGCACTCGGAGACTGCCGCGGTAAAGCTATTGCATAGCATTTTTTATCAACTTACGCAATTATAATTATATATTTATTTTATTTATGCAGTATTTTTTTTTTCTTTGATATTAATTCAAGTTACATTTGAGGTGGTGACCGATAAAGAAAACAATTTTTTCTTTTATTAAATAAATGAGAAGTTAATATTGTTCAAAAATATTTTTTATTATCTTTCAATACATGTCGGTTCTTCGGGAAAATTTATCATTGAAACTATAGTTTATGGTAACTGAAATAGAAACATAAGTTTGAGACTTGATATCTTCTAAATATCTGAAAATACCATCAATGGTGGTTCCATATTTTGTTGTGGATTCTTGTGGATCATTATTCATTTTCAAATTCAATATTTTCGAAAGAAAACTGTACAACCGCTCTGATTTTTATCAGCGAAGTTGATGTTGAAATCGCCAGACAAAGATAAGTGGAAATTTATTACCATTTTGTACCAAGTATTTTCGACCCTTCTTCAGTGTATCCAGTAAAGTGCAATGAATAAAATGCTCTACTCGTCTAATTTTGGATTCGAGAATGAAATTGCTACCATTGACTATGTGTAAGCCATTTCTAAGTTGCATAAGCACGCACAAATATCTCCAACAAATGAGCTCCTAACATTAACATCTATACTTTCTCAAAAGCTGATTACGTATTCGTCTGATTTCAGGAGCAGCTCGTCTCGGTTCGTGCGAGCTTCGTAGAGAGTCGTACCATGAAGTAAATACAAAGAGGAGGTGCCCTAACGCCGACCGCTGTGCCGGTCGGAGTGGGGGGTGTTAGGTTTATTTTCGTTACGGAATTTCTGGATTCGGTCTCCGCGCTCAAGGCCCGCGATAAAAGCTGTATGCAATAGCTTAAAAATATAATTTAGATATTAATGATAGGATTATTGACAATGAAGAATTCCAAAGGAGATTCAATTCCTTCCTACATTATCCAACTTGACAGAAAATGTTGATACATTGCAGGTTTTGTAGTGAAGAGCATAAAAAAGTAATAAAGAGTAAGGTGCTCCTTTCCGTACTGGAAGAAGAAAGAAAAGCAAGTGCAGATCTCGATTACTTAAAATTATTACATATAAAATATAGAACTGCCTCTTTTTCTGGATTAATCAAGACTTTCGCAGATGTTGTGAAGTGTTGTATGTTTACAGAGAGAAAATCAAGCAAATAATGGAGGAAGAAAAAAAATATGGATGTTTTTGTAAAACTATTTTGGGAACTTTTTTCGAAGATAAAAACATTGTTTTCTAAAATAGATAAGCATGTTTTTGATATAGCTATATACGAGATGTAGCACAAAATGAAAGTGATAACATTTATTATACAAATTTAAGGTAAAATACGTTACCATAGTGTTTGTTGCTAGGAAGGAGGTATAAAAAATTATACTTTTTTTCACATCAATAATTTTATACCAATAAATTATGTTAAATCTTCTTTTTATTTATAGGGAGTATCAAAAAGTACTAGTAGGTAACTGGAAAATCAATTTTATTGGTATACCTCTAATATTCTAAATCTGAGTTGTCCAATGGATGACAATTAAATATTCCTAATGGTTTTTTATGAGTGCGCGCGCGTGAGTAATGAATTTAGGAGTCTTGTCTAACCGACAAGACGAATCTCCAAGCTGAGTGCTGACTCTCAATAGATTGCAGCATGGAAACAGCTCTACCAGGTGTAATACCTTGCCAGGTACGCGACTAGTCTACAGACAACTCCGAGTTCCAATATCGAAAGCTATGACAAGAGAGGATACGACCTTAGAGGCATTCAGGCATAATCCCACGGATATTAGTTTCGCACTACCGCCCGCACGAGCAAAGTTTCTTGATGATTTTTCTACAAAACCGATTTTCTTCACTAACAAAAAACTTAACATTCCTTTTCGATAGGCACCAACTTTTATCAAGAATAAATTTCATACTTCTTGGGACGTCACGCTATATTCATAGCATTCACATTTAAATTCCCCGATATTTTTACTTTGTGCCAAAATATTTTTTAGGCACTAAATACTTGGAAATTGTTTGTTACTTTAACTCCAAAACTGCAAGGGAGAAGTGAATTGTGATTGTCTCCATCATACATACCCATTCTCTTGAAATGATACAAAGGCCCCCAGCTTTGTATTCACAGGGCCCTGGGCTGCAGCCCAAAAAGCCCTTAAGTAGATCCGCCCCTGCTGAGAAGGGCTGTTCCCTAACTTCAAACGATCTGATTCACGATTATAGAGAAGCGAAATATGATCAAGTAACCATCAAAGACCAAATAGTGAAGTAATGGCCACGTTTATACCGTATGCGAATTTGGTAACCTTACTAAGTGTATGTGACCAAATTCATACCAAATGTTTTAGTAATCGTTTATTTACATTGTGTTTCGTCAAATGATTAATTAACCGACTTGGTTCTGGTTTCGAATTTATTTAGTCATGTAACCAAGAGAAAGGTTTGAAACTCTGCTATCTAATTCGGAATTGTGTCATCTATCAATGACAATGTCTGGATGTCAGGGAGCTCAGGCTCAGTCATTTGAATTTCATTTGTTCAGCAGTTTTTGTAAAGCCCCTACTCAACATGTCTTCTTCAAGGCTCTTGTAAAAGTCTAGGTGTTGCCATCCAAAATTGATAGGTATAATTTTCTTTTCCAAAAATATTTGGAGAAACGCACTGGGTTCTTCATCTGTCCAATTAATACCTTTGGACTTTTTTCTAGGAGGTTCTGAACTGCAGCAACTCATTTCATATAAAAAATACTAACAAAAATATATAAAACAATTTCCGAGGTAATGATGCGGAAAGTAAGGTTAGGAATCACAAAACATAGTTTTCACTAACTCTCTCTCGCTCTATTTTTTATGGCTATTGTTTCCATTCGGTTCATTCAGCCAGTGCGATAACCACAACAGAACGCTTATCAATCTTTCAAACCAAAATTTACAGTCACGGTTGGTAAAATTTATCATACTGTTTACACCATCTTAGTCAACTTAGTATTATAGTCTGGTATACAACAAATTTCGGTACCAAACCAAGCTAGTTATTTGACCAAGTGCACAGTTTATACCACACTGACTAACAGAATTCGGTTGGATTATAATCATTAGTCTGCATACCAAGACACGGTATAAACGTGGCCAGTATTAGATTTTAGCTTCAGAAAGATAGTTTTTACTGTACATTAGTGATGATGTTAGGAACAACATATAAAAAGTTACCAACCGTAAAGTGTGTGCGTAATTTATTATTTACAAATAATAATATAATATATATAATAATATTTATTTACAATTTTTTGTTACATAGAATTTTAGGTTATACTTTCAAACTATAAGTAAATAAACAAAAATCCCATAAATCTCTACTTCTACTACATGGGAATAGTAGTACAACATATATAAATAATTGGGATATATAGACAATGAACACGAAAATATACAAAATACAGAATATACACGAATACATTTTTCCAGGGAAATAAAAGCTTAAAAAAAAACCAGAAACGGTATCCAATGGATAAATCATGTGAAAAGCCGTGAGATGCATGGAAATATGAACTCACTTAAGTTCAGTGAAGAACTTGTCCGTGAGTATACCTCCATCTCTCATTTCTTTGTATGGTTTGAATATTTTTCAAAGGATACAGGTATATTATAAAAGTTTTGTTTTAATATTTTCCAAAGGAAACAGGGTTGGTTAAAAAATAAAAACAAAATATAAAGAACGCTGCTTATAAAATTACAGAATGTTGTTCAGTTAAAAACACAATAATTACATTTCATAAGACACATGATAATAATAGTAAAAAAGTAGATACAGTAAATGACATATTCGGAAAGGTTTCAATGAAGTGGAATGAGGGAGATAGCAAGTATAATGAATCAACAGTCGATAATGCTTTGAATTATTGTTTTATCGGTATTCAGAATCCAAAGTTTCAATCTTCTCTTTAGTAATGATTTTGAATTGATTCTTTGAAGTTCATCGGGTAATAAACGGAGTAAGCGAGGAGCAAGGTACGTGAAGCATCTCTGGCCAACTGACTTATTTGCTTTGGGCATGCACACATTGACCCCTTTGTTGTTTCTGGTGGAATATTTATGGTTCACTGAATGGATATATGTTTTATTCCCAGAAACGAATTAAATAATCGTTTTACAGAACAATTGTCTCACGTCGGGTAGTCCAGATTCAGAGAACAGTTGTTCAGTTGAGTAAGTTTTCGGTTTTCCTAAAATTATTTTGATGAACCATTTTTGGAGTACCTCTAATGTCTGATAGAGGAGTTCAACAGGGAGATCCTTTGGGCCCAGCGTTATTTTGTTTAGCAATCGAAAAATTAACCAAATCGTTGGATTGTGATTTTAATTGTTGGTATTTGGATGATGGCTCTATCGGAGGAGATATCGATTCAGTGCTGATAACTTACGCACTGTCATTTCTAGGTTCGGAATTGCATTTTAATAAATGTGAATTGTTTTCTTTGAGCACTTTGAAATCAGACGAATTGTTGAAGTTCACCTCCCTTGTATCAGGAATCACGTTCCAGGAAAAACCCAACTGGATTCTGCTTGGCGCTCCGATATCTGATGAAGCACTTCCTGTATGCCTCATAGAAAAACAGAAGGCACTGTCTCTCATTGCTTCTAGAATGAGTTATATTCCAACACACATTGCATTTTTCATTCTGAAAAACTGTTTGGCAATTCCAAAGTTAACATATATTATGAGATGCAGCCCGACATGGCACAGTGAAGAGCAACTCCTGGAATTCGATTCTACTTTGCGAAAAACATTGGGAGGAATAACGAATAATCATATGCAAGACAATACTTGGCGTCAAGCAACATTACCTGTCGACAAAGGAGGCTTAGGAATACGCTTGGCTTCCTCTCTTAAACTTCCAACTTATTTGTCATCTTTCAGTAGTGTTTCTCAATTAGTTTATATGATCTTACCCGATTCATTCTCAAACGTACCCAACCATCTCTTTGTGGAAGGAGAGCAGGAGTGGATTTCCAAAACCAATTCTGAGTTACCTGAACTAATGAAAAAGTTCCAAAAAGCTTGGGATCGCCCACTCATTGAAATTGTTGCTAAGGATTTGCTTGTTTCAGCTATGTCCGCAAAAGAAAAGGCTCGAATCAAAGCAGGTACTTCGCACCATTCAGGAGCTTGGTTTAATGCTTTACCTGCCGCTTCACTTGGGTCTCTTTTAGATGATGAATCCTGCAGAATATCCATAGGACTACGACTAGGTTTTTCTATATATGTCCCTCACACATGCAAATGTGGTGCTCTTGTAGATGAGAAAGGAACCCATGGTTTGAGCTGTAAATTCAGCGCAGGACGTCAATCCCGTCATCACGCAGTCAATGATTTACTGAAAGTGCATTAACAACAGCCAATATCCCTTCGATCTTAGAGCCTACAGGTGTCAGCAGAGACGATGGTATAGTTTTCCCAATATCAATTGCAGAAGCATAAAAAAGTCACAGCAGTCACTCAAGTCCACGCTGACCAGCGGGCTCTTTGTGCCGATGGAGACTGTATACAGGTAGTACAGATTATTTTTCGTTCCGTTTCTTCGCATATACTCTCGTGTTAGCGAAGTGAGTTTTTATTTGCTACCTATAGAAACAGCTTCTGCAATTGATATTGGATGGACTATATCACATTTGGCTACATTTAAAATACTTGATGTAGTGTGCTCATCACAAATGTTTTCGTTAGGATAGATAGGTAGTTTGATATAAAGGAAATTATGTTCATTTTCACTGGATGAATGGAAGAGTAGGTTACTAACGTGACAACATCAGAACTTGAATTCTGCCCCTTGAAGGATGTAGGATATACCAATTAAATTCTGATTTTAATTTAATAAAACATGTCCATGAATCACTACTCTAATCTGTCAATGAAATCTATTTTATTATTAATGATTATGTTCTGTTAGTATCTTCGTCAGTGAATGTGAAGTCTCCTCCAACCATCTCATGCAATTTATATACTAGGCCTACTCAATTTTTCATCAACCTGTGTTAAATGTCTGCTTCTGGCTGGTGATTTCCTTCTCCGTTTATTTAATAACGAATACCGTACTCGCGAAATCCTTGGCAAGCACTTCCATAAAACTCGGTTTGCTATTACAAACCACTCCCGTAGAACCTGGCTTGCCATCATACACTGTGTGTATAATTAAGTAAAGTGGAAATGTAGCAGGAATAGCAGGATATTGTAGACAACGAACACCTGCTGCTCGCTTTCCGGTTGGGGTAGGTTGAGCTAGCAACAGTTTGCCGATGAAGAATGTTGAACTCTCTCTAACCCAGTGACGAACTCGCCCTTTTGGAGATGTACCTATTAGTTCCCAACAGGGCCTCAGGGATTTACAGTACTTTTCGGATCAATGGAATACCTAAGCCATGACGTCGGACCCGATGGGCGAACCTTTCCATCGAAAATGCAAATGCATGTTAAATCCATCCATAAGGATTTTTTTTCCAGTTTTTATGTGTTATATACAGGGTGTTACCACCAAATAAATGCGAAAGTTTTTAGGGGGTGATTCCTTGTCGAAAATTAAAGGTGGTCTTTCACGTAAACAAAAGCTCTTAGGCCTTTCCTTAAAAAGTTACACTTTCAAAAATGGGAAAATAAAATATATTTTTTTCTTGAAATTGCTGAAGAGTTGAAGGAATGGCATTTTGTGGGCAAGTTCTACCAATACCTATAAATATTTTTTTAATTTTGTTGTGATCTTTTAAAAGGGTGGAACATGCAACCCCTATTTTATTTTTCACCAGAACTTTTTAACAAAACAAAATTTCTCAATCAAAAAATATGTGTTGGAAAGAACAATTCATTGCAAAACTTTTTTAACTCATGTGTTGTTTCCGTAAAAGCAATAGTTTCCAGATAAAAGAATAAAATACAACATTGTGCATGAACGGTTCTTCTGTAAATGGAATCTAAAAAATCTAGTAGGTGGCTGTCACGTTTTGTTTGCACAACTTGTGACTTGAATCGTAGTATTTTAAAATTATTCCGCTTGTTTCAACTTCTAATGTAGGCATGTACCAGTACCATGTTTTGTTTTAATAGAATATCAAATTAAAAATACCAACAAATCAAAATTATGTGTATTACAACAAAAAAAGGCAACAAGATCAAACGGAACGGAGTTATAAAAACTGCTCGAATTGACCACCTCCAACCAGTAGACAAGAATCAAGTCTTCGTCTCATAGACTGGCGCAAACGTTCAAATGTTCCTGGTGTGTTTTGGATTGTCTCGCAGGCTGCAATGATGCGATTCCTTGAATCATTCATACATTCAATGGAGGTCGTATAAACCAAGGACTTCAAGTGACCCCAGATGCAAAAGTCCAAGGGGTTTAACTCTGAAGATCTGGAAGGCCAAGGTTGAGGTCCTGCTCTTCCTATCCAACGATTTGGATACACATTGACCAAGTACTGACGAGCAGTTATGCTGAAATGGACAGGCGCACCATCGTGCATAAACCACATTCATGGTCGAATAGCTAGTGGAACATTTTCAAGTAAAATGGAAAGCTGCTCCTGGAGAAAATTTGTATAGGTTGGACCAGTTAGCCTTAACGGTAGAAAATACGGTCCAATAATATTTTAGCCAATAATTCCGACCCACACATTAAGTGAAAATTCATATTGATACCGACCTTCTTGAATTACATGTGGGTTATCTTCGGCCCATAGATGATTGTTATGGAAATTTGTAATCCCTCGCCTTGAAAAGTTGGATTCGTCAGTGAATATTACGTTTTCTAAAAACTGAGCATTTTGGGCAATCGTTTGAGGATTCCGTTTTTGAAAAGTCCCCCTTTCACAGAGACGTTGGTGAAAATGAGCAAAAATTGTGTGATGAAATATCACGAGTTGGGGATACATCTCTGCATAGAGCCGTCTAGCTTCCAAAGAATTTCCATTGGCACATACATAAAATGCATATCGGCCATTTCAGCGTTAGTGTAATTATTCATATTGAAGATTCAAAAGACACAATTGAACTTTCAACTACCACATAGAAATCAAAGCGACTTGACAGCCACCAACTAGATTTTTTCGATTATAAAGTATTACGTATATAAAGTACATATTAAGTTGTGCAAAGAAAACGTGACAGCCACCTACTAGCTTATTTCGATTCCATTTACAGAAGATCCGTTCATGCACAACGTTGTATTTTATTTTTTTATCAGGAAACTATTGCTTTTACGGACACAACACATGAGTTAAAAAAGTTTTGCAATATATTGTTCTTTTCAACAAATATTTTTAAATTGAAAAATTTTGTTTTGGTAAAAAGTTCTGGTTAAAAATGGAATAGGGGTTGCAAGTTTCACCCCTTTAAAAGATCACAACAACAAACAAAATTAATAGGTAGCTTTTTTATTGGTAGAGCATGCCCACAACATGCCATTTTCTCAACTCTTCAGCAATTTCAGGAAAAATAAACTTCTTTTTTTCTCATTTTTGGAAGCGTATAACTTTTCAAGGAAAGGCCTAAGAACTTTTGTTTACATGAAAGTCCCCCTTTAATTTTTGACAAGCAATCAACCCCTGTAAATTTCCGCACTTATTTGGTAACACCCTGTATAAGGGTGTAAATATTAATATTTTGTTATAGTGAGGCCAAATTTATGATTCCTCATCATATTTTTTAGAGATGTAAGGGTTATAACATATTCATGGCTTATTTAAGATAGTTGAGGTAATGTAATTCTCTCTCTCTCTCTCTCTCTCTCTCTGTCCCTCTGTTTCTCTATGGTTTATGGCCCTTGCTTTATGTCTCTCTGGGAGTATGATGCATTTGGCCAGCACTTCATCATTACATAGTCTCTTATGTAATTCCGCTTCGTCCTTGGCATCCTGGTCTCACTCTAAGTGATACCAGAGGGTCCTACTTGCTCTATTGATAAAAATATATTTATTGCAATGTACGGCAGCTATCTTCTACAATGCTGGTCTATAACGGCAGCACTTCACAAACACTAAATATTGTGTAGATTTCACGTGTATCACTTTTTCACATTAACATGACTTCCTGACCACGTGGAAGACCTCTGCCTCCATGATGGCCGGATGTCGAATGAGGTTATGTCATTGTTTTGTTCTAATTCAGCCACTTTTCCTGGCATTTTTTGTTTTGGAGCATCCAAGTACACTCTTTATCTCAACGAATATGTTGTAATATCCAAACAGAGCCAGTGTGGCAATGTGGTAACATTTCATCCCCCTGGGGCAACAACAAGTGGCAGAGGTAATATCAGCTGATTCATTCAGTGTGATCTACAATATAAACTTGATTTTATACAAAAAAAATTAAAAGTACCTAGTGCCTACCTCTACATTAAATGTTTTATATCTTTAATGTCATCATGTATTTCTCCTCTGATAATCATCAAATCATCATCAAATTGCATTTTTTTATTGTTTTGCAATTAATTGATTCCATTGCAATTTTTTTATTTTTAATGATTTTATTATCATTTTCCAGGAACTTGTTGATGCTGGAGAGCTTTAGAATGTGTTGTGAAGTCATTGTAAGCTTGATTTCTGAGAATAAAACGAAATATTTAAGCAAAACATTCAGAATAACAATCAAAACAAAACAATGACATAACCTCAACTCTTTTAAATAAGCCATAAATATATTATAACCCTACCTCTCATAAAATATGATGGAAATCCTAATTGTCTCACTAAAACAAATATTAATATTTCACCCTCATATATAACACAATCACGAATAAACCAAAAATAAATTTTATGGGCATTTAACATGGATTTGCATTTTCATAGAAAGGTTCGTAAGCTCCCCCTTGTGTGACGTCAGACTTAGGTAGTCCTTCAACACGTATAGCATTATTTTATTCTGATGGTAAAATACCTGCTATTTGTTTGATTTTATATTTGCATAGCACAGTATCTAATATGGTTTATTATCACCTGGTTGTTCAGCGATTACTGTTTGCCATCAAAGTCTATATTTTTTTTGGAGAATGCACAAGTGTACAAAAATGTCTCATAATCCTGAACTGAACAATAATTCCATTTAGGTCAGTCCTGAACATAAAAGGGAAAATGTCTTAGTTATATCTGACTCACTGTATACTTACCGAATAGTAACAGAAATAATGTTGTATTCACCTACCTGTTATTTTTTTATTTTCTCTAGATTTGTATATATTACTATTGCCGTGACATTGTCAATATTTATTTTTGTTTTCAGAACTTGTAGTTTGTTAATTATGTTGTATGGAGGGTTTGTCTTTCAGTTCTGTCAACAATCAGCTGATCGACCTTGCAGATATACTATCCAGTGCATCAAAAGGAGATACGTCATTTTCTTGATTGATTTCACCTCTCATTTGTTTATGACCCTTGGTTGTCGCCCGATTGTACGGTGATATGCATCATCCGTCCAATGTTCCAACATTCAGTATGAAAGATAGAGAGAGAAATATCGAGTCCAGATTTGAAGTTCTTTCAAGTACGTTTCTGTGCCGATTTTTTTGGGGTAGAAAAAGTTTTCAGATTAAAAATCATTCCTTTTCGCCACCGACCGTCATGAGAGAAAGTCTCGTTTTGAATTGACGAAATGTCTGGCAAATGATTTTAATGGGACATTTCCATGTTTGCGATTTGGTTTACCCACTGATAATTAAGATGGGTCCTTGGTTTCCTTGTCTTTGGTGTTTATGGTGCTGACGTTTCTTCATGACCACCAGTTGTTAAGCACAACCGAGATCTTTGGATACATTTTTTGGTTCCATTCTGTTTTCCGTTTCTTATCATCGTTTGTTCTGCCGTCCAGAGAGTTCCAAAGTATAGTCCTGTTTTGCTGTCAGGTGATTCCTGTATGTCCTAGACAGAGAAGCTAATCAATCCTCCAACAGGGAAGAAATCAACAATTGAATACCGTTGAAGACTGAAAGATCAACCCTCTTGTAAGTGGAAAAAGAACTATAGGTATCTATCCATACCATGTAATTTTTTATGACAGTTTACTTTTTCAACACATTTTTTCATTATTATAATTGATCATCGTTCCTGGAGAATATAATTGAACATTCGTTCCTGAAGAACATAATTTTCTTTGTACATAATTGTAGATATAAACATGTTTTTTGCATTAAACTATCAATAGGGTAATCGATTTTTATTTCATTAGGTTTTGTCACCGATATATGATTTTGGTTTCTAAATTCCGTAACATAAAAAATTTAGTGGCGCTCAATTTCATTTTTCTAATGATTATCAAATTTTGACTAAGTATACGTTGAACCACGACCCATTTGCCACCAGACGAAGAGCTGTCGTTCGCTGTGTGAAAAAATAGTGCCACACACGTTGGACGCCGTGTGAGTTATATTTTACTCACGCTGCAATTGGTCGAAGGGTTACGTGAGTTAAAAATAACTCCAACCATGCATTGGATTTCACGCTTTGTGAACTGAATTGGTTTCGTGCACGTTTGACAGATGGTTGACATTGGAGGTAAAACAACCTCACATTTTGGCTTTGTTTACTTTTGTAAAGAACGATTATTCGACATTTTTACTGTTTTTATTGTGTTTCGAGTGAAATTTTGTGACACTGGACCTGACAAAATATTATTCAAGTTTAGATGATGTTCACCGAGAACGGTATAAAGAGAAAATTGCAGTATTGGGCATTGATCCCTATCTTCTGAAAACTGAAGAATTATCAACAGATATTTCACTTTTTCCCAAAATAATGTATCCAGATATAGTAAATTATTTAGTGGAAACGAAGAGTGCTTTCACAATGACTGAAATGAAAGCATATAAAAGTTTAGAAGCCTATAAACTAGCAACTTGTGGATGGGGGAAAAGAATATATGTTAAGCAGATAAATTCTCATATTTTAGTCATTGGAAAGGTGAACCATCATACCTTTAAAAATACTGATATTGCGAAAACGGGAGGAAGTTACATAATTTTGGATGCCACCAACTAATAAGCCAGCTGAGCCCTGCAGAGTCTCCACACCCAGTTGACAATTGTTTTTGAGACATGTAGTGTATTTTCCTCATCGTTGCGAATGTGTCCTTTCATATCACGTGAAACCATTTTTGGAAACTATGTGTTTTTATATATACGTTCACTTTCAAATATATGTTAGTATTGTTTTTCACATGAGATTCTAGTTGAGGTATCATTGTTTAAAAATTATGTTAATTTCTGTTTTAAACAACTTTATGGGGAAATAAAAATGTTTCCATATTTTTTATACTGATGACTAACTAACTTGCCCTTATTTCAACTGTTTTAAAATTCCTTTCTCTTACATCCTTACAACTAGTTGTCCTTTTAGTCCCTCATGAAGTTTATACGTAAATAAATGAAACGCTGGCCAATAATTAGAAAGTCTGTTATTTGTCCTCTTCCGACAATCCTATCTATATACATATATATTTTTGGTAGAAAGTTCTTGAGATTGGGATTCTTTTTTTGAAATCAAACTTAAATTAGTGTTATAGATGTTTCACCCTGGCCAGGGGCATCTTCAGTATTTTTTCTTTCCTTTCTGGTTCAATGTTTTTTCATTTTATAGTTTACCAAATAATCCTGGTGATCATTGTACTCAGGAAATATGATTTCTTTATTTTTGTATAATATAAATATTGAATATCGATGGCGTGTTGTGTTCGATGGCTGTGTATGTATATATATATATATATATATATATATATAAATTAGTTCTTGTGATGAAAATCATGTTGATTATATGCATAATCATTGAAAATAAAACATTTACAATGGTTGAATTATTTATTTCATAAAAAAGGCAAGCCAAATATTCTACAATGAATTTCAAGTTAGAATGTGAAAATATAATTCATCAAATAAATTCCTTCTTTGGACTTCATTCGGCACCCAGCTTATTGAATAAATAGGTACTACACCCTAATGAGGGGGAATAACGCGTTTTTCTTACGTGACGATTTCTACCACACCTACCACAAGCCGCGTAAAGGAACTTCGTTCAAAAATACACCCTTAAAAAATGCAAAGAAAAATTCCATCCTTGGGTTAGCAAATCCTCAGCAGACCACCATATCCAATTTATCCATATGAAATACCTGTAATCTTTTATATCTATCACATACATGGCTATTGCCATGATTGATTTCATATCCCATATTAATGGATGGTACCCAATCGGGATGGGTTTCTTCCCTCAAGGAAGCTGGCTCTCCTACAATATTAGGAAGTCGTGTTTATTAAAATGTGCCAAATTAAATATTATTTTTATCGTGGCTATCTCTTCATGACTCACTGAAATATATTATAAATAAATTAAATAGATTCAACATATTTCCTTTACCAGAGTGAAAATGTCTGGAACAAACTCTACCATATTTCGTTAACTTATCAGACCAGTCTTAGCATTTGATGGCATGTATCCAGGCTGCTTGCCTTCTCTGGGAGATTTCACAATGTTTTCTATTTTTTACAACAGCGGATGGAATTCCCGAAAATACAAACATGTACAATTTACCTGAAAAATCGTATTAGGCCGTCTTTTGATGCATTTTTATTGCATTTCACAACAGTACAATATGAAGGCATGATCATCTACGAATTCAACAATAACACATGTAATCCAACTACTGAATTCTTTTTGAAATACGTAAAAATGTTGAATTCTCCAACATAAACAAATCGGAAAAGTAAGGTTGTTTTACCTCCAATGTCAACCATCTGTCAAACGTGCACGAAACCAATTGAATACGCTTCACAGTAACCATGTAATGTGAATGTAGGTTTTCTCTGCGTGGCCCCAGAGACGGGTTATCGAAATGATCTCACTTTTTTTAAAGCTGTTCCTCGAGAGTAATTGAAATCAATACGCACTTTTAGATCTCGGCAACTTTATTGTTATATCAAAATAATGGAAACAAATGTAATTTTCTAGCATTCAGACTGAATATAAACAAATGTGATAATTATCAAAATAAAGAAAACAAATGAAATTTTCTAGCATTCAGACTGAATAATATATACATATATATGTATATATCAACACACTGATGAATATATAACGTGGTTTTTGTATTTTCTCCACATAATCTTTTCCCAATGAGGCATATAGATATGGGGCTGATGCTCAAAAAGGCCAACTCATTTGCTACAAGTATGGCGGCAGGAATTGGAATTTTCTGAACGCATTTTTAACGAAAAAATAGTTTTTTTCAAATGGTTCCTACCGAGGGCCATCTTGTCATTCGATATAGAATTCAATTACCAATTCAACGATATACATTATGTACCACTTTCTTTTTGTTCAAAATGTCAGATAACAAAATGAAATCAATCTGAAAAAATTGGTAGGTAACATGACATCTATTCTTTCTTTCAAACTGTACTTCAGAATGGTGACAATGAATTACCAAAAATAATCGACTTGACAATATGTAATGATCATAAACCCATCACAGAAAAGATAACTTTAATATAATCAAACTGTTTGAATAAATCTAACGACTGAAACAGTGAATTACTCAACGTACAAATTACAATACCATTATCCCGTTTTCAATAGAAGAGTTTCACAATTTTTTAATGACCAATGATATATTTTTTTATTTTTTTTTTAGTAATTTTTTTATTCAGTTAATATATATATATAATAATATATATATGACAGAGCACAATAGAAAATGAATCCGTTATAAATATAACCGAGTAGCCTAAACGTAATATTAGTTACAAACATAATATAGCAGCTGGGGATACACGTTTATAGAGAAGGAGATGCCACCTAAGCAAGCTTGTGTTGTGGCATCATCGTTCTCATTATATGGATACAATTCATTTGTTGGAAAATGTAGACTAGTTCGTCGAGAGCAAACACGTGTGGCCATTAAATGTTTTCCAGTATAGCATTTAAGCAATCAAAACTATTCTTCATAAAAAAAATCAATTTTGGTTTAATTTTTTAAATACTAGTAATATTCTTCAATTCAGAGGGTAATTGATTATAAAGTTTGGGTCCAATATATGTTACAAATCTCTGATTATGACGAAGTCTAACAAAGGAAACATCAATGTTCTGGTTTGTGTTATGCGGGTGTGTTTTAAAATTCAAGGGTGTGTTCATAATCCACAGGAGCCAATGATAAATATAAAGCTTCTTCACATTGAAGACATCTGCTTCTTCGTACAATTTCGTGGTGGAGAATCTTTTATTTTTCTTCAATAAGATTTTAAGTAATGTATTTTGGACTGTCTCCAAATTCCACAATGTAGTTTTGAATGTTCCCCCCCAAGCAATAATACAGTAACGAATAATGGATTCTGATAGTGCGCTATAGATCATCATGAGAGTTTTTTTATTCAGAATATTCCTGAGTTGGTAAAATTTGTAAATCAATTTACGAAGTCTTTTTGTAGTGTATGTGATATGCTCGTTCCAGCGCAGAAATTGATCTACCATAACACCCAGGTATTTTATCGATTGAGTTTTTGTTACGGTGGGGCATTGACAATTAGCGGATGCATCACAGTTGAGATTATGGATATGTAGGGTCTGAAGAGTGGGTTGATCTTTGGCCGTCGAAGAGAATGCCATGAATTTGGTTTTTTCGATATCGAGGCTTAGTAAACTATTACTGAGCCAGCTAGAAATAAATGCCATTCCCTTTTCAGCTTTATCGTATGTTTCATCCCAGGTGTTACCTACAAAGGACACAGCGGTGTCATCAGCATAAGATATTAAGTTGCCATCGAGTTGTTCAATAGAGAAAATACTGTTTATATACAACAAGAAAAGGATAGGGCCCAAGACTGTCCCCTGTGGAACTCCCATGGAGACTGGTTATGGATCACTTAAAGAAGTATTAACTTTAACTACCTGCATTCTTTTCGAGAGATAATCTTTCAGTATATCCAATGACACGCCCCTAATTCCACAGCACTGCAGCCGATTGAAAAGTATTTCATGATTGACAGTATCAAAAGCCTTAGCTAGGTCTAAGAATACTGTCAAGCATTTTTGTTGATTTTGGAAACAATCAAATACCGAGTTTGTTAATTGAAATACCGCTGTTTCAGTAGAGAGGTTTTCCCTGAATCCAAATTGGTTATCCGAAAATATTATTTTCAGTACAAAAAGGTTTCAAATTTTTCAAAAATTTTTGCAAAATTGTTTATTACAGTTATTGGCCTATAATTGGTAGCTTTTTTCTTGTCACCACTTTTAAATATTGGTGTTGTTGTTGACTCCTTGAATCGGGAAGGCACTATTCCACGGCTAAAAATCAAGTTCAAAATAAAACACAATGGTTCAACAAAAAATGTATGAATTTTTTTTAAAAGATACACAGAAATTTCATCGGGTCCCGATGAGGTATTATTTTTTAGAGACGATATAACGTTGACCAATTCGGTTTTCGTTACAGGGTGTAAGAATAGCGAATCTTTGATGTTCAACTTTCTTTCTGGGGCAGATTGATCGGATTTTAATATTTTTCCTGCCATTGTTGTACCTATATTGGAAAAGAACTTATTGAAGTGATCTGCAGTTTTTTTATCCGTGTTTAGTTTTTTATTTTCATCATCATGGATATTGAAGGTGTATGAGCCTGAAGATTTTTTGTTATGCGTAATTTCTCCGATACACTCCCATATTTTTTTTGAGTTGTTCTGTGCCATTTCGATTTGGTTCCTGTAATATTGATTTTTTGTGGTCCTCAGGAGGTTGGATAAGAAGTTGCGATATATTTTATATTCAGATTTAGATTCGGGACTTTTTGATTTTATAAATTTTTGTTTCAGACGATCTCTGTGTCGTATGGAATTCAGCAAACCAGTAGTCATCCAAGGTTTAAGCTTTATACTATCATTGTTCAAGTGAATTACTTTCGTTATTGTACTAACGTTGATATAATGAGATATTTTCCCAATGAACAAATTATATGCTGTTTCTGGTTCAACCGACTGATAAATTTCCGCCCAGTTTTCTCTTTTCAATAGCTTATGGAGTTTATTATAATTGGTAGTTTTTTTTTTATTATATCGGAATGTTCAGTCACCTTTATTGGAGAATCCAGGTGGACGGACAGCATAAGTGTGTAGTGATCAGTTATGTCGGTTTTAAAGATATATGATCTGATTCTTGTATCGTTATGAGCATTTGCATTTTGCATCTTGACGTAGATATGGTCAATCAAGCTGGAGGTACTATCTGTTACTCTTGTTGGTTTATTGATATAAGGGAAAAATCCCAATTCTGCTAATATACAGGTATAATTAATGACATTCCTGTCTGCAAGGTTTAGAGTATTTATATTTATATCCCCGCAAAAGATATTTATATCATGATGAATATCTAGCGAGGAGAGATAATCTTCGAGTTCCGTTAGATATAGATCCTCGTTGGTGGAGGGGGGTCTGTAAGAGGCTATCAGAAGGAAAGATAGGTTATTTAGTTCGAAGGATAATTGAACTAGGTTAGTTTCAGATAGGCGTTTGATAGATGCATTGTAGTTGATGTCCTTCCTTACAAACAGGATCAAGCCATCATTTTGGTTAAAATGTGAGTCATTATATATAATATCAAAATTGGGAAGATAAAAAGTGCGAATATCATCCAATAACCAAGTTTCAGATAGGACTATTACACCGATGTTAGCATTATTGAATGACTGAATATAAAGAAGAAGTTCATCAAAGTTCTTTCTCAGACTTCGGATATTGAAGTGAAGGATATTCAATTGATTTTCACCGCCTAACACATGTTTACTCTCGCCAATGTCACAGACTATTGTATCCCTTTCTTCGTATTGTTCCAGGCTATCAAAAAAATCCAACATGATTATAGTTTAATAATATTAAGTATATGAACATAAATGTAATTAATAGTATATAATATAAACACACAAGTATGCATATATATGTAACAAAAAAGTATTCAGTCAGAGGTCACCAATAAATGGATCACACCACCACCAGAAAATTAACTAACAAAAAAAAATTCGAATGTGCAGTGTTAGAAAAGTTGAATTACATGATTGGGTACATAAGAATAATTCAGAATGTGAATATTCTCGAAGTACAGGAATTAATAAAAATAGAAAATAATGGTGTTCATGGTATCCAAAAAATTTATATAACATTAGAATGTAGAATTACTGACAATTCAGAATTTCAATTTTACCAACTATAGTACAACCACATTATCTTAATTTTTCAATGTCAGAGTCGCAACTTATTTTAACGTTTTTTTCATTAACTTTTGTATATATTTGGCCATTGAAGGACCAGACAGGTTTTCCCTCGAGAGCTGATTTCGCAGTTTTCATTAAAAGTCTTCTGTATAGTGTCAAATCTTCCGTGAAGTAAACTTTAGAACTCTTCAGCTTTTTGGCGGATTTGAAGATATTTACTTTCACAGCTTTACTGGAAACTTTTGAGTATCAGTGGTCTCGGTCTAGATTGGGAGCTGGGTTGTTTACCCACTCGATAGCAGCTGATTATCTCTTCATTTTTCAAAGCTAGATTGGCATTATTCTTTAAAATTTCAATGATTTTGGATTTGGCGTTTCCCTCTTCAATTTCGGACACTCCGTGAATACAAATGTTGTTGCTTTTGCTGTTTTGTTTCATGGAGTCTACTTTTTGTTCGAGTATAGATATTTTATCGTTTTGCTTTTTTATTTCTAGTTGGAGACCGCACATTTTTTGTTCGAGACTCTCCATTAGCTTTTTTGTCAGCTGAGTAATGAAATCATTATCATTGAAGAATTCGGTTATCGATTCTTTTATTATGTTATTAATTTCTTGTTTACTCCTAGTACCCATCGCGTGAATATGTTATATCAGTTAGAACAGTAAATAGATAGGACTCACGTTGAAGTTGGATGTTCGAAGTGTTGCCCGTTTTCCCTGACACATAGACTAGTTCTATTTATTGTACACCTCATCACATTTATCAGTTCGTGAGCAGGAATTTCCTGAAATGCGCGCTCAACTCTCAAGTCCTCCAAAGGAGTTGGTATCCTCGAGTATACTTTGGATTTTATGTGATCCCATAAATAAAAATCAATAGGGGTTAAATCGGGCGATCTGGCTGGCCATCTGATTTGACAATTTGTTCCAATCCATCTCTGCCCATAGGTATCACTAAGATATTGCCGAACAATATTGGCATTATGTGGTCCTGCACCTTCCTGCTGGTAAAACATATTTTCCCTGATGTTCTCAGGTAAATCGTTGATCATATTTTGAATTATGATATATCTCTAAGAATTGTAGATATCTTTGGCCCGTCAAAGGCCTGTCGAAAAAAATTGGTCCAATGATTCTTGTCCCTATGCTTCCTACCCAGACGTTGAATCCAAATCTTTCTTAAAAATTATCTTCTCTCAGAAACCTAGAATTTTTTTGAGCCCAATACCTTGTATTATTCCTATTGAATATACCGTTAATGGTAAACCTAGACTCATCTGTAAACAGTATCTTCGAGACAAAATCATTATTCAAATCATGATTACGCGAAATCCAATTACAATAAGTTAGTCTCCGTTCTGGGTCATTTTCATATAGATGCTGATGCAGACTGTATTTATAGGAGCGATATTAATGTTTTTTCAATACTTTTCTGTCACTATCCCTGCTGATCCCACATTCAATTTCCAATTCTCGCACTGAGGCAGATGGAGAAAAATGAACATTTGCTAAAACATTAGTTTCCGCTTCTTTACTGACGATAAAGTGGATGTGGTTTTGATCAGCTGGTTCTTTCCTTAGCATCATTTCCAATTTCCTGAAATAGGTCCTCGATGGGTGCCGTCTTAACGGATAACGAACAGCGTATAACATACTAGCATTGACAGCGTTCTTCTGACATTCTCCGTATATCAATTTCATATCGATTTGTTCGTTTCGAGACTAAAGATTATTATTCTCCATTGTCAGGAGTAATTATACCACTGAAGTCATCCATATCGATGCTTGGTATTACTATCAGCAATAACCTTTCCTGGGAAAATCACGTGAGGTCCATTGCCAAAAGTGCATCCCAAAAACTTGGTTTTTTGTTTCGTGCCAAGAGCTATTTCACCTCCAGTCAGCTGCTTATGATCTATAAGGCACAGATCCGACCTGTCCTGGAATACTGTTCCCATATTTGGAGTGCGGCACCTAAACTTATCCTGAAGCTTTTGGATTCTGTCCAAAATAGGGCAATTCGTCTCGTCGGTGATGCCTCGCTTACAAACTCGCTCACTTGTCTGGAACACCGTAGAAAAGTTGGCGATTTGTCTCTATTTATAGATATTTTCATAGGCGATGCTCTTCTGAAATATCAACAATCGTTCCTCCTTTGGCAGTCTCTTCGAGATTAACCCGTCAAGTTCAGTCTTCACACCCCTTCGTGGTCACTTTGGAGACCTGCAGAACATCACTTTCCAAAGACTCATTCATCCAACGAACTGCGAGGCTTTGGAACTCATTACCTAGGAGGTGTTCCCGAGGCATACAACCTCCAGAAATTTAAGAAGAACACCAACTCCTACCTTCTTTCCTTGGTTCCTACGATGTTCTCTGAACATTACAGGATATCCTTTTCGTGGGAACCAGAACATATAAAAAAAAAAAAAAAAATTACAAAAAAAATTTTTACAAACGAAACGAAAAGTAAAATTGGTATTTCACTTTTGACATGACATTAATCACCTAGTGTTTTCCATTATTCCACGACTACCTTTCATTCCATCAAAACTAAACGGATAGCTCATTGGAGTTTGTAGGCATCGTATAAAATATTGTACAAATTCAATAATTGATCGTTTTAGTTTTGAACAAAAAGAAAGTGGTACATAATATATCGTTGAATTGGTAATTAAATTCTCTATCGAATGGCAAGATGGCCCTCGGTAGGTACCATCTGAGAAAAAAAAACGATTTTTTCGTTAAAAATACGTTCAGAAAATTTCAATTCCTGCCTAGGATTTTTTATTGATCTTATCGATGAAAAAGTGGGATAGATTTTGACCTAACAAGCTTTCTGGTCTAAAAAAAAAAATTATGTTTTTTCCATTTAAAATAAAAATTTGGCAACACTGTCGTATGTTATTTGAGCCGTAGAATCCGAAAAACATCAAACATACAGGGTGTTTCATTCGAAAAATTTAAGTTGGTGGCTATTTTGGCGAAACCGAAAGTCGACCATTTTGGTTTCCATATTTGAGTCACAGAATACAAGTAGTGAGTAATAACAACAGGCTGTCTCAGTACTCAATCAATAGCATTGGTGTTCCACAAGGCTCAATACTTGGTCCGTTATTATTCTCCTTATATATTTCCAACTTCACAAAAATATTCTTATCATGCAATAATCACTTTTACGCAGATGATACTCAGTTATTTATATATATATATCATTTCAGCCTGACGAATATACACAAGCTATAACTTCTCTGAATTTTGATCTTCGAAATTTACTCAAATATTCCTTACAGCACTGCTTGATGTTGAACCCAAAAAAGTCTATTGCTATATTGTTTGGAAGAATCAAAGATCGGCTAAAAGTAACTGGGTTAAGTGAAGATCATCCAATAGTAATCAACAATGAAATAATTAAAAGTGAAGAATGTGTAAAAAATTTAGGTGTATATTTGGACCAAGACTTGAGGTTCACTAAGCACGTCTCTATCTGTCTGCAGAGAGCGTATGCTAGTTTAAAATTATTCTACCAAATACGTCAGTACCTTACTAGATCCATAGAAGTGCTATTATGCGAAACGCTGGTGTTGTCAAAGTCAAATTACTGTGATGTTTTATACGGTAACTGTCTCAATAACGTGGATACTCTAAAGGCCCGGTACTTTCACTTTCATATAAATTTGCACTATCTGGTAAATAACAATTTGTCGGATAATTAAACCAGCATTTGCAATCTGGAGGATACCTTATTTAGGTACTTTCAGGTAAAGTTATCCGACAGATAACAATTCAATGATTGTAGCGTTAGACACTCCCATATGTGAATATAGGCATCTCAGAAATCCTATATGTTAGACAGAAATAGAAAATTTTATTTCATGACAAACGTCAAATAAAACTTGTTTTGACATTTTGATGGTGATTTTATAATACTTTGTCCATTTTTTAAATTTGAACGTTTTGTGTGTGTCACCATTTCGATGTCGATGGAAAAGAAAAAGCGGGTTCGAGCCGCTAATTTCAATGCTGAAGAGGTCCGTTTGTTAATTCGTTTGGCCCTAAAAGAAAAACACATTTTGGAAAATAAACAAACGGACTCAGAAGTTTGGAAACTCAAAAGTAAAACCTGGGAAAGAATTGCAGCGGTTTTCAATGCATCTTCAGGTATTTTTCATAGAATTTTGGTACCAATCTATTTTAAATACCTAAAATGTTATTTTAGGGCAAACATTTAGGTCAGCGGATACTTTGAAACTGAAGTATGATGGACTCAAAAAAGAATTGAAGAAAAAAGTTAATAAAAACAAAGCTGAAACAATGAAAACTGGGGGAGGACACCCCGATTACATTGTAATTGATGGACCAGAGAAAGAATTACTGGAAGTTCTCAGTCTTTCGGTACACGGTCTACCTTCAACTGTTGACTCGGACAGTGTTCTCCCCCAAACAAGTAAGTATTCCAGTGACTAACTGAAAAACTATTGATATTACACAATCTATTATTGGAAAAAAATCTTGTTTGCCTAACATTATGATAATCTGATTTCGTTTTTAGCAGTCACTGGTGAAAAAGATACCGAGGTGTTGAAGAACGTACCGGTACTGATAATTACTGAGAAGGAAATTGAATCGTATGACATGCAGCCTCTGGTAAATTAAATAATTATGTTTACATATTATGTTGCGAAGCATTCAAATTAAATTTATCCAACTTCGAAAATAAACTAAACATCAATTTGAACAGGCAATTAGGATCTAACAGATCATATTTTCAGGTTATTGAAGTGACTGATAACTGTCCAGGGGATCCTGATGAAGGCAGTTGCCAAATTCCAAATTTGATTTTCAGCCAGCATCGGAGAGTGTAGTGGAAAATATTGAGGTAAGCAACAAAATATCACCAGTTATGTAGTACCTAAAAAGTGAATTTAGTTTAATGGGCATTTATGGTGGAAATATTTCTAATTGCAGGCTAGGTACTTTGATTTCCACAATTTGTTGATAGAGAATATGTCTATCTGAAATAGATTCCAGGAGGGAATTACTTGAGTCTAATTAATAATTGAGTTTTTATGATAAATTCAGTAGTGGGACAAAACAGTTTGGTAATTTTCGATTTTTTCAGGATAAAAAGCCAAAAAAGAATGCCAATGGGGCATGGAAAGATTGGTCACCTGCGTCCCTGAAATCTAAAAAACATCCACTGCTAACTCCAAGAAGGAAAAAGGCTGAGGATAGAAACAAAAAAATTGAGAATCTGCAGAGCTAAGGGCGGAATCAGTCAGGCAGCAGATACACCATATAATACAGGAAGAGAAACGTGCTCAAGAAAAACACGATAGGGAAATAAAGCTGCTAGACCTACAAATTAATATTAAAGAAAACCGTTCATAATTTTGCGTTGGTACCTATGTTTAATTGAATACATATATAAACATTTCAAATACTAATCATTGTTTCTATAATTTTATAAGTTTTGAAAATAATTTATGAAAGGCATACGAGCCCCATCATCTTCATTTATCTCTCCATAAATCTCATTTTCTTGGAAGTCCTCAAAATTATCGTCTATTTCAAAAATTTCTTCATTGTGTTCGATCGCTATATTATGTAACACGGCACAAGCTGCAATAATCATTTGTGCTAATTCCAATTTACATCTTATTCCTAGTGATGATATCGGAAATCTTCTTTTCCATATTCCGAACAGACGTTCTATAGCATTTCTTGTTCTAATTTGAGCTTCATTGTACAAGGTCGGGGCCTCATTTTGGGGGTCATCTATTGGGGTTAGGATATAAGGTTTTACTGCATAGCCTCGATCGGCAACTAAGACACCATTTCCCATTTCCTGGTTTTGTAGTCTCATTTTCACAGCAGAATTTTCAAAGATATGACTATCATTCGCAGAGCCAGGCCAACGACTTACCAAATCAATTATTCTCAATTGTGCATTGCAGACGACCTGACAATTCAAAGAAAAAAAGCCTTTTCGATTACGATATACTTCTGAATTTTCTCCTCCAGGAGACTGAATCTTCATATGGGTACAGTCTATTGCTCCTATAACTCTGGGAAAATGAGAGTTATTATAAAAATCTCTTTTTCCTTCTTCTTGCTCCTCTTGTGTTCGTGGAAGGTAAATGTACTGAGGAAATAGATTACAAATAGCAATAATTCCCTGCCTAATTATACGACCTGCAGTAGTTTTGTGAACTCCCACAAAGTCTCCCATGGATATATAAAAATCCCCAGTTGCCAGAAACCTCAATGTAAGTAGTACTTTATCCATTGTAGTAACAGCACGATTTGAATTCCTAAAATTAAAATAATAATAATGGGTTTACTACTACTATACTTGAATATTATAAGAAAAAATATTTTGTGAAAATAGGTACCAATCAGTTCGATTTTGAAGATCTCCTTCAATTTGTTGTAGAAGTAATGCGACTGTAGCTTTTGACAGACGAAATCTATTGTAGAATTCATTATCATTCCAGTTGGTAAAGTGATCGGTTCTTGGCCTCAAATCATACCCTTGATCAGGAATTATATCTTCAATCAGCTCAATATCAGGATCATTCAGTAACTCTAAATCCTCAAATATATCCATTCTAAAATCCAGTCCAATAAAGCATGTATATATTTCAATTTGTATATTTGTATTCTCCAGAAATTTTCCGCAAAAAGCACAACAAACCATCAAACTCAAAAAGTAAATGAAGTTTCAACCAAAACTATTATACTGACATGCTACTTTCCTAGGTTAGGTGTGCTTTATCTGTCAAATAAATCCTTATTCGTGAATATGAACGACGAATAAATTATCCGGGGATAAGGGTAATTTATCTGAGGGATAACACTATCTGAAAGTGAAAAGATATCATTTTAACTTATCCTGTAAGTAAAATTTATTCTGCAGAATTAATTTAGCTATTTGCACGTGAAAGTACCGGGCCTTGGATTCAAAAAGTGCAAAACTCGTGTATAAGACTCATTTTTGGGGTTCGAAAGTACTGTCATATCAGTCATTTATACAAAGAAATCAAATGGGTGAGAATGAAAGAACGTAGATATATACATACTGCATGTATGTATCACAAAATATTGAATCATAAAACACCACTCTATCTTTATAAAAAAATTAGTTTTCGCACAGATGTTCATAACCTGAATATAAGATTCAAGGGAAAGCTTACACCTCCCCTACACAATACAGTATAGTTCGAACGATCATTCAGCTACGACATCGCCGAAGTAATAAATTATCTCCCGTCAAACGTTAGAATGTCCGTCGGAATCATGTTATTTAAAACTAAACTCTTCGAGTATCTTTTTTATTAGTAAGTAATGTATATCTTGCTTTTTCAAGTATTGAACTGAACTGAATTCGTCAGTATAGGTTACTTCTCTGCGCTTTTTTGTCTATCTTTTTCAGGGTTAGGTGGAAGAACAGACATTCAGTTTAGCCACTGAATGAATTGAACCTCGCCCTACTATCTTATAATGTGATTACTATCGTTTTGGACGTCCATTGTCTCAATGTATTTAAAAGGTTTTCATGACGTTTCGAATGCTTGTATCTGCAATCGTCTTCAGTATTCACCTGAAGAGATTGCAGATACAAGCATTCGAAACGTCGTGAAAACCTTTTGATACATTAAGACGATGGACGTCCGAAACGATAGTAATCAAGTTACCACATCGTCTACAACCTTCAAACAATCTTATAATGTGTTAAGAAAATTGTTACGTAATCAATAAAGACTTTTATTTTTATTTTATTATTATATGTCTGTGAATCCAAAATTGTGTCTTATTTCTATGTACAAAATTTCATTCAAATCGGTTGATAAGTGAAGGAGATATAGGCATGGTTTGATATGGAAGATGTTCAGACCATTATGATATGTTTTGAATCTGATAATGATTATGGTGACAATGATGATGATGTAATTTAGGAGAAACTGAGAATTATTAAAACATTGGATTTTTCATTATTACTACTATACAAAATATATACAGTACCCTGATTTTCAATCAAGTAAGATACTGAATAAGCTTTCGTAGACGTTTGAGAAATAGAGGTACTCTTTATAATCTCAATACAACTACCCAGGCAACACAAAGACATCTTAAAGAAGATTAAAATCCTAAAGACGCCCAAAACATGTCTTTAAGACGTCCATTGTTACAAAACAGGATGTCTCAAACACATCTTCAAGACGTCCATATGGACATGAATGGGACGTCTCATAGATGTCTTTCGAATGTCCAGTTTATGATATGATATGAATGGAACTTTTTCTGGACATTCAAAAGACTTTGAGTAAAAATGACAGACATATGCTTGTGAAAACATAAGATGTTTTCCACGTTGAAAAAGGAAACATTCTCAACATGAATACCCCACAGAGGTTATCTTGAACGATGGAAGATAGTGACTAGAGTTTATCTTTCAGTCGCAGATGATTCCACAGCTGATTTTATGAACATCCTGTTCATATCTTCAAACAAATCAATTTTCCTCCTTGTGCAAAATAGGTTAGATGTCATCCGCTATAGTTGACTCCCCAGGGGGAAACATGTCGGAGGAGTATGTCCCACCATATTGCCTGAGAAAGTTCCAGTGCTCCATATGTTCTATAGTGCTCCGACTTAGTGGTCCCCCATGGCGACCAACTATAATGAGTGAGATCTCACCTAACTGATTTGGCATATAGCAGTTTTTTTATTACTCATTGGTCAAAAGGACACTAACGGAGACTAAATATTGTTTTTGTTGTAGTTCTACTGATTTGAATCCTGACTGAAGCCGTTCAGTACCGTTTGGTAGGTAGAGAGGGGGAAAACACGAGTGAACACGATTTGATGTGGCTGCTTATCCTACGGCGAATCTTCACCAGTGTCTTGTCATGCAGCGTTTGAAAGTTAAGGTTTGTTTGATTAATAAATAGGTAGTGCAGTTATTTATTCAACTTTGCAATAGTTTACTTGTTACCTTGCCAAAATGCCCTCTGACAGATTTGTCGAAAAATATTTTTTCCATTCAGAAGTTATAGGAGTGTAAGTTCTCTACTTCTCGTGTATCGCCTATACCAAGTAATTTGGTACGCCTATGGAATTTCTATTCATAGCCACAGTTAGACAATGGTTCGGACATCTTCGAGAAAAATTGGTTGTTAGTTAGGGGAAGGCCAAAGGGTCGTTTCAATACTGGACGAGCTTTATACAAAAAACTTGTATATATCGAAAAATTGCACATATTGGCAACGCTGTAATCTGTCATATTGTGACATTATTTTCTTTTCAACCTGAAATACTATAGATAAGTTATTGTGTGTCAACATTTTCAAAGCCGTGTATTAACTCCAAACATTAAACTTCATCTAAAACTGAAGTTTCAGTTTTGAAGTGCAGCAACCGCGAGATCGCCTGATGACAACGAAGGCATATTCACACCATAAATCTAGGGTTATCAGACAAAATAATCGATATGTCTTTTGTGCCCTGAGTGCACCAAGCCGGACCTGCCTCAACAGTCACTTCTCCATACTTCACCGCCATATCGTTCCGTCCATTTCCTCTCAACCATCCTCATCACATTGAGTAATTGAATTGGTGGAAACCCTTTTCCGTTAAAAGTCGATTCGATGGAGAATAAGTGTCATGTTTCTAGGGCGATGCGGAAGAATAGGAAACAATTGTGGCGTATACCATTTAGGGGTTCATTGAACTGGAACGGCTTTATTTTTCCGGAAAAAGGTATTAGTCGATCAATTTGCCGCAAGGAAGCCATCCCATGCGGAAGATCGAATGGATTTGTTTTTTAACCGACGAAACCAAAAAGGAGGAGGTTCTCTAGTCAACGCGTATATTTTTTTAATTATTCTTTTTTATGTATGATCACGCATAACTTTTCACTGAGACGTCCGATTCCGATAATTGGTTAATTGGTTTAATTTAAAAGATGAAAAGGTTCTCACCCTCTGAATTCTGGTCCGTTAACCGATTCTATCAGGCATAACTTTGTACTGGGTCTTCGATTTGGATGATTCTTTTTTTAATAGATAGGCTATACCTCATATTTGAATTTCGAATGGGATTATCCACCCTTACGGGTGGAAAAATAGGGGATAATTGATTTTTCACTTGTGAACATTGGCACACACATATGTTGTTGACAATGACAGATCGCTACTGTCATTATTTTTGTTCCACATCCGTCACAATCATTATATTCTATGAGAGGATGGAATGATATACAAAGTAATGAAATAAACTAACCAGAACAACAAAAATAATTTATATTACAACAAATAGTAAAAGTAGATAATCAAATTATTTAACTGGAAATAGTTGAAGTAAGGTGGGTAAGTAAGTATTCTGAAAGTAATCAAAAAACAAGTAGGTAGTAATTAGTAGATTTCAGCCACAAAAAATTGAAAAAGATAAATTTAAAAAACTTTTTAACAAAAAATTAAACCAACGAAATACGGAACTGAAAAGTAAAAAATAAAAAAGACCTTCTTAGTCTCAATAACTAAGCTCCTAAACTAATGTAAGTAACTAATTTTGAGTCGTTGTTAACTGACGAAATAAAAGAGGAGGTTCTCTAGTCGACGCGTATATTTTTTTTATATATGACCACGCATAACTTTTGAGAGTAGTTCGATTTCGATGATGATGATGACTTTTTTAGTGGATAGGGTATACCACGAAGTTGGCCCATTTGGATTTGAAAAAAAAATCACTCCTAAGGGTAGGAAATGGGAGATGATTGTTGGTTCCCCACTGAATTTCTACTTCTAACTGATTCTAAGCACAACTTTGTATTGGGTTATCCGATTCAGATGTTTTTTTTATTGTATATGGTATGCTTGGAAGTTGGTCTATTTGAGTTTGAAAACTCTGAGGGTAGAAAAATAGGGGATGATTTATTGATTTTACACCTGTGAACCGATTCTGTTAAAACTTGGCACACATACAGTGCTTCTCAAAAGTCCCCTCCCCCCCTCTTATTTTTGGAACGATTATACATAAACAAGTGAAATTTGGCAACTGAATATTAAAGGTTGTAAATTTCCCTACTAGTAATGATAGATGACGAAATCGTCAAAGATGACGTCACAAGGCCATTGTGACCAATAATTTTAAATGGAACCCTACGGCAAGCGACACCTCTTTTAGAAGGTATCGAAAAAACCTATTCAATAATATTAATTTCGTTTGTGTTTATGACAGTTTTGATGGCTCATTAGTAAACATTAAAATTTAAATTCCATTCAATATGATATTAATTACAGATTAAAGAATCAGTATCTACTTAAAGAAATTGCTCGAAGTGACCTCAATTTACTTCCTGACGGTGGAATATCCTATTTTTAAACTCTTCTCGTACTTTTGCAAATGTGTCTGCGGAAACCTCCTCACATTCTGCAACAATACGTTGTTTTAAAACGTCAATATAGTCAGGTTCAGTGGCGTAAACCTTCGATTCAAGGTACCCCCACAGAAAAAAATCCAAAGGTGTGAGGTCCGGTGATCGAGCTGGCCATTCCGTTGAACCTCGTCGTCCAATCCATCTACCACGATACTCCTCATCCAAATACCATCTCACTGCACCGTAATAGTGTGGAGGAGCACCATCCTGTTGGAATGTTATTTCCAAATTGCCGATTTCATCTGGATTATCTTCCAAAATTTCAAGGATTAACGGTTCTATTGCGTTTTGCAACAGCTCCAGATAAACCTCACCAGTTAAATTAGTATTTGAAAAAAGAGGCCCAACGATGTGGTTTCCCAGGATACCTGCCCAAACATTCACCTTCTGGGGAAATTGGGTATGTGTTTCACGAAACAGGTGAGGATTTGCGTCACTCCAATACCTCACATTCTGTGTATTTACATTTCCATTTAGATAGAAAGTACTTTCGTCACTAAAACAAATTGTTTTGACATAGTCTGGCTGTTGGTTAATTTTAGTTTCCATATTTTCACAAAATTCTAGTCTTCGGTCTGGGTCGTCGTCTGAGAGTTGATGAACCATTTTTGATTTGTATTGATGAAATTTGTTTTTTTTTCAACACCCTGTGTACTGTACTTCGACTGACTTCACAGGTAGATGCAACGTGAGTTGTTGAAGAAGTAGGATTAACTATTACTTCTGCCAGTATATAAATTTTTTTCTCATCAGAAATTTGTGGTCTGCCAGATCGTTTCGCATCATTAATACTACCCGTTGTTTCAAACTTACGAAGAAGCTCCCTTAAATAAGTCCTCGAAACGGGGCGATCGGGAAACCTCTCATTAAAAATGCGTTCTGCTGCATGAATATTTTGTCCAGTTTCACCAAGAATTAGGATCGCTGCTACTTTATCACCTATAGCACGTACCATTTCGCTTCTTGAAGCACTTGAACGTTCGGCTCACAACAGTTTAACAAATTATTGAAATGTACAAAAATATTGAAAGTACCAAAAGCTGCTAAAGCAGTTAAACGTTCGATCAACAATACACAAATTATTAAATGTACAAAAACTTGGACAATTACAAAAAAGTCGAATTAGGGAGACTAACAAAAACGTCAGCTTATTTGACAACTATCCAGAGGCGGAGCTTGAATTTGGAATTTTAGTATTAACTGATTTAATTCATCACAGCTTTGCGTTTTTCAAAAGCGAGTTGTCAAAACTGCCATAAACACAAACAAACTTAGTATCATTGAATAGGTTTTTTCGATACCTTTTAAAAGAGGTGTCGCTTGCCGTAGGGTTCCATTTGAAATTATTGGTCACAATGGCCTTGTGACGTCGTCTTTGACGATTTCGTCATCTATCATCACTAGTAGGGAAGTTTACAACCTTTAATATTCAGTTTCCAAATTTCACTTGTTTATGTATAATCGTTCCAAAAATAAGAGGGGGGGAGCGGACTTTTGAGAAGCACTGTATGTATTTCTGACGGCACTACAACATAATGGAGGCCCGGAATCAATCTGATAATGGACACGGAAGACAGTCGAGTGATCTTCTCAACGGTTCGCAGCAGCTACCTCGTGTTTGGGGTAATATGTAAATATATAATTACATGTCCTGACAAACTGACTCACTGACTGACTGATATACGATCAACGCCCAGATCGAACCGCTGGACCTGAGAGCATATTTTTTTGATATTCCCTTCCTGAAGGGATGAAAAGGTGAGTGAGAAATGGGGTGAATGTGAAAGTACAGTTGGTTGGGCTCTTCTTGGTGTATTTTGGTGTTTTTTGAAATTCAACCCCAAAAGGAGTGAAAAGGGGGTTAAATTGGGTTTGGAAGTTTGTATAGGAATTCCGTTAGTTTTAAAGTTGGGGTCATGAAAATTGATATTTGAAGTCTATGTTACAAATAGAAGAAATATGTTTTTCAGTGATTTTAGAAATTCAACCCCTAAAGGGTGAAATGGAGGTTGAAAGTTTGTATGGAGGTTCCGTTAGTTTTCAAGTTAGGGTCAAAAAAATTTGTATTTGAGGTCTTTGTAAGGTATAAAAAAATACAAGTTTCAGTGTTTTCATAAATGCAACTCATAAATGCAAGGGGGTGTACGTTTGTGTGCGGGTTCCGTAAGTTCCGAGTAAGGAGCATAAAAATTGGCATTTGAGATCTTTGTTACAAATAAAGAAATACGTGTTTCAGTATTTTTAAAATTCCTTCCCTAAAGGGGTGAGTGAATTTGTAAAAGTCGTCACAAAAAATACAAATTTCAACGCGGACCAAGTCGCTGGAACCAGCTAGTTATAGTTTATATCTACAGGTTGTTTTCCTAGCAGTATTGAATTTGCAAAAGTTTTACCATTACGAAAAAAAGGTGTCTAGTAGACAATTATCGTCCTATTTCAATAATTTCGGTTCTGGGTAAGATTCTGGAAATCATCCTGAAGAACAGGTTGGTCCATTATTTTGTGATAAATAACTTTTTCAGCGATCATCAGTATGGGTTTAGAGCAGGGAAGTCCACAATTGATGCTTTATCGAAAGTCGTGAGTTGCATTGTTGATGCCCTTGAGAGAGGGGGTATCGTGTCAATCACACTGTGCGACCGTTCCTAGGCTTTCGATTGTGTATCTCATGTCTTTCTTCTTGATGAGCTGAATTACTATGGAGTGAGAGGACTTTCCCTGGAATTATTAAAATTATATTTGACAGATAGAACCCAGTCGGTTTATGTAAAAAATGCATTTAATGGTGTTAGAAATGTTTTACTTGGTGTTCCTCAAGGATCTGTTCTGGGGTCATTGTTATTTTCAATTTATGTGAATGACTCCAGCAATTTTATGTCACCAAATGAATGTGTTCTTTTCGCAGATGATACTTCCTTAGTGTCAACTGGAACAAATTTGAAAACGTAAAGGAAAACAAAGATAAAAAACTAAAACTGGATTCTCGTTGGTTTACAGAAAATAAGTTGAAATTAAATGAAGAGAAGACCAAGGAAATTGTATGCTCTACAGTCAACACTAGCATCGAGGACAATAATGGAAAGTTACTTGGCGTAATTCTTGATGTGAACTTAGCCTGGTCAACTCATATTAATGTTTTGAATAGGACACTCTCTAAGAGCATTTTTGCCCTAAGACAATTGAAAAAAAGCCTTAAAAAGTGCATATTTTGCCATGTTACACTCTCCTATAAATTACGGCAGAACTCTATGGGGTAATTCAGCACATTCCATCTGAATATTTAGGCAACAGAAAAAGGCTCTGAGAATAATGGGGAACGCTGAGTACAGAGCACAGTGTAAACCACTTTTTGAAGACATGGGAATTCCACCTCTACCTTCCATTTTCATCTATCACACTGTTCTTGAAATTCATAAAAACACATTACATTGTTCTAAACATCTGGATGTTTACCATCATCATACAATAAATGCTGAGCTGTTCATTCAACCTCGTTACAGCGTGTCAAAGTCTCAGAAAAACTCCCTGAATATAAATCTTTGATTTGTTGAAAATATAAACAGGATGTTCATAAAATTCTTTGCCATTTCTTCCGGTCTTCCTGATGATCGTGGAAGCGTGAAATAGAATTTCGTCGACAAAAATGTATTGAAGACCTAGTGAATGCGATGTCTCTCCTGCCTCAATGTTACGAATGATTTCTGGTGAGTACTCTCTTTTGGAAAACATTCTTCTTTGCCTCATTCATCTTTATGAGTTCTTAATCAAGACTGGAATAGAAAATCAAATAACTATCTGAATGAAAATGCAAATTTTCAATTTCAGATTTTGTCTTTTGAGTTGGGGTCTTTTCAGAATATCTATCAGATGTAGTTCAATGTCCAGCGTGGATTTAGCGGGGGAAGTAGTTGTTTTCTGTTAGACATTCACAAAAAATAACTTCATTTTAATCGTGGATTTTTCAATTCACAGAAAAATCTTTCTATCAATATTCAATTGAGAATGTTTCCCTTTTCAACATGAATACCCCACAAGCGGTTATCTTGACGATGAAAGATAGTGACTAAAGTTTATCTTTCAGTCGCAGATGATTCCACATCTGATTTTATGAACATCCTGTTTATATTTTCAACAAATCAATCTTCCCCCATCAGGTTTTAATCAGAAAAATAATTTCAAGGTTTTCCAAAAGAATTATTCAACTTTTTCCATCTTTGCAAAGTGAGATTGCTTCTTAAAAATGTGTTTCCCATTTCTTCCGGTCTTTTTGATGATCGTGGAAGCGTGAAATAGATTTTCGTCGACAAAAATGTATTGAAGACCTAGTGAATTCGATGTCTCTCCTGCGTCAATGTTACGAATCATTTCTGGTGAGTACTCTCTTTTGGAAAACATTCTTCTTTGCCTCATTCATCTTTATGAGTTCTTAATTAAGACTGGAATAGAAAATCAAATAACTATCTCAATGAAAATGCAAATTTTCAATTTCAGATTTTTTCTTTTGAGTTAGGGCCTTTTCAGAATATCTATCAGATGTAGTTCAATGTCCAGCGTGGCTTCAGCCGGGGAAGTAGTTGTTTTCTGTTAGACATTCACAAAAAATAACTTCATTTTAATCGTAGATTTTTCAATTCACAGAAAAATATTTCTATCAATATTCAATTGAGAATGTTTCCCTTTTCAACATAAATCTTTACAATCATATACCTGAAGTTATTAAATCATTCAACCACAAATCGTTTAAACTCAAAATAAAATGATTTTTGTTGAACACTGAGGAATATCTTAACTGAGATTTCTCATTAATGTAATTCTTGTCACCTTGCCAGGGTTGATACAATAGTAGGCATAATGCGTTACTAATTTTATGCAGATAATATTTTCCACTTTTAATCTGTTTGTTTGTAAACTATGTTATATAGTTATAATCATTTTAATTGCATTTTTAAATTTTTATTTGTGTGTTTTCTATTTTTTATTTTGTCATTATTTTTATTAGAACCTACGCATGACTTGCAGCAAACATGTGACTGTAAAGTTGTCCAATAAATCTATCTATCTATAACAGTTAATAGTCTAAGTTAGGTGGGTGAGTAAGTATTTTTAAAGTAATACAAATCAAGAAGGTAGCAATTAGTAGATTTTATCCACAAGAAAAATAAAAAATTTAAACTTTTTAACAAAAAATTAAACCGACGAAAACAGAAACTGGAAAGCAAAAAATAAAATTAACATTGTTAGTCTCAATAACTAGCTCCTGAACTAATGTAAGTAACTAATTTTGAGTCAGTGTCAAATAAACAATCAACGAAGATCATTAAATTACTTTGGAGAAATGATCAAAACAACGTGAAATCTCCAGCGATACACAATATCATTCCAAAAATGCGCTCTCCGCTCGACTACTCGCAATGACGTGTTTGCCCCGTGTGTGCCCGTTTGGGTAGCTGTCTCGCTGATATTGACTTCAAGAACGCTCGGCAATTTCCAACGAAGGGACGCGCTGCCGCCGCGCACCCCACTGCCATCATTTTACACTTTGCGTAATTAATTTGTTTGTTTGGCGGCGACTCAAAATTAGTTAATTACATTAGATCAGTAGCTTAGTTATTAAGACTAATTTCTATTCTTAGGGGAGGCCGGGGTGTAATGATCCCTCGAGGTAAAATGATTTACCTCAATTATTCAGAGACCAGTGGAGCAATCTGTTAACTAAATGTTGTGAGTCGCTCTAGTGTTTACGTGCAATTGTGGACAACCACGTGTAAATAATTTTGTTGATGATCTTGGCGTGTTTTGTTTTTCCGCAACTTCAATCTAACTTCGAAACTTTTTCACATTGCATATAAACCTTATAGAATATTTATGTTCGGAAAACTGTGTGTGGTTATTGATCAGATATGTTTAAGCTACTGAATCAAGTATTAGTTTCTATAGAATTTGATTCTTGTAGATTTGTTAGTTGGGTCAATTAAAAATAGTGCATTAGGGGTAAAATTATCACTTGAGTTCCCATATTATCCCCACACATCAAATTGTTACCTACCAATAATTATTTTTAAGATGCCTCGTACTTACTCCCGCAAATACCAGCCCCAAAAGTGGAATACTGAGAATATGACGACCGCCTTAGAAGAGGTGACAAAGAATGGAATGCCGTATAATACAGCTTCGCGAATATTTCGAGGGCCGTTGATGTACCTCAAACGCAGGATCAAGAACAAAAATATAGTCGCCACAGACAGTATTAAACATTCAGATAGTATGACGACTACGTTTACTGCGGATCAGGAAAACGAGCTGATCAACCATGTCCAAGACTTTGAAACTAGGATGTATGGTCTTACTACAACCGATCTACGGCGTCTTGCATTTCAACTGGTAGAAAGGAATAACATTCCCCATGAAATTTCCCGTTCAAAACAAATCGCTGGATATGATTGGCTCGAAGTAAAAACGGCCCCCAGAAATATCCTTACGAACTCCAGAAGCCATATGCAGCTTGAGCGAGGGGATTTAATAAACAATTGGTACTAAATTCTATGATCTTCCGAAAATCATTTGGCAGAAACACACAATTACCCCCCACAGATGCTTCGATGTTGACGAAACATCTATTTCGACAAAACATTTATTTTCGTAATTATATATTTAGCGAAAAATCCTAATCAGTGGTCGCAGATCAGCACCTGACCCTTGACTGAAGCCGTCAATCCACGGCGACGTTAGGAGAAGGTTAAATTGGTCTTGATATCCATTCACTTTCGTAACGCACCCCAACAACTAACATTAAATCCTAGGAAAAAGCGGCATTTCGGATCGCCTTGTGTCTTCGTTCTAGAGGACGCAGGTTCTAATCCTGCTCGAAGATGTTTTTTTTCTATAATTAAAAAATTTGTCTGAAATGCCACAATTTTCAGGCTTTCATATTTTTCACAGACGCAATTTCCATTCGTCATCTATTTCAACAGTTCCCTGCAAAAACTTCAGAATATTTGCAAAAAGAGGACGCAAGTAGTCTGTAGTAATCTATACATCAGCAGTAGAGGTTTTTAGAATGAAGTTCCTTTACGCGGTCTTTCTTTTATATACGAGTATGTGTGACAACTACACTTGGTCCTGTCGGAATTGAATGTCAACGCATTCAATTCCTATATAGGGAAATAGGAAATGCAACATTTTTGGAATAAGGGATTCTGAACTCACTACAATGATTTGATTTTTTAATTCAAATATAGCTTTTTCAGCGTGTAAGAAGGCCTCAGTTTCTCTTAAGTAAGGCAATGAATAATTTAATTGCCATTTTGTAGTTGGATGAGCTCCAATGTGCTCCGCGAATTTCGTGAAATTCAGTAGTTTAAAGTGCCGTATGCACCACAAAGTGTTGTAAAAGTGAGTTATAAACTTAACTTAAAGACAATAAAGCAGTGTGCTGAAAGTGATCTGAATGCCCAAAAAGAGTAAACATAGTGTTTCTAACATGATATCTGGCCATTGGAAAACTGCAGGCCATTGTGACCCTTAATAACCGCCGAGTACGGGAATTTCGACCGTATTGGTTCACCAGAGTGGAAACGTGAGGTGAGGATTTCAAAATCCACGAAAGTGAAAACAATTTCGCTTATAAAACGTGAAAGGACACAAACAACCACAGCTAATAACTGGAAAAGTTCAATAAATGACCCCCCAATAGAAGAATCCAGCGATGGAGGTGCAGATCGCAACAAGAGCGTGGATAAATTGGAAACAAAAAGCCACAATGGATCACCCAGTGACAAAAACGGTGAAGAAAACATCATTTCACCAAACCAAACCACCGAAACTGATAAAAACAGTGTGTTGGCAAAACTCACAACGGAAAACAGCGAAATCGCCAGCTGTTCGGTACAAGAAGCCGAGGATCTCCGAAAAATATGCGATATAATCTATCATTTTCCCCCAAGTGAAGCCGAAAAACTCAAAAAACTCAATGATCACATTTCTAAACATAAAATGCATAGAAATTGAAATAATAAAAACGGGCAGACAAAAGACCGCCCGAGCCGAGATTAGCGCAAGTATGAAAAAATTTAAAAAAAGGTCAAAAACACTAAATGAAACGGAAAACGAAAAGAAAGTGGAGAGTGTAACCTATCAAATGTGGGGAATGGAAAGGGGGGTGAGGAAAAAAAGCTAAAAAACCTCTGCCCAGAAGAAATATATTGTTCACCACATTTTCCGAACAAACATTGTCAAAGTGAGAAAATAATGCAGAAAAAATGATGAGTCCAACACATCAAAATATGGGGAGTGATATGGAGGATGATAAAAGGACAGCAGAAAATCCATTTTCGTCAGACAATCTATGATCTCCACACTTTCAAAGAGACTGACGAAATCCGGAGAAAATCGAAAACGAGACAACAGTTGCAGGAAATAAAATATACAAGAGAGAGAATCAAACCACTCAAACCACTAAAAATATAGGAAAAAAAAAAAATGATGAGGAAATAAGTTTCAAAACACCTAGAAGAATTACAAATCCCAGAAAAGAGAATATAACAGGAGAGCGACACGGAAGTAAGCAAAAATAGGCGAAAAACTGCGGGAATCCAAATCCCGAAGAGGAAAACGAATAACAGCAAATAAAGAAGAAAAAACACCAAACCCATCAGTAACAAGCTCCGGACCCATATACCAAGAGCCGATCACAATTGGACTATTAGGGGCCAGAGAGGCTAGAATATGGGGAAACGAAAAAGAAAAAGAATTCAACAAAAAATTATTAAACCATTGTCAGCGATGACTTGAACTTATTTTATACGTTTTAGTACACGGCTTGAATGAAAGCTTAGCTTTAAAAAGGTTTTTTATTAGTTATTTTATTTGGACATAATTTCTTATGTTTTTTGTACGCGAAGTTGGATTAATGGATTAATTATCAGGAATAAAATACCTTTTACTGTAGCGGAGGAGTTGGGAAAAAGGATATATAGGTATAGTATGGCTTGGTATTACGTGACGATTTCTACCAGTCAACACCTACCCCAGACCGCACACGATTTTGTACCACCCATGGTAATTTTTTGTAGGAAGAGGATGAAGGCGGAACTAATGGATGGTGCGCCACCTGGGACTATATCCGGTTGTAATGATTCCGGCTGGATGAAGCTAGATTTGTTCGAGCAATGGTTTGACCATTTTTTTAAATTTTACAGAACCTACTAAAGAAAAACCTGTTTTATTAATTTTAGATGGGCATTTGACCCATACTAAAAACCTGAACGTTGTGATAATGCCAATGCTCATTGAGGCAAATACAATTTATTGCTTTTTTTCTACAAAATTTTTTAGATCATTTATTAAAAATAAAGTATCGTTAATATTTGAATCGTGATAGAAAAATACTTTCATTTGATGTGAGATGAATTACTTGTCAGCGTACAAAGCCAAAAATGTATTAAGTTTAATTTTTTTCAACTTTTGTATTATTTTTCAAAAACTACTTACTATTTGGAAACTATTTGGCATTCAGAATTTAATTTGCATTAACCTCAAGTAGGGGATCTCGGGGGGGAACGGGGTACCGGGGCACAACGGGGTACCCCTTATATGACTATCTCGTGCTGAAACCTGAAAACTAATTGAACTAGTATTATTCGATGACCTTCAACTGACGACAGTTCGCTGTTTGACATTGTTCATAGTTGAAGTGGAAGTTTTTGTAATTCACACGTTTTGTTGCAACTTCTCGGATATTGAAGTAAAAGTAAGTCATATTAAAGGTATCTGTTATGAGATTTTGTTTGTGTTAGTTTAAAAGATCGTGTTGTGAAGCCTAATTTAGCATGATTTGTCATTCAGTTTGACGATGTTTTCCAACCGTAATGTAACCATAACCTAAAGACGTGGTCTCTGGGGCAGAACGGGGTGGCACCCCGTTCTGCCCCATGTATTGACGAGATAATTTTGTTGCAGATGGTCCGATGATATAGAAGAAAAACATACAGACAGAAATGGACTTATAAGGCAATTAATGCGGCCGTTCAGGCAGTTATTAATGGTGAAGTTGGCTACTTCAAAGCATCAATTTGATGTTCTACAGACCACACTGGGAAGATATGTTAAGAAGGAAAGACAACATTCAGAATATGAAATGAACAAAATAGATGGAAAGTATAAAAGTGTGTTCACTTTTACTTCCCTGGTAGAATCCATTCTAAGATACAGTATTATAATATGGGGAGGAGCTTTCGTAAACAATTTACGTCCTCTACTATCCTACAAAATTCCATCATAAAAATCATATTCAGGAAAAAGAAACAGTATTCCACTAAATTACTATATGAAAAAACAAAATTCTTCCAATCAGCCTTTCATACTCTGCTCAATAACAAATGAATAATTATTACGAGTCATAGCAGGCAACTAATAACTCACTTCAAAAGCAGCATATCTGTCTCACATACCAGACTAAAACAAACTTCCGGAATGAAGAATAATTTAGCAATATGCTTGTATACTTTTAAAAAAAGCTATAACCTAAGAGAACGTTTTCTATTCTTTCTGTGGTCCAATAAATTTTACAATTAAAATTTTACACGAAGGCTACATTTAAAAATTCTATTTTCGGTCCAAAATTTCACAATTCAATACCGGTACATTTAAAAAAAATTGACAAACTAAGTAAGTTCAAAACTGAAATAAAGAACTATATCATGAGGAACAAGGAAACTTTCTATAAAATACAACGATAGTTATTACAAAAAAAAATAAAAAAATAAATGATGAATGCATTCTTTAAAAGGCATCCCGACTTGAGTATCTGTACTCCTGAATTTACCTCTGGTGTAAGAGCCATGAGTTTCAATAAAATTGCCGTAGGACAGTTTTTTGTTCTGTAAAATCATTGACAAATACAACTCACTAGAAGCAGATATTTAATTGTGACGAAACGGGCTGTCTGTCAACCCAAGCAGCATCCAAAGGTCATAGCCCTTGAAGGAAAGGGGCAGGTGGGATCTTTAACGTCAGCAGAAAGGGGTGAAACAGTAACAGCCCTCGTTTGTATGTCTGCAGCAGGAACTTTTGTTCCTCCCATGCTTGTGTTTCCCAGAAAAAGGCTAAGGCCGAATTCGAACAGGGCTTGCCTCCGGGAGCTTGGTCAAAAGCTCATGAGACAGGATGGATGAACTATTCTTGACCTGGTTCAAAAAGTTTATTCACTTTTCGGGAGCAACCACAGAGTTCTCTGTCCTGATCTTAGATGGGCACACAACTCATACCAAAAATCTTAATGTAATAGACATGGCAAGAGCAAATGGTGTAGTATTGCTTTGTTTTCCATAAATTACAGCCGCTCGATGTTACTTTTATGAAATCCCTGAGCTTATATTATGCTGACGAAATCAGAAGGTGACTCCGATCTAATCTAGGTAAGGTTGTCATGTTGTGGCAGATCTCCTCCTTGTTTGGTTCAGTCTATCTTCAGTCAGCGACCATGACGACTGCTAATAAATGGTTATAAAAAACAGGAATATGGCCTTGAATGACAAACTATTCTCAGAAGCAGATTTTCTTTCGGCACAAACGACAGACATTAGTATAACTGTTGAAAGTGGGGCCCCTTTCAAATGCTGGCAGCCCAACGAAGCCTCTCAACCTACCGAGCAGCCCAATGATGCTCTTTAACTTGCTGAACAGCCCAACATTCAATTCTTTGGAAGAAGGAGCTCCTGATATTCATCAAATTTAAACAACGCCAGATAAATATTAAAAGGTTCAATTTGTGACAGATAAAGATGTAGCTCGTCCGGATGTTCCTGGATGCCTGATACAGTGTCAACAACAATGCACCAGCCTTTCATAAGCATCACCAGAATTGATATGCCTATAAAATAAAACAAAATCAAAAAAAAAAAACTGCTATTACCATATAAAAATAACTGGAAGAAGCTATAAAGAATAAGAAAAAGAAAAAAAAACACAAATGAAATTCCTATGGTGGAACAGAAAAAAAGCAACAGACATCTGGACCTACAAGACTGTGTTTCCAGTGAGGACGACGACACTGAATGCCTTTATTGCAAGATTTTTACTCATTTTCAAACGAAGGCTGGGTATCCTGTCAGCAATGTCTCAAATGGGCTCATAACTCTTGCGCAGGCATAGACAGTGAAGATGATGAAACTGTTCTTACTTGTGAATTATGTGCCTAATTCTCACTTTTCTGTCAATGAATTCATCATGTTTTAAATGATTATGGCTTGTACCCCATTCTACCACATGCATGGGACATAATGGGGTATTTGGTATTATTATGTATGAATACAAACAAAAAATACTTTCTGTACGTTTGGTAACTTTTAGCCACTTACATGTGTTTGATGAAGACCAGTTTTTATCGTGATGTAATTTAAACAGTTTATTTTCGGAAATAGCCTGTGTAAAAATAATTGTTTACTAAGTACCCCCCCGGGTTCCCCTAGATTTATTGTCACATTGTACAAATTTTATAAATGTAGATATATACTCCCACTAGAAAAACTGAAAGAGATATATTTTGCTATCGCAGAATCGTTATTGAGCTATGGTATAATAAGGTGGGGCGGAGCCCGCGAGACTCTGGTGGAACCCCTGCTAGTCATTCAAAAGAGGATTCTCAAAATAATATAATTCAAACCCTTTCGATATTCATCCGACAAACTCTTTGATGATCTGAAAATACTAGATATCACACAAATATATGTGAAGTCAGTGCTGATGTTCATCTTCTCAAATAAATTTTACCTAGATGAACCTGAACATTCATATAACACGCCAAGTATGAGAATAAAGAACGCATATCTGCCGAGAGCCAACGAAGCGGTAGGGCAACGATCTATTACATATGCGTCAAAACTATATAATAACCTTCCGGAAAATATAAGATGCATCAAATCAAAACTGTTTTATAAAAAAACTTTAAAAAATGGATCTTGCAACGTGGAAGGTAATACTTTCGTTCAATTATTTATTAAACGAATAAAATAAAATGAATTCAAATCATCCTATTCATTATATTCTACATCTTATTGATTATGTATATCACGTAGACTTAGTTGTATTATATATCCTATATCTTATATAGTTATAGGAACATACTTATAAGTTAGGAAATAAATCAGCCATTTGAATATTGCACATAAATTCATAAAAGCAAATAAACATAAATCTCTCCATAGACAGTCCTCCCCAGGCCTACATGGCGTTTCTGTTTATTTATTTGGTATTTATACATATTTTGTCCTGAAAACTTTTATGTTCGTTACCTAGTAAATAAACATATTTTATTATTATTATTATTATTATTTTATTACAGTTAGGATCATTTTTGTTTTGAAATTCGTCCTCTAGGCGTTATACCAAAAACGAAACAAATATTATATTTCCCTCAAAGAGCTATATTTGGGAAAATATAAAGTTTGTTGAAACTATTTACGCACAAATTGTTTTTCCTATTGCTCAGTGGAACTGAAATTTCACAACTCTCTTTTGGCAACACTGTCCGTTGTTGGGGGATTCGTGTAGTATGCTTGTAGTGAGTCACCCCACGTTTCTGCTCTCCAGCGCTTCTGCTATAGGACTGGAAATCCAGGACCCGAAAAATGTGCGTAACCTTTATGCTCGGGAAATCAGCTGGGGTTTTCACCAGGTATTCATTGCATTTGATTTTCTCAAACAGGGTGTCAGCTTCAATAGGCCCATTCATGAAATTTGCCTAATTGAATTCATATGGAAGTCACCCTCTTTATTGCAAGGTTGGAGGATTGAAAAAATTCAACAGGAAAGTCACCCTCATTATTACAAGATTTAAGGATTGGAAAATCCAACGGGTATTTTCTTCGAACTTTGGTGATTTTATAAGAAGCTATTATACTGGATTAATTTGATTTCCGTTAAAAGCTTTGATTTTTGTGGAATCCAATAGCCTTCCAGAATTTCACTCAGCGTGAATTATCATTTAATTCTTGTTAATTATATTTGAAACAACTCTTTTTTTGTATTCGGATTGATATTACTTCTATTCACTCTGCTGCCTCTTTGAATTCAGTTGTAACAATTAACAAAATATTAGGTTTTTACTTTGAATAGGCTTTTTCATTTAGATGACAAATGACTAACTTTGTTTACCTGTCAGACCCAACGGCATTGACGACGAATTTGTTTTTTTAAAGGAAATAAAATATTTCCGAGCTGACTTGAATTTACATGGAGAAGAAAACTCACCATTAGAAAATATTCGTGTACATTATTTTATCTACGAATGAAAGGTTTTTGGCGGTATAAAATAGGTAATAAGTACTTAACCTACAAAGGAAGTTACGAACGCCAATGTATGCAGGTGCATTTGTCATGAAGTTGACTGTTGACATACTGTGAAAATACCGCTAATTTTGAACTGAGCCAATCTCAAATTGTTATTTTAAAACTAACCAATGGCTATCCACTTTCCCAATAGCCAATCAGACTTTGAGTCTCAAAACGAGCGCATGCGCCTTAAAAAATCATCTAAATGAAAAGGCCTATTGAGTATAAACCTATTGAATATTATGAATACATTTCCAGTAGAAACAGTTTTCGAATGAAAAATATTAGTTTGGAGCTGGAATAAATTCTGCATGACATAAATCTGTGACACATGGAAGAGAGCTAATTTCATAGATCATGAAAAATGTCTACTACTCACCTCCCCCAAGAGGCAATTTAAGCGCTAGGAGAGAGTGACTAAGGTTTATCTGTGAGACGAAGATGTTTCCACATCTGAACACCCTGTCCATATTTTCGAACGAATCAATGGTACTAATGATCACTTTAAATGGGCAGGCATTCCGTGAACACTTACCGAGGAACTAACAACAAATAGAAAAACAAAGTATTGCATCGAAAAACCCCTGTTTGTGGCTTGAAGATTTACATCCCGGATGATAATCTCTTGAGGAAGAAGCGTTTCACATGTTTAGAGATTGTTTTGTTTTGTTCTGCAATTAGGTACATTTCATCAGATTCATTTTGGGACGTCACAACTTCACGTCTTGAAAATATTTGGTAAATATTCGTCGATCATGGTCTCCGGAACCCAAAAATATCATCAGTTTTATACCGGGTGCCAACGAATCTATTAGAATATCAGGTGTATCAAAATGAGATTTGGTGTAGGTGAATGGTATATGAAGAGGAGAGTTTTCGCATATTTTTCACATTCCGGTCACTTCTGGTTTCACCGAAAATTGTTCCAGTTTTGAATTTTTAAATGGAACACCCTGTATATTGTAACATTTTTTTATTTCTGAGACAATTCTAGATCAGAATGTGACATTTTAAAAAGTTTTTACACCTACTTCATTGTTTTAGAGTCATTTTTAATATTGCATCTCGTGGCCTTCCTCAGGTGATGTCAGAAAGTTACAATCGCAAAGTTTTAGTGACTAGTATGATAGATAGGAATAAGACAACTTGGCAAAATTACATTTTTGTGTCTAACTATTATTTTTCAAATAGCGACCATATTTTGACAAGCACTTTCCGAAAAAGGGATTTTTTGACGAATCTAACGATACTAATTTATTTGCGATTGAATTAAAAATAAGAACACAAATTGAAATATTACTAAGGAAAATACTGGATAATGATTTATTTACTTTTGTCAAGTGTGCCATGGATAGCCATGATGCATAATATTTTGCAGTTATTTTTATCAAGTCTTCTTTGGAAAACAAAACACTCACTCAGGTAATAACAGGACATAAGCTTTATGAGCAGACAGTAAAGTTTCTTAATTTTCTTTAATTTCAGTTAAATTTTTCTTCAAAATAATGTATACTCAAAGTGAAAAAGTGGATATGTTATTAAAATTTGGAGAATGTCATAGAAATTCAAGGAATGCTGCTGAGTTGTATGCTCAGAGATATCCCAATCGGCAACATCCAGCCCATCAGTATTTTCCGTGTGTTGAGAATCGTTTTAGGCAAGAAGAAAATCGAGAGGTGGAACAGAGGTTTATCATAAATGAAGAGACTGCTATGGTTGAGGTTGATAAAACGGCTTCTTCAAGAGAAATTAGCCAAGAAATGCAAATAAGTCACGAATCAGCAAGAAAAATACTGAAAAAGCACGGATATCGAGCATTTGAATATCAGTTACGTCAACGTTTGTATGCTGGCGTTAGACGGGTAGTGTTTCGTTAACCCAAATTTTATCAACTTTTTTCTATTTTCCGACGATCACGATTCACAAATAATGGTATGTTCAATTAGCAAAATACTCGGTACTGGGCCCAACAAAATCAACATGCAATGAGATAGGGCAATTTTCAAGAAAGGTGTGGCGTCAATGTCTGGGCTGGTATCGTTGGAAACAGAATAATTGAGCCAATATTGTTTCAAGGTCAGTTAACAGGGGTTAGGTACTTAGGTTTTCTTCAAAATGAAATCGAGGATCATCTTAATGATCTACCTTTAGCAGTTTTACGGCGAATTTACTTCCAACAAGATGGAGCACCCCCTCATGAAACCAGAGAAGTTCTTAATTACTCAATAGAGCATTTTAATAATCAAGTTATTTCAACCAATGGTCCAGTACGGTTGCCTGCCCGCTCACCAGATCTCACTGTGCTCGATTTCTTTATTTGGGGATATGTTAAAGAAAAGGTTTACTATGCAACATCCCCAACTACTCTTGAAATCTTAAAAGAAATAATTCTACGGGCATTTAGAAGTATAACACCTCAAATGTTACGAAAAGTGTCAAGAGAAACAATTGAACGAGCTGAAATATGTCTTGAACAAGAAGGAATGTACTTTGAAAATTTACTACAGTGAATAAATAAATTATTATCCATGGCACACTAAACAAAAGTAAATGAATTATTATCCAGTATTTTCCTTAGTTATATTTAATTTATGTTCTTATTTTTAATTCAATCGCAAAGGAATTAGTATCGTTAGATTCGTAAAAAAATCCTTTTTTCCGAAAGTGCTTGTCAAAAAATGGTCGCCATTTTAAAAATAATAGTTAGACACAAAAATGTAATTTTGCCAACTTGTCTTATTCCTATCTATCATACTAGTCACTAAAACTGTAACTGTAATTTTCTGAGACATCACCTGAGGTCCTCAGATTAGTTTACATCCGATCATGGCCACCTACATGCAATATTAAAAGTGACTCTAAAAAAATTAAGTAGGCGTAAAAACTTTTTAAAATGTCACATTCTGATCCAGAATTGTTTCAGAAATCCAAAAATTTTACAATATACAGGGTGTTCCATTTAAAAATTCAAAACGGGAGCCATTTCCGGTGAAGCCGGAAGGGACCGGAAAGTGAAAAATATGCGAAAACTCTCGTCTTCACATATCATATATATATATATATATATATATATATATATATATATATTATATATATATATATATATATTGTTATGATAAGAAATTATTGTTCAATGTAAAAAATAATAAAAAGTGATATAATGATACTTATATATCACATAAATACCTGCTATGTTTGTTTTGCAATTTTTCTGTACATTTTGCTGTTCTGAAACCTTGTACCATTTTCAAGTCGACGCAGATCTCTCAAGAGTTTAGCAGTGGAGCTTTTCTATTGTCATAAGTATGTTGCCAACAATTCATTTGAAAAATATAGAAATCAAAATTCATGAATAAAACATTAGATCTCAAGTAGACAAAAATAATATTCAAGTTGGAACATACTGTATGCTAAAATCAAATCAGAAGGAAACATGACAGCGACATGTCAGAACATTTCGATGGAAAATGATAAAATATAAAAATTTTAGTACAGAAAATTGTCAGATATGAAAAAAAAAAACCAAAAAAAAAGTATTAAACCACTCATAAAACCGTATTTTGAAAATTGATTCAAGCAAAGCAACTAGATGGCACCACTGAATCCTGTAATATCATGTTTCCATAGGCGTACCGATTGAACTGGGATAAGGTAAAAGAGTATTCGAAAAAGAGTAAGCAACATATCCGGATATTTTATTACTGTTATGATAGGTATTTCTTTTCAAAATGCAATTTCAAATAAAAATAAATCAATGTTCAAATAAAAATAAATCAATTAATCAAACTTATCATAACAAATGGCAAATATTTTATTATGATGACTAGTTAATAAAAAAAAATATTAAAATAATATCAACTAAAAATAATAAAAATCAAAATACTAGCAATAATATATATATATATATATATATATATATATATATATATAAAAATTCATAGGGAATACTTGGGGATGAGGTTCGAATAACTGACATTCACCAAGGCTTGTTTTTTCTATTTAAATTTGCTGACATTTCGACGTAATAAAATTTGGTATACAGGTAAAGTGGTTTTTGTACATGTAAACATCAGTTTGGTAGGCTCTGGATTCTTACTTCAGGTGGTGAAGTTGTGCCAAGGTAATAGTGTGGCGATTTTTTCATGTTACTTTTAGAAATTGCATGATGCGATGCGATTAGCTTGGTAACATCTATTAAAATCGTGCATTTAAAACTTTTTTAAAATTTTGTTTGAGATTAAACGTAGGCAGCTTGGTTTGTTTGTTTACGTGGCAATATTATAACTTTGATTTGCAAATTAAAATGGAAAAAAACAATCCTTAGTGAATGCCAGTTATACGAACCTCATCCCCAAGAATTTCCTATGAAATCACATTGCCACATAAGCAACAAACCAAGCTGTCTATGTTTGATTTTCTAACAAAATAAAAAAAAAAAGCTTTTAAAAGTACGATTTTTTCAGATGTCACCAAGCTAATCATCGCATCATGCAATTTCTGAAAGTAACATAAAAACATCACCACACTATTACATTTGCACAACTTCACCACCTAAAGTAAGAATCCGGAGCCTATCAAACTGTTGTTTATAGGCACAAAAATCACTTTACCTGTCTTTACACTAAATTTTATTGCTTGTCACGATGTACCAAAAATATATGTTCAGTCAAAAAGTCAGCAAATTAAAATGGAAAAAATCAACCCTTTTAATTGTCAGCTATACGAACGTCATCCCCAAGAATTCCCTATGTATGATACATGAAAGGTTCAAGAAACAAACCAAACCACACATATATATATATATATATTTATATATATATATATATATATATATATATATATATATATATATACAGAGTGGCCACTTTTTCAATGGGATTGTATTGGTAACTTTTAAACCATAAGAGTTAGAAGGTCGGTCAAATGGAGAAAAAGTTGCATTCATAGAAGCATTGTCGAACAGTTCAAACAAATCGAGATTATCAGGGCCGGTTATTGATATATCATAAGAAAAGTAAATTCTGTCATTTTGATTTTTCTTTTTTTCCCACTTTATTTCGAATATTATCAAAACATGTCGCAGGAGTTTTTTATTCGACAGTGAAGTGTCCTCATTTTGACATGATCAGATTTTGTATCCAACGTTTCGTACGCTCTGGGCCACCTTCAACCTCATTTTTTTCAATACGGACCTGCATATTTCATGACACTTTTCGAAATAACTTTCAACGCTAAATTCAACGATATATCATACAATGTCATTCAAAGTTGATTTTCAGGTGATTTTGACCCTTATCCAAATTTCTTTGGGTCGGATCTGTATTACATTTAGGTACCTTTAGTTTGATTAACAACATGCAATACATTTCGATAAGAAAATCAACTTACTCGTCTTCAACTGAATGGAACGTAACAGAATCAAAGCAAAAACAAAAAATTTTTACAAATTTAAGAGGTGAAAAACCTAATTCATAATAATTAAACGAAACTATCATTTAATGAAAGAAAAATCAAATGATTATTCGAAAGTAAATGATGAACATTAATGAAGTAAGTGTTCGAAATGTCCACCATTTTGTAAAATGCACTTTGCGGCTCTGGAACCCATACTTCTTATACATTTGCTTATTTCGTCTCCTTGAATACCTTCCAATACATTCTCCATCTTCTCGCGAGGAATCATTATTGTTGGATTTGTCATTTGTTCCGTTGAAACAAATTACAGAATCGAACTTTATTTTGAGATCATTACGATATAATTTTTGTATTCAAATTTAAAATCATTGTATTCGCGTCTCTTGACTATTTTATTAACAGCAGTTTTTGATAAATTGCATTCACTGGCCACAGTTCTCGATTTTTTTTCTGGGTTGAATTGAATTTGGGTAAGAACATTGATATCGTTGATAGACTTGTTTTTTCTTACATACACACAACTCTAGGTTTATTGAATGTATTATTTTCAAGTAGTAGGCCGTGGATAAAAAAGAACATAACAAGAAATGTCATATTATTTGTCACTTCGTTTATTATTGTGTCACAAGAACTTGTCATTAAATACTTTTCTGAGTAATTTCAATTTAATTTATTCGATATGGTAAGATACACAAATGAAGAGAAGAGAGATATGTACGAAGTGTACATAAAACTAGATAGAAATTCGTTCAAAGCACAACAAAGGTATGGTGAATTATATCCTGACAGAACAACACCAAATATTAAAATGTTTCGACGTTTATCTACAACGTTACTTGCACATAATTCATTCATCAAACCTAGAGGTCCTTATGTACGACGAAACGAGCCTATCAATGACATCAATATTCTGGCCCAAATTCGAATGAATCCAGGAATAGGATCGAGAACTATGGCCAGTGAATGCAATTTATCAAAAAGTGCTGTTAATAAAATACCCAAGAGACACGGATACCATGACTATGAATACCAAGCCGTGCAAAAACTATATCGCAATGATCCTGAGAGAAGGTTGCAATTCTGTAATTGGTTTCAACGGAAGGTGCGGAATAACAACAATTTTGCGCACAATATCATTTGGGGAGACGAAATGACATTCACAAATTCTGGCATGTTCAATCGAAGGAAAAAACATTTTTATGCCACAGAAAATCCTCACTTAATTCATGAAGTTAGACATCAATATCGTTTTTCTTTGAACATATGGTGCGGTTTGTTGAATAATAAATTACTGGAACCCTATTTTATTGACGGCAACCTAACCGGAGCAAAATATGTAGAAATTATAGAAGAAATGTTGGATGATCTTCCTATACGGTATCGGCGTAATAGTCCATGGTTTCAACAAGACGGATGTGGTCCACACAACTCAAGAATAGTCACAGACTATCTAAATCGAACTTTTCCCGATTCATGGATTGGAACAAGAGGTCCAGTAGCATGGCCTGCCAGATCTCCGGATTTGAATCCACTGGATTTTCATTTGTGGGGATATCTCAAAAATAAAATTCATGATAATACGAACCCGACAATAGAGATTCTTCGCGAGAAGATTGAGAATGTACTGGAAGATATTCAAGGAGACGAAATAAGCAAATGTATAAGAAGTATGGGTTCCAGAACCGGAAAGTGCATTTTACAAAATGGTGGAAATTTCGAACACTTACTTCATTAATGTTCATCATTCACTTTCGACTAATCATTTGATTTTTCTTTCATTAAATGATAGTTTCGTTTAATTATTATGAATTAGGTTTTTCACCTCTTGAAATTTGTAAATAATTATTACTTGTTTCTTGCTTTGATTCTGTTACGTTCCATTCAGTTGAAGATGAGTAAGTTGATTTTCTTATCGAAATGTATTGCATGTTGTTAATTAAACTAAAGGTACCTAAATGTAATACAGATCCGACCCAAAGAAATTTGGACAAGGGTCAAAATCACCTGAAAATCAACTTTGAATGACATTGTATGATACATTGTTGAATTCAGCGTTGAAAGTTATTTCGAAAAGTGTCATAAAATATGCAGGTCCGTAATGAAAAAAATGAGGTTGAGGGTGGCCCAGAGCGTACGAAACGTTGGATACGAAATCTGATTATGTCAAATTCAGGATAATTCACTGTCGAATAAAAAACTCCTGTGACATTTTTTGATAATATTCGAAATAAAGTGGGATAAAAAGAAAAATCAAAATGACAGAATTTACTTTTCTTATGATATCTCAATAACCGGCCCTGATAATCTCGATTTGTTTGAACTGCTTGACAATGCTTCTATGAATGCAACTTTTTCTCCATTTGACCGACCTTCTAACTCTTATGGTTTAAAAATTACCAATACAAACCCATTAAAAAAGTGGGCACTCTGTATATATAAAGTCTGAGAAATTCTTTGGGACAGCAGCAAACGCAAAGTGTACTCTTATAACATTATATTTCCAATATTTCGATAATGAATATTGTCATCATCAGGGAGCTACAAAGGTGAAAATAATAATATATTGGATAAATATATAAATGTAACAATTTAAAACTTTGCTTTTGTATTTTTTGATTCTGAATAAATTTGTTGTTAATGTAACAATTCATTTGATTTGCGCAACCTATAAAAAATATAGAAATCAAAATTCATGAATAAAACATTAGATCTCAAGTAGACAAAAATAATATTCAAGTTGGAACATGCTGTATGCTAAAATCAAATCAGAAGGAAACATGACAGCGACATGTCAAAACATTTCGATGGAAAATGATGAAATATACTTACAATGTCAGTGAGAATGATCGTTTTTCGGTGATATACAGAAAAACCTGTCATTGTAAGTAAGGTTTCATTTTATATTTATCAATTATATTATAGTATTTTTACCTTTGTAGCTCCCTGATGATGACAATATTCATTGTCGAAATATTGGAAATATAACGTTATAAGAGTAGACTTTGCGTTTGCTGCTGCTGTCCCAAAGAATTTCTCAGACTTTTTCCTAACTAGTCAGCAAAAGACTACCTCTCCTCTTTCTTTATATATATATATATATACAGGGTGTTTCCTAACTACGGTACGAAACTTCAGGAGGTGTTTCGTTAGGTCATTTGAAAAAAAAAAACCTATAAACATATGTCCGGAGTTGCTTCGTTTCTGAGATACAGGGCGTTGAAGTATAAAAAAAAGGTATTTATAAAATATCCTGAATATCCTGAAACCGATGTGGTTGAAATGTGGTACAGCTATTTGAAGTAATAAGGCAATTATTTGGCCCTAAGTAGGTCCAGTGGCGTCTCAGTGAGCACCACAGCCAATAATACTGAGAAAAAAATTATTTTCTCCTTTTCAGTGCATTTGAATATAAGAGTGGGTTCTAAAAAGTTTTTTATAAGCGTGGTAAAAATACAACTTTTTGGCCTCCTGTGTTTTTTTTCCATATTTATCTTAGTTTTCGAGAACAAAAAAAATGAAGGCACTCTACAATCATGATTACCTGCTATGGAGACCAGCTGACAGTGATAGTATTGTCATATCAGTAAAAGTCAGAGTTGTCAATTAGCAGTGATTCCATCATGACTACTTTTACTAACGCTGAAATGGCTGCATTGCACTTTATTTATGGATTAGCAAATGGAAATGCGGAAGAAGCACGGAGAATCTACCAGGATAGATATCTTAACAGAGTAATTCCATGTGCTAAAACATTTAAAACGCTACATGCAAGATTATGTGAAACTGGAAGTTTTAATGAAAATGTAAGTGGTGGAAGACCAGAAACTGTAACAACGCCTGAACTAGAAGAAGCTATACTTGATGCGATAGAAGAAGATCTTTCAAATAGTACCAGGAAGATTGCACTGCAGCTTGAAGTAAGCCCAAAAACCGTTTGGAAATTTCTAAAAAGAAACCTCCTATACCCATAATACATACAGCGGGTCCAAGCTCTACTGCCTATGGATTTTCACACAAGATTAATGTTTTGCAGGTGGTTGATTCATACAATGGCACACAATAATAATTTTTTACCAAATATTTTATTTACGGACGAGGCAAATTTTTCACGAGATTCTATTATGAACTTTCACAATAACCATTTCTGGGCCGACGAAAATCCTAACATTATTAGAGAAAGTCATTTTCAGCAACGAGTTTCGCTGAACGTTTGGGTAGGAATTATTGGTGACTACCTAATTGGACCCTTTTTTTTTACCAGCAAGATTATCAGGTCCATCCTTCACGGCTTTTTTGCGAAATCATTCACCCATTTTGTTGGAAGAAGTACCCGTACTTGTAAGAGGCAACATGTGGTTTATGCACGACGGAGCTCCAGCTCATTTTAGAGTTCTTGCTCGTCAGCATCTTGACATCACCTATCCTATTCGCTGGATTGGACGTGCAGGACCTCAACATTGGCCCGCTCGCAGTCCTGATATGAATCCTCTAGATTTCTATTTATGGAGTCAACTGAAGGCTCTCGTTTATAAAACCCCTATACTAGATGTGAATGACTTGAGGAATCGAATAAGTGACAATTGCAATGTCATATGGAATACTCCAGGTATTTTTGAACGTGTCAGACAATCAATGAGTCATCGATTGCAGTCGTGTATTTTATCAGACGGTGGACATTTTGCTCATTCACTGTAAGGTCGAAATTATTTATTTTTTACTTTAGGTTTGTATTTTATGTTGTCCATGGATAATTTGTAGAATAAGTTGAAGTATTTTTTTCTCGAAAACGAAGCTTGATATGAATAAAACACAAGGGACCAAAGAGTTTTATTTTCAGTTGTTCAATCTGAAAAAATAAAATACTACAAAAAAATGTACTTTTTTTCCCTCAGTATTGTTGGCTGTGGTGCCCACTGAGACGCCCCTGGACCTACTTGGGGCCAAATAATTGCCTTATTACTTCAAATAGCTGTACCACATTCCAACCACATCGGTTTCAGGATATTCAGGATATTTTATAAATACCTTTTTTTTAATACTTCAACGCCCTGTATCTCAGAAACGAAGCAACTCCGGACATATGTTCATAGGAACTTTTTTTTGTCAAATGACCTAACGAATCACCCCCTGGAGTTTTGTACCGTAGTTAGGAAACACCCTGTATATATATATATATATATATATATATATATATATATATATATATATATATATATATATAAATATTTATATAATAAAAATGAATCTCGATTCCTTGTAAGCGCAAAACGTGAGAACGGCTGGATCGATTTGGCATTTTTTTTTAAATGTTCGTAATAAATTTAGGAACGTTGCCCCGAAATTGGAAAATTCGGGTATATAAGAAATTTGGCGAAGAAATGTAATATTGATTGAAATTGATTAAAATATGGTACAAATATACACCTAAAAATATCACAGAACAGACATAAAATTTACAGTGGAAAACAAGAACATGACTATATCGAGTAAGAACTCAAGACACATTATTGAGAAGTGGGGGCGTTATTAGATATCGGTCGATAGAGTAAAAACAGTGGAATAGTATGTGTCGTTTTAGTTTTGATTCAAAATGGTTGTAATTGAGCAACTTGAACTCCTGAGGTAAGAACTTGTAGAGTCCAACATTCAGTCTATTCAACTGTGATTTGTTGAGCCTATATCGGAAAGGCCTTAGGTCGTTTGCTCCACGAGTTTGGTAATCGTGAAAGTCGGAGTTGGTACAAAAATATTTTAATTTCTGTGAATCTCTAGAATAATATTATAGATGAATAGGGAGGGAACAGGCATATATCGAGAATTTGGTTCTTTATAAATCGAAATCTGACAAATCCTTTTTTTTTTCATTTGTTAATAACTCAAAATGTCTGCCGTGAGGACAATGACCTTCAACGACTCCCCAACTACGTATACAATGTCAGTGGTAGGAATAAAATACAAAAAAAGATATTTTCAATGTTTTTTTTCTTTTTACCCTAAGAAGTGATAATACGGTGATGATTTCATGATTTGATGCAAATAATGATGAAATTTAACCAGTTCTTGGCCCTGAATTCCCTAATCCATATGGTAGAGTGACGATTCTGCTGAAAAAAACCAATTTTTAATTTTTGGTTTTTTATTTTATTCAATCATATAATCAATGTCTGAAGAGGTACGTTACTATTTTCATCAAACTTGATGACATTTCATCAGAATACCCTCGAATAATGATGAAATATCTATAAATTTCATAGAATCAATGTCCGAAATGATAGAAATAACAAATTTAGATTGTATATTGAGAATTTTGTTCTTTATAAATCGAAATCTGACAAATCCTTTTTCTTCATTTTTCAGACTATCTCATTTGTTGATAACTCAAAATGCCTGCCGTAAGGACAATGACCTTCAACGACTCCCCAACTACGTATACAATGTTATTGGTAGGAATTAAATACAAAAAAAGATATTTTCAATGTTTTTTCTCTTTTTACCATAAGAAGTGATAATACGGTGTAGATCATAATTTGATGCAAATAATGATGAAATTCAACCAATTCTTGGCCCTAAATTCCCCAATCCATATGGTAGAGTAGATGATTCTGCTGAAAGTATGAAAAACTGTATAATTCTCCAAGTTTTTTAAAGAGAAATTTTGTTCTTTATAAATCGAAATCTGACAAACCTTTTTCTTCATTTTTCAGACTATCTCATTTGTTAATAACTCAAAATGTCTGACGTAAGGACTATGACCTTCACCGACTCCCCAACTCCGTATACAATGTCATGGTGGAAATTAGATTAAAAACAACATATTTCCAATGTTTTTTCTTTTTACCCTAAGAAGTGATAATACGGTGTAGATTTCATGATTTGATGCAAAGAATCATGAAATTTAACCAATTTTGGCCCCTGAATTCCCCAACCATATGGTAGAGTAGAGATTCCATTGAAAGTATAAAAAACTGTATAATTCTTCAAGTTTGTGGAAGGGGTACGTTACTATTTCATCAAACTTGCTGACATTTCATCAGAATACCCTCGAATAATGATGAAATATCTATAAATTCATAGAATCAACTTCTGAAATGATGGAAATAACAAATTTAAATTGTATATTGAGAACTTTTTCTTTATAAATCGGAAATCTGATTTGTTAATAACTCAAAATGTCTGCCGTAAGGACATGACTTCACCGACTCCCCAACTAGTATACAATGTCAGTCGTAGGAATTAGATTCAAAACAACATATTTCCAATGTTTTTTCTTTTTACCCTAAGAAGTGATAATACGGTGTAGATTTCATGATTTGATGCAAAGAATCATGAAATTTAACCAATTTTTGGCCCTGAATTCCCAACCATATGGTAGAGTTGATGATTCTGCTGAAAGTATGAAGAACTATAATTCTTCAAGTTTTGGAAGGGGTACGTTACTATTTTCATCAAACTTGAAGACATTTCATCAGAATATCCTCGAGTAATGATGAAATATCTGTAATTTTCATATAATCAATGTCTGAATTTAATGGAAAGTAAACAAATTTGGGATTGTATATCGAGAATTTTGTTCTTTATAAATTGAAATCTGACAAATCCTATTTTTCATTTTCAGACTCTCTCATTTGTTAATAAATCAAAATGTCTGCCTGTAAGGACAATGACCTTCAACGACTCCCCAACTACGCATACAATGTTATTGGTAGGAATTAAATACAAAAAAGATATTTTCAATGGTTTTCTTTTTACCATGAGAAGTGATAATACGTTGTTGATCATGATTTGATGCAAATAATGATGAAATTCAACCAATTTTTGGCCCTAAATTCCCAATCCATACAGGTAGGTAGATGATTCTGCTAAAGTATGAAAAACTGTATAATTTTTTAAGTTTTGACAGGGCATGTATTATTTTCATCAAACTTGATGACACTTCCTCAGAATATTCCTTGAATAATGATGAAATATCTATAATTTTCATAAAATCAATGTCTGAAATGATGGATCTTCAATCATTCTTATCGCCTTTCCTGCATTTTAGAGACTATGAAACGGGATAGCGGGAAAACGGAAAATGGAGTAACGGAAATGGGATAACGAAAACGGGATAACCGGAAAATGGGATAACGGGAAAAAGTGACAACGGGAAAACGGGATAACAGGTAACGGATAAAGGGAACACGGATTGGTCTTGCTGCTCATAGTATACATCAACAAAAAAATAACGAAGTTAGTAGAATGTATAGTATGTGTAGAAAATAAACACATTTTATATTCGAATTATTACTACAGTTTGTAGAGTTTTAGGGCAATTTTCAGAGCATTGAGCACCGCGGCCAGACGCCAATGTAGTTCATGTTCAGGATTCGAGACCTTCACCGATCCTGTTGCTTTGCCCCTCTTTGCTATATATAACCTATACTCACCCTGCTGGCTATACAGCGCTATCGGTGAAGAGCGGCAAAAGGAAGTCTGTTTTCACTTTACCTTTCCCCAGTTTCCGCGAATTGTTTGTGTCGCGGGCCTTTTCTTTAATTCAGAGGTACAGGAACACTTTGAGCTGTTCCGTGCCTTCGCAGTTAGATGTACGTGAAATATAATTATTGCATTTTAGAACTATGTGAACAGACGACTTTGGAACTACATTAATTTTTTTTAGATGTGGAAATCTCAAACAAAAATTGCTTTCAGGCACAAAAATATATTTAATCACATTTTGTTTTCATTCATGTGTCTATTTTCAGTAGTGATATCCCTAGTAGTAGAGGAGACCGTGGGAGGTCGACCTTCACCGATCTGATAACTCGATGAGACATATTTTTAGGAAATATAATTTATAAACAAATATGCCCATGATAACTTGCCTATCGAAAAGTGTTTATAGCTATTTTTAATTGAATTAATTTTAATCACTTTTCTTTCATAACGTTCACTCTTTTGATAACCGAATGAGTTTCACCTCAATTGATTGTTTTTAACACACAGACTATGCCTAGGTAGGCTTGCCTACTTATTTCTGTGCATGGCTACCTGGCAAGCAGATGTGAACAGGTGAGTCAATATAGGTAACTACACCGATCTGTTAACCAATGGAAATTGATATCATAGGTAAGATAATTTAATTCAAAACCAATCGTAAGGCTTGCCTGCAAAAAATCGTACATAAAATATTATTGCCAAAAGTTTTTAGAATTTTAGCTATTTTGATAGGTGCGAGAGAGAGAGTGAGCGTCCGAGGTCCGTGTGATAGAACAGGACACAACATAGCAGCTGCACGCTACCGACCGTTGAATGTATCCGAGGCGCATGCTCGTGTACATGTGGAGTGACAGTGACAGCATTTATTTACACTGACAGTAATTTTGAACTCTCTATAGCTTTGTAATAAACGCTTTTAACAACATAAATGTATTAAATTTTATTTTCTATATTGATGATTTTTTAAATTTATTATACTAAAATTTTAAAAGTACACTTATTCTTTCCGCTTTTAGACATTTATTTGATTTAAAATAATAAAATACATTATTCTTTATTTAATTTTAAACACAAACTATAGATTTTTATCATTTTTAGATTTTATAATTCAGTTTTAAAATAAAAAAAAAAAAAGTTGATATTTTTTTATCAATATATTAAATTATTTATTTTGATTATTTCATAGCTGTAAGTATATATAGTGTGAAATAATACAAAATTGTGATCGAAATTGGAGTTAAATAAATTAGAGTTCAAAAAATTACTGTCGAGGTAAAAAATGCTGTCATGTCACTCACATGTACAGAGCATGCGCACTCGGATACATTCAACGGTCAGGTAGTCGTGCAGCGCTATGTTGTGTCCTGTTCTATCACACGGACCTCGGACGCCTCTACTTTCTCTCGCACCTATCAAAAAAGCTAAAATTCTAAGACTTTATAGCTTGGCAATAATATTTTATGTACGATTTTTAGCAGGCAAGCCAATACGATTGGTTTTGTAATTAAATTATCTTACCTATGATATCAATTTTGATTGGTTAACAGATCGGTGTAGTTACCTATATTGACTTACCTGTTCACATCTGCTTGCCAGGTAGCCATGCACAGAAATAAGTAGGCAAGCCTACCTAGGCATAGTCTGTGTGTTAAAAACTATCAGTTGAGATAAAACTCATTCGGTTATCAAAAGAGTGAAGGTGATGAAAGAAAATTGATTAAAATTAATTCAATTAAAAAATAGCTATGAACACTTTTCGATAGGCAAGTTATCATAGGCATATTTGTTTATAAATTATATTTGATAAAAAATATGTCTTCATCGAGTTATCAGATCGGTGAAGGTCGACCTCCCACCGGCTCTTAGACTATAGAACATTGATAATAGACGAGATAATTTTATGACAATCGAAAGCTCGTTACCAAGCATCGAGCTTGAGAAATTTGTCATAAAAATATGAGGCATTTTTCAATGTCCGAGGGATATTCGGCGGAAATTTTTTTGACAAAAAAATTTATAACTCAACAGAATGAAACATTTATTTATTTATTAAAAGTACAGTTAGTGAAAGTACAATTATTAAAATTTAACTTAACATTAGATTCGTTACCGTTCTCTACTAAAGAAGATCTATTACCAGTAATTTTCAGCATTTGTTGTTCTTCTACTCCACTTTGTGCTAATTTGCCAACAGCAGTTGATCTATTCGAGTGATTTGTTATCTTTTGTCCTTTACATTCGCCAATTGCCTCAACAGCAGATTTAGTCAGTCCATTTATTGTATTTCTTCCAACAGGTACATTATCGTACCATTTGTCAGTTCATTTTTTCCAGTGTCGATTTGGTTTTAAGAATAGTCGTGGTGAGGTAATATTGTGGCCTCGTTTTGATATCAGTTTATGAAAAAAAACGTACAGGACAGCTTTGTTCTTCACTATTGGAAACCAACTTTATATTTTTACAGCTTTTAGAACCACCTTGGCACATTTTACTGAACACTGGATTGTATTCAAGCGATTTGTTGGAGAGTCATCGTTATTTTCTTTTCCCGCCTCCCTCCTCCTCGCCACGCTTAATTTCAAAAACACAATGGTAAAATTTAAGCATAAGACCTTCAGGAGTATTTTCATCCCATAGCAGTATTATTTTGTTAACTTCGGACAAATTTAAACGAAACTGAACTGGACTTACGTTTAAAAGGACCGCTTGTAGTTTCTTCCTGATTACCGCGGGATCTCGGGTGGTTTTTAATACTATATTGTTAAACGGGTCAATCATAATATTATAGCCCTTATAGTATTTTCTTCAAAAGTTTGGAAAGTTCCTTGTTCCACCGCCCTTTAATTGGTCCCGTCTTTTTTTCTATTTGGGCCGCCCAATCTTTTAGTAAAAACGCCAACTCTTCTAAGCTTTATGTTCATTTATTTTAATTCTCGTTCCGCAGCAAAATTCCATAAAATTCCCCAAATATATTTGTGATTGTATTGTATTTTGAAACTTTTTTTTTTGATTAGCGGATTTATACTTTGAAAAATTCGCATTGCAAAACGTGAATTTTAAGTTTTTTTGGAATGAAGTTTCAAATCTAATCGTGTTCAAGTGGGTTTGATAATTGCACTGAATGCAATTATCAGTAGATTACCACTAGTGACTGACTATGATGTTCAGTCGATTTATTTCTAACGAAATTGAGTTGTTGAAAACACCAAGAGTCCGCAGGACGAGTGGTGTTTTTTTCGCCAAACAGCTTGAGTTTAGAAATAAAAGACAGACTTATAAGATAAATTCATTCACGAGTGGATTTTATTAGACTATTTCACGAAAAAAAAATGAAAATAAAAAAAATTTAAATCCGGCAGAATGAGAGGAAGAAATTTAATAATAATAAATAATTCAAATTTAATTATGCTGAAATATTTATTTGAACTATAAACGATTTGTTTCAATTATAAGTTGTTACCTATAACAATAAATAATTTTATGAACACGAACATAATATATTATTCTCGACTATAATTATTATAAATTTGTTGTCAGTCTCTCCCTTTAAAAAAATGTAACTTGGAAAACGTTGCTTCGTTACCCCCTCCAAGCCAGTTCTACGCAGCTAGGGAAAAAACTTCTTTGGAGTCCCTCTGGCTTTCTTCGTCCCATTGTAAGCACATATTTCTAATTCATCTGTATCATAGCGACAGAACTCATTTTATTTTTTTTCGGGTACAGTTTCCAACAATTTTTTTGCTATCTCGAGCCGCCCTCGCCTCCTTAACATTTTTTTGAAGGGATCATATGCCTATACCACAAAAATTTTTTTTTCTTGTCCCAATTTTGCAGTAGGGTTCCATATGGTTTTGATAACTCTCTCCTCGTAATCCCCACCACCTTTTTTCGCAATTGAATGCCCAGTCTTTTAGAATCTTCGGCTATTTTCTGCATCTAATTTGAGTTGCGTTCCGCACAGAACGTCAAAAATTTCTCCATATATAAGATTTTGATTTTTGGTTACTGGGCATATTTACTTCAAAATTTTGGTTCATTACCATTTGAAGTGAAAGGACCCCATTTTGACGTTTCGTTACAATTTTTTTTCAAACTGTCAAACTTTGATTGCGATCCGATCCATGGTTACGTCGTTGAAAACACATTTGATAGACCAATCAAAATTTTGAAAGACACCCGGTGTTTTCGGATAATAGCTGTCTCTGGTTTTTGATTGGTCAGTTTTTGGGAAAATTCCGGTGCGTGGAATAGTCAGTGAAGTTGACATGATTGGTGAAATTGTTTCATAGACAAAAAAAAGACAAAAATTCGAATGGTTGTTAGAACCCTGTAAAAAAAAACCACCATAACTCCCTAGAGCATGAATTATTGCCGGAAATTTTATACCAGTCATTTTAAAAACCAACAGATGTTTATTTCGAATTTTATTGGTAACCAGCAATTTTTTCTGAAAATTTTCATCCACATTAGAGTAGACGTAAAATTAATAGGGAAATTTCCCATCACATGACAGCATTTAAATTTGGAAAAAATAATATGGGAAATATATTGACAATATTTTTTTACTTTTCTTTAAAAAACCTTTAAAAATTTTTTTTTGGGGTTTTTTAAAAAAAAAATTTTTTAAAATTTAAAAAATTATTTATTTTTTTGGGTTAAAAAAAATAATTTTTTTTAAAAAAAAAAAACAAAAATTCAATTATTTTTTCTAAAAAGACTTAAAAAATTGTTTTTTAAATTTAAAAAATTTGGGAAAAATTTTTAAAACGCAAAGGTCCATTTGATTTTTAATTTAAAAACCCCTTTTTTTTGGTTTAAAATTTTTTAAATTTTGGGGGTTTATTTTTGGTTTTCACCCCAAAAGGAAAAAAAAAAGAGGAGGGGTTTTAAAAAACCCAAGGAAAAGAAAAAAACCCCTTTAAAAAGGGGCACAAACAACCATATTGCGGAAAAGTTCAATAATTGACCCACCAATGGGAAAAACCGCGATGGGGCAGACGCAACAAAACGTGGATAAAGGAAAAAAAGGGGAAGGTCACCTTCAAAACCGGAAAAAAAAATTATTTCCAAAAAAAACCCAAAACCCCCGAAACTAATAAAAAAAATGTGTTGGGAAAAACATCGAAAACAGGACATCGCCATTTGGGTACAAAAAGGGGGGGAAACCCAAAAAAAAAAAAAAAAAACCTTTTTTAGAAAAAAAAAATTTATTTTTTTACACTTTCCAAACAAAAGAGAAAAAAAGCGAAAAAAAGGTGAGTCCAAATATCAAAAAAAAGGGGAAAGGATATGGAGGAATAAGAGGATAAAAAGAAAATTAAAATTTTACAGAAAACTATTTCCCACAGTTTCAAAAAGAACACGAAATCCGGAGAAAAACGAAAAAAAAGAAAAAAGCTGTAAAAAAAACACAAGAGGGGGAATCAAACCCCCAAAAACCCTAAAAAATAAGAAAAAAAAATAACACTACAACAAGAACAAAAGCCAAAAACCCAGAAGAATTACAAAACCTTTTAAAAAAGAAAAAACAGGAAGAAAAGGAACAAATAAAAAAAATAGGGGGAAAAACCGGGGGTGAAATACGAATCAATCGAATCAATGAATCCACGAGGAAAACAACCAAATAGCAGTAAATAAAAAAAAAAAAAAAAAACCCATTAGTAACGTCCGGACCCAAATATACCAAGAGCCATTCCCTTGGACCACTAGGGGCCAGGGAGGCAGAATATGGGGAAAAAAAAGAAAATTGGGGGAAATACAAAAAACAGGGAAAACAAACCCAGATAACCGTCCAACAGGGTTCAATCAGATAAAGCCCCAAAAATCACCTTGATAATTTTGTTGGCAAAACTCTTCTCGAAAATTTCCCCAAAAATTTTGGGATGAAACCCTAACTTATGAAAATTAAAAAAAAGGTGACTGTGGCACGTATCGAATATCGATGAAAAAAGATTGCCTGCATAAAATTTTATCAATCAGAAAGCGTTTACCCTTGTCACCCGGCGTATCTGAGTGTTATATTGATAGAGAATTATTGAAAAGTTTTTTTTTAAAAAAGAAAATTGACATATTCGTGAGGTTATTACTGTCAGGGTACAAGAAAAAAGACCATGAAATATATCATGATCAATGCAGGTTGAAAAGTACGTGACAAACATAAGAAAAGGATGAAAATTGAGATTAATTTTCATTATCTTCCAAAAAATTAGGGTGTTGGTCAGGCAAGTTTAAAATGAAGTTTTAGTAAAATTAAATTATGGGGAGATATCGAATAGAAAGGAATTTTCATGACATAAAAACAACTAGAAGATGATCAATCTATCGAGAACTGTCATCTGTCGGGTTATGTTCCAGTATTTGGAAGACAGACAAGACTTTTAATTTTCAATTTAAGTCATCGAAATTTGTTATAAGTTTAAAGGGAAGTATTAATGCCTTAAAAAATTGAAAATTTGGTAGTTCAGGGAAACAATTTGTTACCCTTGTAAAATAAAAGCCATGGTGGAATAGGATTTTATTTTTATCAAGGAAAATTTAAATTCATTGTCCATGGACACTACCAGAATTATTCAATTGTTTGTTTTGTTCAGGACAGGTCTAATTAGACTTCTCCCTCAAACTTATATTCAATTACGACGACTCAAATGTGAGTATTGTAGAGTCTTGTCTGGTCTTTCTTGGAATACTGGAACATATATTTGACAGATGACAGTCCTCATTAGATTGATAATCTTCTAGTGTGTTTTTCGTATGACAGGGATATTCCTTTCTTGATTCTGATATCTCAATGGTCTTGTTCCATGTCAATCACTTCATCAGTTCACTTGTGCAATCTTGTCACTTGGGTCCAGCTATCACACCTAAACAATGGCTTTTAAAAGATAATGAAATGTAATATCAATTTTCATCCTGGCTTAGGATATGTTTTTAACATGTTTGTCACGTAAACTTATACAACACTCTTTGATCATGAGATATTTTATGGTCTTTTCAACTTCTTGTACACCTGACGAGTAAGTAACCTCACATTTAAAATGTCAATTTTCTTTCTGAAAAAAAAACTTTTCAGTAACTTGTTATCTATCAATATATTATTTACTTTCAGGCACGCACTGATGGTGACCTAAGGGTCGAAAGCGCTTTGCTACGATTTTAATGAATTATTTTAAGCACGAAATACAATTTTCTTTCATCGCTTATCATATTACTCTCAATACATGAGCAGTAGGATATCTATGCGAATACAAGTCGGATATTATCGTTTAGGGGTAATACGTTGAAAATATTTTTGTTTCTTTTATATTTCCATATAACGTGTGTTTAGATGATTATATCCTTTTTCTTATGTTTTTTTGTATGCCGAAGTTGGATTAATGGTTTACAATGAATATGTGGCGCGTCAATTTGATATAATATAACGAATAGTATTATCAGGAATAAAATACCTTTTACTGTGGCGGAGGAGTTTGGAAAAAGGATGTATAGGTATTGAATTGCTTGGTATTACGTGTAGTTATAATAATAATATTTATTCACTCCAATATACATTTTTGTTTACATTTTCATTTCATATACAGTTATTGGTGGCAAATAAACAAAGAGTTGCATATTAACCGTGAGGTTGTGCATGGACTGTTTTATGTTTTTAATGATGTAGTACAAGTGCAATGTACATGTAGTCGGGCTATCAATTCTTAATTTTTTCATTATGCCGATTCCTAATAGATCCATTTGTTACGTGTGTGACAGACAATTTCCCCGCAGACAAATGTGTTGATTTCTTGGAGACAATAATTTTTCTGTTCAGGAGTTGGCTATTGCTAGGCGAGATGCTGCAAGAAAACATCATTGTCAACACTATGTTGTGTTTCAACTGTAATTTATTAATTCAAAATGAAATACATTCAGCAGGTATCTACAGAGTATAGAGCGAATATTTATGTATCAACCGATATTTTTGTGCCTGATAAGGTGAGGGTATGCCCTCATCACCTGAATGAAAATGAATACCTTCTACATGTTCTACATGCAGAGTTGAGGTACGCCAACAGACCATATATTCTGAAAGGACTGCAGCTCCAACAATGTATGGAAAGTCTGAGGAAGGCGGCAAAAAATACATATTCAGAGAGTTTGAGGACATCAATCCTTTTTCCAATGACGAATTCATATCTCTTACTTCATTGAGTGAAATGCAGTTCCACGAATTACATGTTGAAAAGCGAAACATTCTCAAATGAATATTGAATAGAAAGATTTTTCTGTGAATTGAAAAATCCACGATAAAATGAAGTTATTTTTTGTGAATGTCTAACAGAAAACAACTACTTCCCCGGCTAAAGCCACGCTGACATTGAACTACATCTGATAGATATTCTGAAAGGAACCTAACTCAAAGAAAAATCTGAAATTGAAAATTTGCATTTTTATTCAGATAGTTAATTGATTTTCTATTCCAGTCTTAACTGAGAACTCATATGGATGAATGAGGCAAAGGAGAATGTTTTCCAAAAGAGAGTACTCACCAGAAATCATTTGTAAAAATGAAGCAAGAGAGGCATCGCATTCACTAGGTCTTCAATACATTTTCACGCTTCCACGATCATCAGGAAGACCGGAAGAAATGGAAAACACATTTCTATCGAGGATTTTTCAATTCACAGAAAAATCTTTCTATTCAATATTCAATTGAGAATGTTTCCCTTTTCAAAGTGTAATGTGCTTATATTAGTATTGATTTTATTCAATTATATAGTATATAATATGTAGTAGGACACATATTTATATTCTTGAAAGAAGAAAAAAAAAATCGGTGTGGAGTTTATTTGCATTGCATTATTGTGTGTAGGGTGTGTCTGTCAGTTGACTCAATAATTTTTTTTAAATTTGTATTTAATGAGTCGTTGAGAGTGTATTTCTTCTAAGTGAGTTTCGTAATTTTCTGGGAGTGTATTATATATTTTTTTCATTGGTACATCAGCGAGCGCTGGCCAATTGATTTGTTCATTCTGTTCATAGGAATATTTTGCTTAGTTCGTGTTTCATATCTGTGTTCAAATTTTTTCAATCAATTTTTTATTTTTATATAAGTATATAATTGTATTATATATGTATAGTTGTTTAGGATCAAATATTCTAGTTTCATTAAATAGATCATTTGTACAATAGGTGTTTTTTTTAATATATAATTTTTTTTTTGTAGAATCTCTAGTTTTTTTATTTACATTGGCAGGGCTGTTCCCCAACTAAGAATGGCATACTGTATTCGAGACTCAACGAACGCATAATATAATGTTTTCAAATGTTTTATATTCAAGATCCCTTTCATGAGTTTGAATTTATATAGTAATGGTCTCAGAGTTTTTAATTCCTTTCCAAATTTTTTTATTTGTTTTCATTGTTATTTAATTCAATTTCTTTATTGTAGTTTGTCTTGTAGCAGGTGAAAGGTAAGAAAAACGTTTTTTCTACGTTGACTGTGAGGCTTCTATGGTTAAACCAGTTCAATGTTACTTAAATCTACCTCTGTTTGATTTTTCAGGCTTTCTCAGTCAAGACCTACCGCAAGCCGCGTAAAGGAGAGAGAGAGAGAGAGAGAGAGAGAGAATGTGTTTATTGTTGCTAAGAGTTATCTCTTGTTAACAAACACAATGTTATACAGTAAGATTATCGATAATCAGTCAATTTACAAATTTTGTACATCTTATTTTAAAATTATAACATTAGCTTATTGTAAATAGTTAAGTTTCCACAATAACATTAATAAAATGTAATATAATACAATAAAAGACTATAAATAATATAGATTAAACAGATAATATATAAAAAAAAGATTGGTATACTTAATAAACTAGGATATCACAGTGTGTCATTAAAGTAATCTTGTAGATTATAATAGGCTTTATCACTCAATATGCTTTTTGTTTTTTTTTAAATAGTTTTAGCGATGTTGTTTCTTTTATTTCTAGCGGGAGTTTATCGTAATACCATTATATATAATGAGTTATGTTCAAAGTTGAATTGAACTTCCCTGACGGGGTCCCCTGACCGCACATTTTTTTTTATGCTTCTGGTCTATTGGGGACTTCTAAGAATCTTTTTATTTTTTGTATTTTGACTGTTAGCGGTTGTGCAAGAGTTTAGATAACACCCTCGTATAAGGTGGATATACAAATATGGAAACTTATAGGTGAAAGTAACCTTGGAGCCGTCATCTTGAGTTTTCAAAATATTCGTAATCACCTGATACCAACTTTGAATATATTGGGACCAAAAGCCACCAAGAGTCCGCTATCTTGAATTGTCGAAATGAAAAAAAACGACTTCCGATTCCAAAAACCCATAGATTCCAGTTTGAATCGATTTCGATATAGATAATCAGATACACCCGCTATTTCGAAGCAGCCATCTCCAAAGTTCTTTATATGTCAAATTATATTTTAACCAAACCGTAAACACTTATGAAATTACAAGTAAATTGAATGGAAATTGAGTCAAAATTCAATTGCAAAGTTTGTATCGAATGAAATAAAATAACTAATAAAAACATGTTTAAAGACATGCTTTTATTGAATCCGTATACTAAAACGTATAAAATAAGTTTAAGTCATCGCTGACAATGATTTAATTATTTTTTTTGAATTATTTGGTTTCAAAAAGCTTGCGCGAATTATATAACTCGAGCCGGAATTAACTTTAAAAAAAACTTTTATTCAAATACATTTACAAAAATATTTAGATGTGAACAATTCAAGAATCAAATCTAGACTAACTACAATAATGAGAGAAGATCATGTCTAACAAGTAAAATGATGATATGAAGTTCTTGGAAAAATGTCGACTCTGCAAGCTTCCCATGGAAATGTATGAGTTGCGAAAATGGTGACTTGGCTATTCCCATAGTGTTCGTGGAAAAGGTGAATGTAACTCCTCCCTTCTCAGAAAGATCCATATATGGGGTGGATCGGTTCATTCGTCTTCATCGGTGGCCCTTGGAAATGGATGTAAGTTTTGGGAATTCCTCGTGGACGACTTTTTCATGGTGGGTTGGCTTGTTTGGCTCCCTCTCCAATATTTGGTCTTCAGGAAGTGACCCAGTAGGATAATTGATAATGCGACTAATAGGATGTATATTGGGGCCGTCCAAAGGTAAGCTGGAGTCCCTGTGGAAGTTTTCAGGGTGATTCGGTGGATTTCTTGTTGGTCCCTCTGGAGTCGATGCACTTGATCTAGAGGTATGTTGTGGATGGCCAGTTCGTGTTGATGTTTTTGGATGACTTTGGAAGTTTTTACTGCTGGCAATAGTAAGGGTTGTCCGGTTATTGTTTCTTCGTTGTTGGAATAAATATTCTTGGGGTCTGGAAGCTGCAACCAATGGGTACTTCGATGAAATGAGGACCTCTGAGGGTGGCAAGGTCGCTCTTTGGCAGTTGAATTTCACTTTGGTGGGTTCAGGAAATATCACGATGTAATGGGCAGCATTGATCTGTTCGACGATTTCATGTTCGATTGTTCTGGGACGGGCTCCAGGTGTTCGGCTCTTCGTTCTTCAGATGGAGTAGTTGGTATGTACAATCGATTTGCCTCGATTGTTCGATTGGCCTTCCATTGGTACAATAATACACTGGGTGTGTATTTTGGCATGGGGTGTCTTCGTACGATAAAAATTGCTTCCATTGCCAGATAAGGTTTGGAGGGAATAAGGATGGTTTTGTTCTCGGTTGGTACAGAGTATAGGTGGTAGTATGAATAGGTTTCTGGGAACATTACTGGGAAATGAACGATAAAGACTATTCGACTGTTAGAATGATATGATTCTACTTCCAAAATTTCATAGTATTCATGGATGCTAGAGTTATCGTTTCCAAATAATAGTTCTTCAGGTGAATGATGTTTAGAAGTATTTGAATGATGAATTGAAGATCTTCGATTTTAATATGCTATTATGAACAGTATTGATTCTCGCGAAGGTTATAGCATTTTCTAAGTTTGATAGTATCCCTAATAGAATGTTCAAAATTGCATTTATTTGATCCAAAGAGGTTTTGTTGTAATATAACCGTTAAAGTCAAATTTAAGTTTTTCAAGTTCAGCATCGAGTTCGATTATTTTGGATGTTATCATTTCTTCATTTTGCTTAATTGCGAAGAGAGGTATTGTAATCATCAATGATTTTTGTTGTCAATGAAATCTGCCTGTTGAGGGTGGTTGCAATATTGTTTTGATTTGATTTTAAAGTATTGATTACGTCATCATATCTTTTGCCGTCTTCGGCATCTAAATTACCAGAAATTGTTTTGAAAACTGTACCAATTCCATTGAATATACCCTTTTGATCTTCTGTTTGGGTTCAAAAAACTAAGTTTTTGTTCTGCAAGAGTCAACTGGAAAATATCATTATTGAAATTTTCAATTCTTCCATATAAAAGCTATTTCTACTCTGAATTAAAGATTTGACATTGTTCCATTGTTCACTAATTTTACGAAATTCTTCCTCTATGGGTTCTAGATCATAGAAATGAATAAACGTATGAAAGAAATTTCGTAATTTTGCATTTTCCCCAAATTTTTAGGGTAAGATGCCAGGATTTGAGGAGGGGGCTGGTGACTTTAATTTCTTGAGCTTCGTTGACTGCCGCCAGGGCGAGAAGAAGTCTGTAAGTGATTTTATCCGATTAAGAAGGGGGCTTCTGAGATTATTTTATGATAGGTTCGTAGAGTTTCATTTGAGGGTTTATTAATTTCACTGTTATTTCTTCATTTTATGTACAAGATGAGTTCTAAATCGGGCTTATTTAATTCGCGCCCTAGTCTTGTGATAAATTTGTTTTTCGGTTCGTAGGTCAGTGGTTCCTGTCTAGTTTCGTTGATACCACGATGATTAATTTTACCTTCGTGGCACAATTTTACCATTTCGACTTGTTCTGTGGATTTGAAATCTTCAACTACATTATTACAAATAATGAGTTTGAAGGCAGAGTTTTTTAATGTGTCACTCAGTATTTTACACAATTTTGGAATGGAAGCTTGTTTATCCAAATTTATTGCAAATGTTTTGTTTGTGGTGGTAAATTCTTTGAATGTCTGTATATTATCGTGTTCGAAGTTGTCTTCGGATATTTGAATTGAAGTTCTTATTTTGTTTTCAACTAGCGTTTTATTTTTGGTAACTCTGGGGAATGAAAACTATTTTCAGAAACAACTGATTTTGAAAATAATTGATACGAGTTTCTGATATTGGAATTACGAGAGTCGGATTTTCGTAACTGGTATGTACAGTCTCGTTTTCATCTTCGTCTCTATTTTCAGGGTTATTATCGTCAATTCGTAAATCAGCGTCATTGAGATCTGGATTTTCGTCAATTTTAGATCTATTGATTCTGTGTCGAATTCTTGGTCTTTGTTGGTTTGATTATCTGATGAAGGGGTTTTGTGATGAAAATGTTTCATTGAAATTTTGCAAATATTTGAAAATCAATTCTGAATTAGGCGTGATAAATCTTGAATTTGAGAAGTCTAATTGTACGTTTAGTGATTGGATGAGATCGATTCCTATAAGTCCATCAAAAACATTGTGAAATTTATATGCGTAGAATTTCATAATTTTATCTTCGTTAAATTCCTCAAAACTAGGTATGGTTACTGAAAATTCATGCTTTGAAGAAGCGAATGAGGTTGAAACGACAAAAGGATCACGAATTTTATATTTTGCAAAATATTTTTCAATTATTTCGGGATCTAAAAATGATTCAGTAGCTCCGTATCGATGAGCAATTTTAGGGTGGATTTTGATATTGATGTACGGTAGTTGTCCTTTGTCAAACAAGTTGTGGAATTCGATCATGTTATTTGTGTGTCCTGTGGGGGAGGCCACTCGAAAATGCTCGCGATTTTCATTAGATACATATTCAACGAATTCCAAATTTTCATCAGAGGGCTGCTCTGAATAATCATATGGGGATTCTGAGGGACATTCTTCGTCAGGGTTGGAAACATCAAGATATTCGGTATTGTATAGTTCTTCGGAAACCCATTTACGATTTTGGTTTATGGGTTGATTTGCACTGAACTGTCTAGTGGTAGTACTCATCGGAGTAGATTTGTATTGATTCGGATTTGAGTTTGGATTGGGTTTCCAAACATTTTTTGGTGGGCCAAAAACTTGTTGGTTACTTGGGAATCTTTGAATGAAATTTGGCCTCGGCTGGACATTGATTGGTCCCGTCGGGAAAGAAGGTTTATATTGAGATGAGAAATTTTGCTGAGGGTATTGGAAAATCGAGGGTTTTGATACCTGAAATTCTGGTTGAAATTTTGAAATGTTCTTTGTTGATTGGTTTGAAATGGCCTAGGAAAGCTTTGATTTTGATGTATTGGGTGAGATTGTTTCCTCCTTGTACATTGAATGTGAATTGGATTGATTCGAAGAAAAGAATCTTGTAAATATTTTATATTGTCTTCTTTCCTTATGAAATTGATTGCTTCTAGCATAGTTTTAGGTTCTTTAGTTCTAACCATTACACCTATGGGGTTTCTTAGCCCCGCTAAAAATACTTCAAGGGCCTGTTGGTTATACATGCCCTGTTTGAATTTCCTAATATTTATATCAGGTTCGTGAATAGCAAGATAATTTGAAATTGTATTTAGCAATTTCCTCACTTTGTCATGGAATTGGTATGGAGTTTCGTTCGGTAATTGTCTCGAATTGTTTAAATCCAAAGACAGACAGTTTTCATTCCTCGGATCACTGAAGTTACGAATAAGTTCATTTTTAATTTCATCGATATTATTAACACAACTTATATTCACAACTTCTCGTGCTGGACCTTTCAGTTTGCTAATGATTGTTCTGAATATTATTACATTTTTATAATCTCCTGTATTTTCATTATTAAAAAGTGCGTAACAATGCTGTTCACGCTTTCGAGGAAAAAATTAAGTTCATTAACATTGCCGTCAAACTCTGGAATGGTCTCAGCATGGACCTTGTGAAATTCGGAACTGCTGGCATGATTTTTCGAATTATTTATTCCAATTGGATTTGAAATTGTACTTTCGTTCAGTGAAAAATTGCTTAAAATATTCGTCAATGAATTTATATCTAGCTCTGAGTTTACTTCACGTTCACTAAAGGATGGAGAGAAACTAGAGGAGTCTGACATGAAAATCAAAAATGACTTACAGTACGATCCTTTCCGGCATCTGGTACTGGCCTGGTTTCTGATGAATTGTTGGTATTCCGGCTTCGTCTCCAGGGAACATACGTTTTCTTCAATAGAACCGTAGGAACTTTTCACGATTGTTACTTAACTATTGAAATAGAAAAGTTATCCGCGTTGGATTCTCGTAACAATCCTACCGACTGCGCCAATTATATAACTCGAGCCGGAATTAACTTTAAAAAAAACTTTTATTCAAATACATTTACAAAAATATTTAGATATGAACAAGTCAAGAATCAAATCTAGACTAACTACAATAATGAGAGAAGATCATGTCTAACAAGTAAAATGATGATATGAAGTTCTTGGAAAAATGTCGACTCTGCAAGCTTCCCATGGAAATGCTGAGTTGCGAAAATGGTGACTTGGCTATTCCCATAGTGTTCGTGGAAAAGGTGAATGTAACTCGCGTGAAGTGTTCATAAAAGTAGGTGACAATTAATTTCATTGAACAATGATTGTTTGGTAACTAACAACTTGTCGAAGTATAAATTTTATGACAATTCGCGCGACAAGCTTTTTGAAACCAGATAATTCAACAAAAAATAATGAAATCATTGTCAGCTATGACTGAAACTCATTTTATACGTTTTAGTACACGGATTGAATAAAAGCTTGTCTTTAAAAATGTTTTTTATTAGTTATTTTTTTGTTTGCTTTTTAGTTAGTTCGCTTCGATCTATTAATTTCTAATAGAGCATCGTTATTACTCGGTCTCTTCCCTGAAAGTTTTGAGCTGAAAGAAATCATGATCTCCGACCCCAAAGACTCCCAACACACCACTTTTAAATAGAATCTGACCATAATAAAAAAACTCGTCCGCCGTAGTCGCCATCTTGAATTTATAGATTTTGACAAATAATTCTTCGAACATGAAGACACCCACATACCAATTTTGAATAAAATATTACCATAATCAGAAAAATTGTCCTCCATCTTGAATTTATGAAATTTGACAAAAATTCAAAATCTTCGACCGCCAAAACTGCCGCATACCAATTTTGAATAAAATCGGACCATAATTACAAATCAATTATAATTATAAACAACAAAAAAGTATCAACTGGCATATCTGACAGAATGACCAACGGAGGACAATCTTTTGAAACTCCTCAGGACATTCTCAATAGCTTTGCTGATTTTTTCTCCAAATCATACATTATTAGTTCTTAAACCGAATTCAGTGATGGTGAACCGCATTCTCAAGTCCTGAACACCCTACTTCGAAGAAATTGAAGTGTTGGCAGCTTTGAAACAGCTGAAACCGAAAATGACTACGGGTTCCGACAGCATCCCTGCACTAATGTTCAAATACTGCGCTTATGCCCTGGCTAATCCACTGACAAGCCTGATAAATATCTGCGTCAAAACTAGTACCATCCCAGACCTATGGAAATTGTCCAAAGTTCGCCCAATTTATAAAAAGGGAATAAGTCTGATTTTGAAAATTTCAGTGCCGTATCAATAATATGTAATTTCGCTAAAATGTATGAAATCCTCATGTACAGCAGGTTATATCCTCATCTATAAAATAAATAAATGAGTAATGTTTTGATTTGTTGTGGAATCATCTGCGACTGAAAGATAAACCTTAGTCACTATCTTCCATCGTCAAGATAACCTCTTGTGGGGTATTCATGTTGAAAAGGGAAACATTCTCGATTGAATATTGATAGAAAGATTTTTCTGTGAATTGAAAAATCCACGATTAAAATGAAGTTATTTTTTGTGAATGTCTAACAGAAAACAACTACTTCCCCGGCTAAAGCCACGCTGGACATTGAACTACATCTGATAGATATTCTGAAAAGGCCCTAACTCAAAAGAAAAAATCTGAAATTGAAAATTTGCATTTTCATTCAGATAGTTATTTGATTTTCTATTCCAGTCTTTCTATCAATGTTTCCCTTTTCAAGTAATGTTTATTCAATAAATTCAGTTACAGAAACATGGTATAGTTTAGAATAAACATGGAAGAACCACAGAAGCTGTATTGCAAATACAGCTTGTATGTGGCTTGAAATTGGATTACAATTTGCTAAATACTCATGATAAGGTGAATTATGTCGAAATCTGGAAATTATCTCAGGTTCAGGGAGTTAGGTCATAATGGGGATCATTGTCTGAATCGGGTAGTGTTACATAATAGATAATAGAATTAATATACATATGACGGTACATAATTATGAAAAACACATGTTATAATACTTAGTCTAATTCATGGGACATACGAAATAATTTGTTCCTTCAAATCAATTCATCCTGTTATTTACTATGTCATGAACTATTGATCTTGGTGTATTTTGTAACCATTTTGTAAGCACTTTTTTGAAAGTTATGTAATTGGTTGCTATTTTAATATTATTCGGTATGATATTGAAGATTTTGGGACCTAGAAAATCGAAGCTACGCTGTCGGACATTCTTATCGCATTTTGGAACAATAATATTGGATCTGTTTCTTGTTTCATAGGAGTGTCCTATTGTGGAAATGTTTACTTTGTTTCTATAAATGTTTGTTATTAATGTAGGTGTGATCCAAGGCTTCCTCAATTTTGATTTCTTTTGAATTTTTACTGTTTTAGTATTTTTTGTAATATAGTATGTGAGTTTTTCTAGAAATATATCTGTCATTTCATTTACATCTCCCATTACATGTATCTGATTCCAATTTTCGTTGGATAAATCAATTTTTAATTTTTTGAAGTCTATAAATTTTTTTAAGTTTGTATTATTAACTGGTAATGTATCTTTTTTGTGGAAGTTGATTCTCAGTGCTATTGGATAATGATCGGTGATTAAATGGTGAAAAATGTACGAACTAATGTCTTCAGGATTTTCATTTCGAGTTTTCATAAGAAAGTGATCTAGGCATTTTCCACTTCTGGGTCTTGTGATTTCATTGATGTAAGAAATATAATCGAGTGAGGTCAAGATATTTTTATAATCCTCTACGTAATTTATATCTTCAAGAAGATTGATATTCATATCACCAGTGATGATATGGATATCTGACTTAGGAATATTTTGGAGGTACCCAAGCAAATTATTATTGAATTCATCTGTACAGGTATTTGGAGATCGGTATAACGCAGTCAATTTGATGTTTTTCTCTATTCTAGAAATATTAACTTCGATTGCTTTTATTGACCCTATATTAATGGTCTCGTAGTTATAATTTAAGTTTTCTTTAATATAGACTATGACTCCATCGTTTTTATTGAAATTTACTTGGTTATATATTAAGTCATATCCTGTTATGTTGAATAAATTCGGATTATAGACTGTGAATGTTTCGGTTAAAACTATGATGTCCAAATAAGAATTTAGTTGATTTAAAAGTAAACGAAGATCATCATAATACTTTTGGATGCTCCTTATGTTCATGTGTATTATTTTAAAGTCTGACATTTTTCTATTTATTTATTGAAATCTAGAAAATTTTTAAGCACTTTGGATTTGATTGGCTCATTTTCATATTCCTCAATATATGGATCCATATTAACATTTATTTTACGCAGAGTTCAATAATCAAAGCTACATTAATGGAAAGACCGATTTGTTTCAAAAATGTTAGTAATGAAATTAATGAAATGTAATGAAATAGGGCAGTAGCGACTGAAAGTAATTAATTTGAGTAATAATGAAATTTCACATATTTAAGTGTTTACAATGGCTTATTCTGGGATCGAGGTCTCAGCTTTTACTTCTGTTCTTTCTTTTCTGGTGGATTTTGGTTCAGTATTTTCTTGACAGTACCCGTTTTTGGTGTTACTATGTTGTCGTCCTTGTTTTTTATTTTTTTGTTTTGCGACTCTCCTATCTCTTGCTGGTGTGCCACTATTTCTGTTTCTTACTTTTTCTCTTGATCGAGTACCTCTGGCAGTTTTTGTCTGGGCGTAGGAGGAGCGGATAGTGGTTTATTTTCTTCTCTTCTTTCTTTTGCCTCTAGTTGTTCAATTGTGTGAGGGGTGTTGTTGATGACGAGTCTATTTCCTCTAATGTAGCAATGGTTCGATTGATTTTCCCTTGCTTTATATAGATATTCCCTCAAAATCATACTTTCTTCCCTCTGTTGTGGGGTCTGATCGTGCTTTATAATCAAAGATGTTCCCTTCAATTTTCGACAGTTCTTCAGTACCATCTGTTTCTTGAGATTTGATAAAAACTCAATTTTTATTGGACTATTCGGGAGAGATCCTAATTTATAAAGGTCATCAATGTCCGATGCGGAGATATGAATATCCAGTAGATTTTTCAATTCATGGCATACGGCGTCTACCGATATATTCTCCGTTGGTGTCTGTGATCCAAACAATAGAATATTGTTTTTTCGGCTCTGTCTGTCGAGATACTCAACTTTTTTGTTCAACTCCTGGTTTTCGTACTCTAGTTCTCTGACTTTACCTTTCAAGTCTTCAATTTTTAGAAGAACCCGGCTTCACTAGCTTCTATGATATTCCTCAAATCCACTTTCGACTTGACTATTTCGTCCATCAATTCCTTATTACTTATTTGTTATACATCTATCATTTTAGATTTATCAGAAATCAAAGTGAGGATAAGCCAGAAAAAATAAGTGAGGCTACCTTTAGTTCAATGTGTTTTTATATAGCGTTTCTGTAGGTTCGGCTATCAGTAAAAGAACCGATTGTTATTTGTATTTACGGAAAGGAAAAAAAAGTGTATGCACACTTTTTTTTATTTTTTTTTGGAACTGGTTGGTTTTCTACTCATTGATTAAATAATGGAATGCAACTGATCCGCTGAGAGAAACTCAGTAAATTTTTCCTTCTCTATAGGCGATATATTCACATTTACTTCGGAGCACAGTTTTTGCACGTCTTCTTTCACCGAACTTTAAATACAACAGCAATCAAATCTCATCACTTCAACATGGTTTCATGAAAGGTCGCTCGACAACCACCAACCTTCTCAACATCACTCAATATATTGCAGAGACTACTGATAGGAGATCCTAAACCGATGTCATTTATACTGACTTCTCGAAAGCGTTCGACAAACTTGATCATGGAATACTACTATCAAAACTGGACAGGTATGGCTTTTCTCAGACCCTAATCGAACTTTTCGTGTCATACCTCTATGGCAGGCGTCAGTATGTCATAATCATCGGCTTCAAATCTATTGAATATGCAGCTACCTCAGGTGTACCTCAAGGAAGCAACCTTGGTCCACTCCTCTTCAACGCTTTCATAAATGACATAGTTGAGGTCATTGACCTCAACTGCTCAATATACGCGGATGACCTAAAATTATTTTTTGAGATTAATGGGATAGAAGACTGTCTTCAAGTATCCCTTAGCTTGAAACGCATTGAGCAATGGTGCTTCCGTAATAAGCTTCCTCTTAATGCAAGTAAATGTAATGTAATGACATTCACTTTGAAAAATCAGCCACTTTTATATCAATATTCAATCAACGACATATCCATCCAAAGGCCTGTCACATACACCGATCTTGGTGTTATTTTCGACACGAAATTATCTTTTGCCCCTCATATTGAAGCCACTCTGTCTGCTGCAAACAGCATAATGGATTCATTGCGCGTATCTCTGAAGATTTCTCCGACCCATCTACATCAAAAACGTTATACTATGCTTTCGTCAGATCAAAATTAGAATACGCATCTATAATCTGGAACCCACATCATCAGTTATATATAGAGAAGGTTGAATCGGTTCAGCGTCGCTTCCTCAAACTTCTCTCCTGTAAAACGGACAACATATATCCACCAATTGACTTCCCCCATGATGCATTGTTGGCTAGACACGCTATGAACAGCCTAAGCTGCCGTCGTGATTGTCACTCCACAATTTCCCTGTTCAAACTTAGAAACAACCTAATTATTGACCCACTTATTCTGCAAAAACTCAATTTCAATGTACCTAGACCATCGTCTAGAGTAGACAACACGTTTTATTTACCAACACCACGAACAAGATATCTTGAAATACTCACCGCTGCATAACATGTGTCAATTGTAATTCTGCAAGTTGTCAGATTGAATTTTTTACTGTTCAATCTCTACGTTAAATCCTATTACTTTGGTTGATCTGGGTATGTATTATTACTTTGTTAATTTGTTATTTTATATTGTACTGTATTTGTAACTTATATTCCTGTTCTGTAGTTGGGTGTAACCTGTAGAACAGTGTATCAATAAATAAATAAATCTCGTCCGCCATCTTGGAGCCGCCATTTTGTTTTTTCTCTAACTTCCATAATACATTGTCACCGGAATTATGAACGCCTGCTGAATTTCAAATCAATCGGACGACTAGAAATCGGTCAAAATTCACTTGCAAGATTTAACCCTAACGAACGAATGAACGAACCTACAAGATGAAACTAAATAAAAGCTTGATATAAAAATCAAGCTAATTGAGCACTCGTAAAAACATTGGTAAGAATTATGAGAAAAAACTAGATGCTTCGAATTCGTGCTGTTCCGAAGGAAGTATTGGATCTTTTGTTTTCGGTAGTAGTATTCCCACACACAAATTGCCATTTCATGGGGATAATATAAGCGTGTTTCCCATTACTCGGACGGCCACGAGAAAGCTTTATCTTTATAATCCATTAAATGAATAAATGAACAGCGGAATGAAAACCCATTTCGAAATTTGCCTCACTTGGTTATGAGGGCTTGGGAGGAAAGTTTGGTAGGGTACAACTTAAAACAAAGTGCTCGAAATAAAAAATTCATCATTCTCCTGATGCGTTCGCTGCAAAATATGAGAAAAGATCGTTTAGCTACCCTTATTTTTCATGTGAAATACCACACATCATAAATGGCGACATCTATAGCTTTTAACTAGTACCTGGAATTCAAGGACAGAAAGTTTTCTAGAAATCGATAGGTGTCCAACGATCGTTGATGTAGAACAGTCTTTGGCAACAAAAGTCAAGCTTCTGACACGCTCTGAGTAACGCAACAAAATAGCAAAGGGCAGTGATTTTTCTATTTAATTTCGAAAATCCGCCTACAACTGTTTTATTGTTTCCCAATCATCAGGACGCCTTTTCGTTTTTTTTTCGAAATCAAATCACTCGGATAATATTAGTACATTCCGGCAAAGGAAAAATATGTGTAATAAAACAAATTGAAGATGACGACATCTATAATTTGCAAAGTGAAACTAAGCCTAGAAACATGGATGTTACCATCCAAATTGGAAAAAAAGTCGAATATTTTGTTGGCAACAATTACTTCAGGTATTTGGCTATCGACAGAGGTAGTTTTTGACTGATAGATTGGCTTTTAGTTCAGGAGTTGCGGCAAGTTTCTCACTTTTGGTGGAAGGGTAAATAGTACTGGTGTTAACCCTTTCAGACCTCACGTCCACTACAATGGACATACATTTCTTTTCCTGTTCTATAAAAATATAATATTAAATTGTGCCGTCTAGTGTTTTATTTCTCACCCTAACTAATGAACGAGTTCATATTTGTTCATGTGGCGCCATCCGTGGAATTTTTTTGTAAAGATGCGTTCATAAAATAAGTGCAGTGGGAGTCAACACGTGCTGATAACCGAAGTGAAATAATATGCTCTTTACGTGTTCGTTATAAATATTTTCAACAATAAAGCACTTATATTACATTTAAAAACGTTCAGAAAACGTACTGTGGTTATAGTTTGTTAGAACCTCTTCTTGTTTATATTTCCATTAAAATGAACATCTGGTCTGAAATTATGAATTATTTCAGCATTTTATGACCCACAGAATCCAATTGTCGCGGAAAAACTTTTGTCATTTTTGGATGATGATGAGCCAGAACAAGAATGTGAAAGGGTTCTGGAACGCCTGAATGAATTTTCTGAAGGAGACAATGACAGCGATGAGGAAAAAGTCTGTAATTTGACATTGATTTTCTTATTTGAGTCCATATGTCCATTAAAATGAAGATTATTTTTTTTGAAACTTAAAAAAAAAGTGTATTTTTGACATTATTTAGCATTATTTTATACCAATAGACAATCAAAAAATTTTTTTTTTTGTCAAAAAAATTTGGGTTTGAGAGGGTTAAAGTTTATTCCTATGGCTTTCGCAAATTACCAGAATGAACAAGACCTCTTTGGGAAGTCTGCCAGTTTGGATTGGAGTTCTGGCATTGTGTGCCTCTTTTGATGAGATGTTTTCCCCGTTGCTCAAAGAACTACGCACACATCTTATGGGAAAAAGTATTTCATTGAAAAATGGCTGGATATGAAACAAAAACAAAAAAATTATACAGGCTAGTTTCCTATATACTCAATTTTTAGGTGAAAGAATTCGCCTTCGAGACTATGAGTTGATTGAGTAAATTATTATTGACGATCGATCAGAATGGAAGTTGATCTCTCAAAATAAAATGCAATTGAAAATACAGATTGTTTCAATCATGACTTCGTCCTCAACAGAGAGCTGAAGTCATCTCCTATTAACCTAACTACGTCGTATTACCTAGTTCCAAATTTTTTTGTTTCAGAACACCTTATCTTCTTTCTTACAGTGGCGACTTTCCTGAAGTGGAAATAATTTGGTCGTGACAGTATTGGTTTTTGTTTAGGCAAACAAAAACCACAAAAAATATCTCCCTTTCCAAGAACAATTCTCTTTGAATTCAAATGGGTTCACCCAGTGCATTTAGTTCAGATACATAGAAGAGGAAAATATCTTCAGAACTTCCTTCTGAACAGAGGATATATTCCTTTGATTGACAAAATATATTTATATTATTATACAGTGTGACCCATTTAAATGGAACCACCCCTGTAGAATACGCATTTTTCAATCAATCTCAATTTTTTTTTAATATTGAGCATTGAAAACTGTATATTGACACAAATTTTCATTTCTTCAGTTTCATTTCCAAGGCACACTTTGTTTTTTTTCCTTTGTCAAAAACGGCAAAAGTTTATTAGGCAATATTTGTTTTCAAGTTTGACTACACCACTGGATTCGTAGTCGTTATAAATGAAAAACATCAAAATTTCATAAAAAAAATAATGGTTAACAACGAAGTTACAACAACTTCAATTTTGGAAACAAAGTATTTGATTATAATTTTTATTTAGATTATAGACATATTTAAAATCTGGCAACACCGTCGATACAAAGTAGAACACCATGAACTTGTACAGTGAAAATCCGAAGTCAATAGCTCATTCTGTTCTACAGTTATAAGAATGGTAATGTGAGCGATTTGTGGTGGAAGCGATTTTGTAATAAAAATCTGACTAGGCGACTGGATTTGTAAATTATATTCCCTTAAAATCATTTATTTAAGTGTAGGTTATAAGTGTATTCGAAAAGAACAGAAAATTTGAAATTCATTTTCAAGTTATACAGTAGTACATTCTTCCATAGCCGATAAAAACGAAATGAACAGAAACAAGTTTTAAATTATTTATTCAACAATAAAACGTCATCAAGCAAAAACTAAAACTAAAATAAACATTACTGTAAAATTAAATATTTGAATTTTTGTGGCTTCTACCAAACCTCCATTCAGTTCAACACATTTATCGAATCTCTTCCGAATATTTTTACATTATTTCTCATTTGTTGAGGTGTAATTTCGGCACAAATCCAGTGGCGTAGTCAGATTTTCATCACAAAATCGCTTCAACCTCAAATCGCTCACATTACCATAATTTCAGGAGTTATAACTGTAGAACGGAATGAGCTATTGACTTCGGATATCCACTGTACAAGTTCACTGGTGATCTCTTTTGTGTCGGCGGTGCTGCCAGATTTTAATGTCTATAATCTAAATAAAAATTATAATCAAATACTTTGTTTCCAAAATTAAAGTTGTTGTTTTGATGGTTTTCATTTATAGCGACTACAAATCCAGTGGTGTAGAAAACAAAAATTGCCTAATAAACTTTTGCCCTTTTTGACAAAGAGAAAAAACCATGGAGTGCCTTGGAAATGAAACTGAAGTTATGAAAATTCAGTTCTTGATGCTTGATATTCATTTTTTTGAGATTGATTGAAAAATGCGTATTCTACAGAGGTGGTTCCATTTTAAATGTATATAGAAGAGTCCGCAGAAGAAGTGGTAGACGACTCCTCAGATAAAGAATCATGGTTTTCGTCATCATCATAATTGAACTTAGTTTTTTTTCATTACATATTAATTAACATGAGTTGTATTTGTTTTTAAATGTATCCCCAAATACATCAAATTCAAGCCCTAAATTAATAGGAAAACCCATTTAGAATAAATATAGGAGAAGAAATAATTTTGGCCGCCTAGATCGACCAAATACCCCTATGTGCACCGGTTGGATTATAATTCCATGGTAAACTGTGAATCCCAACGAACCTTGAAAAAGTAATATTTTATTCAAAATAGATATTGCATTTTTAACCGACGAAATCATAACAAAAAATTAAACCGACGAAAAAATCAACTGAAAAGCAAAAAATAAAATAAACCTTCTTAGTCTAAATGATAATTGAGCTCCTAAACTAATGTAAGTAACTGATTTTGAGTCGGCGCCAAACAAACAATTACCGAAGATCATTATCTATGAAAGAAGTCATCAAAACGCAGCCGTGCATCTCGCTGCCATCATTTTCGCTTCACCTAATTCAATTGCTAGATTGTTTGGCGCCGACTCAAAATCAGTTACTTGCATTAGTTTAGGAAACTCAATCAAGACTGAGAAGTTTACTTTATTTTTTGCTTTTCAGTTGATTTTTTCGACGTTTAATTTTTTGTTAAAAAGTTTTTATTTTTACTTTTCAGTTCCGTATTTCGTCGGTTTAATTTTTTGTTAAAAAGTTTTTATTTTTCAATTTTTTGTGGTTAAAATCTACCAATTACTACCTACTTGTTTTTTGATTACTTCCAAAATACTTACTTACCCACCTTACTTCAACTATTACCAGTTAAATAATATGATTATTTACTTTTACTATTTGTTGTAATATAAATTATTTTCGTTGTTCTGGTTAGTTTATTTCAATACTTTGTATATTATTCCATCCTCTCATAAAATATACTGATTTTTGACGGATGTGGAACAAGAATAATGTCAGTAGCGATCTGTCATTGTCAACTACGTATGTGTGTGTCAATGTTCACTAGTGAAAAATCAATTATCCTATTTTCTACCCGTGAGGTGACTAATTCCTTTCGAAATCAAATATAAGGTATACCCTATCTATTAAAAAGAATCATCCAAATCGAAGAACCCAGTACAAAGTTAGTTGATATCGGTTAACGGACCAGAATTCCAGAGGGTGAGTGATCAATATCCTTCATTTTGCTACCTAGGGGTGGATTTCATCTTTTAAATTCAAATGGGACCGAATTCAGAACACCTATCCACTGAAGAAATAATTATCGGAATCGGACGTATCAGTAAAAAGTTATGCGTGATCATACATACAAAAAAAATATGGGAGAAAAATATACGGGTCGACTAGAGAACCTCCTCCTTTTTGGTTTCGTCGGTTAAAAAAGGAGGAGGTTCTCTAGTCGACGCGTATTTTTTTTTATGTATGATCACGCATAACTTTTCACGGAGCATTTCGATTCTGATGATTCTTTTCTCATTGGATAAAGTGTACTTCGAAATTGGTTCTATTTGAATTTGAACAAAAAAATCCATCCCTATGGGTAGCAAAATGGAGGATAATGATCGTTACCCTCTGAATTTTGTCCGATTAACATTCTAATAAACATAACTTTGTAGTATTTCAACTGGATGATTTTGTTATTAGATAGGGTATACCTCATAGTTGATCATATTTCAATTTGGAAGGACTGATGGGTAGAAAAATAAGGGGATGATTGATTTTTCCCTTGTGAACATCAGCACACATATGTAGTTGACATTGACAGATCCTCCTACATCCGTCACAATAATTACATTCTACATTCTCGAAGTGATGAAGTCAACTAACCAGTACTTTCAAAAATATTTTATATTATATAACATTAAATAGTTGAAGTAGATATTCATTTTATTTAACAGCTAATAGTTGAAGTAAGCTAGGTAAGTAAGTATTTCAACCACAAAAAATTGAAAAATAAAAACTTTTTAACAAAAAATTAAACCGACGAAAAAATCAACTGAAAACAAAAAATAAAATAAACCTTCTTAGTCTTAGTCTTCTTAGCTCCTAAACTGATTTGAGTAACTAATTTTGAGTCGGCGCTAAACAAAATAGCAATTGAATTAGGTAAAGCATAAGATGATGGCAGCGAGATGCACAGCGGCGTTCTGATTACTTCTTCAAAGTAACATAATGATCTTGGATAATTGTTTGTTTGGCGCCGACTCAAAATTAGTTACATTAGTTTAGGAGCTCAATTATCATTAGGACTAATAAGAGAGTTTATTTTATTTTTGGCTTTTCAGTTGATTTTTTCGTCGGATTAATTTTTTGTTAAAAAGTTTTGTTACAAGAGATTCATCACCAAACCACACAGTTTCAACCTGAACCACCGATCGGAGTGTGCCCGAAAACATGGTTTTTAATCAGTTCATTTTGTGGAATTAACATTCTCTGAAGATAAACTGAATAATCATCCTCTGAGGAATAATCTTCGTCACTTCTTTCATATTTCCAACCATTCCAGTATACGTCTATATTTAAAATTTCCCGTGCTGTTCATATAGTTATACATAATTCAAAGGAGTCGATTCCCAACATGAGATGGCGAAATGTGAATGCCTCATATGACTACAAAATTGCATTTCTTTGAGGAAGTAATGACGTTTATACGCAATAAAGTTGAGCTCACAAGGTTGAAATGTATTTTACGCTCTCTCCTGGGATCGAACCATGCGATAAACGGCAAACTCGTCTCAGAGTCAAATATTATCAATTTTCCTCATTTTCATGTCTGCGTTTATATCCCATTTGGTTGAAGGCAATGAGAATAGATTTGAGTTCATGGGAGCTATTTTCTAGTAAAAAATAAATATGATTATGTTGTTTATGGTGTTAACATTGACATTTTGGTTTTGAGAATGATATTTCGAGCTAATTGTTGAAACTGAAATATATTTTTGCTTCACCAAACAGATCGCTTGAAATTGTTAACAGGTTCTATCTCTGCAGGGTTCATTGGAAGGATAAAGCTAACGTTGATGAAAACGTTAGTGCAATCACTGTTTTTTCCTTCATTCCGCACACAATCCGGCATTTGAATCTCTGTGAATTTCATTATGAGTAATAGCTTTATCTCGAACATTATTACTAATTAATTCTTGAGATTTCGTGTTCTTGGAATAGTTTCGAAAATATTTCGTAAGATACAATGCATAATTTTATGCCGACGCGACGTTACATCTAAATACATATTTTGATTAGACGCGGCAGATTATGAAAATCCATAATTAAATTGAACTAAACACACTTGACTACGATTTTTCCGAAAATTTGTTTACTAAATCCCCGACACGTGTTTCGCTATACTAGGGCTTTTTCAAGTCATGATAAACTAAATTACAATTACGTGGTTTCCTATAAATAATAAGCGGGTAGTTAGTTGAATGTAGGTGATTAATGATTATTGGATGAAATATTACTAATTTCTAGTAAGCAGATTTAAAAGGGTGAATTATCCGAATGAATCTGGTCATTTAATTATCAGAAAGAAACATTTGGGTCAATTCCATTTATAT